>OY730194.1:80373837-81008837 GCA_963422505.1 Pseudognaphalium luteoalbum
TGTTGATCGAAAGTCTTTCGACTCATTGAAAAGTCCTGCAGCGTGTCCCGATTTATGATAGATTAGGTACATCATATGAAGATTGAAGATCAAGATTGAAGATGAAGTTTGAAGACCAAGAAAGATGATCATTCCAAGAGTATGTGTGTGAGATTTTGTTGAAGTATTTTTGTGAATTTATGAAGATACAAGACAGAGTCAGACACTACCGGTAATGACAGTGATCTAGGGTACAACATAAGAAATTTAATTTACAAATTGAAGATCAAGTGTTGTGTGAGAAGATCAAGTCTAACCAGTAAAGACCAGAAATCATTAGTTAAGGGGGAGTCTGTTGGTGCAGATTTTGTAACAAATGATTTATGGTGTCTATCTGAATTGAGAGCAATAGTCAAGGGGGAGTCTGTTAGGACATGTTATGGTGACCATCGCTATACAATTCAGGAACGAGCCTAGAAGACTAAAGAACTGCGATGCGAATTAGATCTCAAGTTGCAAGGCATTGCGATGCGAGATGAGATATGGGTTCGCAAGGTAGCTAGCGAACCGATTGGTCTCGTTGGGCTGCGAACCGAGCCCAACAAAGTGAATTCGTAGAAGCCCATGACCTGTGAAGTTAGGTTTAGGGTTTTAGTATAAATAGAGTTCTTAGGTTTATGGTTTCAGTTGATGATTTAGTTGCAATGGTTTTCGTCCTTAGCCAGAGTCATGTAAGTGTTTATGCAGGTCTCGCTGATTCAATCCTTTGAATCATTAAACGTATACTCCTTTGATATTGTAATCATTAGGTTATTGTAATCGATTGATTTTTTAATAAATGATTTATTTATACCAAAGTGTTTATCTCCTATTCATCTCGTTATTCAGTTCGTATTCGTTCACGTAGTATAAATAATCTCAATGATTAGTTTACGAGGATTCCGCACTTGTATGCTAGTAATCGTATCTCATGTACGCATCCATATATGCGTATAAACGAGAGGACCACTCTTACAGTGGTATCAGAGCGGGTTGGGATCTGTAATTGAAATTTTGAGGCTGAGAATCAAAAATGATTTTGTATTTAGGGTTTACAGCCGTTTTCGCGAACTGAGATTAGGGTTTCAGCAGAACTTGCGAACTGAGTTTTGCGAGTTGAGTTGCGAACTGAGATCACTTGCAAGTTGATATTGAGTTGCGAACCGAACCGATTGGTGAATCCACTTGCGAATCGAGTTGAGTTTGCGATTTTAACCGAGTTGAGTTTTTGTGCGGTGCGAACTGAGTTAGGCCTTGCGAGATGAGACTTTCATCGCGAACTGAAAGTTTGACTAAGTCAAAAATCAGGTACTCACTTTATATTTTGAATTGTTTTTAATTTTAGAACTTTATATTGACAAGTTAACAATTACTTGAGATGTTAAGGTTAAAAATTAATTTACTTTCGACCCTAATGTTAACAAGTAAATCATATTTTTTTTATGTTTTAGACTTGAGACATTTTGGTTATACGTAAATTGCAATTTAAAATTATTTTGTTTCGTATTCGACTTGAGATTTTTAATTACAAGTAAAATACGTTATAAATATTTTTAAGTAATGTACAAGTTAAGTGGAGTGTTGATCGAAAGTCTTCCGACTTATTGAGAAGTCGTGCAGCGTGTCCTGATTTAATATCGGCGGTCAATTTCTCTATTATAACTTATGCATTTTAGACTTGTGTATAGACTTAAGACCGTAAGGTATATAAGTAAATAACAAGTAAAACTTGTAGACTCGTATAAATTATTCGTAAATTGACTTACGAACTTTAAGTTAATAAGTAAAAGACTAGATGTTAGTTTTCAACTTAAGAATGCTTTATTAATAAGTTGAATTATACATTATAGTAATTAGACTTGAAAATATTTATATTTACAAGTAATTTACGAATAAGATATGTCAAACACATAATTTTAGCTCAAAATTTTCTTTATACAAGATTAACTGTATCACGGGTTTAGTCGGTTAATATATGTAAGAAGATTATCATTGACGAAAAATTAGGCAAAAACATTTTATCAAAAATGTTTAGGCTAAACAGTTACGGAGTTAACTGTATAAATTGAAGAATGAGAGATTTACTGAAACCAAATAAACATATTATCTATGCATTATTCAAACATGCTCGGGTGAAAAAGAATGAAGATCACGGTGTTTCGATAAGCTTTAGTTATGGTATTTGGAATGACTATACATCTAATTTTAGATCATAGCGGTGTGATGATAGATTAGGTACATCATATGAAGTTGAAGATGAAGTTTGAAGACCAAGAAAGATGATCATTCCAAGAGTATGTGTGTGAGATTTTGTTGAAGTATTTTTGTGAATTTATGAAGATACAAGACAGAGTCAGACACTACCGGTAATGACAGTGATCTAGGGTACAACATAAGAAATTTAATTTACAAATTGAAGATCAAGTGTTGTGAGAGAAGATCAAGTCTAACCAGTAAAGACCAGAAATCATTAGTTAAGGGGGAGTCTGTTGGTGCAGATTTTGTAACAAATGATTTATGGTGTCTATCTGAATTGAGAGCAATAGTCAAGGGGGAGTCTGTTAGGACATGTTATGGTGACCATCGCTATACAATTCAGGAAGGAGCCTAGAAGACTAAAGAACTGCGATGCGAATTAGATCTCAAGTTGCAAGGCATTGCGATGCGAGATGAGATATGGGTTCACAAGGTAGCTAGCGAACCGATTGGTCTCGCTGGGCTGCGAACCGAGCCCAACAAAGTGAATTCGCAGAAGCCCATGACCTGTGAAGTTAGGTTTAGGGTTTTAGTATAAATAGAGTTCTTAGGTTTATGGTTTCAGTTGATGATTTAGTTGCAATGGTTTTCGTCCTTAGCCAGAGTCATGTAAGTGTTTATGCTAGTCTCGCTGATTCAATCCTTTGAATCATTAGACGTATACTCCTTTGATATTGTAATCATTAGGTTATTGTAATCGATTGATTTTTTAATAAATGATTTATTTATACCAAAGTGTTTATCTCCTATTCATCTCGTTATTCAGTTCGTATTCGTTCACGTAGTATAAATAATCTCAATGATTAGTTTACGAGGATTCCGCACTTGTATGCTAGTAATCGTATCTCTTGTACGCATCCATATATGCGTATAAACGAGAGGACCACTCTAACAGTGGTATCAGAGCGGGTTGGGATCTGTAATTGAAATTTTGAGGCTGAGAATCAAAAATGATTTTGTATTTAGGGTTTACAGCCGTTTTCGCGAACTGAGATTAGGGTTTCAGCAGAACTTGCGAACTGAGTTTTGCGAGTTGAGTTGCGAACTGAGATCACTTGCAAGTTGATATTGAGTTGCAAACCGAACCGATTGGTGAATCCACTTGCGAATCGAGTTGAGTTTGCGATTTTAACCGAGTTGAGTTTTTGTGCGGTGCGAACTGAGTTAGGCCTTGCGAGATGAGACTTTCATCGCGAACTGAAAGTTTGACTAAGTCAAAAATCAGGTACGCACTTTATATTTTGAATTGTTTTTAATTTTAGAACTTTATATTGACAAGTTAACAATTACTTGAGATGTTAAGGTTAAAAATTAATTTACTTTCGACCCTAATGTTAACAAGTAAATCATATTTTTTTATGTTTTAGACTTGAGACTTTTTGGTTATAAGTAAATTGCAATTTAAAATTATTTTGTTTCGTATTCGACTTGAGATTTTTAATTACAAGTAAAATACGTTATAAATATTTTTAAGTAATGTACAAGTTAAGTGGAGTGTTGATCGAAAGTCTTCCGACTTATTGAGAAGTCGTGCAGCGTGTCCTGATTTAATATCGGCGGTCAATTTCTCTATTATAACTTATGCATTTTAGACTTGTGTATAGACTTAAGACCGTAAGGTATATAAGTAAATAACAAGTAAAACTTGTAGACTCGTATAACTTATTCGTAAATAGACTTACGAACTTTAAGTTAATAAGTAAAAGACTAGATGTTAGTTTTCAACTTAAGGATGCTTTATTAATAAGTTGAATTATACATTATAGTAATTAGACTTGAAAATATTTATATTGACAAGTAATTTACGAATAAGATATGTCAAACACATAATTTTAGCTCAAGATTTTCTTTATACAAGATTAACTGTATCACGGGTTTAGTCGGTTAATATATGTAAGAAGATTATCATTGACGAAAAATTAGGCAAAAACATTTTATCAAAAATGTTTAGGCTAAACAGTTACGGAGTTAACTGTATAAATTGAAGAATGGGAGATTTACTGAAACCAAATAAACATATTATCTACACATTATTCAAACATGCTCGGGTGAAAAAGAATGAAGATCACGGTGTTTCGATAAGCTTCAGTTATGGTATTTGGAATGACTATACATCTAATTTTAGATCATAGCGGTGTGATGATAGATTAGGTACATCATATGAAGATGAAGATGAAGATTGAAGACCAAGAAAGATGATCATTCCAAGAGTATGTGTGTGAGATTTTGTTGAAGTATTTTTGTGAATTTATGAAGATACAAGACAGAGTCAGACACTACCGGTAATGACAGTGATCTAGGGTACAACATAAGAAATTTAATTTACAAATTGAAGATCAAGTGTTGTGTGAGAAGATCAAGTCTAACCAGTAAAGACCAGAAATCATTAGTTAAGGGGGAGTCTGTTGGTGCAGATTTTGTAGCAAATGATTTATGGTGTCTATCTGAATTGAGAGCAATAGTCAATGGGGAGTCTGTTAGTACATGTTATGGTGACCATCGCTATACAATTCAGGAAGGAGCCTAGAAGACTAAAGAACTGCGATGCGAATTAGATCTCAAACTGCAAGGCATTGCGATGCGAGATGAGATCTGGGTTCGCAAGGTAGCTAGCGAACTGATTGGTCTCGCTGGGCTGCGAACCGAGCCCAACAAAGTGAATTCGCAGAAGCCCATGACCTGTGAAGTTAGGTTTAGGGTTTTAGTATAAATAGAGTTCTTAGGTTTATGGTTTCAGTTGATGATTTAGTTGCAATGGTTTTCGTCCTTAGCCAGAGTCATGTTAGTGTTTAGGCTAGTCTCGCTGATTCAATCCTTTGAATCATTAGACGTATACTCCTTTGATATTGTAATCATTAGGTTATTGTAATCGATTGATTTTTTAATAAATGATTTATTTATACCAAAGTGTTTATCTCCTATTCTTCTCGTTATTCAGTTTGTATTCGTTCACGTAGTATAAATAATCTCAATGATTAGTTTACGAGGATTCCGCACTTGTATGCTAGTAATCGTATGTCATGTACGCATCCATATATGCGTATAAACGAGAGGACCACTCTAACAGTGGTATCAGAGCGGGTTGGGATCTGTAATTGAAATTTTGAGGCTGAGAATCAAAAATGATTTTGTATTTAGGGTTTACAGCCGTTTTCGCGAACTAAGATTAGGGTTTCAGCAGAACTTGCGAACTGAGTTTTGCGAGTTGAGTTGCGAACTGAGATCACTTGCAAGTTGATATTGAGTTGCGAACCGAACCGATTGGTGAATCCACTTGCGAATCGAGTTGAGTTTGCGATTTTAACCGAGTTGAGTTTTTGTGCGGTGCGAACTGAGTTAGGCCTTGCGAGATGAGACTTTCATCGCGAACTGAAAGTTTGACTAAGTCAAAAATCAGGTACGCACTTTATATTTTGAATTGTTTTTAATTTTTGAACTTTATATTGACAAGTTAACAATTACTTGAGATGTTAAGGTTAAAAATTAATTTACTTTCGACCCTAATGTTAACAAGTAAATCATATTTTTTTATGTTTTAGACTTGAGACTTTTTGGTTATAAGTAAATTGCAATTTAAAATTATTTTGTTTCGTATTCGACTTGAGATTTTTAATTACAAGTAAAATACGTTATAAATATTTTTAAGTAATGTACAAGTTAAGTGGAGTGTTGATCAAAAGTCTTCCGACTTATTAAGAAGTCGTGCAGCGTGTCCTGATTTAATATCGGCGGTCAATTTCTCTATTATAACTTATGCATTTTAGACTTGTGTATAGACTTAAGACCGTAAGGTATATAAGTAAATAACAAGTAAAACTTGTAGACTCGTATAACTTATTCGTAAATAGACTTACGAACTTTAAGTTAGTAAGTAAAAGACTAGATGTTAGTTTTCAACTTAAGGATGCTTTATTAATAAGTTGAATTATACATTATAGTAATTAGACTTGAAAATATTTATATTGACAAGTAATTAACGAATAAGATATGTCAAACACATAATTTTAGCTCAAGATTTTCTTTATACAAGATTAACTGTATCACGGGTTTAGTCGGTTAATATATGTAAGAAGATTATCATTGACGAAAAATTAGGCAAAAACATTTTATCAAAAATGTTTAGGCTAAACAGTTACGGAGTTAACTGTATAAATTGAAGAATGGGAGATTTACTGAAACCAAATAAACATATTATCTAGGCATTATTCAAACATGCTCGGGTGAAAAAGAATGAAGATCACGGTATTTCGATAAGCTTCAGTTATGGTATTTGGAATGACTATACATCTAATTTTAGATCATAGCGGTGTGATGATAGATTAGGTACATCATATGAAGATTGAAGATGAAGATTGAATACCAAGAAAGATGATCATTCCAAGAGTATGTGTGTGAGATTTTGTTGAAGTATTTTTGTGAATTTATGAAGATACAAGACAGAGTCAGACACTACCGGTAATGACAGTGATCTAGGGTACAACATAAGAAATTTAATTTACAAATTGAAGATCAAGTGCGGGTGTGAGAAGATCAAGTCTAACCAGTAAAAACCAGAAATCTTTAGTTAAGGGGGAGTCTGTTGGTGCAGATTTTGTAACAAATGATTTATGGTGTCTATCTGAATTGAGAGCAATAGTCAAGGGGGAGTCTGTTAGGACATGTTATGGTGACCATCGCTATACAATTCAGTAACGAGCCTAGAAGACCAAAGAACTGCGATGCGAATCAGATCTCAAGTCGCAAGGCATGGCGATGCGAGATGAGATCTGGGTTCGCAAGGTGGCTAGCGAACTGATTGGTCTCGTTGGGCTGCGAACCGAGCCCAGCAAAGTGAATTCGCAGAAGCCCACGACCTGTGAAGTTAGGTTTAGGGTTTTAGTATATATAGAGTTGTTAGGTTTATGGTTTCAGTTGATGATTTAGTTGCAATAGTTTTCATCCTTAGCCAGAGTCATGTAAGTGACTAGGCTAGTCTCGTTGATTCAATCCTTTGAATCATTAGACGTATACTCCTTTGGTATTGTAATCATTAGGTTATTGTAATCGATTCATTTTTTAATAAATGATTTATTTATACCAAAGTGTTAATCTCCTATTCATCTCGTTATTCAGTTCGTATTCGTTCACGTAGTATAAATAATCTCAATGATTAGTTTACGAGGATTCCGCACTTGTATGCTAGTAATCGTATCCCATGTACGCATCCATATATGCGTATCAACGAGAGGACCACTCTAACAGTGGTATCAGAGCGGGTTGGGATCTGTAATTGAGATTTTGAGGCTGAGAATCAAAAATGATTTTGTATTTAGGGTTTACAGCCGTTTTCGCGAACTGAGATTAGGGTTTAAGCAGAACTTGCGAACTGAGTTTTGCGAGTTGAGTTGCGAACTGAGATCACTTGCAAGTTGATATTGAGTTGCGAACCGAACCGATTGGTGAATCCACTTGCGAATCGAGTTGTGTTTGCGATTTGAACCGAGTTGATTTTTTGTGCGGTACGAACTGGGTTAGGCCTTGCGAGATGAGATTTTCATCGCGAACTGAAAGTTTGACCAAGTCAAAAATCAGGTACGCACTTTATATTTTGAATTGTTTTTAATTATAGAACTTTATATTGACAAGTTAACAATTACTTGAGATGTTAAGGTTAAAAATTAATTTACTTTCGACCCTAATGTTAACAAGTAAATCATATTTTTTTATGTTTTAGACTTGAGACTTTTTGGTTATAAGTAAATTGCAATTTAAAATTATTTTGTTTCGTATTCGACTTGAGATTTTTAATTACAAGTAAAATACGTTATAAATATTTTTAAGTAATGTACAAGTTAAGTGGAGTGTTGATCGAAAGTCTTCCGACTCATTGAGAAGTCGTGCAGCGTGTCCTGATTTAATATCGGCGGTCAATTTCTCTATTATAACTTATGCATTTTAGACTTGTGTATAGACTTAAGACCGTAAGGTATATATGTAAATAACAAGTAAAACTTGTAGACTCGTATAAATTATTCGTAAATAGACTTACGAACTTTAAGTTAATAAGTAAAAGACTAGATGTTAGTTTTCAACTTAAGAATGCTTTATTAATAAGTTGAATTATACATTATAGTAATTAGACTTGAAAATATTTATATTGACAATTAATTAACGAATAAGATATGTCAAACACATAATTTTAGCTCAAAATTTTCTTTATACAAGATTAACTGTATCACGGGTTTAGTCGGTTAATATATGTAAGAAGATTATCATTGACGAAAAATTAGGCAAAAACATTTTATCAAAAATGTTTAGGCTAAACAGTTACGGAGTTAACTGTATAAATTGAAGAATGGGAGATTTACTGAAACCAAATAAACATATTATCTAGGCATTATTCAAACATGCTCGGGTGAAAAAGAATGAAGATCACGGTGTTTCGATAAGCTTCAGTTATGGTATTTGGAATGACTATACATCTAATTTTAGATCATAGCGGTGTGATGATAGATTAGGTACATCATATGAAGATTGAAGATGAAGATTGAATACCAAGAAAGATGATCATTCCAAGAGTATGTGTGTGAGATTTTGTTGAAGTATTTTTGTGAATTTATGAAGATACAAGACAGAGTCAGACACTACCGGTAATGACAGTGATCTAGGGTACAACATAAGAAATTTAATTTACAAATTGAAGATCAAGTGCTTTGTGAGAAGATCAAGTCTAACCAGTAAAGACCAGAAATCATTAGTTAAGGGGGAGTCTGTTGGTGCAGATTTTGTAACAAATGATTTATGGTGTCTATCTGAATTGAGAGCAATAGTCAAGGGGGAGTCTGTTAGGACATGTTATGGTGACCATCGCTATACAATTCAGGAACGAGCCTAGAAGACCAAAGAACTGCGATGCGAATCAGATCTCAAGTCACAAGGCATTGCGATGCGAGATGAGATCTGGGTTCGCAAGGTGGCTAGCGAACTGATTGGTCTCGTTGGGCTGCGAACCGAGCCCAGCAAAGTGAATTCGCAGAAGCCCATGACCTGTGAAGTTAGGTTTAGGGTTTTAGTATATATAGAGTTGTTAGGTTTATGGTTTCAGTTGATGATTTAGTTGCAATAGTTTTCATCCTTAGCCAGAGTCATGTAAGTGACTAGGCTAGTCTCGTTGATTCAATCCTTTGAATCATTAGACGTATACTCCTTTGGTATTGTAATCATTAGGTTATTGTAATCGATTGATTTTTTAATAAATGATTTATTTATACCAAAGTGTTAATCTCCTATTCATCTCGTTATTCAGTTCGTATTCGTTCACGTAGTATAAATAATCTCAATGATTAGTTTACGAGGATTCCGCACTTGTATGCTAGTAATCGTATCCCATGTACGCATCCATATATGCGTATCAACGAGAGGACCACTCTAACAGTGGTATCAGAGCGGGTTGGGATCTGTAATTGAGATTTTGAGGCTGAGAATCAAAAATGATTTTGTATTTAGGGTTTACAGCCGTTTTCGCGAACTGAGATTAGGGTTTCAGCAGAACTTGCGAACTGAGTTTTGCGAGTTGAGTTGCGAACTGAGATCACTTGCAAGTTGATATTGAGTTGCAAACCGAACCGATTGGTGAATCCACTTGCGAATCGAGTTGAGTTTGCGATTTTAACCGAGTTGAGTTTTTGTGCGGTGCGAACTGAGTTAGGCCTTGCGAGATGAGACTTTCATCGCGAACTGAAAGTTTGACTAAGTCAAAAATCAGGTACGCACTTTATATTTTGAATTGTTTTTAATTTTAGAACTTTATATTGACAAGTTAACAATTACTTGAGATGTTAAGGTTAAAAATTAATTTACTTTCGACCCTAATGTTAACAAGTAAATCATATTTTTTTATGTTTTAGACTTGAGACTTTTTGGTTATAAGTAAATTGCAATTTAAAATTATTTTGTTTCGTATTCGACTTGAGATTTTTAATTACAAGTAAAATACGTTATAAATATTTTTAAGTAATGTACAAGTTAAGTGGAGTGTTGATCGAAAGTCTTCCGACTTATTGAGAAGTCGTGCAGCGTGTCCTGATTTAATATCGGCGGTCAATTTCTCTATTATAACTTATGCATTTTAGACTTGTGTATAGACTTAAGACCGTAAGGTATATAAGTAAATAACAAGTAAAACTTGTAGACTCGTATAACTTATTCGTAAATAGACTTACGAACTTTAAGTTAATAAGTAAAAGACTAGATGTTAGTTTTCAACTTAAGAATGCTTTATTAATAAGTTGAATTATACATTATAGTAATTAGACTTGAAAATATTTATATTGACAAGTAATTAACGAATAAGATATGTCAAACACATAATTTTAGCTCAAAATTTTCTTTATACAAGATTAACTGTATCACGGGTTTAGTCGGTTAATATATGTAAGAAGATTATCATTGACGAAAAATTAGGCAAAAACATTTTATCAAAAATGTTTAGGCTAAACAGTTACGGAGTTAACTGTATAAATTGAAGAATGGGAGATTTACTGAAACCAAATAAACATATTATCTAGGCATTATTCAAACATGCTCGGGTGAAAAAGAATGAAGATCACGGTGTTTCGATAAGCTTCAGTTATGGTATTTGGAATGACTATACATCTAATTTTAGATCATAGCGGTGTGATGATAGATTAGGTACATCATATGAAGATTGAAGATGAAGATTGAATACCAAGAAAGATGATCATTCCAAGAGTATGTGTGTGAGATTTTGTTGAAGTATTTTTGTGAATTTATGAAGATACAAGACAGAGTCAGACACTACCGGTAATGACAGTGATCTAGGGTACAACATAAGAAATTTAATTTACAAATTGAAGATCAAGTGCTTTGTGAGAAGATCAAGTCTAACCAGTAAAGACCAGAAATCATTAGTTAAGGGGGAGTCTGTTGGTGCAGATTTTGTAACAAATGATTTATGGTGTCTATCTGAATTGAGAGCAATAGTCAAGGGGGAGTCTGTTAGGACATGTTATGGTGACCATCGCTATACAATTCAGGAACGAGCCTAGAAGACCAAAGAACTGCGATGCGAATCAGATCTCAAGTCACAAGGCATTGCGATGCGAGATGAGATCTGGGTTCGCAAGGTGGCTAGCGAACTGATTGGTCTCGTTGGGCTGCGAACCGAGCCCAGCAAAGTGAATTCGCAGAAGCCCATGACCTGTGAAGTTAGGTTTAGGGTTTTAGTATATATAGAGTTGTTAGGTTTATGGTTTCAGTTGATGATTTAGTTGCAATAGTTTTCATCCTTAGCCAGAGTCATGTAAGTGACTAGGCTAGTCTCGTTGATTCAATCCTTTGAATCATTAGACGTATACTCCTTTGGTATTGTAATCATTAGGTTATTGTAATCGATTGATTTTTTAATAAATGATTTATTTATACCAAAGTGTTAATCTCCTATTCATCTCGTTATTCAGTTCGTATTCGTTCACGTAGTATAAATAATCTCAATGATTAGTTTACGAGGATTCCGCACTTGTATGCTAGTAATCGTATCCCATGTACGCATCCATATATGCGTATCAACGAGAGGACCACTCTAACAGTGGTATCAGAGCGGGTTGGGATCTGTAATTGAGATTTTGAGGCTGAGAATCAAAAATGATTTTGTATTTAGGGTTTACAGCCGTTTTCGCGAACTGAGATTAGGGTTTCAGCAGAACTTGCGAACTGAGTTTTGCGAGTTGAGTTGCGAACTGAGATCACTTGCAAGTTGATATTGAGTTGCAAACCGAACCGATTGGTGAATCCACTTGCGAATCGAGTTGAGTTTGCGATTTTAACCGAGTTGAGTTTTTGTGCGGTGCGAACTGAGTTAGGCCTTGCGAGATGAGACTTTCATCGCGAACTGAAAGTTTGACTAAGTCAAAAATCAGGTACGCACTTTATATTTTGAATTGTTTTTAATTTTAGAACTTTATATTGACAAGTTAACAATTACTTGAGATGTTAAGGTTAAAAATTAATTTACTTTCGACCCTAATGTTAACAAGTAAATCATATTTTTTTATGTTTTAGACTTGAGACTTTTTGGTTATAAGTAAATTGCAATTTAAAATTATTTTGTTTCGTATTCGACTTGAGATTTTTAATTACAAGTAAAATACGTTATAAATATTTTTAAGTAATGTACAAGTTAAGTGGAGTGTTGATCGAAAGTCTTCCGACTTATTGAGAAGTCGTGCAGCGTGTCCTGATTTAATATCGGCGGTCAATTTCTCTATTATAACTTATGCATTTTAGACTTGTGTATAGACTTAAGACCGTAAGGTATATAAGTAAATAACAAGTAAAACTTGTAGACTCGTATAACTTATTCGTAAATAGACTTACGAACTTTAAGTTAATAAGTAAAAGACTAGATGTTAGTTTTCAACTTAAGAATGCTTTATTAATAAGTTGAATTATACATTATAGTAATTAGACTTGAAAATATTTATATTGACAAGTAATTAACGAATAAGATATGTCAAACACATAATTTTAGCTCAAAATTTTCTTTATACAAGATTAACTGTATCACGGGTTTAGTCGGTTAATATATGTAAGAAGATTATCATTGACGAAAAATTAGGCAAAAACATTTTATCAAAAATGTTTAGGCTAAACAGTTACGGAGTTAACTGTATAAATTGAAGAATGAGAGATTTACTGAAACCAAATAAACATATTATCTAGGCATTATTCAAACATGCTCGGGTGAAAAAGAATGAAGATCAGGGTGTTTCGATAAGCTTCAGTTATGGTATTTGGAATGACTATACATCTAATTTTAGATCATAGCGGTGTGATGATAGATTAGGTACATCATATGAAGATTGAAGATGAAGATTGAATACCAAGAAAGATGATCATTCCAAGAGTATGTGTGTGAGATTTTGTTGAAGTATTTTTGTGAATTTATGAAGATACAAGACAGAGTTAGACACTACCGGTAATGACAGTGATCTAGGGTACAACATAAGAAATTTAATTTACAAATTGAAGATCAAGTGCTGTGTGAGAAGATCAAGTCTAACCAGTAAAGACCAGAAATCATTAGTTAAGGGGGAGTCTGTTGGTGCAGATTTTGTAACAAATGATTTATGGTGTCTATCTGAATTGAGAGCAATAGTCAAGGGGGAGTCTGTTAGGACATGTTATGGTGACCATCGCTATACAATTCAGGAACGAGCCTAGAAGACAAAAGAATTGCGATGCGAATCAGATCTCAAGTCGCAAGGAATTGCGATGCGAGATGAGATCTGGGTTCGCAAGGTGGCTAGCGAACTGATTGGTCTCGATTGGCTGCGAATCGAGCCCAACAAAGTGAATTCGCAGAAGTCCATGACCTGCGAAGTTGGGTTTAGGGTTTTAGTATATATAGAGTTCTTAGGTTTATGGTTTCAGTTGATGATTTAGTTGCAACGGTTTTCGTCCTTAGCCAGAGTCATGTAAGTGTCTAGGCTAGTCTCGTTGATTCAATCCTTTGAATCATTAGACGTATACTCCTTTGGTATTGTAATCATTAGGTTATTGTAATCGATTGATTTTTTAATAAATGATTTATTTATACCAAAGTGTTTATCTCCTATTCATCTCGTTATTCAGTTCGTATTCGTTCACGTAGTATAAATAATCTCATTGATTAGTTTACGAGGATTCCGCACTTGTATGCTAGTAATCGTATCCCATGTACGCATCCATATATGCGTATCAACGAGAGGACCACTCTAACAGTGGTATCAGAGCGGGTTGGGATCTGTAATTGAGATTTTGAGGCTGAGAATCAAAAATGATTTTGTATTTAGGGTTTACAGCCGTTTTCGCGAACTGAGATTAGGGTTTCTGCAGAACTTGCGAACTGAGTTTTGCGAGTTTAGTTGCGAACTGAGATCACTTGCAAATTGATATTGAGTTGCGAACTGAACCGATTGGTGAATCCACTTGCGAATCGAGTTGTGTTTGCGATTTGAACCGAGTTGACTTTTTGTGCGGTGCGAATAGGGCTAGGCCTTGCGAGATGAGACTTTCATCGAGAACTGAAAGTTTAACTAAGTAAAAAATCAGGTACGCACTTTATATTTTGAATTGTTTTTAATTTTAGAACTTTATATTGACAACTTAACAATTACTTGAGATGTTAAGGTTAAAAATTAATTTACTTTTGACCCTAATTTTAACAAGTAAATCATATTTTTTTATGTTTTAGACTTGAGACTTCTTGGTTATAAGTAAATTGCAATTTAAAATTATTTTGTTTCGTATTCGACTTGAGATTTTTAATTACAAGTAAAATACGTTATAAATATTTTTAAGTAATGTACAAGTTAAGTGGAGTGTTGATCGAAAGTCTTCCGACTCATTGAGAAGTCGTGCAGCGTGTCCTGATTTAATATCGGCGGTCAATTTCTCTATTATAACTTATGCATTTTAGACTTGTGTATAGACTTAAGACCGGAAGGTATATAAGTAAATAACAAGTAAAACTTGTAGACTCGTATAACTTATTCGTAAATAGACTTACGAACTTTAAGTTAATAAGTAAAAGACTAGATGTTAGTTTTCAACTTAAGAATGCTTTATTAATAAGTTGAATTATACATTATAGTAATTAGACATGAAAATATTTATATTTACAAGTAATTTACGAATAAGATATGTCAAACACATAATTTTAGCTCAAGATTTTCTTTATACAAGATTAACTGTATCACGGGTTTAGTCGGTTAATATATGTAAGAAGATTATCATTGACGAAAAATTAGGCAAAAACATTTTATCAAAATTGTTTAGGCTAAACAGTTACGGAGTTAACTGTATAAATTGAAGAATGAGAGATTTACTGAAACCAAATAAACATATTATCTAGGCATTATTCAAACATGCTCGGGTGAAAAAGAATGAAGATCATGGTGTTTCGATAAGCTTCAGTTATGGTATTTGGAATGACTATACATCTAATTTTAGATCATAGCGGTGTGATGATAGATTAGGTACATCATATGAAGATTGAAGATGAAGATTGAATACCAAGAAAGATGATCATTCCAAGAGTATGTGTGTGAGATTTTGTTGAAGTATTTTTGTGAATTTATGAAGATAGAAGACAGAGTCAGACACTACCGGTAATGACAGTGATCTAGGGTACAACATAAGAAATTTAATTTACAAATTGAAGATCAAGTGCTGTGTGAGAAGATCAAGTCTAACCAGTAAAGACCAGAAATCATTAGTTAAGGGGGAGTCTGTTGGTGCAGATTTTGTAACAAATGATTTATGGTGTCTATCTGAATTGAGAGCAATAGTCAAGGGGGAGTCTGTTAGGACATGTTATGGTGACCATCGCTATACAATTCAGGAACGAGCCTAGAAGACCAAAGAACTGCGATGCGAATCAGATCTCAAGTCGCAAGGCATTGCGATGCGAGATGAGATCTGGGTTCGCAAGGTGGCTAGCGAACTGATTGGTCTCGATTGGCTGCGAACCGAGCCCAACAAAGTGAATTCGCAGAAGTCCATGACCTGCGAAGTTGGGTTTAGGGTTTTAGTATATATAGAGTTCTTAGGTTTATGGTTTCAGTTGATGATTTAGTTGCAACGGTTTTCGTCCTTAGCCAGAGTCATGTAAGTGTCTAGGCTAGTCTCGTTGATTCAATCCTTTGAATCATTAGACGTATACTCCTTTGGTATTGTAATCATTAGGTTATTGTAATCGATTGATTTTTTAATAAATGATTTATTTATACCAAAGTGTTTATCTCCTATTCATCTCGTTATTCAGTTCGTATTCGTTCACGTAGTATAAATAATCTCATTGATTAGTTTACGAGGATTCCGCACTTGTATGCTAGTAATCGTATCCCATGTACGCATCCATATATGCGTATCAACGAGAGGACCACTCTAACAGTGGTATCAGAGCGGGTTGGGATCTGTAATTGAGATTTTGAGGCTGAGAATCAAAAATGATTTTGTATTTAGGGTTTACAGCCGTTATCGCGAACTGAGATTAGGGTTTCTGCAGAACTTGCGAACTGAGTTTTGCGAGTTGAGTTGCGAACTGAAATCACTTGCGAATTGATATTGAGTTGCGAACTGAACCGATTGGTGAATCCACTTGAAAAATCGAGTTGTGTTTGCGATTTGAACCGAGTTGACTTTTTGTGCGGTGCGAATAGGGCTAGGCTTTGCGAGATGAGACTTTCATCGCGAACTGAAAGTTTGACTAAGTCAAAAATCAGGTACGCACTTTATATTTTGAATTGTTTTTAATTTTAGAACTTTATATTGACAACTTAACAATTACTTGAGATGTTAAGGTTAAAAATTAATTTACTTTTGACCCTAATTTTAACAAGTAAATCATATTTTTTTATGTTTTAGACTTGAGACTTCTTGGTTATAAGTAAATTGCAATTTAAAATTATTTTGTTTCGTATTCGACTTGAGATTTTTAATTACAAGTAAAATACGTTATAAATATTTTTAAGTAATGTACAAGTTAAGTGGAGTGTTGATCGAAAGTCTTCCGACTCATTGAGAAGTCGTGCAGCGTGTCCTGATTTAATATCGACGGTCAATTTCTCTATTATAACTTATGCATTTTAGACTTGTGTATAGACTTAAGACCGTAAGGTATATAAGTAAATAACAAGTAAAACTTGTAGACTCGTATAACTTATTCGTAAATAGACTTACGAACTTTAAGTTAATAAGTAAAAGACTAGATGTTAGTTTTCAACTTAAGAATGCTTTATTAATAAGTTGAATTATACATTATAGTAATTAGACTTGAAAATATTTATATTGACAAGTAATTTACGAATAAGATATGTCAAACACATAATTTTAGCTCAAGATTTTCTTTATACAAGATTAACTGTATCACGAGTTTAGTCGGTTAATATATGTAAGAAGATTATCATTGACGAAAAATTAGGCAAAAACATTTTATCAAAAATGTTTAGGCTAAACAGTTACGGAGTTAACTGTATAAATTGAAGAATGAGAGATTTACTGAAACCAAATAAACATATTATCTAGGCATTATTCAAACATGCTCGGGTGAAAAAGAATGAAGATCATGGTGTTTCGATAAGCTTCAGTTATGGTATTTGGAATGACTATACATCTAATTTTAGATCATAGTGGTGTGATGATAGATTAGGTACATCATATGAAGATTGAAGATGAAGATTGAATACCAAGAAAGATGATCATTCCAAGAGTATGTGTGTGAGATTTTGTTGAAGTATTTTTGTGAATTTATGAAGATACAAGACAGAGTCAGACACTACCGGTAATGACAGTGATCTAGGGTACAACATAAGAAATTTAATTTACAAATTGAAGATCAAGTGTTGTGTGAGAAGATCAAGTCTAACCAGTAAAGACCAGAAATCATTAGTTAAGGGGGAGTCTGTTGGTGCAGATTTTGTAACAAATGATTTATGGTGTCTATCTGAATTGAGAGCAATAGTCAAGGGGGAGTCTGTTAGGACATGTTATGGTGACCATCGCTATACAATTCAGGAACGAGCCTAGAAGACCAAAGAACTGCGATGCGAATCAGATCTCAAGTCGCAAGGCATTGCGATGCGAGATGAGATCTGGGTTCGCAATGTGGCTAGCGAACTGATTGGTCTCGATTGGCTGCGAACCGAGCCCAACAAAGTGAATTCGCAGAAGTCCATGACCTGCGAAGTTGGGTTTAGGGTTTTAGTATATATAGAGTTCTTAGGTTTATGGTTTCAGTTGATGATTTAGTTGCAACGGTTTTCGTCCTTAGCCAGAGTCATGTAAGTATCTAGGCTAGTCTCGTTGATTCAATCCTTTGAATCATTAGACGTATACTCCTTTGGTATTGTAATCATTAGGTTATTGTAATCGATTGATTTTTTAATAAATGATTTATTTATACCAAAGTGTTTATCTCCTATTCATCTCGTTATTCAGTTCGTATTCGTTCACGTAGTATAAATAATCTCAATGATTAGTTTACGAGGATTCCGCACTTGTATGCTAGTAATCGTATCTCATGTACGCATCCATATATGCGTATAAACGAGAGGACCACTCTAACAGTGGTATCAGAGCGGGTTGGGATCTGTAATTGAAATTTTGAGGTTGAGAATCAAAAATGATTTTGTATTTAGGGTTTACAGCCATTTTCGCGAACTGAGATTAGGGTTTCAGCAGAACTTGCGAACTGAGTTTTGCGAGTTGAGTTGCGAATTGAGATCACTTGCAAGTTGATATTGAGTTGCGAACCGAACCGATTGGTGAATCCACTTGCGAATCGAGTTGTGTTTGCGATTTTAACCGAGTTGAGTTTTTGTGCGGTGCGAACTGAGTTAGGCCTTGCGAGATGAGACTTTCATCGCGAACTAAAAGTTTGACTAAGTCAAAAATCAGGTACACACTTTATATTTTGAATTGTTTTTAATTTTAGAACTTTATATTGACAAGTTAACAATTACTTGAGATGTTAAGGTTAAAAATTAATTTACTTTCGACCCTAATGTTAACAAGTAAATCATATTTTTTTATGTTTTAGACTTGAGACTTTTTGGTTATAAGTAAATTGCAATTTAAAATTATTTTGTTTCGTATTCGAATTGAGATTTTTAATTACAAGTAAAATACGTTATAAATATTTTTAAGTAATGTACAAGTTAAGTGGAGTGTTGATCGAAAGTCTTCCGACTCATTGAGAAGTCGTGCAGCGTGTTCTGATTTAATATCGGCGGTCAATTTCTCTATTATAACTTATGAATTTTAGACTTGTGTATAGACTTCAGACCGTAAGGTATATAAGTAAATAACAAGTAAAACTTGTAGACTCGTATAACTTATTCGTAAATAGACTTACGAACTTTAAGTTAATAAGTAAAAGACTAGATGTTAGTTTTCAACTTAAGAATGCTTTATTAATAAGTTGAATTATACATTATAGTAATTAGACTTGAAAATATTTATATTGACAAGTAATTTACGAATAAGATATGTCAAACACATAATTTTAGCTCGAGATTTTCTTTATACAAGATTAACTGTATCACGGGTTTAGTCGGTTAATATATGTAAGAAGATTATCATTGACGAAAAATTAGGCAAAAACATTTTATCAAAAATGTTTAGGCTAAACAGTTACGGAGTTAACTGTATAAATTGAAGAATGGGAGATTTACTGAAACCAAATAAACATATTATCTAGGCATTATTCAAACATGCTCGGGTGAAAAAGAATGAAGATCATGGTGTTTCGATAAGCTTCAGTTATGGTATTTGGAATGACTATACATCTAATTTTAGATCATAGCGGTGTGATGATAGATTAGGTACATCATATGAAGATTGAAGATGAAGATTGAATACCAAGAAAGATGATCATTCCAAGAGTATGTGTGTGAGATTTTGTTGAAGTATTTTTGTGAATTTATGAAGATACAAGACATAGTCAGACACTACCGGTAATGACAGTGATCTAGGGTACAACATAAGAAATTTAATTTACAAATTGAAGATCAAGTGCTTTGTGAGAAGATCAAGTCTAACCAGTAAAGACCAGAAATCATTAGTTAAGGGGGAGTCTGTTGGTGCAGATTTTGTAACAAATGATTTATGGTGTCTATCTGAATTGAGAGCAATAGTCAAGGGGGAGTCTGTTAGGACATGTTATGGTGACCATCGCTATACAATTCAGGAACGAGCCTAGAAGACCAAAGAACTGCGATGCGAATCAGATCTCAAGTCACAAGGCATTGCGATGCGAGATGAGATCTGGGTTCGCAAGGTGGCTAGCGAACTGATTGGTCTCGTTGGGCTGCGAACCGAGCCCAGCAAAGTGAATTCGCAGAAGTCCATGACCTGCGAAGTTGGGTTTAGGGTTTTAGTATATATAGAGTTCTTAGGTTTATGGTTTCAGTTGATGATTTAGTTGCAACGGTTTTCGTCCTTAGCCAGAGTCATGTAAGTGTCTAGGCTAGTCTCGTTGATTCAATCCTTTGAATCATTAGACATATACTCCTTTGGTATTGTAATCATTAGGTTATTGTAATCGATTGATTTTTTAATAAATGATTTATTTATACCAAAGTGTTTATCTCCTATTCATCTCGTTATTCGGTTCGTATTCGTTCACGTAGTATAAATAATCTCAATGATTAGTTTACGAGGATTCCGCACTTGTATGCTAGTAATCGTATCCCATGTACGCATCCATATATGTGTATCAACGAGAGGAGCACTCTAACAGTGGTATCAGAGCGGGTTGGGATCTGTAATTGAGATTTTGAGGCTGAGAATCAAAAATGATTTTGTATTTAGGGTTTACAGCCGTTTTCGCGAACTGAGATTAGGGTTTCAGCAGAACTTGCGAACTGAGTTTTGCGAGTTGAGTTCCGAACTGAGATCACTTGCAATTTGATATTGAGTTGCGAACCGAACCGATTGGTGAATCCACTTGCGAATCGAGTTGTGTTTGCGATTTGAACCGAGTTGATTTTTTGTGCGGTACGAACTGGGTTAGGCCTTGCGAGATGAGATTTTCATCGCGAACTGAAAGTTTGACTAAGTCAAAAATCAGGTACGCACTTTATATTTTGAATTGTTTTTAATTTTAGAACTTTATATTGACAAGTTAACAATTACTTGAGATGTTAAGGTTAAAAATTAATTTACTTTCGACCCTAATGTTAACAAGTAAATCATATTTTTTTATGTTTTAGACTTGAGACTTTTTGGTTATAAGTAAATTGCAATTTAAAATTATTTTGTTTCGTATTCGACTTGAGATTTTTAATTACAAGTAAAATACGTTATAAATATTTTTAAGTAATGTACAAGTTAAGTGGAGTGTTGATCGAAAGTCTTCCGACTCATTGAGAAGTCGTGCAGCGTGTCCTGATTTAATATCGGCGATCAATTTCTCTATTATAACTTATGCATTTTAGACTTGTGTATAGACTTAAGACCGTAAGGTATATAAGTAAATAACAAGTAAAACTTGTAGACTCGTATAACTTATTCGTAAATAGACTTACGAACTTTAAGTTAATAAGTAAAAGACTAGATGTTAGTTTTCAACTTAAGAATGCTTTATTAATAAGTTGAATTATACATTATAGTAATTAGACTTGAAAATATTTATATTGACAAGTAATTTACGAATAAGATATGTCAAACACATAATTTTAGCTCAAGATTTTCTTTATACAAGATTAACTGTATCACGGGTTTAGTCGGTTAATACATGTAAGAAGATTATCATTGACGAAAAATTAGGCAAAAACATTTTATCAAAAATGTTTAGGCTAAACAGTTACGGAGTTAACTGTATAAATTGAAGAATGGGAGATTTACTGAAACCAAATAAACATATTATCTAGGCATTATTCAAACATGCTCGGGTGAAAAAGAATGAAGATCATGGTGTTTCGATAAGCTTCAGTTATGGTATTTGGAATGACTATACATCTAATTTTAGATCATAGCGGTGTGATGATAGATTAGGTACATCATATGAAGATTGAAGATGAAGATTGAATACCAAGAAAGATGATCATTCCAAGAGTATGTGTGTGAGATTTTGTTGAAGTATTTTTGTGAATTTATGAAGAAACAAGACAGAGTCAGACACTACCGGTAATGACAGTGATCTAGGGTACAACATAAGAAATTTAATTTACAAATTGAAGATCAAGTGCTGTGTGAGAAGATCAAGTCTAACCAGTAAAGACCAGAAATCATTAGTTAAGGGGGAGTCTGTTGGTGCAGATTTTGTAACAAATGATTTATGGTGTCTATCTGAATTGAGAGCAATAGTCAAGGGGGAGTCTGTTAGGACATGTTATGATGACCATCGCTATACAATTCAGGAACGAGCCTAGAAGACCAAAGAACTGCGATGCGAATCAGATCTCAAGTCGTAAGGCATTGCGATGCGAGATGAGATCTGGGTTCACAAGGTGGCTAGCGAACTGATTGGTCTCGCTGGGCTGCGAACCGAGCCCAACAAAGTGAATTCGCAGAAGTCCATGACCTGCAAAGTTGGGTTTAGGGTTTTAGTATATATAGAGTTCTTAGGTTTATGGTTTCAGTTGATGATTTAGTTGTAACGGTTTTCGTCCTTAGCCAGAGTCATGTAAGTGTCTAGGCTAGTCTCGTTGATTCAATCCTTTGAATCATTAGACGTATACTCCTTTGGTATTGTAATCATTAGGTTATTGTAATCGATTGATTTTTTAATAAATGATTTATTTATACCAAAGTGTTTATCTCCTATTCATCTCGTTATTCAGTTCGTATTCGTTCACGTAGTATAAATAATCTCAATGATTAGTTTAAAAGGATTTCCCACTTGTATGCTACTAATCGTATCCCATGTACGCATCCATATATGCGTATCAACGAGAGGACCACTCTAACAGTGGTATCAGAGCGGGTTGGGATCTGTAATTGAGATTTTGAGGCTGAGAATCAAAAATGATTTTGTATTTAGGGTTTACAGCCATTTTAGCGAACTGAGATTAGGGTTTCAGCAGAACTTGCGAACTGAGTTTTGCGAGTTGAGTTGCGAACTGAAATCACTTGAAAATTGATATTGAGTTGCGAACCGAACCGATTGGTGAATCCACTTGCGAATCGAGTTGAGTTTGCGATTTTAACTGAGTTGAGTTTTTGTGCGGTGCGAACTGAGTTAGGCCTTGCGAGATGAGACTTTCATCGCGAACTGAAAGTTTGACTAAGTCAAAAATCAGGTACGCACTTTATATTTTGAATTGTTTTTAATTTTAGAACTTTATATTGACAAGTTAACAATTACTTGAGATGTTAAGGTTAAAAATTAATTTACTTTCGACCCTAATGTTAACAAGTAAATCATATCTTTTTATGTTTTAGACTTGAGACTTTTTGATTATAAGTAAATTGCAATTTAAAATTATTTTGTTTCGTATTCGACTTGAGATTTTTAATTACAAGTAAAATACGTTATAAATATTTTTAAGTAATGTACAAGTTAAGTGGAGTGTTGATCGAAAGTCTTCCGACTCATTGAGAAGTCGTGCAGCGTGTCCTGATTTAATATCGGCGGTCAATTTCTCTATTATAACTTATGCATTTTAGACTTGTGTATAGACTAAACACCGTAAGGTATATAAGTAAATAACAAGTAAAACTTGTAGACTCGTATAACTTATTCATTAATAGACTTACGAACTTTAAGTTAATAAGTAAAAGACTAGATGTTAGTTTTCAACTTAAGAATGCTTTATTAATAAGTTGAATTATACATTATAGTAATTAGACTTGAAAATATTTATATTGACAAGTAATTTACGAATAAGATATGTCAAACACATAATTTTAGCTCAAGATTTTCTTTATACAAGATTAACTGTATCACGGGTTTTGTCGGTTAATATATGTAAGAAGATTATCATTGACGAAAAATTAGGCAAAAACATTTTATCAAAAATGTTTAGGCTAAACAGTTACGGAGTTAACTGTATAAATTGAAGAATGGGAGATTTACTGAAACCAAATAAACATATTATCTAGGCATTATTCAAACATGCTCGGGTGAAAAAGAATGAAGATCATGGTGTTTCGATAAGCTTCAGTTATGGTATTTGGAATGACTATACATCTAATTTTAGATCATAGCGGTGTGATGATAGATTAGGTACATCATATGAAGATTGAAGATGAAGATTGAAGACTAAGAAAGATGATCATTCTAAGAGTATGTGTGTGAGATTTTGTTGAAATATTTTTGTGAATTTATGAAGATACAAGACAGAGTCAGACACTACCGGTAATGACAGTGATCTAGGGTACAACATAAGAAATTTAATTTACAAATTGAAGATCAAGTGCTGTGTGAGAAGATCAAGTCTAACCAGTAAAGACCAGAAATCATTAGTTAAGGGGAGTCTGTTAGTGCAGATTTTGTAACAAATGATTTATGGTGTCTATCTGAATTGAGAGCAATAGTCAAGGAGGAGTCTGTTAGGACATGTTATGGTGACCATCGCTATACAATTCAGGAACGAGCCTAGAAGACCAAAGAACTGCGATGCGAATCAGATCTCAAGTCGCAAGGCATTGCGATGCGAGATGAGATCTGGGTTCGCAAGGTGGCTAGCGAACTGATTGGTCTCGCTGGGTTGCGAACCGAGCCCAACAAAGTGAATTCGCAGAAGTCCATGACCTGCGAAGTTGGGTTTAGGGTTTTAGTATATATAGAGTTCTTAGGTTTATGGTTTCAGTTGATGATTTAGTTGCAACGGTTTTCGTCCTTAGCCAGAGTCATGTAAGTGTCTAGGCTAGTCTCGTTGATACAATCCTTTGAATCATTAGACATATACTCCTTTGGTATTGTAATCATTAGGTTATTGTAATCGATTGATTTTTTAATAAATGATTTATTTATACCAAAGTGTTTATCTCCTATTCATCTCGTTATTCGGTTCGTATTCGTTCACGTAGTATAAATAATCTCAATGATTAGTTTACGAGGATTCCGCACTTGTATGCTAGTAATCGTATCCCATGTACGCATCCATATATGCGTATCAACGAGAGGACCACTCTAACAGTGGTATCAGAGCGGGTTGGGATCTGTAACTGAGATTTTGAGGCTGAGAATCAAAAATGATTTTGTATTTAGGGTTTACAGCCATTTTAGCGAACTGAGATTAGGGTTTCTGCAGAACTTGCGAACTGAGTTTTGCGAGTTGAGTTGCGAACTGAAATCACTTGCGAATTGATATTGAGTTGCGAACTGAACCGATTGGTGAATCCACTTGAAAAATCGAGTTGTGTTTGCGATTTGAACCGAGTTGACTTTTTGTGCGGTGCGAATAGGGCTAGGCCTTGCGAGATGAGACTTTCATCGCGAACTGAAAGTTTGACTAAGTCAAAAATCAGGTACGCACTTTATATTTTGAATTGTTTTTAATTTTAGAACTTTATATTGACAAGTTAACAATTACTTGAGATGTTAAGGTTAAAAATTAATTTACTTTCGACCCTAATGTTTACAAGTAAATCATATCTTTTTATGTTTTAGACTTGAGACTTTTTTATTATAAGTAAATTGCAATTTAAAATTATTTTGTTTCGTATTCGACTTGAGATTTTTAATTACAAGTAAAATACGTTATAAATATTTTTAAGTAATGTACAAGTTAAGTGAAGTGTTGATCGAAAGTCTTCCGACTCATTGAGAAGTCGTGCAGCGTGTCCCGATTTAATATCGGCGGTCAATGTCTCTATTATAACTTATGCATTTTAGACTTGTGTATAGACTAAACACCGTAAGGTATATAAGTAAATAACAAGTAATATTTGTAGACTCGTATAACTTATTCGTAAATAGACTTACGAACTTTAAGTTAATAAGTAAAAGACTAGATGTTAGTTTTCAACTTAAGAATGCTTTATTAATAAGTTGAATTATACATTATAGTAATTAGACTTGAAAATATTTATATTGACAAGTAATTTACGAATAAGATATGTCAAACACATAATTTTAGCTCAAGATTTTCTTTATACAAGATTAACTGTATCACGGGTTTAGTCGGTTAATATATGTAAGAAGATTATCATTGACGAAAAATTAGGCAAAAACATTTTATCAAAAATGTTTAGGCTAAACAGTTACGGAGTTAACTGTATAAATTGAAGAATGGGAGATTTACTGAAACCAAATAAACATATTATCTAGGCATTATTCAAACATGCTCGGGTGAAAAAGAATGAAGATCATGGTGTTTCGATAAGCTTCAGTTATGGTATTTGGAATGACTATACATCTAATTTTAGATCATAGCGGTGTGATGATAGATTAGGTACATCATATGAAGATTGAAGATGAAGATTGAAGACTAAGAAAGATGATCATTCTAAGAGTATGTGTGTGAGATTTTGTTGAAGTATTTTTGTGAATTTATGAAGATACAAGACAGAGTCAGACACTACCGGTAATGACAGTGATCTAGGGTACAACATAAGAAATTTAATTTACAAATTGAAGATCAAGTGCTGTGTGAGAAGATCAAGTCTAACCAGTAAAGACCAGAAATCATTAGTTAAGGGGAGTCTGTTAGTGCAGATTTTGTAACAAATGATTTATGGTGTCTATCTGAATTGAGAGCAATAGTCAAGGAGGAGTCTGTTAGGACATGTTATGGTGACCATCGCTATACAATTCAGGAACGAGCCTAGAAGACCAAAGAACTGCGATGCGAATCAGATCTCAAGTCGCAAGGCATTGCGATGCGAGATGAGATCTGGGTTCGCAAGGTGGCTAGCGAACTGATTGGTCTCGCTGGGTTGCGAACCGAGCCCAACAAAGTGAATTCGCAGAAGTCCATGACCTGCGAAGTTGGGTTTAGGGTTTTAGTATATATAGAGTTCTTAGGTTTATGGTTTCAGTTGATGATTTAGTTGCAATGGTTTTCGTCCTTAGCCAGAGTCATGTAAGTGTCTAGGCTAGTCTCGTTGATTCAATCCTTTGAATCATTAGACATATACTCCTTTGGTATTGTAATCATTAGGTTATTGTAATCGATTGATTTTTTAATAAATGATTTATTTATACCAAAGTGTTTATCTCCTATTCATCTCGTTATTCGGTTCGTATTCGTTCACGTAGTATAAATAATCTCAATGATTAGTTTACGAGGATTCCGCACTTGTATGCTACTAATCGTATCCCATGTACGCATCCATATATGTGTATCAACGAGAGGACCACTCTAACAGTGGTATCAGAGCGGGTTGGGATCTGTAATTGAGATTTTGAGGCTGAGAATCAAAAATGATTTTGTATTTAGGGTTTACAGCCATTTTAGCGAACTGAGATTAGGGTTTCAGCAGAACTTGCGAACTGAGTTTTGCGAGTTGAGTTGCGAACTGAAATCACTTGCAAATTGATATTGAGTTGCGAACCGAACCGATTGGTGAATCCACTTGCGAATCGAGTTGAGTTTGCGATTTTAACTGAGTTGAGTTTTTGTGCGGTGCGAACTGAGTTAGGCCTTGCGAGATGAGACTTTCATCGCGAACTGAAAGTTTGACTAAGTCAAAAATCAGGTACGCACTTTATATTTTGAATTGTTTTTAATTTTAGAACTTTATATTGACAAGTTAACAATTACTTGAGATGTTAAGGTTAAAAATTAATTTACTTTCGACCCTAATGTTAACAAGTAAATCATATCTTTTTATGTTTTAGACTTGAGACTTTTTTATTATAAGTAAATTGCAATTTAAAATTATTTTGTTTCGTATTCGACTTGAGATTTTTAATTACAAGTAAAATACGTTATAAATATTTTTAAGTAATGTACAAGTTAAGTGGAGTGTTGATCGAAAGTCTTCCGACTCATTGAGAAGTCGTGCAGCGTGTCCCGATTTAATATCGGCGGTCAATTTCTCTATTATAACTTATGCATTTTAGACTTGTGTATAGACTAAACACCGTAAGGTATATAAGTAAATAACAAGTAATATTTGTAGACTCGTATAACTTATTCGTAAATAGACTTACGAACTTTAAATTAATAAGTAAAAGACTAGATGTTAGTTTTCAACTTAAGAATGCTTTATTAATAAGTTGAATTATACATTATAGTAATTAGACTTGAAAATATTTATATTGACAAGTAATTTACGAATAAGATATGTCAAACACATAATTTTAGCTCAAGATTTTCTTTATACAAGATTAACTGTATCACGGGTTTAGTCGGTTAATATATGTAAGAAGATTATCATTGACGAAAAATTAGGCAAAAACATTTTATCAAAAATGTTTAGGCTAAACAGTTACGGAGTTAACTGTATAAATTGAAGAATGGGAGATTTACTGAAACCAAATAAACATATTATCTAGGCATTATTCAAACATGCTCGGGTGAAAAAGAATGAAGATCATGGTGTTTCGATAAGCTTCAGTTATGGTATTTGGAATGACTATACATCTAATTTTAGATCATAGCGGTGTGATGATAGATTAGGTACATCATATGAAGATTGAAGATGAAGATTGAAGACTAAGAAAGATGATCATTCTAAGAGTATGTGTGTGAGATTTTGTTGAAGTATTTTTGTGAATTTATGAAGATACAAGACAGAGTCAGACACTACCGGTAATGACAGTGATCTAGGGTACAACATAAGAAATTTAATTTACAAATTGAAGATCAAGTGCTGTGTGAGAAGATCAAGTCTAACCAGTAAAGACCAGAAATCATTAGTTAAGGGGAGTCTGTTAGTGCAGATTTTGTAACAAATGATTTATGGTGTCTATCTGAATTGAGAGCAATAGTCAAGGAGGAGTCTGTTAGGACATGTTATGGTGACCATCGCTATACAATTCAGGAACGAGCCTAGAAGACCAAAGAACTGCGATGCGAATCAGATCTCAAGTCGCAAGGCATTGCGATGCGAGATGAGATCTGGGTTCGCAATGTGGCTAGCGAACTGATTGGTCTCGCTGGGTTGCGAACCGAGCCCAACAAAGTGAATTCGCAGAAGTCCATGACCTGCGAAGTTGGGTTTAGGGTTTTAGTATATATAGAGTTCTTAGGTTTATGGTTTCAGTTGATGATTTAGTTGCAACGGTTTTCGTCCTTAGCCAGAGTCATGTAAGTGTCTAGGCTAGTCTCGTTGATTCAATCCTTTGAATCATTAGACATATACTCCTTTGGTATTGTAATCATTAGGTTATTGTAATCGATTGATTTTTTAATAAATGATTTATTTATACCAAAGTGTTTATCTCCTATTCATCTCGTTATTCGGTTCATATTCGTTCACGTAGTATAAATAATCTCAATGATTAGTTTACGAGGATTCCGCACTTGTATGCTAGTAATCGTATCCCATGTACGCATCCATATATGCGTATCAATGAGAGGACCACTCTAACAGTGGTATCAGAGCGGGTTGGGATCTGTAATTGAGATTTTGAGGCTGAGAATCAAAAATGATTTTGTATTTAGGGTTTACAGCCATTTTAGCGAACTGAGATTAGGGTTTCAGCAGAACTTGCGAACTGAGTTTTGCGAGTTGAGTTGCGAACTGAAATCACTTGCAAATTGATATTGAGTTGCGAACCGAACCGATTGGTGAATCCACTTGCGAATCGAGTTGAGTTTGCGATTTTAACTGAGTTGAGTTTTTGTGCGGTGCGAACTGAGTTAGGCCTTGCGAGATGAGACTTTCATCGCGAACTGAAAGTTTGACTAAGTCAAAAATCAGGTACGCACTTTATATTTTGAATTGTTTTTAATTTTAGAACTTTATATTGACAAGTTAACAATTACTTGAGATGTTAAGGTTAAAAATTAATTTACTTTCGACCCTAATGTTAACAAGTAAATCATATCTTTTTATCTTTTATACTTGAGACTTTTTTATTATAAGTAAATTGCAATTTAAAATTATTTTGTTTCGTATTCGACTTGAGATTTTTAATTACAAGTAAAATACGTTATAAATATTTTTAAGTAATGTACAAGTTAAGTGGAGTGTTGATCGAAAATCTTCCGACTCATTGAGAAGTCGTGCAGCGTGTCCCGATTTAATATCGGCGGTCAATTTCTCTATTATAACTTATGCATTTTAGACTTGTGTATAGACTAAACACCGTAAGGTATATAAGTAAATAACAAGTAATATTTGTAGACTCGTATAACTTATTCGTAAATAGACTTACGAACTTTAAGTTAATAAGTAAAAGACTAGATGTTAGTTTTCAACTTAAGAATGCTTTATTAATAAGTTGAATTATACATTATAGTAATTAGACTTGAAAATATTTATATTGACAAGTAATTTACGAATAAGATATGTCAAACACATAATTTTAGCTCAAGATTTTCTTTATACAAGATTAACTGTATCACGGGTTTAGTCGGTTAATACATGTAAGAAGATTATCATTGACGAAAAATTAGGCAAAAACATTTTATCTAAAATGTTTAGGCTAAACAGTTACGGAGTTAACTGTATAAATTGAAGAATGAGAGATTTACTGAAACCAAATAAACATATTATCTAGGCATTATTCAAACATGCTTGGGTGAAAAAGAATGAAGATCATGGTGTTTCGATAAGCTTCAGTTATGGTATTTGGAATGACTATACATCTAATTTTAGATCATAGCGGTGTGATGATAGATTAGGTACATCATATGAAGATTGAAGATGAAGATTGAATACCAAGAAAGATGATCATTCCAAGAGTATGTGTGTGAGATTTTGTTGAAGTATTTTTGTGAATTTATGAAGATACAAGACAGAGTCAGACACTACCGGTAATGACAGTGATCTAGGGTACAACATAAGAAATTTAATTTACAAATTGAAGATCAAGTGCTGTGTGAGAAGATCAAGTCTAACCAGTAAAGACCAGAAATCATTAGTTAAGGGGGAGTCTGTTGGTGCAGATTTTGTAACAAATGATTTATGGTGTCTATCTGAATTGAGAGCAATAGTCAAGGGGGAGTCTGTTAGGACATGTTATGATGACCATCGCTATACAATTCAGGAACGAGCCTAGAAGACCAAAGAACTGCGATGCGAATCAGATCTCAAGTCGTAAGGCATTGCGATGCGAGATGAGATCTGGGTTCGCAAGGTGGCTAGCGAACTGATTGGTCTCGCTGGGCTGCGAACCGAGCCCAACAAAGTGAATTCGCAGAAGTCCATGACCTGCAAAGTTGGGTTTAGGGTTTTAGTATATATACAGTTCTTAGGTTTATGGTTTCAGTTGATGATTTAGTTGCAACGGTTTTCGTCCTTAGCCAGAGTCATGTAAGTGTCTAGGCTAGTCTCGTTGATTCAATCCTTTGAATCATTAGACGTATACTCCTTTGGTATTGTAATCATTAGGTTATTGTAATCGATTGATTTTTTAATAAATGATTTATTTATACCAAAGTGTTTATCTCCTATTCATCTCGTTATTCAGTTCGTATTCGTTCACGTAGTATAAATAATCTCAATGATTAGTTTAAAAGGATTCCGCACTTGTATGCTACTAATCGTATCCCATGTACGCATCCATATATGCGTATCAACGAGAGGACCACTCTAACAGTGGTATCAGAGCGGGTTGGGATCTGTAATTGAGATTTTGAGGCTGAGAATCAAAAATGATTTTGTATTTAGGGTTTACAGCCATTTTAGCGAACTGAGATTAGGGTTTCAGCAGAACTTGCGAACTGAGTTTTGCGAGTTGAGTTGCGAACTGAAATCACTTGAAAATTGATATTGTGTTGCGAACCGAACCGATTGGTGAATCCACTTGCGAATCGAGTTGAGTTTGCGATTTTAACTGAGTTGAGTTTTTGTGCGGTGCGAACTGAGTTAGGCCTTGCGAGATGAGACTTTCATCGCGAACTGAAAGTTTGACTAAGTCAAAAATCAGGTACGCACTTTATATTTTGAATTGTTTTTAATTTTAGAACTTTATATTGACAAGTTAACAATTACTTGAGATGTTAAGGTTAAAAATTAATTTACTTTCGACCCTAATGTTAACAAGTAAATCATATCTTTTTATGTTTTAGACTTGAGACTTTTTGATTATAAGTAAATTGCAATTTAAAATTATTTTGTTTCGTATTCGACTTGAGATTTTTAATTACAAGTAAAATACGTTATAAATATTTTTAAGTAATGTACAAGTTAAGTGGAGTGTTGATCGAAAGTCTTCCGACTCATTGAGAAGTCGTGCAGCGTGTCCTGATTTAATATCGGCGGTCAATTTCTCTATTATAACTTATGCATTTTAGACTTGTGTATAGACTAAACACCGTAAGGTATATAAGTAAATAACAAGTAAAACTTGTAGACTCGTATAACTTATTCATTAATAGACTTACGAACTTTAAGTTAATAAGTAAAAGACTAGATGTTAGTTTTCAACTTAAGAATGCTTTATTAATAAGTTGAATTATACATTATAGTAATTAGACTTGAAAATATTTATATTGACAAGTAATTTACGAATAAGATATGTCAAACACATAATTTTAGCTCAAAATTTTCTTTATACAAGATTAACTGTATCACGGGTTTAGTCGGTTAATATATGTAAGAAGATCATCATTGACGAAAAATTAAGCAAAAACATTTTATCAAAATTGTTTAGGCTAAACAGTTACGGAGTTAACTGTATAAATTGAAGAATGAGAGATTTACTGAAACCAAATAAACATATTATCTAGGCATTATTCAAACATGCTCGGGTGAAAAAGAATGAAGATCATGGTGTTTCGATAAGCTTCAGTTATGGTATTTGGAATGACTATACATCTAGTTTTAGATCATAGCGGTGTGATGATAGATTAGGTACATCATATGAAGATTGAAGATGAAGATTGAAGACTAAGAAAGATGATCATTCCAAGAGTATGTGTGTGAGATTTTGTTGAAGTATTTTTGTGAATTTATGAAGATACAATACAGAGTCAGACACCAGCGGTAATGACAGTGATCTAGGGTACAACATAAGAAATTTAATTTACAAATTGAAGATCAAGTGCTGTCTGAGAAGATCAAGTCTAACCAGTAAAGACCAGAAATCATTAGTTAAGGGGAGTCTGTTAGTGCAGATTTTGTAACAAATGATTTATGGTGTCTATCTGAATTGAGAGCAATAGTCAAGGAGGAGTCTGTTAGGACATGTTATGGTGACCATCGCTATACAATTCAGGAACGAGCCTAGAAGACCAAAGAACTGCGATGCGAATTAGATCTCAAGTCGCAAGGCATTGCGATGCGAGATGAGATCTGGGTTCACAAGGTGGCTAGCGAACTGATCGGTCTCGCTGGGCTGCGAACCGAGCCCAACAAAGTGAATTCGCAGAAGTCCATGACCTGCGAAGTTGGGTTTAGGGTTTTAGTATATATAGAGTTCTTAGGTTTATGGTTTCAGTTGATGATTTAGTTGCAACGGTTTTCGTCCTTAGCCAGAGTCATGTAAGTGTCTAGGCTAGTCTCGTTGATTCAATCCTTTGAATCATTAGACGTATACTCCTTTGGTATTGTAATCATTAGGTTATTGTAATCGATTGATTTTTTAATAAATGATTTATTTATACCAAAGTGTTTATCTCCTATTCATCTCGTTATTCAGTTCGTATTCGTTCACGTAATATAAATAATCTCAATGATTAGTTTACGAGGATTCCGCACTTGTATGCTAGTAATCGTATCCCATGTACACATCCATATATGCGTATCAACGAGAGGACCACTCTAACAGTGGTATCAGAGCGGGTTGGGATCTGTAATTGAGATTTTGAGGCTGAGAATCAAAAATGATTTTGTATTTAGGGTTTACAGCCATTTTAGCGAACTGAGATTAGGGTTTCAGCAGAACTTGCGAACTGAGTTTTGCGAGTTGAGTTGCGAACTGAAATCACTTGCAAATTGATATTGAGTTGCGAACCGAACCGATTGGTGAATCCACTTGCGAATCGAGTTGAGTTTGCGATTTTAACTGAGTTGAGTTTTTGTGCGGTGCGAACTGAGTTAGGCCTTGCGAGATGAGACGTTCATCGCGAACTGAAAGTTTGACTAACTCAAAAATCAGGTACGCACTTTATATTTTGAATTGTTTTTAATTTTAGAACTTTATATTGACAAGTTAACAATTACTTGAGATGTTAAGGTTAAAAATTAATTTACTTTCGACCCTAATGTTAACAAGTAAATCATATCTTTTTATGTTTTAGACTTGAGACTTTTTGATTATAAGTAAATTGCAATTTAAAATTATTTTGTTTCGTATTCGACTTGAGATTTTTAATTACAAGTAAAATACGTTATAAATATTTTTAAGTAATGTACAAGTTAAGTGGAGTGTTGATCGAAAGTCTTCCGACTCATTGAGAAGTCGTGCAGCGTGTCCCGATTTAATATCGGCGGTCAATTTCTCTATTATAACTTATGCATTTTAGACTTGTGTATAGACTAAACACCGTAAGGTATATAAGTAAATAACAAGTAATATTTGTAGACTCGTATAACTTATTCGTAAATAGACTTACGAACTTTAAGTTAATAAGTAAAAGACTAGATGTTAGTTTTCAACTTAAGAATGCTTTATTAATAAGTTGAATTATACATTATAGTAATTAGACTTGAAAATATTTATATTGACAAGTAATTTACGAATAAGATATGTCAAACACATAATTTTAGCTCAAAATTTTCTTTATACAAGATTAACTGTATCACGGGTTTAGTCGGTTAATATATGTAAGAAGATCATCATTGACGAAAAATTAGGCAAAAACATTTTATCAAAATTGTTTAGGCTAAACAGTTACGGAGTTAACTGTATAAATTGAAGAATGAGAGATTTACTGAAACCAAATAAACATATTATCTAGGCATTATTCAAACATGCTCGGGTGAAAAAGAATGAAGATCATGGTGTTTCGATAAGCTTCAGTTATGGTATTTGGAATGACTATACATCTAGTTTTAGATCATAGCGGTGTGATGATAGATTAGGTACATCATATGAAGATTGAAGATGAAGATTGAAGACTAAGAAAGATGATCATTCCAAGAGTATGTGTGTGAGATTTTGTTGAAGTATTTTTGTGAATTTATGAAGATACAATACAGAGTCAGACACCAGCGGTAATGACAGTGATCTAGGGTACAACATAAGAAATTTAATTTACAAATTGAAGATCAAGTGCTGTCTGAGAAGATCAAGTCTAACCAGTAAAGACCAGAAATCATTAGTTAAGGGGAGTCTGTTAGTGCAGATTTTGTAACAAATGATTTATGGTGTCTATCTGAATTGAGAGCAATAGTCAAGGAGGAGTCTGTTAGGACATGTTATGGTGACCATCGCTATACAATTCAGGAACGAGCCTAGAAGACCAAAGAACTGCGATGCGAATCAGATCTCAAGTCGCAAGGCATTGCGATGCGAGATGAGATCTGGGTTCGCAAGGTGGCTAGCGAACTGATTGGTCTCGCTGGGTTGCGAACCGAGCCCAACAAAGTGAATTCGCAGAAGTCCATGACCTGCGAAGTTGGGTTTAGGGTTTTAGTATATATAGAGTTCTTAGGTTTATGGTTTCAGTTGATGATTTAGTTGCAACGGTTTTCATCCTTAGCCAGAGTCATGTAAGTGTCTAGGCTAGTCTCGTTGATTCAATCCTTTGAATCATTAGACATATACTCCTTTGGTATTGTAATCATTAGGTTATTGTAATCGATTGATTTTTCAATAAATGATTTATTTATACCAAAGTGTTTATCTCCTATTCATCTCGTTATTCGGTTCGTATTCGTTCACGTAGTATAAATAATCTCAATGATTAGTTTACGAGGATTCCGCACTTGTATGCTAGTAATCGTATCCCATGTACGCATCCATATATGCGTATCAACGAGAGGACCACTCTAACAGTGGTATCAGAGCGGGTTGGGATCTGTAATTGAGATTTTGAGGCTGAGAATCAAAAATGATTTTGTATTTAGGGTTTACAGCCATTTTAGCGAACTGAGATTAGGGTTTCAGCAGAACTTGCGAACTGAGTTTTGCGAGTTGAGTTGCGAACTGAAATCACTTGCAAATTGATATTGAGTTGCGAACCGAACCGATTGGTGAATCCACTTGCGAATCGAGTTGAGTTTGCGATTTTAACTGAGTTGAGTTTTTGTGCGGTGCGAACTGAGTTAGGCCTTGCGAGATGAGACTTTCATCGCGAACTGAAAGTTTGACTAAGTCAAAAATCAGGTACGCACTTTATATTTTGAATTGTTTTTAATTTTAGAACTTTATATTGACAAGTTAACAATTACTTGAGATGTTAAGGTTAAAAATTAATTTACTTTCGACCCTAATGTTAACAAGTAAATCATATCTTTTTATGTTTTAGACTTGAGACTTTTTTATTATAAGTAAATTGCAATTTAAAATTATTTTGTTTCGTATTCGACTTGAGATTTTTAATTACAAGTAAAATACGTTATAAATATTTTTAAGTAATGTACAAGTTAAGTGGAGTGTTGATCGAAAGTCTTCCGACTCATTGAGAAGTCGTGCAGCGTGTCCCGATTTAATATCGGCGGTCAATTTCTCTATTATAACTTATGCATTTTAGATTTGTGTATAGACTAAACACCGTAAGGTATATAAGTAAATAACAAGTAATATTTGTAGACTCGTATAACTTATTCGTAAATAGACTTACGAACTTTAAGTTAATAAGTAAAAGACTAGATGTTAGTTTTCAACTTAAGAATGCTTTATTAATAAGTTGAATTATACATTATAGTAATTAGACTTGAAAATATTTATATTGACAAGTAATTTACGAATAAGATATGTCAAACACATAATTTTAGCTCAAGATTTTCTTTATACAAGATTAACTGTATCATGGGTTTAGTCGGTTAATATATGTAAGAAGATTATCATTGACGAAAAATTAGGCAAAAACATTTTATCAAAAATGTTTAGGGTAAACAGTTACGGAGTTAACTGTATAAATTGAAGAATGGGAGATTTACTGAAACCAAATAAACATATTATCTAGGCATTATTCAAACATGCTCGGGTGAAAAAGAATGAAGATCATGGTGTTTTGATAAGCTTCAGTTATGGTATTTGGAATGACTATACATCTAATTTTAGATCATAGCGGTGTGATGATAGATTAGGTACATCATATGAAGATTGAAGATGAAGATTGAAGACTAAGAAAGATGATCATTCTAAGAGTATGTGTGTGAGATTTTGTTGAAGTATTTTTGTGAATTTATGAAGATACAAGACAGAGTCAGACACTACCGGTAATGACAGTGATCTAGGGTACAACATAAGAAATTTAATTTACAAATTGAAGATCAAGTGCTGTGTGAGAAGATCAAGTCTAACCAGTAAAGACCAGAAATCATTAGTTAAGGGGAGTCTGTTAGTGCAGATTTTGTAACAAATGATTTATGGTGTCTATCTGAATTGAGAGCAATAGTCAAGGAGGAGTCTGTTAGGACATGTTATGGTGACCATCGCTATACAATTCAGGAACGAGCCTAGAAGACCAAAGAACTGCGATGCGAATCAGATCTCAAGTCGCAAGGCATTGCGATGCGAGATGAGATCTGGGTTCGCAAGGTGGCTAGCGAACTGATTGGTCTCGCTGGGTTGCGAACCGAGCCCAACAAAGTGAATTCGCAGAAGTCCATGACCTGCGAAGTTGGGTTTAGGGTTTTAGTATATATAGAGTTCTTAGGTTTATGGTTTCAGTTGATGATTTAGTTGCAACGGTTTTCGTCCTTAGCCAGAGTCATGTAAGTGTCTAGGCTAGTCTCGTTGATTCAATCCTTTGAATCATTAGACATATACTCCTTTGGTATTGTAATCATTAGGTTATTGTAATCGATTGATTTTTTAATAAATGATTTATTTATACCAAAGTGTTTATCTCCTATTCATCTCGTTATTCGGTTCGTATTCGTTCACGTAGTATAAATAATCTCAATGATTAGTTTACGAGGATTCCGCACTTGTATGCTAGTAATCGTATCCCATGTACGCATCCATATATGCGTATCAATGAGAGGACCACTCTAACAGTGGTATCAGAGCGGGTTGGGATCTGTAATTGAGATTTTGAGGCTGAGAATCAAAAATGATTTTGTATTTAGGGTTTACAGCCGTTTTAGCGAACTGAGATTAGGGTTTCAGCAGAACTTGCGAACTGAGTTTTGCGAGTTGAGTTGCGAACTGAAATCACTTGCAAATTGATATTGAGTTGCGAACCGAACCGATTGGTGAATCCACTTGCGAATCGAGTTGAGTTTGCGATTTTAACTGAGTTGAGTTTTTGTGCGGTGCGAACTGAGTTAGGCCTTGCGAGATGAGACTTTCATCGCGAACTGAAAGTTTGACTAAGTCAAAAATCAGGTACGCACTTTATATTTTGAATTGTTTTTAATTTTAGAACTTTATATTGACAAGTTAACAATTACTTGAGATGTTAAGGTTAAAAATTAATTTACTTTCGACCCTAATGTTAACAAGTAAATCATATCTTTTTATGTTTTAGACTTGAGACTTTTTTATTATAAGTAAATTGCAATTTAAAATTATTTTGTTTCGTATTCGACTTGAGATTTTTAATTACAAGTAAAATACGTTATAAATATTTTTAAGTAATGTACAAGTTAAGTGGAGTGTTGATCGAAAGTCTTCCGACTCATTGAGAAGTCGTGCAGCGTGTCCCGATTTAATATCGGCGGTCAATTTCTCTATTATAACTTATGCATTTTAGACTTGTGTATAGACTAAACACCGTAAGGTATATAAGTAAATAACAAGTAATATTTGTAGACTCGTATAACTTATTCGTAAATAGACTTACGAACTTTAAGTTAATAAGTAAAAGACTAGATGTTAGTTTTCAACTTAAGAATGCTTTATTAATAAGTTGAATTATACATTATAGTAATTAGACTTGAAAATATTTATATTGACAAGTAATTTACGAATAAGATATGTCAAACACATAATTTTAGCTCAAGATTTTCTTTATACAAGATTAACTGTATCACGGGTTTAGTCGGTTATATATGTAAGAAGATTATCATTGACGAAAAATTAGGCAAAAACATTTTATCAAAAATGTTTAGGCTAAACAGTTACGGAGTTAACTGTATAAATTGAAGAATGGGAGATTTACTGAAACCAAATAAACATATTATCTAGGCATTATTCAAACATGCTCGGGTGAAAAAGAATGAAGATCATGGTGTTTCGATAAGCTTCAGTTATGGTATTTGGAATGACTATACATCTAATTTTAGATCATAGCGGTGTGATGATAGATTAGGTACATCATATGAAGATTGAAGATCAAGATTGAAGACTAAGAAAGATGATCATTCCAAGAGTATGTGTGTGAGATTTTGTTGAAGTATTTTTGTGAATTTATGAAGATACAAGACAGAGTCAGACACTACCGGTAATGACAGTGATCTAGGGTACAACATAAGAAATTTAATTTACAAATTGAAGATCAAGTGCTGTGTGAGAAGATCAAGTCTAACCAGTAAAGACCAGAAATCATTAGTTAAGGGGAGTCTGTTGGTGCAGATTTTGTAACAAATGATTTATGGTGTCTATCTGAATTGAGAGCAATAGTCAAGGGGGAGTCTGTTAGGACATGTTATGGTGACCATCGCTATACAATTCAGGAACGAGCCTAGAAGACCAAAGAACTGCGATGCGAATCAGATCTCAAGTCGCAAGGCATTGCGATGCGAGATGAGATCTGGGTTCGCAAGGTGGCTAGCGAACTGATTGGTCTCGCTGGGCTACGAACCGAGCCCAACAAAGTGAATTCGCAGAAGTCCATGACCTGCGAAGTTGGGTTTAGGGTTTTAGTATATATAGAGTTCTTAGGTTTATGGTTTCAGTTGATGATTTAGTTGCAACGGTTTTCGTCCTTAGCCAGAGTCATGTAAGTGTCTAGGCTAGTCTCGTTGATTCAATCCTTTGAATCATTAGACGTATACTCCTTTGGTATTGTAATCATTAGGTTATCGTAATCGATTGATTTTTCAATAAATGATTTATTTATACCAAAGTGTTTATCTCCTATTCATCTCGTTATTCAGTTCGTATTCGTTCACGTAGTATAAATAATCTCAATGATTAGTTTACGAGGATTCCGCACTTGTATGCTAGTAATCGTATCCCATGTACGCATCCATATATGCGTATCAATGAGAGGACCACTCTAACAGTGGTATCAGAGCGGGTTGGGATCTGTAATTGAGATTTTGAGGCTGAGAATCAAAAATGATTTTGTATTTAGGGTTTACAGCCGTTTTAGCGAACTGAGATTAGGGTTTCAGCAGAACTTGCGAACTGAGTTTTGCGAGTTGAGTTGCGAACTGAAATCACTTGCAAATTGATATTGAGTTGCGAACCGAACCGATTGGTGAATCCACTTGCGAATCGAGTTGAGTTTGCGATTTTAACTGAGTTGAGTTTTTGTGCAGTGCGAACTGAGTTAGGCCTTGCGAGATGAGACTTTCATCGCGAACTGAAAGTTTGACTAAGTCAAAAATCAGGTACGCACTTTATATTTTGAATTGTTTTTAATTTTAGAACTTTATATTGACAAGTTAACAATTACTTGAGATGTTAAGGTTAAAAATTAATTTACTTTCGACCCTAATGTTAACAAGTAAATCATATCTTTTTATGTTTTAGAATTGAGACTTTTTTATTATAAGTAAATTGCAATTTAAAATTATTTTGTTTCGTATTCGACTTGAGATTTTTAATTACAAGTAAAATACGTTATAAATATTTTTAAGTAATGTACAAGTTAAGTGGAGTGTTGATCGAAAGTCTTCCGACTCATTGAGAAGTCGTGCAGCGTGTCCCGATTTAATATCGGCGGTCAATTTCTCTATTATAACTTATGCATTTTAGACTTGTGTATAGACTAAACACCGTAAGGTATATAAGTAAATAACAAGTAATATTTGTAGACTCGTATAACTTATTCGTAAATAGACTTACGAACTTTAAGTTAATAAGTAAAAGACTAGATGTTAGTTTTCAACTTAAGAATGCTTTATTAATAAGTTGAATTATACATTATAGTAATTAGACTTGAAAATATTTATATTGACAAGTAATTTACGAATAAGATATGTCAAACACATAATTTTAGCTCAAGATTTTCTTTATACAAGATTAACTGTATCACGGGTTTAGTCGGTTAATATATGTAAGAAGATTATTATTGACGAAAAATTAGGCAAAAACATTTTATCAAAAATGTTTAGGCTAAACAGTTACGGAGTTAACTGTATAAATTGAAGAATGGGAGATTTACTGAAACCAAATAAATATATTATCTAGGCATTATTCAAACATGCTCGGGTGAAAAAGAATGAAGATCATGGTGTTTCGATAAGCTTCAGTTATGGTATTTGGAATGACTATACATCTAATTTTAGATCATAGCGGTGTGATGATAGATTAGGTACATCATATGAAGATTGAAGATGAAGATTGAAGACTAAGAAAGATGATCATTCCAAGAGTATGTGTGTGAGATTTTGTTGAATTATTTTTGTGAATTTATGAAGATACAAGACAGAGTCAGACACTACCGGTAATGACAGTGATCTAGGGTACAACATAAGAAATTTAATTTACAAATTGAAGATCAAGTGCTGTGTGAGAAGATCAAGTCTAACCAGTAAAGACCAGAAATCATTAGTTAAGGGGAGTCTGTTGGTGCAGATTTTGTAACAAATGATTTATGGTGTCTATCTGAATTGAGAGCAATAGTCAAGGGGGAGTCTGTTAGGACATGTTATGGTGACCATCGCTATACAATTCAGGAACGAGCCTAGAAGACCAAAGAACTGCGATGCGAATCAGATCTCAAGTCGCAAGGCATTGCGATGCGAGATGAGATCTGGGTTCGCAAGGTGGCTAGCGAACTGATTGGTCTCGCTGGGCTACGAACCGAGCCCAACAAAGTGAATTCGCAGAAGTCCATGACCTGCGAAGTTGGGTTTAGGGTTTTAGTATATATAGAGTTCTTAGGTTTATGGTTTCAGTTGATGATTTAGTTGCAATGGTTTTCATCCTTAGCCAGAGTCATGTAAGTGTCTAGGCTAGTCTCGTTGATTCAATCCTTTGAATCATTAGACATATACTCCTTTGGTATTGTAATCATTAGGTTATTGTAATCGATTGATTTTTTAATAAATGATTTATTTATACCAAAGTGTTTATCTCCTATTCATCTCGTTATTCGGTTCGTATTCGTTCACGTAGTATAAATAATCTCAATGATTAGTTTACGAGGATTCCGCACTTGTATGCTAGTAATCGTATCCCATGTACGCATCCATATATGCGTATCAACGAGAGGACCACTCTAACAGTGGTATCAGAGCGGGTTGGGATCTGTAATTGAGATTTTGAGGCTGAGAATCAAAAATGATTTTGTATTTAGGGTTTACAGCCATTTTAGCGAACTGAGATTAGGGTTTCAGCAGAACTTGCGAACTGAGTTTTGCGAGTTGAGTTGCGAACTGAAATCACTTGCAAATTGATATTGAGTTGCGAACCGAACCGATTGGTGAATCCACTTGCGAATCGAGTTGAGTTTGCGATTTTAACTGAGTTGAGTTTTTGTGCGGTGCGAACTGAGTTAGGCCTTGCGAGATGAGACTTTCATCGCGAACTGAAAGTTTGACTAAGTCAAAAATCAGGTACGCACTTTATATTTTGAATTGTTTTTAATTTTAGAACTTTATATTGACAAGTTAACAATTACTTGAGATGTTAAGGTTAAAAATTAATTTACTTTCGACCCTAATGTTAACAAGTAAATCATATCTTTTTATGTTTTAGACTTGAGACTTTTTTATTATAAGTAAATTGCAATTTAAAATTATTTTGTTTTGTATTCGACTTGAGATTTTTAATTACAAGTAAAATACGTTATAAATATTTTTAAGTAATGTACAAGTTAAGTGGAGTGTTGATCGAAAGTCTTCCGACTCATTGAGAAGTCGTGCAGCGTGTCCCGATTTAATATCGGCGGTCAATTTCTCTATTATAACTTATGCATTTTAGACTTGTGTATAGACTAAACACCGTAAGGTATATAAGTAAATAACAAGTAATATTTGTAGACTCGTATAACTTATTCGTAAATAGACTTACGAACTTTAAGTTAATAAGTAAAAGACTAGATGTTAGTTTTCAACTTAAGAATGCTTTATTAATAAGTTGAATTATACATTATAGTAATTAGACTTGAAAATATTTATATTGACAAGTAATTTACGAATAAGATATGTCAAACACATAATTTTAGCTCAAGATTTTCTTTATACAAGATTAACTGTATCACGGGTTTAGTCGGTTAATATATGTAAGAAGATTATCATTGACGAAAAATTAGGCAAAAACATTTTATCAAAAATGTTTAGGCTAAACAGTTACGGAGTTAACTGTATAAATTGAAGAATGGGAGATTTACTGAAACCAAATAAACATATTATCTAGGCATTATTCAAACATGCTCGGGTGAAAAAGAATGAAGATCATGGTGTTTCGATAAGCTTCAGTTATGGTATTTGGAATGACTATACATCTAATTTTAGATCATAGCGGTGTGATGATAGATTAGGTACATCATATGAAGATTGAAGACTAAGAAAGATGATCATTCCAAGAGTATGTGTGTGAGATTTTGTTGAAGTATTTTTGTGAATTTATGAAGATACAAGACAGAGTCAGACACTACCGGTAATGACAGTGATCTAGGGTACAACATAAGAAATTTAATTTACAAATTGAAGATCAAGTGCTGTGTGAGAAGATCAAGTCTAACCAGTAAAGACCAGAAATCATTAGTTAAGGGGAGTCTGTTGGTGCAGATTTTGTAACAAATGATTTATGGTGTCTATCTGAATTGAGAGCAATAGTCAAGGGGGAGTCTGTTAGGACATGTTATGGTGACCATCGCTATACAATTTAGGAACTAGCCTAGAAGACCAAAGAACTGCGATGCGAATCAGATCTCAAGTCGCAAGGCATTGCGATGCGAGATGAGATCTGGGTTCGCAAGGTGGCTAGCGAACTGATTGGTCTCGCTGGGCTACGAACCGAGCCCAACAAAGTGAATTCGCAGAAGTCCATGACCTGCGAAGTTGGGTTTAGGGTTTTAGTATATATAGAGTTCTTAGGTTTATGGTTTCAGTTGATGATTTAGTTGCAACAGTTTTCGTCCTTAGCCAGAGTCATGTAAGTGTCTAGGCTAGTCTCGTTGATTCAATCCTTTGAATCATTAGACGTATACTCCTTTGGTATTGTAATCATTAGGTTATTGTAATCGATTGATTTTTCAATAAATGATTTATTTATACCAAAGTGTTTATCTCCTATTCATCTCGTTATTCAGTTCGTATTCGTTCACGTAGTATAAATAATCTCAATGATTAGTTTACGAGGATTCCGCACTTGTATGCTAGTAATCGTATCCCATGTACGCATCCATATATGCGTATCAACGAGAGGACCACTCTAACAGTGGTATCAGAGCGGGTTGGGATCTGTAATTGAGATTTTGAGGCTGAGAATCAAAAAAGATTTTGTATTTAGGGTTTACAGCCATTTTCGCGAACTGAGATTAGGGTTTCAGCAGAACTTGCGAACTGAGATCACTTGCAAATTGATATTGAGTTGCGAACTGAACCGATTGGTGAATCCACTTGCGAATCGAGTTGAGTTTTTGTGCGGTGCGAACTGAGTTAGGCCTTGCGAGATGAGACTTTCATCGCGAACTGAAAGTTTGACTAAGTCAAAAATCAGGTACGCACTTTATATTTTGAATTGTTTTAAAATTTTAGAACTTTATATTGACAAGTTAACAATTACTTGAGATGTTAAGGTTAAAAATTAATTTACTTTCGACCCTAATGTTAACAAGTAAATCATATCTTTTTATGTTTTAGACTTGAGACTTTTTTATTATAAGTAAATTGCAATTTAAAATTATTTTGTTTCGTATTCGACTTGAGATTTTTAATTACAAGTAAAATACGTTATAAATATTTTTAAGTAATGTACAAGTTAAGTGGAGTGTTGATCGAAAGTCTTCCGACTCATTGAGAAGTCGTGCAGCGTGTCCCGATTTAATATCGGCGGTCAATTTCTCTATTATAACTTATGCATTTTAGACTTGTGTATAGACTAAACACCGTAAGGTATATAAGTAAATAACAAGTAATATTTGTAGACTCGTATAACTTATTCGTAAATAGACTTACGCACTTTAAGTTAATAAGTAAAAGACTAGATGTTAGTTTTCAACTTAAGAATGTTTTATTAATAAGTTGAATTGTACATTATAGTAATTAGACTTGAAAATATTTATATTGACAAGTAATTTACGAATAAGATATGTCAAACACATAATTTTAGCTCAAGATTTTCTTTATACAAGATTAACTGTATCACGGGTTTAGTCGGTTAGTATATGTAAGAAGATTATCATTGACGAAAAATTAGGCAAAAACATTTTATCAAAAATGTTTAGGCTAAACAGTTACGGAGTTAACCATATAAATTGAAGAATGGGAGATTTACTGAAACCAAATAAATATATTATCTAGGCATTATTCAAACATGCTCGGGTGAATAAGAATGAAGATCATGGTGTTTCGATAAGCTTCAGTTATGGTATTTGGAATGACTATACATCTAATTTTAGATCATAGCGGTGTGATGATAGATTAGGTACATCATATGAAGATTGAAGATCAAGATTGAAGACCAAGAAAGATGATCATTCCAAGAGTATGAGTGTGAGATTTTGTTGAAGTATTTTTGTGAATTTATGAAGATACAAGACAGAGTCAGACACTACCGGTAATGACAGTGATCTAGGGTACAACATAAGAAATTTAATTTACAAATTGAAGATCAGGTGCTGTGTGAGAAGATCAAGTCTAACCAGTAAAGACCAGAAATCATTAGTTAAGGGGGAGTCTGTTGGTGCAGATTTTGTAACAAATGATTTATGGTGTCTATCTGAATTGAGAGCAATAGTCAAGGGGGAGTCTGTTAGGACATGTTATGGTGACCATCGCTATACAACTCAGGAACGAGCCTAGAAGACCAAAGAACTGCGATGCGAATCAGATCTCAACTCGCAAGGCATTGCGATGCGAGATGAGATCTGGGTTCGCAAGGTGGCTAGCGAACTGATTGCCTCGCTGGGCTGCGAACCGAGCCCAACAAAGTGAATTCGCAGAAGCCCATGACCTGCGATGTTAGGTTTAGGGTTTTAGTTAAATAGAGTTCTTAGGTTTATGGTTTCAGTTGATGATTTAGTTGCAACGGTTTTCGTCCTTAGCCAGAGTCATGTAAGTGTCTAGGCTAGTCTCGCTGATTCAATCCTTTGAATCATTAGACGTATACTCCTTTGGTATTGTAATCATTAAGTTATTGTAATCGGTTGATTTATTAATGAATGATTTTATTATACCAAAGTATTTATCTCCTATTGTGTTCGTTATTCAGTTCATTATCATTCGCATATTGTTCATAATCTTAATGATTAGTTTACAAGGATTCTACACTTGTATGCTAGTAATCGGATCCCGTGTACGGATCCATATATGCGTATAAACGACCGCAGGGACTTTATCAGAAAAACCTGCTCCATCAAGGAAACTCTATGGGTGTAGCTCGTTCCATGATGTCGATAGTACTTCATCTTTTGATGAAGAAAGTGACAGTAGTGATTCAATATGTGATCCCAAATGCGACTGAGCACGAAGATGCCACCTGTCCTTCTTGCGATTCGTTGATGAAAATCCCTTTAACAATTGTTTGTCCAACAAGTGAGAATGATGAGTTTCCGATAACGAAGAAGAAGGAATCGGCATAAGGGTACGTAAAAGAGGTGGTGACTTATATGGTGATGGATGATATGATCGTTAAACCTATGTCCACCATTTCAACCATCACACTTATTACTACTTTGGGTGTTCAAGATTTCAACCACTTGGAAGAGAAGATGGTAGTTTTTAACAAAAATGAGGTAATTAATATATGCACTTTCTTTAATTGAGCGATATGATGCAAATTGTTATGTGTATCTATTACTACATATAATATAATAATATAATATGTGTCTTAAGTGAGTCTTAAACTTCTTAATTTTTATTTTGCCAATTTTACCCTATGCATTTTAGGTAATCATTCTTTAATTAAATTAACATACAAAAAATGACAACTAAATAATTACATAAATACGGGGTATAACATATCGATGCCTCATATAAGAGCTATTTACAAAACGGATAACTGAATTATTGACTTAAGTGTAATCCAAAGTTAAATACGATTTATGAAAAAATTAAAATTAATTAGTTGTCACCGCCGTATTACGCGGGCAATGTACTAGTTTAAAACTAATGTGTGTGACTGTTGTTTGAGTTTTGATAGGCACCGAAGCTGTTGAAGGCATCGTTGTCGACGGATCAAGTGCTAACCACTCTATTTCTGCACAACACCAATGCTTAACACGGAGTAATTAAAGAAAAGTTTACGTTATATTTGTGCCTCGAAATTACTTTTAAAATTAACGCCCATTTATGCTTGTTTGAGGTTTTTATTTGAATTTATTGACTCATATTGAATCGGGTGATTTAGAGGGAAAAACAGATCTGAAAACGAGAAAATTCAGTGTAAAACTAAAAGTCGTGGACTCTGCCTCTAAGTTTACATATTCAATTAAACCACCTATTTTGTTTAGTTGATGAGATTGAGAATGAGATCTTTATGGATTCAACAGAAAAAGACATGTAGTCCTGCACTCCTGCCCATCAATCAAGCTTATTGGCGATAAAAGCAATTTGACTTTTGGAAGTTGGGCTACAAGCCCAAAACGTTGTTCCGTTTGAAAGGCCATATTTGATCAAGCATAAACAATTCATATATACTCCCTCTATCTCAAATTAAGTGTCATGTTTTTATTATGATCGATCGCCAACAAGAGATCACACAACCAATAAATAAACAAAACCAAAAAAACAAAAACACAACGATTTAGGTGGTTCACCTCCTCAAGGTTAATCCACAACGAAATAAATCACTAAAATTTTAATAACAAGTTTTTTTTCACAAGTTGTTCTCTTCTATTTACCAAATTATGTAACCTAACACCAATATATATATATATATATATATATATATATATATATATATATATATATATATATATATAGTTGGAGGATAAAAATGAAGAAAACTTTAGGGGAGAAAAGGGCGAAATTCTGGACCACTCATTTAAATATATGGTCAAAGGGTAATATAGGAAAATTACAATTTAATTAATTTGTAATAATAATAAATAACTATTAATAAAAATCAGAATTAATTTTCAGTTACTTTCTTCCTAATATGTAGAAGACTTCGTCTTCCCTAATCCAACATACAATATGTATACTCCGTATTTACATCCAATATACATATATTCTCAATATCCTTCATCGTATTCAACTATTCATCTTATTAGTTCAATATCTTCATTTGATTTATTATTTCATGTAGTGTAATTATACTCATAATTCGGTTATTTCAAATGTTAATTTTAAATTATTTATTAAATTAATGATTCATAACCAGGATTCCTTTTTTTACGACTATGATTCATTTTATATAATCATGATTCATACATGTTTAACCATGATTCAGTTTTATAAAATATGAGTCGTTCTCTAAAATGATTCATAATTATCCATACATTTACAACTACGACTCATTAACTACGATTCATTTTTTTCACCAACTACGATTTACTTTTAAAATAATTATGATTCATACGTTTATAACTATGATACAGAGTTCTACAACTATAATTAGTATTCAATATATACTAATTTTTATGTTGATTCATTTTTCATGGAGCATAAGAAAACCTATATTCAATAATAGGCTCTAATATTATGCTTTTCTTCGTTTAGCGATGTTATTTAGTTATGAAGAAAATTCTAAAAGAAAAATATAGTTACATCAATCTAAATTGAATTGTTAAAAGAATATCTGAAATTTCACAAAAAGAAAATCTAGGAAAAATCAACCATTAGTGAGAAATAGTCTAATTACCTAAATTATTGGCACTACATCCGAAATATGGTGAAAACCAACGGACGATTTTAAAAGTTCCCAGTTGTTAAAGGACAATATAACCCTCAATTGTTGAAATAATGACATCTATATTTACAATATTGCCATCAAATGTTCTGAGCCATTGATCAAAAGATTTGACGTACCCGATTGCTTCTCTTTTCTCCAATAAAAATGTCTTCTTCATAGAACCTAATCATATATATATATATATATATATATATATATATATATATATATATATATATATATATTTATCTTATATATTATATTATAACTAAGGGAGGAGACTCCCAATTATTTGTCAACTAATCCACCATCCCACCTCATAACCATCCTATGTGTCACGTGTTTAGGCTACTAATCTCACCTAATATTGTCCACGTATACAAAGTCTCACGGTCTCAAAATTTTGAAAAGAATCAATAATATCTCCAAAATATATATGATGTATCCATTCCATAAATAGCTCAATCAATTAATTTCAAAATAAAAAGATAAATATTCTTATCCTATTAAAATTTATATATATCCCATTCCATGAACACTTTCTAAGGTGGTTTTTATTACAATCTTTTATGCATTTTGAATTTAGAAATTTTTGCATTTCATTTGGTTCAATTGTTGAATGTAACAAGAAGATTAATCTTGTGAGTTTTAAGTGTTCCAATAAAAATTTTTCGACAGAAAATACAGATGCTTAATCGAATTGCACTTGAATAAGTTTTTGTATATTCCAACAAGAAGGTAATATGTTACAAGATGAAGTTTAGGTTGTTATAAATGGGTCTATTCGGATTATACTTTACCTCTAACATGTCAACATATAATATAAATAATTTATCTTAAAAGTAAAAAGTTCCAAAGTTGACCATATCATATCTCTATGCAAAATATCTCTTCAATCCATTTTGACCTATTAGACTATCCGTCCCAACCGTCCATCTCGAATAATCGGTACTTATCAGGTAATCATGCGGTAATTTTTATTCCATTGTCTATTTCAGCAATTGTTATCTAATTAAGAAGATGTTGGATTTTTATATATAAACATTGTAAAACTAAATGCACACTTGTGAATAAGGTTGAGATTAAAAACAATACACATCTGTAACATCACAATTACATTTGCTCAAAGTATATTTAGTTATATGAACTATACCATAACAAATTTTATCGGAAAATTAACAATTGAAATAATATACACAAGTTACCCGTAACATCAAAATGTATATTTGCTAAAACTAAATTTTAACGAAAAACTAAAATTATGATAAGATAAGCTGAGTACTCTGCTTATTCAACCTTTTAATTTAGTTCATTATATATTTCTCACCGTATAATATACTACATTATATATAATAGCCGTGCATCGCACGGGTTTAACACTAGTGTATATATATATATATATATATATATATATAGAGAGAGAGAGAGAGAGACAAAAATAACCCTAACTCTAATTTGATTCAAAATCAAATTCTTTAAATAACTCCTATTAAAGTAGGCAACACAATTTGAGTCAAATACTTACATATCCTCCTTTGACTCAAATTCCCTAAAACTTCATCTTTATCCGAGAAATGTACTCTGTAAGTCCGTATGTATTAGGATCGATAACGAAGTTATCTTTAGGTATTAAGGTGCGGAATCCCTTAATACTAGTTTACGGATTGTAAACGGTTTGTTTCACAAGTATTAGTGAAATCAATTACTATTTAGCTTTGTATTGATTAAAACTAACGTTAATCTATCAATACCTAGCTCTTAGAATGATTAGAATAGCTCTAGAAACTCAAGAAATTCGTATGGGTAATATGGCAAAAGTTAATTAGGTTTAAACCTAATCTTATATATATACTCGACTCGGCTCGCAGGTTATGGGCTCTGCGAACCGAATCGGTTCGCAACCCAACTTAGCCTAGCGAACTGACTCAGCTCGCCTCGCACATCTGCCCTGCGAACCCTACTCGGTTCGCACCGCAGGTGTCCAGTCAAACTTGTCAACATTTTTCAGCATTTAACATTTAACTCTAAAATGTTTACCAACCAATATTTTCATTACAATTCAAAATTGATTTACAAACTTGATTACAATAATCCCTAGTACTATTACAAGCTAGATCTGTTGTCACAATAACATGTCCCAACAGACCCCCCCTTGACAATAGCTCTAGCATCTATGTCTTCAAGTTGTCTTTGATAATCACTTGTAAATTTTACTTCTATCATACATCTTCAGTTTAATGCAAGTCTTAACCATTAGCTGATAATCTCTTCGTAAATCTCCTCATCCTTCAATAACAGTGATCTTGTTCTTGTATAACATCAACAAGTCACTCTTGGAAAGATTCAATAAGTGTCGATGGTCATACACTCTCAAAAGTTCTTTCTCACCACCTTCCACTTCATCATCAGCTTCAAAAATCACAGCTTCACCAGTTACAGCTTCTACATGCCATCTCTTCATATTTCCCAGAATATCCTGAGGCATAAGCTTTAATGGTATTTGCTGTACGCATTTAACTGCTGGATATATCTTTTTACGCTGTCGTCTTCCTGTTCTTTGATTTCTTTCTTTTAACTTGATGGTTCTTCCGACTCTTTGCTTAATACGTTCAAATTTCATTGACCAACCCTCAGTCTTGATTATCTTTTCGACATACCTTCCATAAGGATTATTACTAGGGTTTTTCATTTCCAATCTAGCCAAGTCTCGAATTTCAAACCTTGGTAAAGAACTGAAAAATGAAAGCTTTCGTTTAAAATATTGAACTCCGTCATATCTTTTGATTGGATAAAGCTTCAGATCTGCGTCATAATACCATTCAATTATACCTTTCTTAGGTACATGTTTTCCAGTAATATCAACTTCTGATATCGAAGTCTTTGCCTTTTTCTTCTTCTCCAAAGGCTTAAACATCGGATTATCTTTATGAATATCAGGAAGATTTTCTTCAGAATCAGAATCGGTTGATTCATTTAGATATTCATCCAAATCTATAACTCTTTCTCCTTCTTCATCATGAATAACCACATTAGTCCTTGAAGAGTTTATGATATGTTCATCAATATCAACATCAAGATCAACACCTTCAACTAACCCAACATTAGTAATAGAAGTCCAAACTTCAAGAGGTACAAATTCACCTTCCTCTAGATCATAATCAACTTCTACTTCGACCTCATCGATAATCTCAATATCAGAATCACTTTCAACATTCTTTTATGTAAACATTTTAAATAACACGAATTAGATAATATAATATAAATCATTTCATTGATTACCCTGAATCAATCTAAGAATTTCCTTATTTATCTCAATCGTATAATCACAACTAATTATTAATCTTATATAATTTTAACTTGTTATAAAACATCTCAAATCTAAATCTTATATAATTAATCTTATATAATTTTCACTTGTTATATATAAAATCACAAGTCTAAATCTTATATCAACTTAACTTATATACTTACAAAACGTTTAATCTTTCAAAGATTATAAATAATATTACAATGAATCTAAAATTACAAAAGTATATCAGTTTCAAATTACAAAACATAACTACTTCTCACCAGCTTTACCAACTCCACTTTCACTTGCACCAGCACCAGCACACTCAGACTCTCCCTGAATCATAGCTTGCTCACTAGTCTTTGAAGGACCAGCCGGCTCACTATCTTTCTGTGCATTGGGATCATCATCTATGTCATCATGCTGCTTCTTTCTCAGCTCATCCTCCTTACATGACTCATGATATGCCATGATCTCCCCCATAGATTCAGAACTAATCTCTCAAGTCGATCAAGCTTTCTCTAGTTATCCTCAGCATCTCTGAGCAACATCTTATGTGCCTTTAACAAGTCATTGTATGCCTGACCCTGAGTCGTTAAAGCTTTGGCAAGAGTCACATGCTTAGCTTCGAGAGTATGAACGCGAGATTCCAAGCTGGAAAGCCGTTCAGAAGCTTTCATCGGTGGCTGTGCAGGCAGAGCAACAGGCTGTGCAGATGCAGATCGTACTTGTTGTTGAACCAGTTGTTCAAATGCATCACTCAGCAATCCCACGACAATACGACTAGCCTTGTTAGTCGGAAACCGGGAAGTAGGAGTAGTGAAGCAGGCACCTAAAAATAACTTAGATCAATAAAAATCACAGAATAATCTGTCCCAATCTCTGACTAAGTTAACAATAGGTATCAGACACTGCATCAGTCAATCGTTGCCTCTTAGGTTTAGCCTGAGAAGGCTATCTTTCCGTAGCAACTGTTATAGAAAAAATCTATCTCAGACTCTAGAGTAGAATTTACAGCATACTACAAAGAATTATAAGTATAAAAAGATACCAGGCCGAGACAAATTCCCAATAGTTAATTGGGTAGTAGCAGAGTGTATACGCTTCCTGCGTGATGTCACAAGAGGTGTATCCTCTTCATCCTCTGAATCCTCATCGATTAAAAGATAATCAGGATCCTTCTCATCGGCTTTATTCTTTCCCTTGTTGGCCCCATGAATACCCTCGATCCTTTCTTGATCATACCCGTAGGAAACCTGGGTCGAGGATCAGTATCATCATCAGTTTCCTCATTATTAGAATCAGATGCCGTGGCACCCTCTTTACCCAAACTACCGGATGTCCCAGCCTGGTCCAACATGCCTCAAATTGCCCTCAGTTCTAACAACCTCAGGGCCAACATCCTCCTGTGATGTGGTATATTTAAAATTTTATGATTAGATATTAATCTCTATCATCTAAGTTTCAATATAAGTATAACATTATGTACATGAGGTTGATAATCCTCAATCACTTGAAGTACTGGGTCGGTAACATCATCTTTATGTCCCAGTACATCCTGCACAACCTGAGCTGCAATCTCAGGGAAAATATTCTGTTCCTGCTAACAAGCTTGTATTTAAACATCCTCGATCAGCTCCTGAGGCTCAACTGCAGATTGAGGCTGTGGTGGTGCTTGAGCTTGAGGTTGAGCTCCTGCATCCATCCAACCGTTGTTGGCGGGAAGAACATAATTCTCATCCAAAAGATAACCAAAGATCACAAGCTTCCGACTTTATGTGATCAAGACGCTTAGCAGAATTCTGAAAACATGCATTGTATGTTCTCAGCCCAATCCTATCAACATGCAGATCGGGTGCAAACGTTGGCAGGTCAGGAATCCGATGACGGATAATAAGCATGCAGAATCGCGGATATATCAGAAACTTCATCCTGACTACCCCAGTAATCTAACTAATAAAGGAGCTAAAAATATAAGAAGAGAAACTGTATGGTTTGTTGTACACCAGGGACAGTAACCCAGACATCAGCTCAGGGCTCATCTCATCATATCCTGCCTTTTTGTTCCCGAAGATAGTAACAAAAATTTGGAACAGGAACCTCCACTGTCCAAGCACAAAGCCCTTGATGAACTGACGGCCTCTCTTGGGACCATAATATCCCATTCTACCCAAAGCTCCCTCAATGAAATCAGTAGAATAAGCAAAGGGACCAGCTTCCTGATCAACAATGCCTAGACGCAAAATCTGATGCAGATCATCAGCCGAAAAGACAACTGGATGTTGGTTAACCCTAGTCCGAATCACCGGAGGTTTAGCCATAACATCATACTCTATATTCTCCCAGAACTGGTTCAGAAGACTTTGAGAGATCGGTGGAGATTCTGTAATGGCATATCTAATACGTGATCTAGCCAAATACGTCAAATCCCAGTGAAGCACTCAGCACCACGCTCATTGATGTCCAGATTCCCCGGAATATTATGAGTAGACGCAAAAGTTCTAGCAACCATATCTGTAATAAAAAATTACACAAACAACAATTAGCTTAACCTAACGAACATTAGTTAATTTAATCTTCAACGAATTATGATCAAGTGATCATCAAACATCTAAGTTTACTATTAACTAGTACCTTAATTTACTGAACTTAATTGAACTGTTAAGAAAAAATATTTTTCCAAAATTATATATCGTTCGTTAGTTACAAGCAAAAATTTGAGTTATTATACCGTCGATTGAAAATCGGGACACGCCGCTCGACTACGCTATGAGTCGGAAGACTTTCGATATGAAATAACTCAAAGTTCTAAAGTGTTACACATATTTAACTTATTAACAAAAGTTCGTAAGCCTAAACGTGTATTAAAAAGGTAACTTGTAAATTATTTGTAACCTTATGTTTCTCAAATCGAAAACAAGTTTAAAACAATGATTATGTAAACTAAATTTCGAATAAATCAAACATCAAGTTCACAAATCAATTTAAAAGTTCAAAATTTAAATTTTATTGTCAAAGTCAACAAAAGTCAACTCGCTCAACTCGCTTCGCAGGTAGCCGCTGCGAGGTGAGCTTCAGTTCGCTTTAGTCAATGAAAGTAAACTAAGTGGATTCGCTTCGTTATTAAGGTCTTCGATCCGAGTTTACCTCGCTTCGCAGTGAAGGTCTGCGAGTCGAGTTCTAAGGGACTCACATTGATTCGCAACACGAGCTACGAGTCGAGATTCACCTCGCAGAGGCATGTCGCGATCCGAGTTCAATCTTTGAATTCGCTTCGCAAGTTCAAGCTGCGAACCGAGATTGAATCTCGTTTCGCAGGAGTGTCTGCAACCCGAATTCAAAAACAAAAACATCGATCGACCAAATTTAAATGGAACTTAAACGATTTGAACACGTTCAATATATATCGATTAACAATTCCTATAAGTCTCGGGTTCTATCATTCACTAAATCTCATCGAATCCATGAAAGATTAAACCGAAACCTTCGAAACATAAAACGAGCGATTACTCAGTGAATATGCAATGATAGCTTGTGAAACTTACATTAAAATGTGTGTAATCGAAAGTAGTCTAAGTTTCACGGAGTAAAAATCGTTCCTTGTTCGAGTAATCTCAAAAATCAACCAAAAAGTTGGTTCGTTTCGCGTCGTAGAAAATCGCCTCGCCAGGTAGATTGAGTTCGCTTCGCAGAGTAATGTGGAAAGTGAGATTTGACTCGTTTGACATGTCCCTTTTATACTCTAAGCTCACTTCGCAAGTTTGACTGATCAAATTCGCAGGTTTGACCAAAAATGCGAATTTTGCTTTAAATATAAATTGGACTTTTATTTATTGTTACTAGTCAAACTTTTTAATTTTCCACTGCGTTTTTGTCACTTTTATTCAACCCGGAACAATAAATTGCAATTTAACTTAATTCCAAAGGATAACACAATACAAACTATAAAAATAAAACTTTATTAATTTATAACGCAAAAGATTACAAAAATAAAGATAAATTTAAACATACTTATTAAACATAAACTAAAAAAATCCTATGCTCAAATGATTAAGAGTTTATCTGCTTAGGGATTATATTAGAAAGAATAAGCTAAAGTTATTAGTTTTTTAATAAGTCTAAGACGATTATTAGTATACATACCTCATGAAATTCACATAAGCACCATAAAATCACAACTTAACCAGTACTAAACTTATATTTATAAAATTATATCTTAGTTACCTTTATCCACACACGATATAACACATTATTGAAAAATAACTTATTATTTCTTTAGAATATATTATTCACCAAGGTGAATGTTCATATGTCATAGACAGTTCAAGACGATTACCGATATTATGATTCACATAAACAAATTATATGTAGATTTATGAGCAAAACTTTTATTGTTAATGTGAACAATATCTAGTGTTTTCCACTATACAACATACTGAAGAACTCAAGTACAACACATAAAACTATATATTTTATTTGTAAGGTAGAAGTTACTAAATGATGTGCTTTTGAAGCATATAACATACACTTGACACTAGATACTTTGTATCTTTCATATGTAAGGTAGAGGTTACTAAATTATGCTCTTTAGAAACATATAACTCACCTTTTGAAATTTTGATACTTTGTATCTTTTTATTTTAGATAACAGTGCATGTCAGTACTATCATTCAATAATTAAGACTTAAGTCATACATCATATAGCAATTTCACAATAGATAAGACACGTGAAATTAGCATTTCTTAACTGCTCAGAAATCTTAGTATAATCTGCCTACCAATATATCGTATAATGAATCTGACTAGACTTAAGTTATTATTATCACTTGTTAAAAAAAAAACAAGTTATAATCAGTGGATATAGGTATATAATAAGATAAATATTAGTCAAGTCCTAGTTAAAATCATTATCTTATTGTAACTTATAGGAATCTACTAACACATCGTACTTAATACTTAATGTAATTATTCTTAAGCTTATTCTCCTAATGTACTATCATCTCCCAAGTTTTAGCAGATAAAAACTTAAACAATTTCTAAAAGAACTACCGTTGTTCTTTTATCGGAGGCGATTCCCCTAAGGTAACAAGCAAATGAATGTCATACGCCCCCCCTTTTTTATATAAGACATAAATAAACTTACAGCTAACTATTACATATCCTTTGGAAGACTAGTTATTCAGGATTCCTCATTCCGTTCAGTTGAACCAATGTCTCAAAATGAGTCCTGTCAAAAGATTTTGTGTACAAGTCTGCCAATTTGTCCGTGGAAGGAACCTTGACTAACTTAATAAGCTTCTTTTCAGCACAATTTCTTATGAAATGATGACGAATATCAATGTGCTTCGTCTTGCTGTGCTTTACAGGATTATTGATTATTGAAATGGTGGATTCATTGTCAATCATCATCGGAGTGTTGGTCAAGTTTAATGCATAATCTCTCATTTGCTGTTGAATCCACAACACTTGAGAGCAACAGCTGCCTGCTGTAACATACTCAGCTTCACACGTAGAAATGGCTACTGAGGTTTGCTTCTTGCACTGCCAAGACACTAATCTTCCTCCTTAAAACTGACATCCACCAGTTGTGGACTTTCTATTCTGATTGCATCCTCCATAATCAGAATCAGTGTAAGCAATAAAATCTAAGTCTCCTCCAGTTGGATACCAAAGTCCCAGCTTCAGTTTCCCTCTGAGGTAACGAAAGAGTCGTTTAACAGCTTGCATATGAGACTCTTTAGGAGTAGTGATTTGACGTAAAAAGTCATGTTTTGCGTACATAATTCCCACCTTTTTAGTCCCAAAATGGATGAAATCATTCAATATCAATACTTTTTCACCATAATTCATTATTAAGGATAAAAATAAGGCATTGCTTCAAAAATCAAGTAAAATGGCTAAATAACGTACAAACCAAAGCATAAACGATACGGTCACGTTCTACGAGCACTTTTTAGCATATTACCTTGAAATTATTCTTTGATTAGTTCATTATGATCTTCAGGTAATTACGAGCATGTGGATATAAAGAACGCTGAAAACGGATCAAGAATGAAGAAGTTATGGCTAAACGAAGTTCAACCAGTGCACAAGACTTACGATCCAGCACACAAGACCACAGACCAAGGGGATACAACCCTACATGGGCTGTATACACCCCCTAGAGGGCTGTATACCCCCTTATGGGGCCGTATAGCCCCTCTTTGGGGCCGTATACCCCCATAAGGGTGGTATACCCCCTCTACGGTGCCGGATATGCCCCATTTGCTACCGAATATGCCCTATTTGCTACCGAATACGCCCTATTTGGTGTCCATTATGCCCCTTTTAGTGTCGAATTTCATAGCTTGGGGGTGTATTTCAGTGTTAAATTGGGAGCGAGGGTGTTGAGTGTAAAATTGTAACTTGTAAGCCTATAAATAGAGGCTCTTACCTCCTCATTTCAATCATCAATCATCCATCAATCCATTCACCACTTTCACACACACACACACACACACACTTTCTCTCTAGTTTAGGTTAGTTAGTAGTTAGTTTTTTTGTTAATATTTAATGGGACTAACGGAGGGGCTACTTTGTAATATTTGTTAGAGATACTTGGAGGGGTGCTTTTGTAATATTTGAGGCTCTGCTCGTTGTAATCTTTCAGCTTATATTCAACTACGCATTTATCACGGTTATCTCTTTCCTTATCTGTTATAATGCATGCTATTGTTATTATGCTAGATTTAGGATTCGCTGCCATGATTAGTGAGTAGTTAGCTTGTGTGTTTGATGTGAGGTAGTTAGCCGCTATAATGGGGGATGATATTAATTTAAATATATAACTGAAAACTATGTCTGTTTAACTTTTCATCTATGATTATAAACTTTTTATCAAACTATCACCTTTCCTCCAATAAACGTGTTTAAAACCCTAAAAGATAAGGAGTCACGAACCTTGTTCCGAGGGTAATTAATTATCTGTGCTATCTATGCATGGTCTGATTTCGAAGCTTTGGAAATAACGCTAAACCAAATGTATAGTATAACGTGAATAAATCAGGGATTTATTGGGTAATATTAAGTGAGGGCTAGGTTTATATCATATATGGGTACACTTTAATACAAACTGAGTTTAAAAGGGTTCAGAGTGACCCAAATGTGCAACATGTGTGGAATACCGTAAAACGACCTATTACTTAGTATAGTGCTGGAACCACCTCTGGTATAGTATAAACGCATGGAAGCTACAGAACGGTCATCGATGTATACACCCTAACTTGCATTAGTGCGCAAGGCATGGAATGCCGTAAAACGTCCTAGTACCTCGTGTAATTGTCGGAACCAACCTTTATGAACGGTTCCCATACACCCAAGCTATGGAACGGACGTCGGTGTATACATTCTGAGCAGCATTGGGTCACCCACCAGCTCTGAACCTAACAAACCATCGATGAAAAGTTAACAGATGCTTTCCGAATTAGTTCTTAAATGCTCTATTTTGAATTAGAATACTTTATGGTATCAATGAACGGTCAGAGATTAAATATCGGTCTGTTACCTTATTCATGCGCCCAGGAGTTAACTCCAAGAAGGGTCACTAGTCTTCACAGATAGTGTTGGGGGTAGAGCAGCATATCTGATCGGAATCATGACAACCTAGTACTCAGTGACATGCTATCTGAGGAATCAGATAGTAGGGTGCTAGTGTTGACACCATAAAGTACCTAAAACAGTAGAACACAAATACTTAGAAAGAACGTTTTCAAAACATCAAAACCAAACACCATCTCCTCTTTAGGCTAATGAAATCACAACAAACACTCCTCTCCATACTGATTATCACCTATTATTTTATTTTGCTATTTATTTAGTTTAATTTAGGACCTAAGTAAAAAAACCAAAAATCAAATCTCTTGTTTAAAAACCATTCTAAATTGAATTGATCGTCTTGATTGCTTAGTTTCACAATACGGTTGATCTTAAGAACGACCCTGAGTCATTACTTGTCGCTAACTACCCTTAGCTATAGTAAAACTTAGGTCCCCATCTCTATAAATATAAAACCACCCTCCGATCACGCGGTCCCGACTGGGAGGTCAGCAACGACAAGGAATGATTCCTTGACCGACCGTCTGAGACCCGATCAAGTAGCTTGATATCTTGCGCAGATACATACTGCAAACATTATATCAGGCCTAGATGCAGTAAGATACATTAGTGACCCAATCATGGCCCTATAAAGAGTAGGATCCACATCTTTATCACTCGATGTATCCGGACCAAGTCCGTGATTTTCTGGAATAAGAGTATGACATGCACACGTTTCATCCATCTTGAATCGTTCTAACAGTTCATAAGTGTACTTCATTTGATGAATGAACATACCATCTTCTTTTTTATCAACTTTTAATCCTAAGAATAAATTTAACTCTCCCATAGCAAACATCTCGAACCTTTTTCGCATGACTTTCTCAAATTCTTGACACATCTTTTCGTCAGAAGACCCAAAAATAATGTCATCAACATATACTTGAACAAGCAGAAAGTCATTCTTTTTCTACTTAACGAAAAGTGTACTATCAATTGAACCTCTTGTAAATCCATTCTCTAGTAGGTACTTTGATAGTGTCTCATACCATGTCCTAGGTGCTTGATGTAATCCGTATAGAGCCTTATTCAAACGATATACTCTATCTGGAAAATCTGGATCAACAAACCCTGGTGGTTGAGAGACATGCACCAATTCTTGTACTTTGCCATACAAAAAGGCACTCTTAACATCCAACTGATACACTTTAATTTCTTTGTAAGTTGCAAATGATAAGAATACCCTTATTGCTTCAAGCCTAGCAACCGGTACAAACACCTTCGTTATAATCTATTCCTTCTTCTTGATCGAAACCCTGAACTACTAAACGAGCTTTATTGCGAGTAACAATACCCCGATCGTCTCTCTTGCACTTAAAGACCCATTTAGTTCCAATTGGATATTCACCAGAAGGTAAATCAACCAACTCCCAAACGTTCAGCTTTTCAAACTGAGTCAATTCTTCTTGCATAGCTTCTACCCACGAGCTTTCTTTTAGCGCCAGTTGAACATTTTTAGGCTCAACTTGTAAGATAAAGCATGCATAAAGACATTTATTTGTGATCCCAGTTTCTTTGATTGACACGTATAAACTGTTGTATTCAGAAGTGCTAGCTTTAGCTTGACTCCTGGTTAACATTGGAATGTCTTGATCACCAATAATATTTTCCAACGGATGATTCTTACTTGTTCGACTCATAGTTACTGTTTCAACAAGTATCTCATCATCCAGATTGGTGCCAATCTATTCCAGTGGTGGCATATCCTCATCAGTACTGTACATCTCATCGGAAGTTATTCTTTCTCTCAATTCCCTTATAGGGGTAAAGATATTATCTAATACCCTCTGAGTAACTTCCGACAACTTGTCTTGCTCTTGAGGTTTTTCCACTGAGGGCTCTTTTGAAGCACTGTATATGGTTTATCTGCAGACGTCCCATATGAAGAAGCATTCGATGTATGTGTAGGGCCAGTGTCCTCATAACCGTACAATAAATGTTCCGGGATTTTCGAATAACCACATAGTCACTTATAGGGACTTTAAATGACTTAAATAGATCTGAATAATCAAATTGCCAATCTAATCCCTTATATACAGTTTCCACACGGTCAGTGACTTTATTGAAAACCTTCTTGTTTGATGAATTAGGAACATAAGCTAGGAAATATCCTTCGTCAGCCTTTTCCCCAAACTTAGGTTGATTACTAGTCTTCAATAAGGTACATGATACACCAAAGGGCTCAAATCCCTTCAAATTAGTTTTCTTTTTGTTCAAAAGTTCATAACATGTCTTGTTATTGTTTTTAACAGTCAGGATCCTATTAAGAACATGACATGCTGTATTCACCGCTTCTGCCCAAAAGATGACCAGAAGCCTTGAATCAGCAAGCATGGTTCTCGCTGCCTCAATTAGAGTTCTATTCTTCCTTTCAGCAACCCCATTTTGTTGCGGCTCATATGGTGCACTGAATTGATGTTGAATTCCTTTACTTAAGCAATAAACATTTAACGTAGAATTTTTAACTATGTACCATTGTCACTACGAATCCTCTTCACTCTCTTCTTATAGACATTCTCTACTAAATCTAAGAACTCCATAAGCATTCCTGGAGTTTCATCCTTAGATTTCAAAAAGAATACCCATGAGAATCTAGAGAAATCATCTGTAACAACCAGACAGTACCATTTGCCACCTATGCTTCTCTTGCTTATTGGGCCAAAGAGATCCATATGTAGCAATTCAAATGGCGAGGAGATTGAGTTTTCGGTTTTAGACTTGTGTGGTTTCTTATGTTGTTTTCCTTTCAAGCAAGAAACACACATGTCTTCAAACTCAAAACGTTTCTGTGGCTGTCGCAGCCCCAACGGTCGGTCGGATTTTACTCCGGTCGTTGAACCGTCCGGCAAGGGCTTACGGCAGTGGGTTTTATATTTATAATGCAGGGAATCCTAAGTTTTAATACACTTAAAAACCTAAGCGGTACGTATGACTCAGGTGTCATTCTTCAAACTACAACGGGCATGGGATCTTAGGAGGATTAACTATCTTTTGTAATTTAGCTGGGATTTTAAAACTTTTTGATAGGTTGGTTTGGTTTTCTAATCTAATTACTAAAATTAAAAACTAAATAAAAGGAGGGGTTTATACGGAGAACGCAGAGAAATCAGGATAAGGAATATGTTTGCTGCAATTTCGACAATGTTATTTGGGTGGATAGTTATGGGGGATAAGGCTACTAGGTGCGATGACTAATCCGGTGAGGTCATAGAAGCTTAATTGGTAATAAAGTATTATGCCTACGACGCTTTTCCGTTATACCAATTACGAGTCCAGATTACTCACTAGATATTCCTATATTTCTTAATGAGCTACAACTACGATCCTACTATATACCTAACGTAGAGTTGTCCGCAATCAAATATATAATATGTCACAGGGATAACAGTTATAGAATGTCCAATACACCGGAAGTTCTCCCAAATGCACAGACCAATTCAGCTGACAACTATCCTCTAATCCAGGTCCCCATTTACAGACATCCAGAGGACGTTAGTATCATGGCATATTTTGTTCATTGAACAATAACATGAACATGATTTAACCCACGGAACCGGTTGGGATAATCTGTCTAGCGGTCGGCTGAATTCTTCATCATTAATCATACAATCATCACAACTATTACATGCACGTTAACCTATCTGTATTACGTTTATCATGTTTATGAAAATCTAATTAGCAGGGCAGTGATAGTGATTATGTATGTCTAGCATGCAGTACCTAAGCAACAATCAAACAAGAACATGCAATAAGACAGAACACTAGCATCACAATAACTGACCTAATAACTAAATCATGAGTATCCCGGAAGTTATCCCCAAAGATACGCAACAAACAAGCATAAAACTAATCTATCTCTAATCCTATGCTTCGTGTCCCTCGGATATGTTTCAATCAAGGGAACAATGACCATGTTGAGTTCATTGATCATCATACACATAATAGTTGGCAATCCTACTTCTAGTAATGGGCCCAATTCTAAGGAGGAGGATACAAACCACAGCATAAGTTGGACAGATAAACGGGCAGAGGTTCAGCTTATAAGTTCACAAACAGTTTAAATTTACACAGACAGAATAACAGCATGTTTACAATTGGGATCATTATTTCCACAACGGATTGTGTCCACGACTTTCATAGCTTCCACGTTCCGTACTACACACATTCGTGATGTTTCCGGCGCTATACATATGAAATCCGTATAACGTTACCTCCGTTATTTCATAATGGTGTCACCCCAATTGCATATTAATTCATAACTATCCTAACATTGCATACATCACAACAAACATTGATTTTCCTAGCCTAGCATAATTCTAGCATTCATTCCTAAGCATGCATAATAAGAAAGCATAATTAAAAGAATAAATACGAGAGATTGTATTAAACCTGAATAAGAGAGTAATACAGACAAATCTTTGCAAATCTGAAGTCTCGGAGTAACTCCGTACAAAAGCTACTAAGAGCTTCTACATCTAACCTGCTAATTCTCCTCTAACTCCTAAGAGTAGTGCTAGAGAGAGAATGCTAAACTACCTACTAATTCTACTCTAACTCATAAGAGTAGTGCTAGAGAGAGAATGCTAAACTAATGAGAGAAATGAGATGAGAGGTGTGTGAAAATGAGAAATGGAAGCCTCTATTTATAGGAGAAGGGAGGTAGCCATGGTACAAGTCTTGAAGCATTGAATACAAGCATTAAAGCAGCATACGGGGCAAGCGGACCAAGGGGGTCAAACAGCACCTTCTAAGAGCAAACCCCCCTTATACGAAACCCTAAGGGTCGTATACGGCACCTAGGGTACCGTATACGGTACCTAGGTGGCCAGGGGGGGTTGGTGCTCCATTTGCTGTATACTAACTTCTTGGTTGCTTAGTTCGTCCGTATCTTCTTCGTTTGGAGTCCGTTTGGCTTGATTCTTGCGCCGTTGGATTCATTTTTCCGTTACGCTTCTAATGACACTAAGTTTGCCAAATTTGGAAGTGTTTGACTTTTGCATGTTCCGAATGACGATCGACGAGCTTTTAGACTGTGTATCTTCTCCGTCTTTCGTCCGTTTCTTCTGATTCTTTCATCTCCGGTCTTGGATTTTCCTATAGAATTATAAAATATGAATTAAGCTCTATTTCTATAAGGATATTAAGAATAGATATTTTAAGGTGATTGTTTTTGCCTCGATTTGCATATTATTTGGACGTTTTAACCGATTTTTGTAGCAATGTCTATATTTAGACTACCTTGGTGATTTTTGGTAAATAATGATGGTTTTGAAGTGTTTTCACCAACGAATAGTCCAAGAAGTGTGGAAATATGTCCTTAAAAACATGACTTTTTGGGTCACATCAAGTATCCCACACTTAGACGTTGCTTGTCCTCAAGCAACACTCATCATCATCCCCTTTGAAAACATTTTTAAAATAGGTTTTTAAGGAGAGTAATGGCATCCCTGTTAGTTACCGTTTCCTCATATGAGTAGATAGTTTCAGAAAACAAGGGAAAATAAGATGATCCTTTCGGAAACAAGAAGCGATTTTCATAGGCATACTTCCAACTCTCGGGATGTGGAGTATACATGACCAGGCGATCTCACATAAGGTGGTCACTCAATTCACTCAATAGTGTATCGGGTTTCCTATCAATTTAAATCAAACGAAATCGCTCATAAAGCCAGTCATGCAGTACTCATCATCATAGGCTTGATCGAGAATCGGATCTCCACCACTTAGGTGAGAACGGCGCTAATTATCCCAAGACATTCAGGGGTTGTAATGTTTTGTGAGGGTTAAAGGTATGGATAAGGGAATTTTTGGGTATGTAAGGGTGTTGCTTATCTTAGGCTTTCCAAGAATCATGAAAAAACTTATTTGGATGAAGTAGCTACTCGTCTTTTTATTGGATCTCCCTTTGAATGGTTGATACTTTGAAGCACTTTTTTTTTCTTTTCAGAATTCCTTTGAAATAGAACTTCTGAGGATAATTTTCTTTTCTTTTTTTCTCTTTCCGAAATCCTTTCTTTCATCTTGATCAATTCGAGTCTTTTCTTCAGGTGCTAATTTTTCCGCACTTTTTGTTTCTTGTCTCTCTTGTGTGCTAATTTTCCCGCACTTTTTTGGAGAGGTTTGATTCCTTTTTGAGAACACGAACGAGTAGGATAATCGAGTTGGATATTCTTCAAGATGTTTTTCGTAACCTCAGAAATTCTAAGATAAGATTTTGGGAATTTGGAAAAGTGGGTTTGTGATTAGGGTTTTTAAGAAATGAAAGGTTTAGGCTCAACAGGGTTTTCTAGGCGGATCATCGATACTAAAAATGAGTATCGGAAAGGTTTGGGCTTGAAAGAGAAGGCTAAAATGGGTTCAAATCTTAAGGAATGTCAAGGTCATCTAATTGCACCTATACCGCGTACGGTACACACCAATGTGGTCTCGAAGCGTATGTCAAGAGCAAGTTATAATTCAGAGATACATGCATCGGCACACACAAGAAATGAACAATGTAGCATTAAAAATGAATGCTTTTAAGGCTCAAAACCTCACTGCAATTTTGGGTTGTATGTGCCTAGTCATGCGATGCCCCTCTTAGATTATCGTTCCTTGCTTAGGAAATTTCTACCTTAATTTCCTTAAGTTTTTGAAATATTTTCCTCATATTTTGAAAACGGTTTCTTTTAGGCATACCAAAAACTAAAAAATTAGAGTTAATCGCAAGATTAAGCTCATATTTTTAATTTATTGAAAAATATTTTTGAAAAATTTGAAAAATTTTAGGGAACATTTTCTGAGATATGCCATGTAGACATAAAAATCGTTTATCCAAGGTATTCCATACCTACCATCCCACACTTAGAAGAACATTGTCCCTAATGTTCTCTTGAGTTGAGATTTTACGACTAAACTCCCACACTTAGAGTTTGAACATGTAAGAAAATGTTTCCTAAGTGTTTAATTGGGCTGGAATCCCACACTTAGTGATAAGTTAGGATGTGGCACAGATTATATCACATAAACTTTAAAAGACTTGGAATCATCAAAAACGGAGAAAGGTTTAAAATACTCCCCATTCTGTTTACTGGACAGGACCAGATTATTGTAGAAATGATGCGTATGATTTGCTGGATTTGAGGACCAGTCTCAAGTAAGATCATCCATTCCACAAAAATGCTAAGTTCTGCAATAAACATCAACACAACGTCATATCTCGAAAATAACAAAGAGTTATAAAATCTAAGTACTGAAATAAGATAAATAAAATAAACTAAATAAACTAAAAGTCATCAAGTAGATCATCGCTGTCAGAATCAAAGCTAGCGGTAGCAGCAGCAAGGGATGAGGAGGGTGATGGTGGAAGATCCTTCAATAATGTCTCTACTCTGCTTCATAGTACCAGCAGAAACAGGAGCGAGGGGTGGCTAGGAACATCTAGCATGGCCATCAACTGCTCAGTAAGTGAAGGCTCTGCTGATGAACTCCCTGATGACATAGCAGGCTCAACAGCATCAAGCGGAGAAGTGGAAGGTCCAGCAGCGAACGGTCCAGTAGGAGGGAAGAATGACCAGGGCGGGCGAGACGGTCCTGGGTCCGGACCTAGATGGAACTGACAGTCAGAAGGTCTCAGCAGTCTAACACGCATAGAGAGGGTGGACATGATGTGATGCTGAAGGTGGAGCGTCCGAAAGAGGGCCCAAGCTGCCACCAGATCAGCAAGTGTAAGCCCATACTCAAGAGTGGGTATGGGGGCTGACTGGTGAGCAGGTGGTGGGGGTCTCTCAGCGGATGGCTCCTCATGAGTGATCGGGACATCAGTAAAGTCCTCCTCAGGAATAGTGGGCATGGTCTTGCGTGCTCTACATCCTCGCCTGCGATCTCTGCGACGTCTCGGTGGTCTCTCAGCTATGATCTCTCTGGTGTCATTGGAGCTATCCATCCTGAAATAAACAAAAATAAACAGGTAATGCATAAAATGACGAATACAAACGCACAGAGATCTGATGACAGTGCAAAGATGTTTCATAAAGATTTCTGTTTTCAGAATTCTGGCGTTTGCATCTTTGAGACTTATCTATGATTTTGTGGAAATTGAAGTTTGTAGTCAGATAAGTAGCGAATCCTGAAATTTTTGTCAGAGGTAATCATACTTATTAAAAATAAACTAAGAAGTAAAATTTTAATAGAAAAGTAAAGATAAGCTTGGGGTGCCTCCCAAGAGCGCTTGTTTTACGAGTCTCTAGCTTGACTCTTTGTACCTTTCTTGAAGACTCATGGAGGTTCAAAGATGAAGACGTCTTCCCTGATGGGAAAGTCTTCAACATAATGCTTTAAGCGATGACCATTAACCTATAAATTACCTTCTGGGGCCTCGAGTTCGATTGCACCATAAGGAAATACCTATGAGATCATGAATGGTCCGCTCCACCTGTTTTTGAATTTACCGGAGAATTTCTTGAATCGCGAATTGAAGTGCAGCACCTTGTCTCCTTGTTTGAACCTAAAAGGCTTTAGTTTAGCGTCGTGGACCTTTTTAGTCCTTTCTTTGAAGCTCAGCGAACTGTCGTATGCCTGGTCCCTTAGCTCTGCTAACTCATTCAATTGCATTCTCCGTTGTTCTCCAGCTGCTGAAATTTCCAGGTTGCAATTTTTTAAAGCCCAATACGCCCGATATTCCAACTCGATCGGAAGGTGACACGCCTTGCCGTAGACTAGCCGATACGGTGTGGTTCCTAATGGTGTTTTGTAGGCAGTTCTGAATGCCCACAACGCATCGTCCAATTTTTCGGCCAACCTATGCCCATGATTCCCGATAGTTCGTTCCAATATCCTTTTCAAAGCCCGATTTGTCGCTTCAGCTTGCCCATTTGTTTGTGGATGGTAAGCCGTCGAAGTTTTGTGAGTGATACTGATATCGCGTAAAAAGTCACGTTTTTACTACCGATATCTCTCTCATTCTGGAACAATTCTTGGCACTTTAACTCAAAAACATTACAAATCAATAGTATTATGCCAATATGGTCAAAACAAGGTTGCACGATAAAAATCAAGCAAAACGGATGAAAAACGAAGATTTCACACAAGTTTGAAGATTCAAGACATCAAGATGAGATTTCAAGACAAAAGATCCCGTCACCAACATCCACCTTACTCAAGATGTTCGTTTTCAAATTACGAATCCAACAGAAGAAGAATCAACAAAAACGGAAAAAGAATGAAGATTCTACGTACTCCGGAAGATCCAAACGATTCGTACGACACATCTAAAGTTCAGAGAAATATTTTTGGGATTTCTTTTCATCAAAATCTTCTTTTATGAATTAAGAATCCAACGCAAAAAGAATCAACGCAAACGGAGGCATAACGAAGAAAACACGCACGAATCGAGAAACGAGGCAACATGCAGCGGGCTGGTGCGGGTAGCAGCCAGCCGCCGCCGGCCAGCCACCAGGCCGCCGCCGGCTGCCACCAGGCCGCCACCGGATGCCACCCACCCGCACATTTTGTGCTTTTCTGTCCTTTCATGTACCCGATGCTAGACCTTTACGTGTTTTTCCGTACCCGGTGCACCACCTTTTTCGTACCCGGTGCCACCACCTTTTCCACCTTTTGCTATTGTGAGCTTCCACTTGCTAAAATGCACCAAAACTCTCCTATAAGTAGGAGGCATGAGGCTCATTTGCAAAAACACACCAAGGCACTAGGACACCAACTTACCTAGGCACTTTCACACTTTCTTTCTCTAGCTTCTAGCTTTTCTTCCTTTCTTTATTTTAAATTAGTATTAGGCTAGTTAAAATAGAAGCAAGGAACGTGCTTGTAGTCCTTGGTGAGGAACGTATTTGTAATCTTTGATGTACGCTTGGAGCAACTCTTGTTAATTCAAGCCTATTCCTTCTCGCATATTAATCTCGGTTATTTCTATCCTTATCTATCTTGATTAAATATGTATACTTTAATTATGCTAGAGATAGTTTGTGCCATGATTAGCGAGTAGATTACTATTGTATTTGTTGTGATGTAGTTAGCATATGTAATTGTGGGATGACTTTAATTGCGTCGTGAAATAATATGACGGCCCCTATTCGACTGTCTACTTGGTATAGTGCTGGAAATGCTTTCGAGCAAAGTACAAACGCATGGAATCCGGTAACGACCGGAGGTAGTTGTATTATGGATCGACGTTAAAATGGAAATTTTATGAACGGATTTACCTTATGATTTTAAACCTAAAACTTACATTCGCCTTTCGATTAACAAACGTGATTGTAACCTTATAAAGAGGAGTCACGAACCTTACTACTTGGTCAATAGTTATATGTGTAAAACTATGGTTTTAATTGTAACGTCATGCAAGCATCATAAAATTCAATGTGATTACGTGGAATTGTCATGAGTATTGTACACTTGAAATCACAATGTACTTATCATGTAAACATCGTGAAGCAATTGAATTCACAATGGAAACATCGGTAAACGATTAAATACATTGTGAACTACCATAGCATTTTCCGACATGGTCTGGGTTTAACTTTATGCAAAAAGCCGTCAGCATTTTAATTAGAAATTTAATTAGTTTAGATTAGATTAGGTAGGCTATAGGCTAAATAACCATTTACGAAAATCTAGGGATTTGTTAATTGTATTGAGAAAGGCAAGTTTAAAATCCAACTTAAACCGATACTTTTCCTTAACCTATAAAATTTAAAGTAAGGTACGCAAGAAACCTCAACACTTTCCTTCGCTTACCATGCTTAAACTTCATTAATAGGAATTGATCAACTAAGTCCGAATGTATTTGCTAAGTTAATTATCTGCTAAATGTATAGTCTTTATGGTATTAAGAACGGTTACACTTGTTGTAGACTTGCTACTCTATTCCTTCGCCCACGAGCAAATGTGTTCAATAACAAGGGCCACTGACTCCCTCACAGGAGAGTGTGGAGAGTTGAGCATTGTCTGTCTGATCAAAATTATGACACCGTGGTTCCTCGTGACATATTAGTTGATAACCGACTAATAGGGAATCTATCGGTTATACCATAAACTACCAAATCTAGTGAACATTCCAAATTTAGTAAACATTTTCCCTACAAGTCATCGTCCCATATTATAAGCTAATGAAATCACAACAAATACTCCTTTTATTATCTAATTTACCATAATCTTTTATTCGCTTTATTTAGTTTACTTAATTAACTGAACCAAAAACCCCCCAAGGCACTCTTTTAAAATCTTTACTAGAAAAGAAAGGTTGATTGGATCACCTCCGTTTCAATTCAGTTTCTCTTTAAGAACGACTCTAGGTCATACTTACCATCTACTAGCCTTTGGTTCAGTATTAGTAAGTCATACTTAGACCCCAACAAATACAAATTTAAAACACCCACCGATCGCGGTCCGAGCACCATCTTCATACGTTGCTTCGGGTAGCATCAAGTTTTTTTGGCGCCGCTGCCGGGGAGACTAACTGTCCGATACAGAGGCCCAACCAATCCCAATTCTAGTAAACCCTTAGGATAAAACCTTCTAAAAAAAATTCATTAGTTTTCCTCTATTTTCTGTTTCTCTTTAGTGTATGACCTGTTCCCCCAGATCTGCACCACTGTTTAATTTCCCTGATCCAGAACTTATAATACGTACCATTAGACGAGAAAAGAAGCAATCCGCACTTAGACAAGCAATGGCTGAACGCATCACTCTCGCTGACAACAGTAAACCCTCTATCGAAGGAAGAGGAGGATCAATTTTCTACCCTGAAACCCCTGGTCAATCTTTCGAGCTTAAACACCACATCATCCAACTAATCCAAAACCACTGTCAATTCCATAGATTACCAAGTGATGATCCCAACTCTCACCTCGACAAGTTCATATATCTTTCAAATTCCTACAAACAAAACGGAATTAGCCAAGACACAATCCGCTTGTATCTTTTCCCTTATTCGCTCACTCATCATGCGCAAACATGGTTTGAAGGTTTAGAGACCGGCTCTATCCCTTCATGGACGGTAATGGCGACAAAGTTTCTAACCAAATACTTTCCGCCTTCTAAACAAACCAAACTTCGAAATGACATCATGAATATCCGACAAGCTTTTGATGAGTCATTATACACTGCATGGGAACGATTCAAAGGAGCCTTGAAGAAGTGCCCCAATCACCATCTCGACAAATCCGCACAATTGTGTACCTTCTACAATGGTTTAGACCCTAACCACCGAACCACCCTCGACGCTGCCGCACAAGGAAGCTTCATGGAAAAGACCGACGAGGAAGGATGGAACCTGATAGAGAACATGACTATGTATCACCATGATTGGAACTCTGGAGATCACTCAACATCTTCAGCACCTATCGCTGCATCGAATCCAGTTCCAGTTGAAATACTTAAAGTATTAACGGAGAAAATGGACTCACTTGTCAAACAGTTTGTAGAACTCAAGAAACAACAGCACCAAGTACACCAAGTACAAGTCTGTCAACATTGCACCAACCCGCAACCATCTGGTGAATACCAAGTGGAATACGAAGAAGCAGATGACACAATCTACTATGCTCAGTTTCCCGCTCGACCACAGAATTTTCCACCCGGTTTCAACCAAAACAATAACCAACCTAGAGGACCTCCATTCCCACAAAGAACTAACCAACCATACCAACCCCGATACCCACCTAGATACCCACAACAATCACAACCTTCTTATAACCAACCCCTCGCACTTCCTGCACCCACTTCCGATATAAACCAAACCGTTGTACAACCTGCAAAGACAAATGCCCCAGCTTCAAGTTCATATGATGCCTTAACCCAATTCATGCAAGGTCAATACCTACTCAACCAAAAGATGTCCGCTAGACAAGATCAAGCCGACCTCTTTATGAGAAACCAATTGGCCATGCTAAAGAATTTGGAAGCCCAAATTGGACAACTGGCACAACGTCTTGATAACAGACCATGAGGAAGTTTGTCTAGCAACACGGTTCACAACCCACATGTTGAGGAAGCAAAGCAACTCACTACCACAAAGGAAGCAGCCACTCCACCTCCTGCTGCTGTACGAGTAAAGGAAGAACCAAAGATCAAGATGCCAGCTGTGGAAACCACTCCGACCATGAACAAAGAGGTTAAAATCCCTTATCCCGCTAGACTTAAAGCCCAACCTAAGAAATTATCATCCTTTAAGGTAGATGGAAAATTCCTTGATACCATGTCTAGAGTTCCCGGTCGTAATAAATATATCAGGAAATTGCTATCCACTAAGGATAAACTGCCCGAAGTAAACAACATTCCCCTTAGTTCTGAAACATCAGCCCTACTTAAGAATAGCCTTCTCGAAAAACTAGGAGACACCGGTAGATTCACACTCCCTTGTTCTATTTACCAATCCGGAGATATCAGCGCTTTATCCGACCTAGGAATTAGCATTAGCCTTATGCCCTACTCCCTGTTTAAGAGGCTAGAACTTGAAAATTTGAAACCCACTAAGATGACTGTCCAGCTAGCTGACCAATCTGTTAGATACCCAAAAGGAATAGCTGAGAACGTCTTGGTTCAAGTTAACAAATTCTTCTTTCCGACGGATTTCGTGGTAATGGATATCCACGAGGACATAAACATCCCGATTATCCTTGGAAGACCATTTATGAACACAGCCAGAGCAGTGATTGATGTGTATAACCATACGATTGTTCTACGAGCACATGGTGAAAGCATCACTTACAAGATCGACCAACTGGACTGTACACCAGAACAAGAAGAATGCCACGCTATATCAATAGGCCGAATTTTTCCGATGACGAATCAGACCCCGAAGAAGAACGATGCTTCACTCGACCCACAACCTTGATCTACGACACTGAAACAAACCGAGACGAGGACGAGGAGTATCAAGACGCTGAGGAAGAAGAAGAATCCGAGGAGGACGAATCAGAACCTAAGGAAGAAGAGGAAGAACCCGCTGAGGAAGATGAAAGAACGGAAGAAATGGAGGAGGATGAAGATCAAATTGATTCACCACAGATGGCTGAAGTCAAAAGAATACAAGACTGCAAAGACTACACTTCATCAGAAGAATCCTTTGATTATGGAGCCATCCACCAGGAGCTTAGATCCACTCATCTCAAAAGAATGGGAAATATTCTCGAATCTTATCTCGATCCATCGAAGCCCTTTACCAGAACCCGACTCCGAGACATAGATACTTTTGAAGAAGAACTCCGAACATCACAGCACCCTGACCTGTATGCTAAACTCCTACTAAGAATTTATGCATATAAGGCACGACAACCAGGAAGCTTTGCTGAAGAAAACCTTCAAAACACCATCACGGAAGTCAGAACCATCAAAGTCAACAGTACTCAACCTTTCAACAATGCACCGTTAGACGACGAATTCCACCAATTCCCAGACTCGCGAGATGAAGATTCCGACTACCAGAGTGTCGAATTTAATGGCGATTTTATTGACGTCACTATCGATGAACGCTCTATTCCAAAAACTCCTCATGCTCCACCAAATTCACCCGTCATCACAACTGAAAGATTAGAGATCCCCCTTATCGACACTTACGAAGAGATGATTGACCTGATTGATGAAAATGACGATGTACGCATCATTGTGGAGGCTATCAAAGAGTCAACCAATGAATACAACACCGCTCAGAGATACCTGATCAGGAAAATTGAACGAGAATACGATTCATATCTCGCCAATTATGGAGAACCAGTACCCCAGACTTTGCTCAGACATATCCAAGAATTCTCCGATTCCCTTCAAGAACAAGTCATCAGAGAAGCTCAACAGCCAGAAAGACCAGACTACCCAATGGGAGAAATCGAGTTGCAACAACCAAAGACAAATATACCAAAAAGTATATTGTGCCTTAGCCAGATCAGCTTTTCCCTACTCATCAAGTCAGAAGGCTATACTTGCATCAATGAGAACTCATCTTGAAAGAGCTACTAGAAATCCACAGAATTATGCTGACATAAGAATGGTGGGAGATCTTAGAACCCTTCTAGATCTCATCGAAACTGGAGAACATCTCAAAACTCCAGAAAACTTCAGGATCGTCATTCACTCCACTATTGGTTATCACGTTGAACTAATAGTTGATGAACTGAATCAAGCAGCATTCGAAGAAAACACTCGTGACATTCCAACACGTTATTGGCACATGTCACCAGTCAACTTAGCATCCTATGTAATAGATCGACTGCGTGGAATGTATGAGGAAGGCGATGTAGAAATCGACGCTTACCGCAACGGATACCGCAAAATATTCAGCAAGTTAATCTACGTTTTCACATACTCAGATTTTCCCTTCAACCGCGAACAACATCAACTCATCAGACAATTTTACTTTCCAAGAAGTGATGAAATCTCCGACTATCTTTCACACTCGGATCATACGAAACATGCTCTAGCCTGCAAGGAAGCATCAACACCCAAAGAATCATAGATCCGAAATGTTCACACCTACAAGACCAATCACAAGAAGACTTGATCAAGAATGCACCAAGGAAGACAGAATCCGACACATGCAACCCAAGGAACACTGCAGCCACCGGGGAGTACTTCTATACCGTCTCTTTCATTTGTTTAAATATACCATATCCATTATGCTTATCACTAAGTGTGGGATTCAAACCCAAAACACACTGCTAAAAGAATACGTCTTAGATGTTTAAATCCCTAAGTGTGGGATTTTCACCCCAGTTAGAGCTTAGATAAACATCGAGGACGATGTTTCTTTAAGTGTGGGATAGCAGTAGTTACACTACTGTCAGATGGGTAATGGTATATGCTTGATTCTAAAATCGCTGCTCTTTATAAGACCATCCTTCTCCAAAAAAGTAAACAAAATTTTCAAAATTGAGTTAAAAATGTGTTGAAAATGAAAAATTTTAGACGAAGAATGATTTACTTTGGGAGGAAGGACAAATAAAATACAGATTCTTCTGAAAAAATTAGTTTAGTAATCCCATAAAGAGCATCGCATGACTAAGCACACAACAACCCAACTTTCGATTCATGAGGTATCTTGAGCCATATGAAAAGCTTTCACTTTTAATGCTTCACTTTTTCGATTCTTGAGTGTGCCGATGTATGCGTTTAGAATCAGAACTTGCTCTTGTTATGCATTTCGAGTCCGAACTGGTGATAAAAAAGGAGATCGAATCACATCATTCTTAAACCCATCCATACACCCGAAAATAAATACGTTACCCCTTACCTACTCAAAAGCATCCTTCAAACTTCATAAAAAGTTCCAAAGATGAAAGAAGAGAAGTCACAAGGATATGACGTCAAAGAAAGAAAATACCCAAGAAAACTCAAAGAAAAGAAAGTCAAATGGAGAAAAGACTCCTCCCAAAAGAAAAGGGCGTCATTCCTCCCGAAAAAATCAAAATTTCAACTTTCTGCTTCACCAAAAAGAAAACCTATGAAGAACCAACACAACCCCCTCTCATACCACCAACCTTCCACTCCAAAAACCTTACATCCCCTCTCCTTGAATGATTGTGGCTAGATCAACTTCACGCTCACCTAAAAGGTAACGATTTGATTCTCGATCAAGCCTATGACGATAAACGATACATGACTGGCGTTCTGAGTGATTAATAATATAATAGAATAGGAAACCCTAAACACTTTGAGTGATTTGAGTGACTACCATGAGAGGATCGCCTAGTCATGTAGCCAAGATCAAAGATCAAAAGCATGCTCCTAAAGATTACAATCCTTCCTTTTCAAGGAACAAGTACTTTACTTTCCTAAAACCCCTTAGTAAAAAGTTCCGCCTTAAAATTATTTTATCTTTAACCATGTTGAAAATCGAGTTTGCTTGAGGACAAGCAAAGTTCTAAGTGTGGGATACTTGATATCGCGTAAAAAGTCACGTTTTTACTACCGATATCTCTCTCATTCTGGAACGATTCTTGGCACTTTAACTCAAAAACATTACAAATCAATAGTATTATGCCAAGATGGTCAAAACAAGGTTGCACGATAAAAATCAAGCAAAACGGATGAAAAACGAAGATTTCACACACGTTTGAAGATTCAAGACATCAAGATGAGATTTCAAGAAAAAAGAGCCCATCACCAACATCCACCTTACTCAAGATGTTCGTTTTCAAATTACAAATCCAACAGAAGAAGAATCAACAAAAACGGACGAAGAATGAAGATTCTACGCACTCCGGAAGATCCAAATGATTCGTATGACACATCTAAAGTTCAGAGACATATTTTTAGGATTTCTTTTCATCAAAAGCTTTGTTTTTGAATTACGAATCCAACACAAAAAGAATCAACGCAAACGGACGCATAACGAAGAAAACACGCACGAATCGAAAAACGAGGCAACAGGCAGCGGACTGGTGCGGGTAGCAGCCAGCCGCCGCCGGCCAGCCACCAGGCCGCCGCCGGCCAGCCACCAGGCCGCCGCCGGCTGCCACCTGGCCACCGCCGGCTGCCACCCACCCGCACGGTTCGCGCTTTTCTGTCCTTTCGTGTACTCGGTGCTAGACCTTTACGTGTTTTTCCGTACCCGGTGCACCACCTTTTTCGTACCCGGTGCCACCACCTTTTCCACCTTTTTCTATTGTGAGCTTCCACTTACTAAAATGCACCAAAACTCTCCTATAAGTAGGAGGCATGAGGCTCATTTGCAAAAACACACCAAGGCACTAGGACACCAACTTACCTAGGCACTTTCACACTTTCTTTCTCTAGCTTCTAGCTTTTCTTCCTTTCTTTATTTTAAATTAGTATTAGGCTAGTTAAAATAGAAGCAAGGAACGTGCTTGTAGTCCTTGGTGAGGAACGTATTTGTAATCTTTGGTGTACGCTTGGAGCAACTCTTATTAATTCAAGCCTATTCCTTCTCGCATATTAATCTCGGTTATTTCTATCCTTATCTATCTTGATTAAATATGTATACTTTAATTATGCTAGAGATAGTTTGTGCCATGATTAGCGAGTAGATTACTATTGTATTTGTTGTGATGTAGTTAGCATATGTAATTGTGGGATGACTTTAATTGCGTCGTGAAATAATATGACGGCCCCTATTCGACTGTCTACTTGGTATAGTGCTGGAAATGCTTTCGAGCAAAGTACAAACGCATGGAATCCGGTAACGACCGAAGGTAGTTGTATTATGGATCGACGTTAAAATGGAAATTTTATGAACGGATTTACCTTATGATTTTAAACCTAAAACTTACATTCGCCTTTCGATTAACAAACGTGATTGTAACCTTGTAAAGAGGAGTCGCGAACCTTACTACTTGGTCAATAGTTATCTGTGTAAAACTATGGTTTTAATTGTAACGTCATGCGAGCATCATAAAATTCAATGTGATTACATGGAATTTCCATGAGTATTGTACACTTGAAATCACAATGTACTTATCATGTAAACATCGTGAAGCAATTGAATTCACAATGGAAACATTGGTAAACGATTAAATATATTGTGAACTACCATAGCATTTTCCGACATGGTCTGGGTTTAACATTATGCAAAAAGCCGTCAGCATTTTAATTAGCGTTTTAATTAGTTTAGATTAGATTAGGTAGGCTATAGGCTAAATAACCATTTAGGAAAACCTAGGGATTTGTTAATTGTATTGAGAAAGGCAAGTTTAAAATCCAACTTAAAGGTACGCAAGAAACCTCAACACTTTCCTTCGCTTACCATGCTTAAACTTCATTAATAGGAATTGATCAACTAAGTCCGAATGTATTTGCTAAGTTAATTGTCTGCTAAATGTATAGTCTTTATGGTATTAAGAACGGTTAGATTTGTTGTAGACTTGCTACTCTATTCCTTCGCCCACGAGCAAATGTGTTCAATAACAAGGGCCACTGACTCCCTCACAGGAGAGTGTGGAGAGTTGAGCATTGTCTGTCTGATCAGAATCATGACACCGTGGTTCCTCGTGACATATTAGTTGATAACCGACTAATAGGGAATCTATCGGTTATACCATAAACTACCAAATCTAGTGAACATTCCAAATTTAGTAAACATTTTCCCTACAAGTCATCGTCCCACATTATAAGCTAATGAACTCACAACAAATACTCCTTTTATTATCTAATTTACCATTATCTTTTATTCGCTTTATTTAGTTTACTTAATTAACTGAACCAAAAACCCCCAACGTACTCTTTTAAAATCTTTACTAGAAAAGAAAGGTTGATTGGATCACCACTGTTTAATTTCCCGGATCCAGAACTTATAATACGTACCATTCGACGAGAAAAGAAGCAATGCGCACTTAGACAAGCAATGGTTGAATGCATCACTCTCACTGACAACAGTAAACCCTCAATCGAAGGAAGAGGAGGATCAATTTTCTACCCTGAAACCCCTGGTCAATCTTTCGAGCTTAAACACCACATCATCCAACTAATCCAAAACCACTGTCAATTCCATAGATTACCAAGTGATGATCCCAACTCTCACCTCGACAAGTTCATATCTCTTTCAAATTCCTACAAACAAAACGGAATTAGCCAAGACACAATCCGCTTGTATCTTTTCCCTTATTCGCTCACTCATCATGCGCAAACATGGTTTGAAGGTTTAGAGACCGGCTCTATCCCTTCATGGACGGTAATGGCGACAAAGTTTCTAACCAAATACTTTCCGCCTTCTAAACAAACCAAACTTCGAAATGACATCATGAATATCCGACAAGCTTTTGATGAGTCATTATACACTGCATGGGAACGATTCAAAGGAGCCTTGAAGAAGTGCCCCAATCACCGTCTCGACAAATCCGCACAATTGTGTACCTTCTACAATGGTTTAGACCCTAACCACAGAACCACCCTTGACGCTGCCGCACAAGGAAGCTTCATGGAAAAGACCGACGAGGAAGGATGGAACCTGATAGAGAACATGACTATGTATCACCATGATTGGAACTCTGGAGATCACTCAACATCTTCAGCACCTATCGCTGCATCGAATCCAGTTCCAGTTGAAATACTTAAAGTATTAACGGAGAAAATGGACTCACTTGTCAAACAGTTTGTAGAACTCAAGAAACAACAGCACCAAGTACACCAAGTACAAGTCTGTCAACATTGCACCAACCCGCAACCATCTGGTGAATACCAAGTGGAATACGAAGAAGCAGATGGCACAATCTACTATGCTCAGTTTCCCGCTCGACCACAGAATTTTCCACCCGGTTTCAACCAAAACAATAACCAACCTAGAGGACCTCCATTCCCACAAAGAACTAACCAACCATACCAACCCCGATACCCACCTAGATACCCACAACAATCACAACCTTCTTATAACCAACCCCTCGCACTTCCTGCACCCACTTCCGATATAAACCAAACCGCTGTACAACCTGCAAAGACAAATGCCCCAGCTTCAAGTTCATATGATGCCTTAACCCAATTCATGCAAGGTCAATACCTACTCAACCAAAAGACGTCCGCTAGACAAGATCAAGCCGACCTCTTTATGAGAAACCAATTGGCCGTGCTAAAGAATTTGGAAGCCCAAATTGGACAACTGGCACAACGTCTTGATAACAGACCATGAGGAAGTTTGTCTAGCAACACGGTTCACAACCCACATGTTGAGGAAGCAAAGCAACTCACTACCACAAAGGAAGCAGCCACTCCACCTCCTGCTGCTGTACGAGTAAAGGAAGAACCAAAGATCAAGATACCAGCTGTGGAAACCACTCCGACCATGAACAAAGAGGTTAAAATCCCTTATCCCGCTAGACTTAAAGCCCAACCTAAGAAATTATCATCCTTTAAGGTAGATGGAAAATTCCTTGATACCATGTCTAGAGTTCCCGGTCGTAATAAATATATCAGGAAATTGCTATCCACTAAGGATAAACTGCCCGAAGTAAACAACATTCCCCTTAGTTCTGAAACATCAGCCCTACTTAAGAATAGCCTTCTCGAAAAACTAGGAGACACCGGTAGATTCACACTCCCTTGTTCTATTTACCAATCCGGAGATATCAGCGCTTTAGCCGACCTAGGAATTAGCATTAGCCTTATGCCCTACTCCCTGTTTAAGAGGCTAGAACTTGAAAATTTGAAACCCACTAAGATGACTGTCCAGCTAGCTGACCAATCTGTTAGATACCCAAAAGGAATAGCTGAGAACGTCTTGGTTCAAGTTAACAAATTCTTCTTTCCGACGGATTTCGTGGTAATGGATATCCACGAGGACATAAACATCCCGATTATCCTTGGAAGACCATTTATGAACACAGCCAGAGCAGTGATTGATGTGTATAACCATACGATTGTTCTACGAGCACATGGTGAAAGCATCACTTACAAGATCGACCAACTGGACTGTACACCAGAACAAGAAGAATGCCATGCTATATCAATAGGCCGAATTTTTCCGATGACGAATCAGACCCCGAAGAAGAACGATGCTTCACTCGACCAACAACCTTGATCTACGACACTGAAACAAACCGAGACGAGGACGAGGAGTATCAAGACGCTGAGGAAGAAGAAGAATCCGAGGAGGACGAATCAGAACCTAAGGAAGAAGAGGAAGAACCCGCTGAGGAAGATGAAAGAACGGAAGAAATGGAGGAGGATGAAGATCAAATTGATTCACCACAGATGGCTGAAGTCAAAAGAATACAAGACTGCAAAGACTACACTTCATCAGAAGAATCCTTTGATTATGGAGCCATCCACCAGGAGCTTAGATCCACTCATCTCAAAAGAATGGGAAATATTCTCGAATCTTATCTCGATCCATCGAAGCCCTTTACCAGAACCCGACTCCGAGACATAGATACTTTTGAAGAAGAACTCCGAACATCACAGCACCCTGACCTGTATGCTAAACTCCTACAAAGAATTTCTGCATATAAGGCACGACAACCAGGAAGCTTTGCTGAAGAAAACCTTCAAAACACCATCACGGAAGTCAGAACCATCAAAGTCAACAGTACTCAACCTTTCAACAATGCACCGTTAGACGACGAATTCCACCAATTCCCAGACTCGCGAGATGAAGATTCCGACTACCAGAGTGTCGAATTTAATGGCGATTTTATTGACGTCACTATCGATGAACGCTCTATTCCAAAAACTCCTCATGCTCCACCAAATTCACCCGTCATCACAACTGAAAGATTAGAGATCCCCCTTATCGACACTTACGAAGAGATGATTGACCTGATTGATGAAAATGACGATGTACGCATCATTGTGGAGGCTATCAAAGAGTCAACCAATGAATACAACACCGCTCTGATTGTCTTATTGCATGTTCTTGTTTGATTGTTGCCTTAGGATCATCAAAGTAGTAAAATATAGACGGTCTTAATTATCGTAAACTAATATGATGGCCCCTATTCGACTGTTACTCGATATAGTACTGGAAACACTTCAAGGTGAAGTACAAATGTATGGAAGTCGAGGAACGACCGAAGGTAGTCATATTACGAAACGGTACAATATTACAAAGTAATATGATGGCCCCTATTCGACAGTTATTCGATATATTACTGGAAACACTTCAAGGTCGACTGTCATTTTATATATTAGTTCGTAATATAACTTTTAAATAGACTTTTAAATTAATCTAATCGGATTTCCACCAATAAACGTGATTACAACACCTTTTTAACGACATCCAATTGAAAGGTAGTCAGTCATCTGTGTCAATATAATTTGTCAAAGGTATGCAATGGAACCGCAAGGCTACATGGGGGATTATCATTAGACAAGACATGGCCAAGGTTTGAAGCAGCGGAACCACTTTAAGTGAGGAAGGCTATGGATAATTAAGGGATTTATTGGGTAGTCTTAAGCAATGGCTGGTTTAAAGTCATTAATGAACTTTTTAAATACAAGAATCTGTTAGGATGACGAGGAATTGTTATATGATTCGGTTATGTCTAGTACCTTAAGATTTTGTTCCCGTTCATATGAAAGTATTATTAAACCATAATTAATATTTTGCTTATTATTCTAAATACTTTGTGATGTGACCATAACCTAGCTCCCGGTGTGACATGCTAATGGGATTTTAATTAGTAGGGAATCTAGTGTTTACATCACGAGTATTCAAGAATAATAACTAACAAATATCTTTCAACACAGTTTCTCCAAACATCATCCCATAACTTAATTAACAAAATCTCAGCAAACGCTATCTTTATCTTTTCTGCTTTATCTTCTATTTTTATTTAGCTTTTATTTATTTACTTGCCTAAGTTAGTTAATATAAAAACCAAAACTCCCTCACTATTTTATAAACCCTTCACTAGTTTGAAAGCCCTCATCTACCACTCCTTAGTTTCAATTCAGTCAGTTTGAAGAACGACTCTAGGTCATACCTACCACTTGCTCACCCTTAGGATTAGCATTGTTAGGGAAAACTTAGGCCCCGAAAATACAAATTTAAAACACCCACTGATGCCCGTCGCCTGTAGCCGGTGCAACGACAAGGGTAAGATCCTTACCGACCGCTGGTGACGCATCAATGAGCTAATGAAATCACAACAAATACTACTTTCCATCATCTGATTTATTATTCGCTTTATTTAGTTTATTAGTTAACTGAACTAAAACCCCCAATGCACTTTTAAAAAAACCTATACTAGAAAGTAACGATTGATTGTATCACCTCAGTTTCCATTCAGTTTCTCTTTAAGAACGAATCTAGATCATACTTACCATCTACTAGCCTTTGGTTCAGTAGTAATAAGTCACACTTATACCCCTGCATTTACAAATTTAAAACACCCACCGATAGGCATTGTGATCACTCGCGTTTGCGACGGTCAGACACCCATCAGGGTCTCCGTTGAATCTTCTGATGGACGTGCACAGGTCCTCTATTTGCCGGTGCTGATGGTTGGTGAACGGAAAGTCGGATTCTGAGAAAACTAGAGTAAGCTAACGAAGTATCTCCTTGTATCCTGAGTGGAATATGAACTTCGTTCTGGAGTTACTTTTCCGTTGTTGAATCTCCCGTAGATGGATCGTAACAAAAGTAGCGATATCAAGTAGTGATTCATGTGTGGCCCTAAAAGGTCGTTCACGCCTTGATTCCTCCAAAATGAGATCACTAAGTTCTTCAATCAATAACTCAACTTGTTTTTCAATAGTGTAGTTGATAACCATATATCCGCTTTCTTTGGAACTAAGGTGATCTTCTCTATTTAGCAAGTCAAGCAATGATGTGAGATCATTCATCATCAAGATGTCGGCACGACTGCTCGGATGTCCAGTAGTCTCTTTCATATGCTCTCTAATGGATCCTAACATTTCCCATTGCGTTCAGTGAATGGAATGTTAGATCTTTTAAGGGCATTGTAGATCCTAGCGTAAATCCGTTTCTATTGTTGACAGAATTGCAGTTCAGCAAGGGAAAGAGCAAGCATGTTGACTATGCCGCTTATTCCTCCTACTACTTTGTCAAATCTTTGGATCAATTCTTCGAGCACTTTGTGATCTATGATGATTTGCGTTTGGTATCTTCTGCATTTGAAATATTCCTCCGGTGTTTCTCTTCTCGTAGGATGGTCGTGGTTACTTCCCGCCATTTCTTCAGGGGTAAATAGATTAGTTGGCGGTCCGCTTCTTCTGTTTTCTTCTTCTATCTTTCTCTTTCTGATTATTTCTTCCATCGTTGATTTGTTTGCTGATGCATTTTTCATATTTTATCCTATTCGTCGGAGGTCAATTGGGACATATGGAGTGATTGCCATTTCCTTACTAGATTTACTTTCACTTGTTGACTGATCAAGCATAATTTTTTATACCTGAGTGCAGTATGGGTTGGGCTGATTCGTTACTCGCCGCGACTTGCGTAAGAACCCGTTGGAATGTATAGAATGAGACCAAGGGTGGTGTGAATCGGTGGCAAGGAGATGAATAGTGATCTCCTCTTGATGATGAAGGTGTAAGTATAAGATGAGTGGGTATATTTCTACCGATCTTTAATATTTAATTATAAATCATCTCATAATTAACTAACTACATCGCAAGCAAACACAACAAGTATACTACTCTCTAATCATGGCAATAACTAAATCTAGCATAATCAATATAAACATAATTAATTAAGATAGATAAGGATAGAAAGAACCAGGATTAAATACGAGAGAGAATAGACTTGAATTTATTGACACAATTCCGAGCATACACCGAAGATTACAATGCGTTCCGCACTTTCCTTCTATTCTAAACAAGCTCCTATACTAGCCTATAACTAACTTAGAGTAAGAAAATAAAGAGAGAAAGTAGAACTAATAACTAAGTAGAAGTATTGTTCTAAGAATGGTGTAGGAAAGGTATGTCTTCAAATGAGCCATGAAGCCTCCTATTTATAGGGGGAAATGGGTGCATTTTAGCAACTTGGGGCACACGTTAGAAAAAGGTGGGAAAGTTGCTAGCACATGTACCCTGAAGCACATAAAGGTGTAGCACGTGTACCCTAGAGTTGCGGAAAAGGCCTAGCACATGTACCCTGCGAGTACGGGTGATATCGCGTAAAAAGTCACGTTTTTACTACCGATATCTCTCTCATTCTGGAACAATTCTTGGCATTTTAATTCAAAAACAATACAAATCAATAGTATTATGCTAAGATAGTCAAAACAAGGTCGCACGATAAATATCAAGCAAAACGGATGAAAAACGATGATTCCACGCACGTTTGAAGATTCCAGACACCGGAACGAGGTTTCAAGACAAAAGAGCCCATCACCAACATCCATTTGACCCAAGATGTTCTTTTTCAAATTACGAATCCAACAGAAGAAGAATCAACTAAAACGGACGAAGAACGAAGATTCTACGCACTCTGAAAGATCCAAACGATTCGTATGACACATCTAAAGTTCAGAGACATATTTTTTGGATTTCTTTTCATCAAAATCTTCGTTTTTGAATTACGAATCCAACGCAAAAAGAATCAACGCAAACGGATGCGTAACGAAGAAAACACGCACGAATCGAGAAATGCACCAACCGGCAGCGGACTGGTGCCACTGGCAGCCAGCCGCCGGCGGCTGCCCGCCACCCGCACGAATTGCGCTTTTTCGTCCTTTTTCGTACCCGGTGCTAGACCTTTTCCTACTTTTCGTACCTGGTGCCACTACCTTTTTCGCCTTTTGTACCTGGTGCTACTACCTTTTCCACATTTTGCTAATGTGTGCTTCCTTTGGCTAAAATGCACCAAAAATCCTCTATAAATAGGAGGCATGGGTTCATTTGAAACACACACCACACACCTTGGAAGAAACACACCCCAACACACACTTTCTTCTAGCTTTTCTTTCTTTCTTTATTTTAAATTAGTATTAGGCTAGTAGCAAGGAATGTGTTTGTAATCCTTGGTGAGGAACGCAATTGTAATCGTTGGTGTACGCTTGGAGCAACTCTTATTAATTCAAGTCTACTCCTTCTCGCATATTAATCTCGGTTATTTCTATCCTTATCTATCTTGATTAAATATATATACTTTAATTATGCTAGAGATAGTTTATACCATGATTAGCGAGTAGATTACTATTGTATTTGTTGTGATGTAGTTAGTATATATAATTGTGGGATGACTTTAAATATGTCGTGAAATAATATGACGGCCCCTATTCGACTGTTACTTGGTATAGTGCTGGAAATGCTTTTAAGCAAAGTACATACGTATGGAAGCCGGTAACAACCGAAGGTAGTTGTATTATGGATCGACATTATAAAACTGAAACTTAATGAACGGACTTATCTTATGATTTTAAACCTAAAACTTACATTCGCCTTTCGATTGACAAACGTGATTATAACCTTGTAAAGAGGAGTCGCGAACCTCACTACTTGGTCAATAGTTATCTGTGTAAAACTATGGTTTCGATTGTAACATTATGCGAGCATCATAAAATGCAATGTGATTACGTGGAAGTGCCATGAGTATTGTACACTTAGAATCACAATGTACTTATCATGTAAACATCGTGAAGCAATTGAATCCACAATGGAAACATCGGTAAACGATTAAATACATTGTGGACTACCATAGCATTTTCTGACATGGTCTGGGTTTAACTCTATGCAAAAAGCCGTCAGCATTTTAATTATTACTTTAATTAGATTAGATTAGATTAGGTAGGCTATAGGCTAAATAACCATTTACGAAAACCTAGGGATTTGTTAATTGTATTGAGAAAGGCAAGTTTAAAAATCCAATTTAAATCGATACTTTTCCTTAACCTATGAAATATAAAGTAAGGTACGCAAGAAACCTCAACACTTTCCTTTGCTTACCACGCTTAAAATTCATTAATAGGAATTGATCAACTAAGTCCGAACATATTTGCTAAGTTAATAGTTTGCTAAATTTATAGTCCTTATGGTATTAAGAACGGTTAGACTTGTTGTAGACTTGCTACTCTATTCTTTCGCCCACGAGCAAAATGTGCTCAATAATAAGGGCCACGGACTCCCTCACAGGAGAGTGTGGAGAGTTGAGCATTATTTGTCTGATCAGAATCATGACACCGTGGTTCCTCGTGACATATTAGTTGATAACCGACTAATAGGGAATTTATCGGTTATACCATAAACTACCAAGTCTAGTGAACACACCAAATTTAGTAAACGTTTCCCCTACAAGTCATCGTCCCACATTATAAGCTAACGAACTCACAACAAATATTCCTTTTATTATCTGATTTACAATTATCTTTTATTCGCTTTAATTAGTTTAATTAATTAACTGAACCAAAAACCCCCAACGCACTCTTTTAATATTTACTAGAAAAGAAAGATTGATTGGATTCCCTCTGTTTCAATTCAGTTTCTCTTTAAGAACGACTCTAGGTCATACTTACCATCTACTAGCCTTTTGGTTCAGTATCAGTAAGTCATACTTAGACCCCAGCAAATACAAATTTAAAACACCCACGATCGCGGTCCGAGCGCCGTCTTCACACGGACGTTCGACAGCGCATCAAGTTTTTGGCGCCGCTGCCGGGGAGACTAACTGTCCGATACAGAGGCCCAACCAATCCCAATTCTAGTAAACCCTTAGGATAAAACCTTCTAAAAAAAAAAGAAACTTTTCTTAATTTTATACTTTCCTTATTTCTAGTTTTTTCTCTATTTACTGTTTCTCTTTAGTGTATGACCTGTTCCCCTAGATCTGCACCACTGTTTAATTTCCTTGATCCAGAACTTATAATACGTACCATTCGACGAGAAAAGAAGCAATCCGCGCTTGAACAAGCAATGGCTGAACGCATCACTCTCGCTGACAACAGTAAACCCTCTATTGAAGGAAGAGGAGGACCAATTCTCTACCCTGAAACCCCTGGTCAATCTTTCGAGCTCAAACACCACATCATTCAACTAACCCAAAACCACTGTCAATTTCATGGATTGCCAAGTGATGATCCCAACTCTCACCTCGACAAGTTCATATCTCTTTCAAATTCCTACAAACAAAACGGAATTAGCCAAGACACGATTCGCTTGTATCTTTTCCCTTATTCGCTCACTCATCATGCGCAAACATAGTTTGAAGGTTTAGAGACCGGCTCTATCCCTTCATGGACGGTAATGGCGACAAATTTTCTAACCAAATACTTTCCGCCTTCTAAATAAACCAAACTTAGAAATGACATCATGAATTTCCGACAAGCTTTTGATGAATCATTATACACCGCATGGGAACGATTCAAAGGAGCCTTGAAGAAGTGCCCCAACCACCGAACCACCCTCGATGCTACGGCACAAGGAAGCTTCATGGCAAAGACCGACGAAGAAGGATGGAACCTGATAGAGAACATGACTATGCATCACCATGATTGGAACTCTGGAGATCACTCAACATCTTCAGCACCTATCGCTACATCAAACCCAGTTCCAGTCGAAACTCTTAAAGTATTAACGGAGAAAATGGACTCACTTGTCAAACAAGTTGGAGAACTTAAGAAACAACAGCACCAAGTACACCAAGTGCAAGTCTGTCAACATTGCACCAATCCGCAACCATCTGGTGAATACCAAGTGGAGTACGAAGAAGCAGACGGCACAGTCTACTATGCTCAGTTTCCCGCTCGACCACGGAATTTTCCACCCGATTTCAACCAAAACAGCAACCAACCTAGAGGACCTCCATTTCCACAAAGAACCAACCAACCATACCAACCCCGATACCCACCTAGATACCCACCTTACCCACAACAATTACAACCCTCTTATAACCAACCCCTCGCACTTCCTGCACCCACTTCCGATACAAGCCAAACCACTGAACAACCTGTAAAGACAAATGCCCCAGCTTCAAGTTCAGATGACGCCTTCACCCAATTCATGCAAGGTCAACACCTACTCAACCAAAAGACGTCCGCTAGACAAGATCAAGCCGACCTCTTCATGAGAAACCAATTGGCCGTGCTGAAGAATTTGGAAGCCCAAATTAGACAATTGGCACAACGTCTTGATAACAGACCCAGAGGAAGTTTGCCTAGAAACACGGTTCACAACCTACATGTTGAGGAAGCAAAGCAACTCACTACCGCAAATGAGGCAGCCACTCCACCTCCTGCTGCTGTACCCATAAAAGAAGAACCAAAGATCAAGATACCAGCTGTGGAAACCACTCCGACCATGAACAAAGAGGTCAGGATCCCTTACCCCGCTAGACTTAAAGCCCAACCTAAGAAACTATCATCCTTTAAGCTAGATGGAAAATTTCTCGATACCATGTCTAGAGTTCCCGGTCGAAATAAATATATGAGGAAATTGCTATCCACTAAGGATAATGTTGAGTCACTGATTGCTGAACTCAAGTGGTCACTGATCACAAGGATTAAGGGGGAGATTATATAGGAAATCGTTGAAGTCATTAATCGCTGATAATGTGAAGTCACTGATCATGTCTCATATTCACAGTCTCTGTCCTACTCAATAAGAGAACTCTCCATGAAGAAAATGATTCAAGTCAAGCTCCTGTCGCTGAAGGTTTCATGATCGCTGTTCATATTTTATACCAGTAGAAGAAGATCTTATCAAGATAAAAGACTCAACTATGTGTGTCGATGATACTCATCTATCAGCGAGAGTCTCCAAGTCTTCTTGAGTTCTCTCTTCCGCTGAATAAAAGAAGTCACTGAAGATTAGTTGTTCAAGTCATTCTTTAGAGCATGTTAGCTCGCATCGAGAATGAGGAGGATTGATATATCTATCAGTGACTGCAGCATTAAATGCCGCATTAAATAAGAAGTTGACATTCGGCGTTATTACGGCAGCACGTGTTCCTCGTAACTTGGAAAGAGTAACGTGGAAACATCTGATTGGTTTATAGTACAAGGTGATATTTCCCAAGACAGAATGTCGAACCATGATGTATCACATCTCAACTACCTCACCAATCAAGCAGCGACACGTGTCCTTCCAGATCCGGAAATTAAGGATTTCAGCGTCTATAAATAGCGTAGTATGTTGTACTTCATTTTGTGTCGATTGTTTGTATTGTTACTTGTTTGTCAGTAACTAGTTTGTCTAAGATACAAAAAACACCAGCGAGTGAACTAGTAGCGTGTTTGTCCACTATTAGTTTACCTCAGTGAGTGAGCAAGTTAGCGTGTTTGTCCACTACTGCTCATCTCCTTTTGTAAGAGCTGTATTGTTTGATTTAGATTAGCTTTGGCTAATCTATTCCGCAATCAACAATAGATAAATTTTATCAATAAAAGAATTTATCTTTCAGCTAGAATTGCATCAGTAACTGAACTGCTTATCTTACTTATATATATTTGCGTTCATATTGCTGTCACTTTAATACGGTTAAAAACTTGATAAATAAGTTAACACATTAAAACAGAAAAGTTTTTAATTGTATTCAACCCCCCCCCCCCTTCTACAATTAACTCACTGTTAACGATTCATAATCACTAACATAATAGTGATTAGGGACTCACAATTGGTATCAGAGCAGAGTTGGTTTAAATATAATTAAATCAGAACTGCAATGGAATCGGTTAAATACAGCTGTGTTGATTCTGAGTACCAGAAGGGAAATGGCTCCACTACCAAACCACCGGCTTTTGATCCATCTAGAATTGAAACCTGGATGTCCAGGATGATGATGTTCTTAGATCTTGCTGATGATCGTCTTTGTGCAATAATTACTGATGGTCCATACACCCCAACTACTATTGTTCCTGCAGTTGCAGCTACTGCAACTACTCCTGCTATACCTAAAATGGTTATGCCCAAAAGGGAGGAACAGTGGTCAGATGAGGATAAACGTATGGTAAGGCTAGATAAACAAGCTAAAATTTACATAAGCATGGCACTCCCTGATGAAGTGTTTGAGTCCATTAGACTGTGCACTACAGCGAAACATATGTGGGATACTCTTAGAAACATATATATTGGAACTCCTGATATAATTCGCTGTAGAGAAGTTAATCTAACTCGTCAATATGAACTGTTTGCTATGGAACCCAATGAATCACTGGCATCTACCTATACTAGATATCAAGCTTTAATTAATAAAATGGAAAAAGCAAATATAGGAAAGGACCAGAGATTTGTTGTCGAAAAGTTTCTAGAATTACTACCTTGGAAAATCTGGGGAACCATTGCAACATGCATAAGACAAAGAAATGATTATAACTTTCTCAATCTAACTCAAGTTTATGGACTTTTACTTAATTGGGAACAATCTGAGAAGCTAGCTGATCAAGGTAAGCACATTCGTGCTGCACTAGGAGAACAAAAGATTTCTAATGCCCTTGTAGCTGAGCTTGACGAAGTTGACCAAAAGCAGAAAGCAAAGCTCACCAAGATGAGCTCAAAGTCGCTGATCGCAGAAGAAGAAGGCAGTGTCGCTGATGATCAGTCAGAAGTCAGCTATGACGAAGGACTTGAGAAGTTAGAGAGAGATATGGCCATGATGGTTGCAAACTTCAGAAAGAACAGCAGATTCAACAGATCTGCTAGTGCTTCATCAAATGAGGTTTCTAAACCAAAAGGTGAATGCTACAAATGTGGTAAACCTGGCCATTTTGCAGCTGAATGTCGGTCCAAAGCTGTCAACTCTTTCGCTGATCAAAAACCCAGCTTCAGAAATGACAAGTACAACAAGTACAAGGCAAAGTACAAGAAGCTGAAGGAATTGTCCAAGTCAAAGAAAAAGAATAAAGGATTTATTGCTGAAGAAGGATCCATCAGCGACTCTGACTCAACTTCATCATCTGATGAAGAAGAAGCTATGATCTGTATGGACAGGGATTACTGCCTGATGGCTGACGATGTTGCCTTTCATGAAGACATCAAAGAAGTAGCACAGAAATGTTCAGCATCTGGCTGGGATCCAGAGACTCTCTACAAGGTACATTGTTTTAAGTCAGCATCAGCTACTGAAAAAGATTTAATCTTTGAAACTTTGATATTTGACTTATCAAATGCTCATGACATTCAGAAAAGACAAGAATGTATGATCAGTGACTTAACATCTAAACTTCAACTTCAAGAAGAAAATTTGTTAAAAATAAAGAATCTTACACTTGATCTTGATGCACAAATACATGCAAATCAAAAATGCATTCAAGAAAAAGTAAAATTTGAAACTAAATTTTCACAACTCAATGAAGTGATGAAGTCATGGTGTAGATCTGCATTAAAAGTGAATCAGTACATAAGTAATTAAATGCCAAAACAAGTTAAGGCTATTTTGGGAGGTGATTATGAAACTGCTGCTGCTCTCGCTGATGCAACCAAAGTTGATCAAATATTCAATCCTGATGAAACATTCTCAGAGTTTGTCTTTGAACCAATTTCAACTTTCAGTGAGCCTAAACCAAATTACTTCGTGAGAAGTTCACAGGTTACTAATAGTTATGATATTGTTGCAAGTATTGATGAACTAAAGAAACTAGAAATTTATGAATCAACCACTTGCACAGCTCTTATCAAAACTATCGCTGATGATCAAGAATCTATCAGCGGCTTCACTTCTGACACTCCAGTCACTGATGACCTCATCATCAGTGACTTGAAGTCAAAGAAGCAAAATGAGGTAGTAAATCTGAGAACTTCTAAGTCTTTATCCAGTGTGAACAATAAGTCAAAGAAATCTAAGTCTACAAATAAAAAATGTTACAAATGTGGAAGTAGACAGCATGTGTCATCAGATTGTTCATCATCACAAGTTTCACTCAGTCAACCATCATTAGTATGTCAGCATGTGGTATCTGAATGTTCAGCTACATCATCTTCAAAATCACAAATAATCAGTGAGCATTCAGATACTATTGATGCAAGCCTGTGGAAGCCTGAACCAAAGGCTGACCACCATGAACCCATCTCAGGATGAGTTCATCAATTGAACTAATTGTTTGTGTGTGATGCAGGGCATTCTCAGAGAGACAATTTGGTATCTGGATAGTGGTTGTTCCAGACATATGACCGGATGTAAGTCCTTGCTCAATGACTACCAGGATGAAAGAGGTCCTGATGTAGTGTTTGGTGATAACAACATTGGTAAGATCAGAGGGTATGGGGTCTTGACCAATGGTAATGTTATGTTTAAGAAGGTGGCATATGTTGAAGGAATGAAGCATAATTTATTAAGCATTAGTCAGTTCTGTGATGCCAAGAATAAAGTGTTGTTTGATCATGAAGCTGGAGTTGTTTACAACAAGAATGGAAGTGCTGTCCTGGCTGCTCAAAGAAAAGGCAACACATATGTAGTCAATATGGACTCAGCACAATCAGGAACATGCTTTTATTCCAGAACCGTTTCAGAAGAAAAATGGTTATGGCATAAGCGTCTTTCTCACCTGAACTTCAAGGCCATCAGCAAGCTCAGCAAGAATGACTTGGTAAATGGTCTTCCAAAGCTAGCTTATGACAAAGACAAGCTATGTTCAGCATGTGAGAAGGGAAAACATCACAGCTCTTCATTCAAAAGCAAACAAACATCTTCAGTGACAGAATGTTTTCAACTGATGCATATGGATCTGTTTGGTCCAGTGAGTTCTCCCAATCTTGGTGTTAAAAGGTATTGCTTGGTAATTGTGGATGAATACTCCAGATACACCTGGGTATTCTTTCTCAAAGCCAAAAGTGATGCAACACAGGAAATCATATCCTTTATCAAAAAGATGGAAAACTTAAATGATTGTTCAGTTAAACATTTAAGAAGTGATAATGGCACTGAATTTAGAAATGTTGACCTTGAAAGTTTTTGTGATTCAAAAGGTATTTCTCAAAACTTCTCTGCACCAAGAACACCTCAACAAAATGGTGTTGCAGAGAGGAGAAATAGAACCTTGATTGAATCAGCAAGGTCAATGCTCATAGATGCAGGTCTTAAGACCCATTTCTGGGCTGAAGCAGTCAATACTGCCTGCTACACTCAGAATAGGTCTCTGATTGTCAAGAGACATGATAAGACAGCCTATGAGGTGCTAAGGGGAAGAAAACCTGACATAAGTTTTCTTCATGTTTTTGGCAGTACCTGCTATGTCTTAAACAAAAGAGATCACTTAGGAAAGTTTGATCCCAAAGCTGATGAAGGTATATTTGTTGGTTATTCAATCATTTCAAAAGCTTTCAGGGTTTATAATAAAAGAAGGGAATGTATTGAAGAATCAATGGATGTTACCTTTGATGAATCTTATGATAAATCACTCACTGATCCAAAAGACTATGAAACTCTTATTTTTAACACAATCAGTGATGACAAGCATGAGATTCATCCATCAGATTCTGAAAGGGAAGATGATGTCCCTGAAGGCACTTTTGGCTCTACTTTAGCTAAGAATAATTCAGGAACTTCATCTTTGCCTATTGACATCCCATCATCATCATCTCATCATCTGCATCAAAATGATAACACTCACTATCTAAATCAAAGCTTAAACATTAATCATGCTTCTAATACTGATGTGTCTGGTGGATCATCTCTGGATAATCAAGTCACTGCTGAACCTCAGCGAGTGACTAAATAGACTAGACATCTTGATAATCAATTGATTATTGGTGATCCAAAATCCAAAGTCCAGACTAGATCAGCAACTGCTAACTTTTGTTTGTTTGTAAGCTTTGTGTCACTGATGGAACCCAAAAAGATTGATGAGGCACTCACTGATCATCACTGGATAGCTGCCATGCAAGATGAGCTATCTCAGTTTGAAAGAAACAAAGTATGGAAGTTAGTGCCTCAAGTATCTGGGAAATCTTTGATTGGAACAAGATGGGTGTTCAGAAACAAGATGGATGTTGATGGTGTTGTGATAAGGAATAATGCCAGACTGGTTGCACAAGGTTACTGTCAGCAAGAAGGAATTGACCATGATGAAACCTTTGCACCAGTTGCTAGACTTGAAGCAATCAGGTTGTTCTTAGCATATGCAGCTCACAAGAAGTTCAATGGATGTGAAAAGTGCCTTCTTGAATGGAAAGCTGCAGGAAGAAGTGTATGTTAAGCAACCACCTGGATTCACTGATCCCAAGCATCCAGGTTATGTCTATAAGCTGGAAAAAGCTTTATATGGACTAAAACAAGCTCCTAGAGCTTGGTATGACACTCTCTCTGTTGGGACATGTTTGTGTGTGACAACAGATCTAGCTTTGTAATAGTTGAAACGTTATTTGTAATCAAGTTGATATATTGATTTTGGTTTGTATACACTTAATATGATTTGATAGGCATTTTAGAGCTAATTGTTTGAATGCTAAAAGATGTTAATCAAAGTCAAAGTTTGACTGAAAAAGTCAAATCGCGAAGTTCAGAAAAGAACTTGCGAAGTTCAGTTGAACTTCGTAAGTGGGCCAAGTTCGCATGGGCCATGGGCTGCGAAGTTTGAAGTTCGCAGAAGCCCAGCAGATTTGCGAACTTCGTGAAAACTTAAACTATAAATACAAATCAAACCCTAAATGTTTAACACTTTTGCCCATACGAATTTCCAGAGCTATTGTGCGAACTTAAGCATTCTAATCGACTAGGTATTGATAGAACAACGTATTGAATCGATACAAAGTCGTATTTGATAATCCGAATCGCTAGTATATTGCGAAACAATCGTTCACTATCCGTGAACTTAGTATTGACGGATTCCGCACGTTAATACCTAAAGATAACCTCGTTATCGATCCTATACAAACGGACTTACAATTGGTATCAGAGCCTACGGCTAGATACGCGTAGGTTCGGGGTTATTCGGATAATAACGATTGATTTGGGTTTGATTGTACGTGGATTCTTGCGTAAAATCGATTAAAATCACTCTCTGGAAGTTTTTAGATTCGTAATCGACCGAAAACTTAGGGTTTAGTCGATTAGAAACCTAAAATTTTCGTTTTTGGGGTTTTTCAGCCGATTCTGCGAAGTTGGGGTTTTTGGCGAAGTTCAGTGATTTAGCGAAGTTCAGAAAGTTGCGAAGTTCAGTCTTTGCGAAGTTCAGATTTTGCGAAGTTAAGTTCGTGCGAAGTTCGTGAAAAATTCAGTTTTTTTTTAAAAAAGTTTGCGTTTTTAAGTACCAAAGCTAGCCTAGATGTCTGATGTTAGTAAGTTGATTGAGATGGAACACGAAGTTGGTAAGGCTAGTGGACCACCTAAGTTACTCCGACTCTCAGACTATTATGGTTGGAAGGATAGGTTTGAGTCTTACTGTCATTTCCATGACATAAGCATATGGTTATGTATCAAGAGTGGTTACACCCCTCCAACTAACGTTGTGAATGGAGTGGTAGTTGAGATCACTTATGATAAAATGAGTGACAAAGAAACTAAGGCTTATGAGAAGGAATGTAAAGCTCTTCATGCTATCAGGATGAGCTTACCTAAGGACATCAATCATCAACTGAGATCTTTTCATACTGCTAAGGAGCTCTGGGAAGCTCTTGCGAAAAGAGGTGAAGGTAGTCCTCAGGTTATTGCTAGTAAGACCAATCTCCTTGAGAAGCAGTGGATGATGTTCAAAGCTTTTAAGGGAGAAGACCTCGAGGCTTATACTGAAAGATATTACCACTTGTTAAGTGAGCTGATCACACATAACATTGCCTATACTGATGCTAAAATTGTCAACAAATTTGTTGAAGGTTTACCAAAGAAATGGGAGATGTATGGAGTGATGTTGAAAGATAATGAGACTCGCTATTCTACCATGACGTTAGAGCAAGTCATTGACCGGCTAAAAGGTTATGATTTTGATAAGAAGACAAGAGACTCTGATTCTGATCAGGTTCAGGATCCAGGACTATATCATGGGAATGCCACTCTCAATCAGGCTACTTCTAGCTCGACCAAAGCTTTGTTGACTATTGGTGAAGCAGATGAAGATAGCGAGATTGTTACTGATGAACTGTGCTTAGTGTCTTCTTCCACAAGTGGTAGTACTCAAGCAAAACCTCCTGTCAAAGTAGCTCTCAAGACAGCTAAGGAATACACTAACATGCCAATGAGTGTTAAGACTGCTGAAGAACAATTGTCTATGTTGGCATCATTCATAGCTTGTTATGAAAACTACATTCAGGGAAAGATCACGGATCCTTCAAAATATGATGAGGATTATGATCAAATCGATCCAGAACATCTAGAGGAAATTGACCTTCAGTGGCAACTTGCTATGATTTCAAGAAGGGTTAAGAATTTTCTGAGAAAAACTGGAAAGAAAACAATAGGAGGAAAAGGTGGATTAGATATGTCCAAAGTAAAATGTTATAATTGCCAAAACAATGGACATTTTGCTAGGGATTGCCAAAGACCTAAAGCTGATAAAAACGCAAATCCAAAGAACGACACTTTAGCTTCTAAGGCTTTAGTTGTTGAACAGTTGGATGGATCCTTTGACTGGAGTGCTATGGCTGATCAAGCATTCATGGCTGAAATTGTGGATGAGGATAAGACAGTTGAAGCAACTGGGTATATGCCGACTGCTGAGGAATATCAAGTCAAGGTACCTGATATGACTGTTCCTCCGGCTAAAGATGATGTATATGATGCTGGATCAACTGAGGATCTAACTGCTGAGGACTTCGTGGCACACATGGCAGATGTTCAAACCGACAAGAAACGGGTATGTTTCGATTTTGCTACTATGATTGACGTATGCAATTTAGTTTCTAGTCTACAAGCTCAATTAGGTAGCTATGTAGATTCCCATAATGCCTTGAATAGGGAACTAGGAGAAGCTAAAAGTGATGTGCGTAGGCTAAGTAGCGATAAGGTTGATTTGAGTGATAGGATTCGGTTAGCTAACTTAGATAAGACCGCCCTTAGTGATACTGTTAAGGATCAAGCTGTGACTATAGATGGGTTATATCTAAATGTGGCTAACTTAAATCAAACCATTGCTGAAAAGGATAAGGAGTTGGCTGATCTTAAGTTGAAGATGGTTGAGCTTAATCGTAAATTTGAAGGTTTTAGAACTTCTTCTTTGACCTTAAATACTATAATTAGCTCACAACGTAGTCCTAAGGATGGGTATGGACTAGGATATGGTGAAGTACCCCCACCTTATAATGATAACTACAAACCTACTTCAACTGATGTGGAAATGTCTGATGTTTCCAAAGAACCAAAAGCGGAAATCCCACAGGTAACTGAGTTAGAAAAGCCTGTTGATAAAGACCTTAAGTCTAGTAAGGATGAAACCAAATTAGATGATAAGGTGATTAATAAACAGGAGAAACATTTAGTAACTCACGTTAATAGTGTTCCTCAAATGGGTAAAGAATCTAAGTCTAGAAAGCAAAGATTTTGTTTTAAGTGTCATCAAAAAGGACACGTAGCTTCTTGTTGTCCAAATAAGAAACTAGAAACAGGTCTAGGACAGGTTAACAATATTGTGACTCCTGTAGCTTTTAAGACTAATGTGGACAGGTTAAATGCTAAACCAGGGTTGGGAAGTAAATCTATTGTTAAACCTGTAAACATTTTAAAGAGGGACAGAACACACAGTGTGTCTCCACCTAAATCTAAACGGATCTTAACTCCTAATGCTAATGTTTCATTTCAATCTAAGGATAAAGTACCGTCTAGGTTTCAAACACCAAGTAGAGGCCATAGTCGTAATGAAAATGGCACTACTTCTCGCTCTCAAGGGATGAATTTTGAATATGATTATAAAAACCATGAGTCTAAATCCCAAGGTTATGAGTCAAGGAGATTTACCTCCAAGTCTACAAGTCGACCCAAGACCACTATTCATCCACAACCTTATGTTCCCGTTAAAGTAGCCAAGGTTCCTGATGGAAATGACTATGGTTACTTTAAAGAAACTAAGATTGTCGATGATGAGGGACATACCAAGACCGTTATGGCTTGGGTCCCTCTTACGAACTAATTGTGTACTAATGTCATGTGCAGGAGCCTACTGTGAACAAGACAAGCTGGTGGTATGTAGACAGTGGATGCTCAAGACACATGACAGGGGATAGAAGTCTTCTTCAAGACTTCAAGGGTGGATTGAAACAGCGTGTAAATTTTGCTGGAGATAAAGGAGGGATGATAACTGGAAAGGGAAAAGTTTCTAATGGAGCTTTGACTCTAGAGGATGTGAACTATGTTGAGAAACTAGTTCATAACCTAGTGAGTGTTTCCCAATGTTGTGATAGAGGTCATCCAGTTCATTTTAATGAAAAGGAGGCCTTAATCTTGAAGCCAGGGTTTAAAGTTCCTGAAGAATGGATATTAATGAGGGCACCAAGGAAGAAGGATATCTATGCTATCAACATGGGTGCTCCAGTTTCTTCAATGGCATCTACATGTCTTTTGTCCAAGGCTTCAGAAACCGACTCTTTACTATGGCATAGGAGAATGGCACACTTAAACTTTCGAAAAATGAATTATATCACCAAGAATGGGTTAGTAGAGGGAGTGCCAAAACAGAGTTTTAGGTTGGAAGACAGGTGTGTATCTTGTATGAAAGGAAAACAACACAAGAAACCACACAAGTCCAAGACAATAAACTCTATCACCTCACCATTTGATTTGCTCCACATGGATCTCTTCGGCCCAATAAGCAAAAGAAGTCTAGGTGGGAAATGGTACTGTTTAGTCATCACCGACGATTTTTCTAGATTCTCATGGGTATTCTTTTTAGGATCTAAGGATGAAACCCCCGGAATACTTATGCAATTCCTAGATCAAATTGAGAATGTCTATAAAACGAGAGTAAAGAGACTTCGTAGTGATAACGGTACAGAATTTAAGAACTCGACATTCAATGTTTACTGTTTGTCCAAGGGTATTGAACATCAATTCAGTGCACCATATGAGCCTCAACAGAATGGTGTAGCTGAAAGGAAGAACAGAACATTGATCGAAGCCGCAAGAACTATGCTTGCAGACTCAAAGCTTCCTGTCATCTTTTGGGCAGAAGCAGTGAGTACAGCATGTCATGTTTTGAATAGGGTTCTGACTGTTAAGAAGCATAACAAGACTTGTTATGAACTTTTGAACAAGAAGAAACCAAATTTGAAAGGCTTTGAACCATTTGGTGTGTCTTGTACATTGTTGAAGACTCAACATCAATCTAAATTTGGAGAGAAAGCTGACGAAGGATATTTCCTTGGTTATGTGCCAAATTCTCCAAATAAACGAGTTTTCAACAAAGTCACAGGTCGTGTGGAAATAGTTTATAACATTGAAGTTACGAGCTATACACATGATAATCATAAGGGACTAGATTGGCAGTTTGATTATTCAGATCTTTTTCAATCCTTTAAAGTTCCTGTGAGTGACCACACGGTTGATCCCGACATTCCAGATCATGCATTGACCGATGATGAAGATACACCTCCAAGATCAAAACTCAATGCAGATAGGGATGGTGAGGAAGTGGAGGATGATTCGAGTTCAGATGATTCATCTCCTGAATCACCCAAAACTCCTCCAAAGACTCCTACTTACTATGTAGATCCTGCATTTCTTGAATATCAACAAAGGGTTCTTAAAGGAGTATTTCTTCCCTCCAGATCCTCTACAGGAGATTTCATGTTTGATAGAGATGATGAGGATGTGGAAGAAATTGCTACTAACTTGGGTGATAATTTAAGAAGTGAACCGGTTAGTGTTTCAAGAGCTACGAAAGATCACCCTCCTTCAAATATTATTGGTGATCCTCAGGCTTCTGTTCAAACTAGAGGAAGTGTTAGTAAAATCTCAGAGTTTACCGATTCACATCAAGCCAATTTCCGTGAAAGTGAAGCTCATCAGTGCATGTATTCGTGCTTTATCTCTCAAGTAGAGCCAAAGAATGTTCAAATGGCTTTGAAAGATAATTCATGGGTTGAGGCGATGCAAGAAGAGCTATTTCAATTCAAGTAATTGAAGGTATGGCAGTTGGTTGATCTACCAAAGGGAGAATATCCGATTGGTACTAGATGGGTGTTTAAGTGCAAACGAGATGATCGAGGAGTGATCGTTCGCAATAAAGCTCGTTTAGTTGTTCAAGGATTCAATCAACAGGAGGGTATCGATTACAACGAAGTGTTTGCACCTGTGGCACGACTAGAAGCAATAAGGATGTTTTTGGCATTTGCTACATTCAAAGAGATCAAGGTATTTCAGTTGGATGTCAAATGTGCCTTTTTGTATGGAGATGTCAAAGAAAAGGTGTATGTTTCACAACCTCCAGGGTTTTCTGATCCACACTATCCTGATAGAGTATATCGTCTAGATAAGGCTCTATATGGATTGCATCAGGCACCAAGGGCTTGGTATGAAACACTATCTACTTATCTACTCGAAAATGGATATTCTAGAGGAAAAATAGATAGTACACTTTTTGTGAAATGGAAGAATGACGACTTTCTGCTTGTTCAAGTTTATGTGGATGATATCATCTTTGGATCTTCGGATGAAAAGATGTGCATAGAATTTGAGCAAGTGATGAGGAAAAAGTTCGAGATGTCTGCAATGGGAGAGTTGACGTTTTTCTTGGGGTTGCAAGTTGATCAAAAGAAAGACGGGTTCTTTATTCATCAGTCTAAATACACACATGAGCTATTAGAGAAATTCAAGATGGATGATACAAGGATTTACAAGACTCCTATTCAAGAAGGTCATGGACTTGGTCCGGATACATCGAGTGATAAAGATGTAGATCCTACTCTTTATAGGGCTATTATCGGATCACTAATGTATCTAACTGCATCCAGGCCGGATATTATGTTTGCAGTGTGTATCTGCGCACGATATCAAGCCAATCCTAAGGAATCTCACATGCAAGCTGTAAAACGGATTCTTCGTTATCTTAAAGGGAAACCTAAGCTGGGACTTTGGTATCCGACTGGGGGAGACTTGGATCTTATGGCTTACACAGATTCAGATTATGGAGGATGCAACTTAAATAGAAAGTCGACGAGCGGTGGATGTCAATTTTTGGGAAATCGTTTAGTGTCTTGGCAGTGTAAGAAGCAAACCTCAGTAGCCATTTCTACATGTGAAGCTGAGTATGTTGCAGCTGGGAGTTGTGTATCTCAAGTTCTTTGGATACAACAACAACTGCGAGACTATGGTCTTAATTACACAAATACTCCCGTCATGATTGACAATGAGTCCACGATCTCGATTACAAACAATCCGGTGAAACATAGTAAGACGAAACACATCGAGATTCGTCATCATTTTATAAGGGATTGTGCGGAGAAAAAGCTTATACAGTTAGTCAAGGTCCCCTCAACTGATAACTTGGCAGACTTGTATACTAAGGCTTTCGACAGGACGTGGTTTGAGACATTGATTCAAAGGAACGGCATGCAAAATCCGGAATAACGCGTCTTCCTAAGGTCTTTTTGTTTAAGTACTTTTATTTTTGTTTTGTTTTCCTTTTCTAGTTCTATGTGTTAAAAAAAAAAAAAAAAAAAAAAAAAAAAAAAATGAGGGAGGCGTATGGCATTAATTTGCTTGTTACCTGCGGGGAATCGCCTCCAATAACAGAACAACTGTAGTTCTTTTAGAAATTTGTTTGAGTTTTAACTGTAAAAACTCGGGAGATGATAGTAAATTAGGGGAGTAAGCATAACAATAATAATCTTTAAGTTCTAGGATCGAGTTGAAATTTTTGGTAAGTTGTTATTTCTAACCTCTTATCGGGTCTGTTATTGATCTCGGTTTACCGATAGAACTTTACGAATCCCAATAACGGGTCAAGGAATGATAGCTTGCTAGAAGTCGTTAGTAAGTTTCTATAAGTCTTACTAGAATTAATTCTTTAACTTAGTAAACAGCTTATATTTATCTTGTTATGCACCTATATCCACTGATAATAACATGTGATATTTTTTTTAAAAAAAAAGGTACTACAAGTCTAGATAGCTTCATCATATGATGTATCGGTACGCAAAGTATTCTTAGATTTTTGAGCATTTAAGAAGCAATAACATGATGTGACTATATCTTTTGTGGTTAACTTTATAATGTATGACACAACGTCTTAATTGATTGAATGATAGTACTGCTATACACTGTTATCAAAAATCTAAATTTAAAGAGTAAAGGCAAATGGTAATGGTTATTAATGAAATTAAGGGTGACGATTGTTGTAGTATCTACAGACCAGGAGCCACTAATTTCATTAATAGTCCCAAACTAGTTTACTCATACTAAGGGCGACGATTGTTGTAGTATCTACAGACCAGAAGCCACTAGTATCTTTAAATGATGTTTGGTATTTGTCATAAACTCAAAGCAAAGTCAAGTGTATGTTATAAAATAACCGCTACCTTGAAAATTTTAATAGATGCAGTGTTTTAGTTTTACTTGCAATTCTTCAGTATATTATATTGGGGAACATATTGGATATAGTTCACAACTAATAATAATAAGGTTTGCTCATTAATCTAGGTTTAATTTGTTTATGTGGATCATTATACCGATAATCGTCTTGAACTATCAAAGAGACACTTGGATCGTTCACTTATGTGAATAATTAGGTCCAAATATATGTAAAGATATTTTTGCTATAAAAGAGTTATGTCACGTGGATAAAGGTAAAATAAGATATAATTTTATAAATATGAGCTTTTCACTAGTGAAGACATAATTCTATGAGATTTATATGAAATTTTACTAGCAATTTGTCTTAGACTTAACGTAAGCTAATTAATAAATGCTTATTCTTCCTAATATGATCCCGAAGCAGTTGAAATTCTATCTAGGTTAAGATTCGTTTTATTTAGATTAAGTTGGTTTATTTATTTTTCGCATTTGTAATTTTTGTTTATAAATAAAGTTCAATTTTATTTTTATGTGTCGTGTTTTATACCTTTGGTAGCACTTTATTCTATCTTTAATCGTTCCGGAATCATTGAATGTGACAAATACGTCTTGGGAAATTAAAATTTTGACTTGTGTAAAATTATTACCGTTCAATTTATTTTTAAAGTTAAATTCGCGAAGTTGGTCAAATCCTGCGAAGTTGACCAGTCAAACTTCGTGAATTAGACTTAGACTATAAAAGGAACAAGTCAACGAGTCAAACCCCTTACAATTCCCAAAATCTTGCGAAGTTCACACAGCCTTTGCGAAGTTCTGTGCGGCGAACTTGAGACGAACTTGATTTGATCGGTTATTTATGAAATTCGCGAAAGAGGAAGGGATTTTCGCTCCGTTAACAATCATCTACTCGTTGTTGCGAATCTATTGAGGTATATTTCACAAGATTTCACCGTGTAGTTTGCTCGTAATCGATCGTTTTTGTATTTCGATGGTTTCGGTTTGGGATTTCACGGATTCAACTTGTTTAAGTGATTGTAAAACCGAAAAACTTAAAGATATTACTTAATCGATGTATCTATAACATGTTCGAAGTGATTAATTGCTTCAAACTCGTGTAGATCATCATTTTAGTGATTTAAAATTGAAACCGCGAAGTTGCGAAGTTCAAATCTGCGAACTTCGCAAACGCTCCTCATTGCGGAGTTTGACCAGGTCAAACTTCGTGACGAAGTTTACACTTTGCGAAGTTGACCCAGTCAACTTCGTGGTTGACCCAGGTTGGACTGATGCGAAGTTAACCTAAAATTCGCAAAGCCTTGCGAAGTTCAGCTGAACTTCGAGATTCAGTCAACTTCGGCATTGACCCGCGTTGACCCGCGTTGACCGAAGCTTATTTTGAGAAAATCTAACTTTTAAATTAACTTTGGCTGACGGTTTCAACTCGAGAATTTAGTTTAGACTTAGTTTAACTTTTGTTAATAAAGTTTACATAAAATTTTCGAATATTATAACTTGTTTTTAGTTTAAGGACGTTTTTATAGTTATAAATAAAAAGCAAGTTGATTATTTTTAGCATGTTTGAACTTAAGAACTTCACATTATAAGTTAAAACATGTTACTTATTAAATAATGAGTTAATAATATCGAAAGTCTTCCGATTCATTATGTAATCGAGCGGCGTGTCCTGATATTATTTTCAGCAGTATTATAACTTATGTTTTATTAAACTTTGAACTTGTTAATATCGAAAGTCTTCCGACTCATAGCGTAGTCGAGCGGCGTGTCCCGTAACTTTAGTTTCGGCGGTGTTACAATTCAAGTTTATGTTTTAAACGAACTTTGATTTAATTTAAAGATTATAATTGAACGATAAAGATTATACTTTTAGGTTCAGTTAAGTTTCAGTAAATTAAGTTATTAGTTAAAAGTGAACTTAGACGTTTGATGATCTTATGGTCATAATACGTGAACGTTCAACTTAACTAATGTTCATTTATTTAATGGTTTTTGTTGTTGCAGATATGGCAGCTGATAGACCATTTGTTCCAGAACACAATATTTGGATCAACTTAGATGTTGAAGAGGCCGGGAGCCAAGCTGTGAGACAAATGAAAGAGTTTCTACGTCGATCTAGAGTTGGGTTTGCAGTTTCAGAGGTTCCGGCTTTGAATTTTGCTGTCTTAAGAGATTTCTGGACTGACATTGCGTATGATGAGTCAGTTAACCCTCCAGTTATCCGAGCAACCGTGAATAACCGTCCGGTTGTATTCTCTAGGGATACTTTACGTCAGGTTCTCTAGCTGGGAGAAGCAGCTCAAGACGATGGACCCCAGGTCTTTCCGAATAGATTCTTATGGGGTGCTGCAAGACGTATAGGATATTCTGGACCCTCCAGAGGCCAGCAGTTTGTGAAGTCATTTTTGATGGGCCAGTGGAGATTCTTGTTTCACGTTATTGTGAAGGTTTTTGCTAACAAGAAAGCGGGTTTTGACGATGCGAGTCCAGAGTTGATGTCTATGTTGTTGTCTCTGGTGTACAACAAGCCATACAGCATCAGTGGCTACATTTTTGATTCTTTTGTTGGTCAAGTGACTAGGCATTCGAGGAGCTCTCCGTTCATGATATATCCTAGATTCACTATGCTTCTGATTCGTCACTCCATTCCGGATTTGAATGTTGCGGGTGACAGGACAGTGACTCATATGACTGTACGAGGATACAAGTCTATGTGGCTTCATTCAGTCAAGAAGCAAGCTGTTCCGAGACCACCAGAGGTTAATCTTTTTGGTGCGGTGGTTAATGCAGCTTATGTGTCACTTAGGAATAACGGTTGGATGGATACAGCTGAGGCACAAGCACAAGCTAAGGCTGCTGCGGATCAAGATGATCAACCACAACAACAACCACAGCAACCACAACAACCTGCACAACAACAACAACAACCACCACCACAAGAGCAGCAACCACAGCAAGCTCCTCAACCTGCAGCTGAAGCTCAGGTTCTCATTAATGAAGTACTGAACCAGGATGCGAATCCTGAGGTTCGAGAGAAGCTGTTGCATGATGTGCTCATTCAGAATGATGATGAGAATGATCCTGATTTACGTGATATTGAAGGATTTAGGGTATAATTCTCATTTTTATATTCTAACTTGGCATTGTTATGAGATGTTTCATATTTAGTATATAATTTTATATGAATAGGATCCAGAGAACGTAGTCCCAGAGGTTGCAAGACCTGAGGGTACATGTAGTTTGGGTGAGACTGCGGGCACATCAGTTCCTGTTGCGAAAGATGTTGCTACAGTTCATGATTCCAGTTCAACCGGATCTGATGAGATTCGCGTTATTGAGAAAGGCAAGCGTAAGCTTGTTGATGAGGATACTGATGATGAAGATGAAACTCCTCAGCTCCAGACGCGTACAAAACGTGTTAGGACGAGTGCTCCTGCTTTGAGCATAGGCGGAATGCCAGGTTAACTATTGATAGTTTATCTTTCTAACGTTTTAGGCTTTACCTTGAGATAGGAAATTGAGATAGAAATTTTTCTATGACAGTTTCGAATCTTAGCAGCGAACCGGTTAGAGAACCGATGAGGCAACGTCCGACTACGCGCGGATCTGCAAAGGAGAGTGCTTATCATGATGTTGATACCACTACTTCTCATTTTGAGACGACAAAGCAGAGTCGTATAGCAGCTGGGTTGTTGAGAGAATCCCTTGAGGAAATGGCACGACAAGCTGGTGCTAAAGCTGCTAGAATGACGACTGCTGCTGCTCAACCAAGGCCAGCAAGAGACCGCCTAGAGGATGCCGTTGCTCAATTGCAGAGTCAAAATGCAATAATGGCTGAAGCGATGAAGCAACAATCTGTGGCATATTCGGCGTTGATGAAAGCTCATATGGAACTGAATGACATGCATGCTGATTTAGTTGAAGAAGTTCAGCGTATGCGGCGCTTACTTGTGCGAATAGTTCCAGACCCGTCGACTCAGGGGGAGATGTTGGCATATATTAGAGGGTGTAAAGAAGATGAGCTTAGGAAGAAACGCAGACAAGATCGAGATGATGATCCCGAGGCTAATAAAGAAAAGGAGAGTGAGCCGACTGGTCAGAAACAGACTAGTGAGCCGACTCAACTTCAGGGGGAGTCAGGATCTACTGCTGCTGATGATGCTGGTGCTGGTGCAAGTGGAAGTGGTGCTGGTGGAAAAGAAGCTGGTATGACTACTTAGTTGTTTAAGTAGTTAGTATTTTGAGAATATTTTGTAATGTTAAACTTATATACTTTGGTTAATCTTAGATTGTAATAACTTTGAAAGATTAATGGTTGTAAGTTAAGTTTAATTTAGTAATGATATAAGATTTTAACTTAAGATTTTCAATGATAAGTTAAAATGATATAAGATTACTGAGTATGATTTAGGCTTGAGATTTACTTGACAAGCGGAAAATCATATTTGAGTAATTGATACAATAGAGATGAATAAAGGAATTCTTAGATTGATTCAGGAAAATCAATGAAAGAATTTATATTGTTTGTCTAATTTGTGTTAATTAAATTGGTTATACAGAAGAGAATGCTGAAAGTGATTCAGATACAGAAATTCCTGATGAATCTGAAGATGAATTGGATTATGAACCGGAAGAAGGAGAGTTCATTATGCCAGAGGATTGGAGTCCTGTTCCTGTGGTTGAAGAACATGAAGTTGTAGATCCAGATGCTAATGTAGATGAACACTTTATGGATCCTTCGACAACAGTGTTCGTAATTGAGACAACAGCTGGAGAAAGAGTTGATCTTGATAAAGATTCAACTGATTCTGAAGCTGAAGCTGAAAAGGACATTCCAAGGAAACATCCATGGTTCAGATTACCTGCAAGGAAGAAGAAGGAAAAGGTTGGAGTTTCTGAAGTTGACATTACTGGAAATCGGATTTCAAAAAGAGGTATTCTTGGATGGTACTATGATTCCGACTTGAAGCTGTTCGCGATCAAGAGATATGACGGCGTTCAGTACTTTGAGAAAAATATCAAGAAGTTCAGTTCATTACCGAGACATGATGTCAAAGACTTGGCTAAATTGGAAATGAATAATCCGACTGAAGATGACTATGCAAAATATGTTCAAAGAATTCTAAGATCTGAGGTCAGGATGGGAAAATATGAGAAGATTAAGCCAAGGAAAGGTAAAACTCACAAGTTGAATGAGAAAAGTGAGAGAACTGGCAGACGTAGAAGAATCAAGGTATATCCAGCGGTCGAGTGTGTGCAACAGATTCCTATCAAGAAGATGCCACAGGATATATTAGGAAATATGTGTAGGTGGCAGGTGGATTCTGAGACTGGTGAAGCTCACATGTTTGAGAAGGATGATGAAGTTGAACATGGAGAGAAGATTATTTTGACTATTTATGATCGCAGGCATCTGATGAACTTATCAAAGGCAGACATGAGGAAACTTGATGAAATCAAGATTGTTGCAATTGAAGGATGGGAGGATGCAGCGAGATATTATCAATCGATGGTCACCAAATGCATACGACTTGGAATACATTTTGGAAGCAAGCTATATAAGTAAAGATCAAAGACAACTTGAAGACTTTTGATAATAACGCTAGAGCTATTGTCAAGGGGGAGTCTGTTGGGACATGTTTGTGTGTGACAACAGATCTAGCTTTGTAATAGTTGAAACGTTATTTGTAATCAAGTTGATATATTGATTTTGGTTTGTATACACTTAATATGATTTGATAGGCATTTTAGAGCTAATTGTTTGAATGCTAAAAGATGTTAATCAAAGTCAAAGTTTGACTGAAAAAGTCAAATCGCGAAGTTCAGAAAAGAACTTGCGAAGTTCAGTTGAACTTCGTAAGTGGGCCAAGTTCGCATGGGCCATGGGCTGCGAAGTTTGAAGTTCGCAGAAGCCCAGCAGATTTGCGAACTTCGTGAAAACTTAAACTATAAATACAAATCAAACCCTAAATGTTTAACACTTTTGCCCATACGAATTTCCAGAGCTATTGTGCGAACTTAAGCATTCTAATCGACTAGGTATTGATAGAACAACGTATTGAATCGATACAAAGTCGTATTTGATAATCCGAATCGCTAGTATATTGCGAAACAATCGTTCACTATCCGTGAACTTAGTATTGACGGATTCCGCACGTTAATACCTAAAGATAACCTCGTTATCGATCCTATACAAACGGACTTACACTCTCTACTTTCTTAACTAAATGTGGGTATGTCAGAGGCAAAATTGACAGCACCCTATTTATCAAAAAGGATAAGAGAGATGTCATATTGGTCCAAATTTATGTTGATGATATCATATTTGGGTCTACTAACAATGACTTGTGCAAGGAATTCAGTGACCTCATGACTAAGAGTTATGAAATGAGCATGATGGGTGAACTAACATTTTTCCTTGGTCTGCAAATAAAGCAAACCAAGACTGGTATTTTTATAAATCAAGGAAAATATGTTAAAGATTTATTAAAGAAATTTGAATTCACTAACTGCTCATCCCTTGCTACACCAATGTCATCTGCAGTAAAATTACATGCTGACCCTGATGGTAAATCTGTAAACATCACTGCTTACAGAGGAATGATCGGGTCACTGCTGTATTTAACTGCTAGTAGACCAGACATTATGTTTGCTATATGTCTATGTGCTAGGTATCAAGCTGATCCAAAGGAATCTCATTTACTCGCTGTCAAAAGAATATTCAGATATCTGAAGGGTACACCAAATCTTGGTCTCTGGTACCCATCTGGTTCAGATTTCTCACTGAAAGGATATTCAGATTCTGATCATGCTGGATGCAAAATGGACAGAAAGAGTACCTCTGGTAGCTGTCAGTTTCTTGGAGAAAAGCTTGTAAGCTGGTCAAGCAAGAAACAAAATTCTGTCTCAACTTCTACTGCTGAGGCTGAATATGTCGCTGCTGGAGCTTGCACTGCTCAACTTCTGTGGATGAGGAATCAGCTCGCTGACTATGGCTTTGACTTTGGCAATGTTCCAATTTATTGTGACAGTCAAAGTGCTATTGCCATAGCAAATAATCCTGTGATGCACTCAACGACAAAGCACATTGATGTCAGATATCACTTCATCAGGGACCACGTCATAAATGGTGACATTGAACTGCATTTCATTCCAACTGATTACCAACTCGCTGACATATTTACAAAACCTTTAGATGAGAAAAGATTCACCTTTCTCATCAGCGAGTTGGGAATGTTGAACTTAAATGATTAAAACCTGATTGTTTAATAAAAGGTATTTACAGAATACATGGCTTATAGTCCTAACTCGCTGTCCTATTATTCTCACTGATTTAATCAGCAAGAACAATAAGTTAGCATAGTTATGATCAATAAATTATATACTTTGTAACTACACATGAAAACTCTTTATATCACATAAATAAAATATGTTTTATGCTTCACAATTTGGCTAGCTGATTAGATTAGTATTCTAAGTTGTAATCTGATCAGCGAAATCAAATATGAGACATAATATTTATTTTATTTTAAGATATAACTTATTTTCATCTCGCTGAGACGTAATGTATCAGCGAAGTTTCTTCTTATTTAATATGGCATTTATTTCGACATATATTCCTTTACATTTAATACATTTTGTATTTAATTTTTAACGATTTATATTCCTAATAAATGCTTTATTAAATATCTCATGGGACTTCGAAAAGGTACACTTTTTCTGACACCTCGTATACCTTTCCGGCGTACCACTCCCATCACCATTTAATGTTACCACTCACCACCATCATCACCCTACTCCCCTACCATCAACCACCACTTTTTGACCACGTACATACGCTTTTTGACCACATGTTTTGTATCTCAGCAACCGTATATAAGCAGCGAAACTTTTTCACTTTCACTTTTACGCTTTCTTGATTTCAAAACTTCATCTTTTTCCTTTTCTCTGCAAAAATTCTAAATTCTAAATCTTCTACTTTCATTTATTAAAAATGGCTAGAACTAATTTTTTCAACAATGCTTACACACCGACCCCAGAGATTAAAGCTCTTCGAGCCTCTGCGGTCAGTGAGACGCTTGTTGTTACAGTTCCCAAATCTAACTATTTGGGAAATGTAACCTGCCCTAAACCAGAGTATGCGGAGGTGATAAACTTTCTCAAAAATCACTTTATCCTCCCTGCTCTTACCTTGTCTCCTGGGGACATGAACCCAGAATGGCTCAGTGAGTTCTGGTATACCTGCACTCACTCTGTCGTCTCTGGTGTTTCACAACTCTAGGGTTTTATCGACAATGGTACCCATCCCATCACCATAACTGCCAACACCATCCGGTCCATTTTACATCTCCCGACCTATGAGTCATACGAGTCACTGCTAGAGAGCGACGTAGCCAAACAAGGCCTCGTCGATCTTACTGAGATTGAGTGTAAATACTCAGTCGATGGCAGTGGCAACCGTAAGTACTCTACGGTCCACAAAACTAAAATGGATGGTGTTTGCAATGCCATTTTCACCAATTTCATTCAATCTTTGGGTACAAAATCTGGGAGCTATGATCAAATCAGCTCCCTGGAGGCCCAGATCAGTTGGTCACTGATCAACTCTCTACGAGTTGACTATGCAAGTGTGATCTTCAATGAACTGATCACCAAAGTCGCTGAGCCTGCCAGGGCCAAATATGTACCCTACCCTAGGTTTCTCTCACTGATCTTCAGGGATCAGTTTGATGCCTATGATAGGGTATCTTTTCAAGGTTTTGAGCCGACCCTGGTAGGATCTCAAATCTTTGCCAAACCAGCGACTGCGGAGTTACCTGCTTTTATGAAACACCCGGGGATCCTTGCACCCCAGCCTGTAACTTCTGTACATATGTCAGTTGTTGCCCCCCCCCCCCCATCGACCACGTCACTGACCACACCCCCAGTGACTACTGTTGGTCAACTACCAATCAAGAAACCACCAACTGCTCCCAAGAAAAAATCCAATTTAGGGTCCCTGACATTAAAGGTTCAGGGACATAGCTCAAAGAAGACATCTACGGATGCCAGTGGTGAATCAGCGACTGTACGTTCAGTTGCTGAGGGCACCACTGCTAAACCCTCAACTTTACCTGCTTCACTGGACTTCCGAAAGTCCAGTGACTCTAAGAAGGGAAAATTACAGACAGCTGCAGTGGATCAAACCACTGTTAGCAGTGATTCGGGTACATCCCACACCCTCAGATAGAGTCAACCCAGCCACTTGTCATCCTCACAAAAGGGTGACATTTCACTCAAAAGGCTAGTGACATCAGTGGGTGATAACACACTCATTGCTGATGTCACACCACTGGCTACAGACCCGGGCCATCTCTCATCTATCACTGCACCGGCTGTCAATGTCTCACCACTGACCCATGGTGAGATACAGGTCGCTACCTCTATTTCCAATGAACCATCAGCTAAATCACAAGCTGATGATGAGGAAATCATGCCCATGGACACCTCAGAGGACACCCAACCCATTCCTCTACCCACATCTAACTCTCCTATCAGAGAGCTATCTCCCACCTCCTTCTCCAGTGACAACATCCAAGTCACTGCTGCTGGTCAGAACACACCCCCTGATCATGTAGCCCAGTCTACACCTACCCCCATTATTATTACCCAAACTACTCCCACAAACACCTCCACCCACTCCACATCAGATCAGCTACTGATGGAGTACATTGCCCAATCCCAAACCCAGATTAAGATGCTCACTGAAGACCGTGAGGCACTTATTAGCAATGTCTCTGTCTTACAGAAAGCCGTTACAGCTCTCACTGATGTATACAACTCCATTGAACCTTGGAGCACATCTGTCAGTGAGAGGGTACAAACTGTAGCTGATGCTAGTGCTGCAATAAACCATGCAGTCACTGAGCTTGCCTCCACCTCCACCACAAACTTTACCACTCATGCCACTGCCATTGCCCAGCTCACCACTAACCAAAATGACTTGGCTATCTCTGTATCCAACTATCTTTTCAACACTGACAAAGTCATCAAGGTGCTTCCACAGGTTGTTTCACAGCTTACACAGACTAGAGCTGAGGTCGCTGCCCTGCGAGAGGAAAATGCTAACTTCACTGAACAGATTCTTAGGGCAGTAGATCAGTTTGAGCGAACCAGTCAGGGGGAGAGTGAAGAAGAAGATGACATTTCTGTCTCAGTCTCTGATCCTGAGATGCCCCTTCAAATGACTGATACGCTGTCAAACAAAGCTCACAGGGACATTGTGCTCAACACTTATGCACTACGCCCAATTGCTGAGCAACCTGAGTTGGAAGCCCTTGCAGTTGCTGAACTGCATTGGGTTGATATGGAGATGGCTACTGACATGGTGGATGTCGCTGAATGCTTCCCTGAGTTCAGTGCTGAAGAGCTCAGGAATTATAATGGGCTGGTACAGCAGTGGGCAGTGGATGAGGCTGCTAGGGTAGAGGGTACCTCAGTGAGTCATGAATTGGCTCGCTGGGAGTGGATGAACGGGGAGGTGGTAGATGATGTATCTGATGATGAGGAAGATGATACCATCATGCATGATGCTGATGATGATGATGACAACAATGATGATGGTCAGGGAGGTGGTCATGGAAATGATCAGGGTTCAGAAAGTGAAGATGAAGATGATGTAAATATGGAGGATCAGCAACCCATATCATCTGTCATTAAAAGAAAAAGGACCAGTGACACCTCTCCTGCATCTACTCCTCCATCAAAGAAACAACAGGTCAGTGACCCTCAATCACATATTGTCATATCTGAGGTAACTGTACCTTCATCTACACCAGCAACCCAAAACCTACCCTTACCCACAGCAACTACAACTACCCAAACAACCAAAATAACCACACCAACCCCAGCAACAATAACACCAATCTCCACAGCAACTCTCTCCAACACTACCACTTCAGACACTTCCCCTACAGCATGCCTTTCCTCTGACTCAGCCTCAGAAAGCCTCTGTCCTGATGAAACTAAAGAACAGCGAATTGCTAGAAAAGTAAAGGCAAGACAGGACAGGGAGCAGGAGATGATCATGAAAATAACCTTTCAGGCTGAGTTAAGAGAGGAACAAGAAAGAAAAAGGCTGGTGAAAGAGCAATCAGATGCTGATAGAGCGTACCTACTGGAAGTGAGCTCTAAAGATGCTAATGAAAGGGCCAGACTGCTTAAACAAAAGCAAGATCAAGAAGAGTATGATGCTGCAATTGCCAGGGTACTTGCTGAAATAGAAGAGAGTGAGCTAGAGCAACAGAAACTGAAAACATCAGCTAGCAAGAGCTCTAAAAATAAAGGGGGAGTTGTCAAAACAGCAGTGGATAGAAAGTGGGATGAGATAGATAGAAAAAGGTTTGCTGCCCGTATGACAGGGAGATCAAACCCTGCACCTATTACCAAGGTAAAATTGAAGAAGTCTAAGAATCAATCTCAACCTTAGCTACTCATTCAAAGAGGTTCAGAGACTCAAGCCATGCTACTTGATCAAGTATGCAAGCTGCACAGAGAGGAATGGAATGAAATCAGGCTTGCTATCAGCCACTCTACAAGTGCAGCTAAAGCTGATGTCCTGAAAGAGATTGATAGGCTATATCAAAAGATGGTGTCGCTGCAACTTCTCAGACCAGAAGATACTGTCACATTTGGTGAAGAGATTGTTCAGCCACCAAGCCCGAGGTATAGGTCAGGCACTAGCAGCATCTATCGAATCCCCAACACTTCAAGGTTAAATTTGTCTATCCCTGCTGGTGTGCCAAAGCTTGAAGGACATGAAGTCATTGAGGGGGAGAAGGGTCTGGTATACAGGGACTTAAATGGTGCCCTTAGGTTTTAGAGAGAGGCTGAACTTGAGAAGGTTGATCCAAAACAACTCATACAGCTAATCAGGTCAGCTAGCATGCTTCCTACAAATTCAAAAATCAGAAAAGCTATTCTCGATGAAGCCTTGGCAAGAAAATTCATATACCTGCCCTCCAAAGACAAGTATGAACTTGAAGCTGAGCTTGGCATAGTGAAAGAGGAGGAGATGTGGAGAGATAAATAAATTAGATCTTTTGTAATAGTTAGTCTCTTGTAAATATTTATTTAATGATATAAATGAGGCTTGACACAGAAAATCTACAAGTACAAGTCTCTGGGCGACCAACCTACCGTCAGAGACTAAAAACCTTTCAGCAACCAAAATTTACAAGTACAAGTCTCTGAGCAACCAACTTATCATCAGAGACTAAAACTTTCCTGCAACAAGTTTGTCTAAGGGAGCTTTGACTTAAACCATTTAGGGGGAGATTGTTGAGTCACTGATCGCTGAACTCAAGTGGTCACTGATCACAAGGATTAAGGGGGAGATTATATAGGAAATCATTGAAGTCATTAATCGCTGATAATGTGAAGTCACTGATCATGTCTTATATTCACAGTCTCTGTCCTACTCAATAAGAGAACTCTCCATGAAGAAAATGATTCAAGTCAAGCTCCTGTCGCTGAAGGTTTCATGATCGTTGTTCATATTTTAAACCAGTAGATGAAGATCTTATCAAGATAAAAGACTCAACTATGTGTGTCGCTGATACTCATCTATCAGCGAGAGTCTTCAAGTCTTCTTGAGTTCTCTCTTCTGCTGAATAAAAGAAGTCACTGAAGATTAGCTGTTCAAGTCATTCTTTAGAGCATGTTAGCTCGCATCGAGAATGAGGAGGATTGATATATCTATCAGTGACTGCAGCATTAAATGCCGCATTAAATAAGAAGTTGACATTCGGCGTTATTACGGCGCAGCACGTGTTCCTCGTAACTTGGAAAGAGTAACGTGGAAACATCTGATTGGTTTATAGTACAAGGTGATATTTCCCAAGACAGAATGTCGAACCATGATGTATCACATCTCAACTACCTCACCAATCAAGCAGCGACACGTGTCCTTCCAGATCCGGAAATTAAGGATTTCAGCGTCTATAAATAGCGTAGTATGTTGTACTTCATTTTGTGTCGATTGTTTGTATTGTTACTTGTTTGTCAGTAACTAGTTTGTCTAAGATACAAACAACACCAGCGAGTGAACTAGTAGCGTGTTTGTCCACTATTAATTTACCTCAGCGAGTGAGCAAGTTAGCGTGTTTGTCCACTACTGCTCATCTCCTTTTGTAAGAGCTGTATTGTTTGATTTAGATTAGCTTTGGCTAATCTATTCCGCAATCAACAATAGATAAATTTTATCAATAAAAGAATTTATCTTTCAGCTAGAATTGCATCAGTAACTGAATTGCTTATCTTACTTATATATATTTGCGTTCATATTGCTGTCACTTTAATACGGTTAAAAACTTGATAAATAAGTTAACACATTAAAACAGAAAAGTTTTTAATTGTATTCAACCCCCCTTCTACAATTAACTCACTGTTAACGATTCATAATCACTAACATAATAGTGATTAGGGACTCACAGATAAACTGCCCGAAGTAAACAACATTCCCCTTAGTTCTGAAACATCAGCCCTACTTAAGAATAGCCTTCCAGAAAAACTAGGAGATACCGGTAGATTCACAATTCCTTGTTCTATTTACCAATCTGGAGATATCATCGCCTTAGCCGACCTAGGAGCCAGCATTAACCTTATGCCCTACTCTCTGTTCAAAAGGCTAGAACTTGAAAATTTGAAACCCACTAAAATGACTGTCCAGCTAGCCGACCAATCTGTTAGATACCCGAAAGGAATAGCTGAGAACGTCTTAGTTCAAGTTAACAAATTCTTCTTTCCGACGGATTTCGTGGTAATGGATATCCACGAGGACATAAACATCCCGATTATCCTTGGAAGACCATTTATGAACACAGCCAGAGCAGTGATTGATGTGTATAACCATACGATTGTTCTACGAGCGCATGGTGAAAGCATCACTTACAAGATCGACCAACCGGACTATACACCAGAGCAAGAATAATGCCACGCTATATCAACAGGCAGAATATGTTCCGATGACGAATCAGACCCCGAAGAAGAACGATGCTTCACTCGCCCAACAACCTTGATCTACGATACTGAGACAGACCGAGACGAGGACGAGGAGTATCAGGAAGCTGAGGAAGAAGAAGAATCTGAGGAGGACGAATCAGAACCTGAGGAAGAAGAGGAAGAACCCGCAGAGGAAGATGAAAGAACGGAAGAAATGGAAGAAGAACCTGAGGAAGAGGAAGAAATGGAGAAAGATGAATACCAAACTGATTCACCACAGATGGCTGAAGTCAAAAGGATACAAGACTGCAAAGACTACACTTCATCAGAAGAATCCTTTGATTACGGAGCCATCCCCCGAGAGCTTAGATCCACTCATCTCAAAAGAATGGGAAACATTCTCGACTCTTATCTCGATCCATCAAAACCCTTCACCAGAACCCGACTCCGAGACATAGACACTTTCGAAGAAGAACTCCGAACATCACAGCACCCTGACTTGTATGCTAAACTCCTACAGAGAATTTCTGCATATAAAGCAAGACAACCAGGAAGCTTTGTTGAGGAAAACCTTCAAAACACCATCACGGAAGTCAGAACCGTCAAGGTCGACAACACCCAACCTTTCAACAACGCACCCTCAGATGAAGAGTTCCACCAATTCCCAGATTCACGAGACGAAGATTCCGACTACCAGAGTGTCGAATTTGACGGCGATTTTGTTGACGTCACTATCGATGAACGCTCTATTCCAAAAACTCCTCTTGCTCCACCAAATTCACCGGTCATCACAGCTGAGAGATTAGAGATTCCCCTCATCGACACTCACGAGGAAATGATTGATCTGATTGATGAAAACGACGATGTACGCATCATTGTGGAGGCTATCAAAGAGTCAACCAATGAATACAACACCGCTCAGAGACACCTGATAAGGCAGATTGAACAAGAATACGATTCATATCTCGCCAACTATGGAGAACCAGTACCCCAGACTTTGCTCAGACATATCCAAGAATTCTCTGATTCCCTTCAAGAACAAGTCACCAGAGAAGCTCAACAGCCAGAAAGACCAGACTACCCAATGGGAGAAATTGAGTTCTGCAACAACCAAAGACAAATATACCAAAAAGTATATTGTGCCTTGGCCGGATCAGCCTTTCCCTACTCATCAAGTCAAAAGGCTACACTAGCATCAATGAGGACCCATCTTGAGAGAGCTACTGGAAATCCACAGAACTATGCTGACATAAGAATGGTGGGAGATCTTAGAACCCTTCTAGACCTCATCGAAACTGGAGAACATCTTACAACTCCAGAAAATTTCAGGATCGTCATTCACTCCACCATTGGTCATCACGTCGAACTAATAGTGGATGAGCTAAATCAGGCAGCATTTGAAGAAAACACTCGTGACATTCCAGCACGATATTGGAACATGTCACCAGTCAACTTAGCATCCTATGTAATAGATCGACTGCGTGGAATGTACAAGGAAGAAGACATAGAAATTGACGCTTACCGCAACGGATATTGCGAAATATTCAGCAAGTCAATCTACATCTTCACAGACTCGGATTTTCCCTTCGACCGTGAGCAACATCAACTCATCAGACAAGTATGCCAAGCAACCCGTTCTTTTGGAGGAGACCCTTTAGCTAAAAACTTTCAAGAAGTAAAAACTCAGTTCATGGCTTTGATCACCTCAATAGGCAGAATCCACCCCCAGTGTGAAATTGTTCGAACTCACACCTGCACTCGAATCGATCCTAACGGACCAGTCACAAGGGCAGTTCAATACATCAGCTATGGGATGGCAATCCTCGACAGACTAGCCACTGACCACTTCAAGAGCTTCAGGATGGAATCCACCACTCCACCAACTCTCATTGCCGACATGATAGAGCAATTCCTGCGATACTTTCCCCCACGCTACAGCTTACCTAGGAACCACAGTGATCACTCTAGCACCACGGACACATCCAGCATCATCTGAAGAAGAAAGCACTAAGTCGAGCTCTCGACTTTAAAAGAGCGCTTCTCGGGAGGCAACCCGTGTTTTTACGTTTCTGCAATTTTACTTTCCAAGAAGTGATGAAATCTCCGACTATCTTTCACACCCGGATCATACAAAGCATGCTCCAGCCTGCAAGGAAGCATCAACACCAGGAGAAAAGTATATCCGACGTGTTCACGCCTACGAGACCAATCACAAGAATACTTGATCAAGACTGCAAAAAGGAAGACGAAATCCGGCACATGCACCAAAGGAACACTGCAACCACCGGGGAGTACTTCTATACCGTCTTTTTCATTCGTTTTAAATATACCATATCCAATATGCTTATAACTAAGTGTGGGATTCAAACCCTACACACACTAAAAGAATGCGCCTTAGATGTTTGAAACCCTAAGTGTGGGATTTTACCCAGTTAAAAAGCTTAGTATAACATCGAGGACGATGTTTCTTTAAGTGTGGGATAGCAGTAGTTGCACTACTGTAAAATGGATAATGGTATACGCTTGATTCTAAAATCGTTGCTCTTCATTAGACCATCCTTCTCCAAAAAGTAAACAAAAATTTCAAAAAAAAAAAATGTTGAAAATGAAAAATTTTAGACAAAGAATGATTTACTTTGGGAAAAAAGGATAAGTAAAATACAAACTCTTTTGAAAAATCAGTTTTGTAATCCCATAAAGAGCATCGCATGACTAGGCACACAACAACCCAACTTTCGATTCGTGAGGTATCTTGAGCCATAGAAAAAGCATTCACTTTTAATGCTTCACTTTTTCGATTCTTGAGTGTGCCGATGTATGCGTTTAGAATCAGAATTTGCTCCTGTTATACATTTCGAATCCAGATTGGTCAGTGAAAAGGAGATCGAATCACATCATTCTAAAACCCAGTCGTACAACCATACTCCCAAAAGAAAAATAGATACGTTACCCCTCACCTACTCAAAAGCATCCTTCAAGCTTCATAAAAAGTTTCAAAGATGATCGAAGAGAAATCGCAAGGGGTTGACGCCAAAAAAAAAAAAAAAATCCGAAGAAAAAGGAAATCAATAGGAGAAAAAGACTCCTTCCGCAAATATCCAAAGGCGTCAATCTCCCAAAAATACCAACTTCGACAAAAAAGAAAATCAAAAACCCAAACCTCCTCTCATACCACCAACCTTTCACTCCAAAAACCTTACACCCCCTCTCCTTGAATGATGGTGGCTAGATCGACTTTACACTCGCCAAAAAGGTAACGATTTGATTCTCGATCAAGCCTATGACGATAAACGATACATGACTGGCGTTCTGAGTGATTGATAATATTAGAATAGGAAACCCTAAACACTTTGAGTGATTTGAGTGACCACCTTGAGAGGATCGCCTAGTCATGTATCCAAGATCAAAGATCACAAGCATGCTCCTAAAGATTACAATCCTTCCTTTTCCAAGAACAAGTATTTTACTTTCCCAAAACCCCTTAGTAAAAAGTTCCACCTTAAAATTATTTTATTTTTTAACATGTTGAAAATCGAGTTTGCTTGAGGACAAGCAAAGTTCTAAGTGTGGGATACTTGATATCGCGTAAAAAGTCACATTTTTACCACCGATATCTCTCTCATTCTAGAACAATTCTTGGCATTTTAATTCAAAAACATTACAAATCAATAGTATTATGCCAAGATAGTCAAAACAAGGTCGCACGATAAAATTCAAGCAAAACGGATGAAAAACGAAGATTACACGCACGTTTGAAGATTCCAGACACCGGAACGAGGTTTCAAGACAAAAGATTCCATCACCAACATCCATTTGACCCAAGATGTTCGTTTTCAAATTATGAATCCAACAGAAGAAGATTCAACTAAAACGGATGAAGAACGAAGATTCTACGCACTCCGGAAGATCCAAACGATTCGTAAGACACATCTAAAGTTCAGAGACATATTTTTGGGATTTCTTTTCAACAAAAGCTTCATTTTTGAATTACGAATCCAACGCAAAAAGAATCAACGCAAACGGACGCGTAACGAAGAAAACACGCACGAATCGAGAAACGCAGCAACCGGCAGCGGACTGCCCGCCACCCGCACGGATTGCGCTTTTTCGTCCTTTTTCGTACCCGGTGCTAGACCTTTTCCTACTTTTCATACCTGGTGCCACTACCTTTTTCGCCTTTTGTACCTGGTGCTACTACCTTTTTCACCTTTTGCTAATGTGTGCTTCCTTTGGCTAAAATGCACCAAAAATCCTCTATAAATAGGTGGTATGGGTTCATTTGAAACACACACCACACACCTTGGAAGAAACACACCCCAACACACACTTTCTTCTAGCTTTTCTTTCTTTCTTTATTTTAAATTAGTATTAGGCTAGTAGCAAGGAATGTGTTTGTAATCCTTGGTGAGGAACGCAATTGTAATCGTTGGTGTACGCTTGGAGCAACTCTTATTAATTCAAGTCTACTCCTTCTCGCATATTAATCTCGGTTATTTCTATCCTTATCTATCTTGATTAAATATGTATACTTTAATTATGCTAGAGATAGTTTATACCATGATTAGCGAGTAGATTACTATTGTATTTGTTGTGATGTAGTTAGTATATATAATTGTGGGATGACTTTAAATATGTCGTGAAATAATATGACGGCCCCTATTCGACTGTTACTTGGTATAGTGCTGGAAATGCTTTTAAGCAAAGTACATACGTATGGAAGCCGTTAACGACCGAATGTAGTTGTATTATGGATCGACATTATAAAACGGAAACTTTATGAACGGACTTATCTTATGATTTTAAACCTAAAACTTACATTCGCCTTTCGATTGACAAACGTGATTATAACCTTGTAAAGAGGAGTCGCGAACCTCACTACTTGGTCAATAGTTATCTGTGTAAAACTATGGTTTCGATTGTAATATTATGCGAGCATCATAAAATGCAATGTGATTACGTGGAAGTGCCATGAGTATTGTACACTTAGAATCACAATGTACTTATCATGTAAACATCGTGAAGCAATTGAATCCACAATGGAAACATCGGTAAACGATTAAATACATTGTGGACTACCATAGCATTTTCTGACATGGTCTGGGTTTAACTCTATGCAAAAAGCCGTCAGCATTTTAATTATTGCTTTAATTAGATTAGATTAGATTAGGTAGGCTATAGGCTAAATAACCATTTACGAAAACCTAGGGATTTGTTAATTGTATTGAGAAAGGCAAGTTTAAAAATCCAATTTAAATCGATACTTTTCCTTAACCTATGAAATATAAAGTAAGGTACGCAAGAAACCTCAACACTTTCCTTTGCTTACCACGCTTAAAATTCATTAATAGGAATTGATCAACTAAGTCCGAACATATTTGCTAAGTTAATAGTTTGCTAAATTTATAGTCCTTATGGTATTAAGAACGGTTAGACTTGTTGTAGACTTGCTACTCTATTCCTTCGCCCACGAGCAAAATGTGCTCAATAATAAGGGCCACTGACTCCCTCACAGGAGAGTGTGGAGAGTTGAGCATTGTTTGTCTGATCAGAATCATGACAACGTGGTTCCTCGTGACATATTAGTTGATAACCGACTAATAGGGAATTTATCGGTTATACCATAAACTACCAAGTCTAGTGAACACACCAAATTTAGTAAACGTTTCCCCTACAAGTCATCGTCCCACATTATAAGCTAACGAACTCACAACAAATACTCCTTTTATTATCTGATTTACAATTATCTTTTATTCGCTTTAATTAGTTTAATTAATTAACTGAACCAAAAAACCCCAACGCACTCTTTTAATATTTACTAGAAAAGAAAGATTGATTGGATTCCCTCTGTTTCAATTCAGTTTCTCTTGAAGAACGACTCTAGGTCATACTTACTATCTACTAGCCTTTTGGTTCAGTATCAGTAAGTCACACTTAGACCCCAGCAAATACAAATTTAAAACACCCACGATCGCCGTCCGAGCGCCGTCTTCACACGGACGTTCGACAGCGCATCAACGGGCAAGGATGAAAAAGCGCACGGGGAACAGGGGGAGGGCAGCCGGTGGCGGTGGAGGTGTGGCCGGCGGTGGCTGTGGTGTGGCCGGTGGCGGCTGCCCCTCCCCTACCCCGGTTCGCCGTCTTTCGCCTCGTTTCTTAAATCGTGCGTATCTTTTTTGTTATGCGTCCGTTTGCATTGATTCTTTCTGCGTTGGATTCTTTTTTTTTAAAAAACGAAGACTTTGATGAAAAGAAATCCCAAAAATATGTCTCTGATATTTGGATGTCTCGTTCGAATCATTTGAATCTTCTGACGTACGTAGAATCTTCATTCTTCATCCGTTTTTGTTGATTCTTCTTCAGTTAGATTCGTATTTTGAAAACAAATATCTTGGATTAGAGAAATCTCAGTGATGGGTACTTTGCCTCTAAATCTTGTCTTGATGTCTTGAATCTTCAAACGTGTGTGGAATCTTCGTTTTTCATCCGTTTTGCTTGATTTTTCTCGTGCAACACTATTTTGACCTTCTTGACAAAGTTTCATTGATTTGAACATTATTTGAGTTTATTTGCCAAGTATTATTCCAGAATGGGAGAGATATCGGAAATGAAAACGTGACTTTTTATGCGATATCAAGTATCCCACACTTAGAACTTTGCTTGTCCTCAAGCAAACTCGAATTGTCAAGCATGGTTAGAAATAAGTAGATAATGAAATATTTTGAGGCAGAACTTTTTACTGCGGGGATTTTTGGAAAAATAAAATATTTGTGCTTTTGAAAAAGTAGGGTTGTAATCTTTAGGAGCATGCTTTTGATCTTTGATCTGGGATACATGACTAGGCAATCCTCTCACGGTGGTCACTCCAATCACTCAAAGTGTTTAGGGTTTCCTATTCTAATATTATCAATCACTCATAACGCCAGTCGTGTATCATTTATCATCATAGGATTGATCGAGAATCAAATCGTTACCTTTTAAGTGAGTGAGAAGTCGATCTAGCCACAATCATTCTAAGAGTAGGGATGTAGGATTTTTGGAGTGGACTGTTGGTGGTATGAGAGGGGGTTGTGTTGGTTTTTCATAGGTTTATGTATATTTTGTGAAGAGGAAAACTGGAATTTTTGGGAGGATTGACGCCTTTTTCTCACGATTTTTTTGGTAGGAGTCTTTTTCTCCATTTCACTTTCTTTTCTTCGAATTCTTTTCCTTTGTTTGTTTTTTTCCGACGTCGTATCCTTGTAGCTTCTCTTCTTTCATCTTTGGACTTTCTATGAAGTTTGAGGGATGCTTTTGAGATTGTAGGGATAACGTATTTCTTTTTGGATGTATGGATGGGTTTAAGAATGATGTGATTCGATCTCCTTTTTACTCACCAGTTCGGATTCGAAATGCATAACAGGAGCAAGTTCTGATTCTAAACACATACATCGGCACACTCAAGAATCGAAAAAGTGAAGCATTAAAAATGAATGCTTTATATGGCTCAACATACCTCACGAATCAAAAGTTGGTTTGTTGTTTGCTTAGTCATGTGATGCTCTTTATGGGATTACTAAACTAAATTTTCAAAGGAATTCATATTTTATTTATCATTCTTCCCCAAAGTAAATCATTCTTTGTCTAAATTTTTTCATTTTCAACATATTTTTAACTCAATTTTGAAAAATTTTGTTTACTTATTGGAGAAGGATGGTCTAAAGAGCAACGATCTTAGAATCAAGCATATACCATTATCCTTTTTACAGTAGTGTAACTACTGCTATCCCACACTTAAAGGAACATCATCCTCGATCTTATTCTAAGCTCTGACTGGGGTAAAATCCCACACTTAGGATTTGAAACATCTAAGACGTATTCTTTTAGTAGTGTGTGCTGGGTTTGAATCCCACACTTAGTGATAAGCATAGTAGATATGGTATATTTATAAACGAAAGAAAGAGACTGGTATAGAAGTACTCCTCAGTAGTTGCAGTGCTCCATGGTATGTGTTTTCCGAACTTCGTCTTGCTGGGTTTACTCTTGATCAAGTATTCTTGTGATTGGTCTCGTAGGTGTGAACACGTTGAATATACTTTCTTTATTTTCGATGTCGGAAACTTGATGCGTCGGGCAGAAACGTGTTCGTATATCCAAGTGTGAAAAATAGTCGGAGACTTCATCACTTCTTGGAATGTAAAATTGCGGAAATGTAAAACACGGGTTACCTCCCGACAAGCGCTCTTCTAAAGTCAACAGCTCGACTTCTTTTCTCCTAGCAAGATGGAGATGGATGCATCCATGGGGTCCACTGTGTTGATGTTGTGGGCCCTAGGTTGCGGAAAAGTGTATCGAGGTGGATAGATTCTTATGAAGTGATTGACTATTATCGTAATCAATTAAAGTGGACTATCTCTCGATGATGCCTTGTAGTTCTGAAGATGCTCTGAAGTTGTCCTCGCAAGTCCGTGAAGTCCGAAGGTGATGTAGTCGACTGCTTTAGTGACAGGTCCACTACGGTCGGTCATGGTGGTTGTATCTTTCTTAACAACCTCTCTTGGCGGTAGGTTTTGCCAGAGAGAGCATACAAACGCCAAGAATTGCAGTTTTATGTCTTCATAATTCTCGGTCTTGGGGTCTCCGTTGAATCTTCTGATGGATGTGCACAGGTACTCTATTTGTCGGTGCTGATGGTTGTTGAATGGAAAGTCGGATTCTGAGAAAACTAGAGTAATCTAACAAAGTATCTCCCTGCATCCTGAGTGGAATATGAAGTTCGTTCTGGAGTTACTTTTCCGTTGTTGAATCTCCCGTAGATGGATCGTAACAAAAGTAGCGATATCAAGTGGTAATTCATGTGTGGCCCTAAGAGGTCATTCGCGCCTTGATTCCTCCCAAACAAGATCACTAAGTTTTTCAATCAATAACTCAACTTGGTTTACAATAGTGGAGTTGATAACCATATATCCGCTTTCTTTAGAACTAAGGTGATCTTCTTGATATCGCGTAAAAAGTCATGTTTTTACTACCGATATCTCTCTCATTTTAGAACGATTCTTGGCATTTTAAACTCAAAACTAATACAAATCAATGATATTATGCCAAGATGGTCAAAACAAGGTTGCATGATAAAAATCATGCAAAATGGATGAAAAACGAAGATTCCACACACGTTTGAAGATTCAAGGCATCAAAATGAGATTTCAAGACAAAAGTGCCCATCATCAACATCCATCTCATCCAAGATGTTCGTTTTTAAATTACAAATCCAACAGAAGAAGAATCAACAAAAACGGATACAGAATGAAGATTCTACGCCCGCCGGAAGATCCAAATAATTCGTACGCAATATCTGGAGATAGGAGACATATTTTTGGGATATCTTTACATCAAAGTCTTCGTTTTTGAATTACGAATCCAACGCAAAAAGAATCAATGCAAACGGACGCATAACAAAGAAGATACGCACGAATTAAGCAACGCAGCGAAAGACGACGAACCGGGGTGGGTGGCAGCCAGCCGCCGCCGGCCAGCCACCAGCCGCCGCCGGCCTGGTGGCAGACGGCGCCACCTTTTTTCATCCTTGCGTGTACCCGGTGCACCACCTTTCGCTACTTTTCCGTACCTGATGCACCACCTTTCGCTACTTTTTCGTACCCGGTACACCACCTTTCACTCTTTTTCTAATGTGAGCCTAGGGATGCTAATGTGAGCCATATTTTCACTATAAATAGTAGCCCTTAGACCTCATTTGAAGCAATCAAAAATATCATCTTTTAGTGTCTTCACACATTTACTCAAACACTTTTATTTCTTTGTAATTTTTAATTCTTCTTAGTTAATTAGGCTAGCTAATTAACTAAGCAAGGAAGATTTGTACGGAGGTGCTCCGGGATGCATATTTTAGCTACGAGTTATTGTACTTCTCTCCAGGTGTTAATCTATCTTCCATATTTAATATGTTCGTTCTTTCTTTAATAAATTTAAATATGCATGCTAGAATTACCATGATTAACTAAATAACTCAATTGTCTGTTATGATAGTCGTTTAGGGAAAGTTTAAATATGTGATTTTATTGTATGTTATGAGATTGCAGATGCTTTATATCACAAATAGGTGTAGGAATTGAATCTTTATCGTTTATCTGCCCAACTCATGTTATGACTAAAACCTTATCCAAAAATGAACGTAGCTAACTCATAGGGTATAGGTCACTTAGTTATACTATGTTAGATTAAAACATTGAGCTCGGCATGGCCGGTGTTCTCTGGACCACACTAGGATCTAAGAGACACGGAACATGGGAATAGAGGTAGATTAAGATTTAATTCAAACAGACGATATTTTTGAGACAACTTTCGGAATATCCTCGACTTAGATAACACCTTTGTATGCTCAAATTGAACCATTACCTTGATCGTCTTATTGCATGTTCTTGTTTGATTGTTGCCTTAGGATTATCATGATTATAAAATATATTTAGCCCTAATCATCGTGAAATAATGTGACGGCCCCTATTCGACTGTTCTTTGATATAGTACTGGAAACGCTTATGGCTGAGTACAAATGTATGGAAGTCGAGAATGACCGAAGGTAGTCATGTTATAAAATCGATTAACAAACATGTTACTTAGGTTTCTATTCTTAGTATAAATCATCCCTGTTTTCTTGCATACTTGAGTAATGTTGATAATTTGTATGAATAAGTGATGACATGCTATCCAACCGTCTAGACCGGTTATTCCAACCTGTTCCGGCGAGGGTAAAACCCGTTTACAAGATTGTTTATTCAACAAACTGTGCCATGATTCGGACGTCTCTGATGACTGAGATTGGGGAATAGGAATTGAGATTAACTGTTGGATAATGTGGACATGCACTTGAGAGAACTTTCGGTGTATGTTTTAATATATTCTGCAACGCATGTGACATTCTATTTGCCTGATTGTGGACACATTCGCGTTAGCCCAACAGAAGGACTGTAGAATAGCTCACATTAACCTACAAATTTATCCTCGTTAGAACTCCTCTTATTTAACTTCACCTAAACCACTTCATAGTAGACAATTGCTATAATTGCTGAACGCCCGAAGTAACCTCCACCTTTTAGTTTGCCTTAAATTTAATTTTAATTTAGAAAAACCCAAAACCAAAACCATCTTTCTGAACCCCAGCTAAGTTCATAAAAGTTCCTAAATCCTCCTAGTTTCAATTCGTCATGCTTTGAAGAACGACTCTAGGTTATACTTATCCTTTGCTAGCCCTTAGATTAGCAATAGTAGTAACCCTAGGTCCCAGCCTTACAAATTAAAAACTCACTGATGTGCTGCATCTTCATCAGAAATTTCAACAACCGGTGTGCAGCCCAACAAGTTTTTGGCGTCGCGGCCGGGGAGCGTCGGTGACCGATTTTAGGAGCTTAGCAACTTTAGTATTTAGCGATCCTTTTGAAAGATTAACATCAATCAAAAGTTACATTTCTTGCCTTTAGGATTTGATTAGTTTTACTTACTTTTTAATCAACCATGTCAACACCTTATCCTGACTGGACCCAACTTTTGGATAATTCTTCCCCCAAAAGCCACTTATTTTCCTCAAAATCACTTTTGCCACTTTTTATGCTTGAACAAGACCTTATAAACAAAAAAGTAACCGGATATCAAGAAAACATTGACGCCATGATAAAAATTTCAGAAAAATTAATTTCGAACATGGAATCCATTTTGAAAAACTTAAGTTTTATTGAGGAAAGCACTAATCCACCAAGTGACGATGTGTTAATCGTGACAAGAGGAGGAACAGTAACCAAAGTTGATCCACGACCACCAGACAATACCCCCGAAAACACCCTTTTGCCTACACCTATACCTAGTGAACATGAGTCAATTGACATCCCTGACCCATCACCAGTCCAAACCCAGGATAATGTACCTCGTACAAGAATACCTTATCCTGGAAGACTTAAAAAGGAAAAGCAAGAAGTCAAATTCGGAAAATATCTGGAAATGTTTAGAAGCCTACACTTAAATGTTAAATTATTAGATGCTTTAGTAGAAATGCCTTCATGTGCCAAATTCTTTAAAGAACTCCTTTCAAACAAAGAAAAGCTTAGGCAATTAGTTAATTTACCCTTGGATGCTGAATGTTCTTTAATTGTGCAACATGGTCTTCCACCTAAACTAGGCGATACTGGATGCTTTACCATACCTTGTTTTCTCCAAGTTATTCAAATCAGTAATGCCTTAGCCGACCTAAGTGCTAGTGTTAATCTTATGCCTTATTCCCTCTATAAGAAATTAGGATTAGATAACCTATTACCTACTCGTATGACCATTCAATTAGTAGACAGATCAGTTAAACTCCCTCGAGGGATTGCTGAAGATGTCATGGTAAAAGTCGATAAGTTCATCTTTCCGGTAGACTTCATTGTCATGGATATAGAGGAAGACACCCATGTCCCACTCATCCTTGGCAGACCTTTCTTAAACACTGCCAAGGTTGTGATCAACGTAAACAAGAAATCTTTAAAACTGAGAGTTGGGAAGGAGGAGGTCACCTTTAATGTCAATCGATTAATGAAGCAATCTCTGGAAGAGGACCTTGGTTTGTGTGATCCATGCAGGACATTTTTGATGAACATCTCCACGAAGTATTGACAATATCCAGCCGGGATCCGATACCCAACACGGTAGTCACCGTTCGGAGGTTATACAATGAGGACCCTGGGCTGCACTCTGCAATCACTTCACCAACAACATCCAAAGAGCTACTATCTCCCCTGCTTGAAAAGAAATCCTCTTGCACTAATGACAAAACAATCGTTGTTCCATTAGGATGCGGTACACCGATACCTTGGCTAAAAAGAGAAGGGGCCAAACCAAACTCATTTCCTTCAATTAAAGAGATCCTAGATTCATTCAAAGGAATGAGTATGGAAACACCCCCAATTGAACCACAGCTAACCAACCAACCCGTATCACTACCAAATCCCGAAATCACCATAAACCAATCTTCAACCGCTCAATTTCCAGAATTCCAGTTCACCGACAACGGAGGGATTCTTCTCACTCGAAATGACGAAATAACTTCATCAGCAGTCAACAAATATGAGCTAAAGACGAACGAATTTTCAAACCAAACCGAATGGGTCGAAATAGCATCAATCTCCACAGCTGAGCCTGAGATAGACGAAGCACCATTCCAAGAAGAGTACGAGAAACTAAATAGAGACGAGATAGCTAGAATGAAGCCGTCTATTGAAGAACCACCAACCCTAGAATTGAAAGAATTACCATCTTACCTTGAGTACGCTTACCTCCAAGGAACTTCACAGCTCCCAGTAATAATTTCAAAGGAGTTAAAACCCGAAGAGAAATCTCAATTAATTGATGTTCTAAAATCGCATAAGAAAGCAATCGCATGGAAAATTTCTGATATACATGGGATCAGTCCAAACTACTGCACCTACAAGATCCTCATGGAGAACGTTTTCAAACCATCAGTGCAAAGGCAGAGGAGAGTGAATCCTAAGATTCAAGACGTGGTCAAACAAGAAGTTATCAAACTCTTGGATATTGGATTGATCTATCCAATTTCCGATTCACCTTGGGTTAGCCCTGTTCAAGTAGTTCCAAAGAAAGGAGGAATGACAGTCATTACAAACAAAGAAAATGAATTATACCAACTCGGACTGTTACCGGTTGGAGAGTTTGCATCGATTACCGGAAATTAAACGAAGCAACTCGTAAGGATCACTTCCCACTTCCATTTATTGACCAAATGCTCGAAAGATTATCAGGGAATGAATTCTACTATTTCCTTGACGGATTCTCCGGGTATTTCCAAATCCCGCTCGACCCGAAGGACCAAGAGAAGACAACATTCACATGCCCGTATGGAACATTCGCCTACCGACGAATGCCATTTGGGTTATGCAACGTACCTGCAACATTTCAGAGACGCATGGTTGTAATCTTCCACGACATGATCGAACGATGCATGGAAGTCTTTATGGACGACTTCTCGGTCTTTGGAGACTCCTTCGCATCATGCTTATCGAACCTGGACAGAATGCTCTTCAAATGTGAAGAATCAAATCTCATTTTGAATTGGGAAAAATGTCATTTTATGGTGAAAGAAGGAATAGTTTAAGGACATAGGATATCAAAGTCAGGAATTGAAGTAGACAAAGCCAAAGTCAAAACCATCACTAAACTTCCACCACCAACCAACGTCAAAGCCATTCGGAGTTTTTTAGGACACGCTGGATTCTACCGCCGTTTTATCAAGGACTTCTCGAAGATCTCTCGACCTATCACTCACCTTTTAGGAAAGGACATCAAGTTTATGTTTGACGAAAATTGTATGAAGGCCTTCAACTACCTAAAGAAAGAGCTAACCAATGCACCAATCATGGTTGCTCCAGATTGGAGTCTACCATTTGAAATCATGTGTGACGCTAGCGACTTTGCAGTAGGGCAGTTCTCGGACAAAGGAAGGATAATCACTTCCAACCAATCTACTACGCTAGCAAAACGCTAACAGACGCTCAAGAAAACTACACAACAACTGAAAAGGAGTTGCTAGCCGTAGTGTTTGCCTTTGATAAATTCCGATCCTATCTAATATTGTCCAAAACAATAGTGTACACGGATCACTCTGCTCTAAAATACCTCTTCAAAAAGCAAGACGCAAAACCCAGATTGCTACGATGGATTCTACTCCTACAAGAATTCGATATCGAGAAAAAAGATAAGAAGGGAGCAGAAAATGTCGTCGCAGATCATTTAAGTCGACTCGAAAATCCATCGATGGAACAACTTGCAGAGAGGATATTAGAGATCGATTTTCAGAAGAACAATTAATGAGTTTAGGAGAATCAATGCAAGGCTTGCAATTCACTGATGATCCTTGGTTTGCAGATATTGCAAATTTTATAGTTGGAGGGATCGTAAGGAAAGGAATGCCATCATCACGAAAACGGAAATTCTTCCGTGATGCCAAGCACTACTTTTGGGACGATCCATACTTGTTCAAAGTCTGTCCCGATCAAATTATAAGAAGATGTATCGATGGGAAAGAAGCCGAACACATACTCCACCAAACTCACCACGGACCAACCAGAGGACACCATGCAGCTAATTTAACAGCAAAGAAAGTTTACGACTCAGGATTCTACTGGCCCATTATCTTCAGAGACGCACAAGACTTGGTAAAACGTTGCGATATTTGCCAAAGGTTTGGAAATATCACAACGCGTAACGAAATGCCTTTGACGAATATCCAAGCATGTGAAATATTTGACATATGGGGACTAGACTTCATGGGACCATTTCCAAAATCTTACGGGAAAGAATACATCCTAGTGGCAGTCGACTACGTGTCCAGATGGGCCGAAGCTCAAGCCTTTCCAACAAATGACTCCAGGGTCGTAACCAAATTCTTAAAACAGCTATTCTGTCGGTTTGGAACTCCTCGGGCAGTCATCAGCGATCGTGGCACACACTTCTGCAATACGCAGTTTATGAAACTATTGCAACAATACGGTGTTACCCACAAGACGTCTACAGCCTACCACCCACAAACAAATGGGCAAGCAGAAATTACAAACTGAGCGCTAAAAAGGATCTTGGAACGAACAGTTGGTCAACACGGAGAAAGATGGGCAGATAAGCTAGACGATGCTTTATGGGCATTCCGGACGGCCTACAAAACACTGTTAGGAACGACCCCTTATAGGCTTGCATATGGAAAGGCATGTCACCTTCCAATCGAACTAGAGTACAAAGCTTACTGGGCATTGAAAAATTGTAGCTTGGACCCTACGATAATGGGAACACACCGAAAAATGCAACTGAACGAGCTGGCAGAGTTAAGAGATCAAGCTTACGAAAGCTCCTATAAATTCAAGGAGAGAACCAAGGTGCTCCATGATTCAAAACTCCACCTCACACGCTTCAACTCAGTTGATAAAGTTCTACACTTTAACTCGCGATTTAAAAAGTTTTCTGGCAAATTTAAAACACGATGGAGTGGTCCATTTACGATATCTAAAGTATTTCCATATGGTGCCGTCGAGCTCGAGGCCCCTGAAGGAAACATCAAGGTGAACGGTCACCGTTTGAAACTTTACGTACAAGACTTTCCCCCATCCGAGGAAGTCTATGGTTACGAACAGCCCTGATAGAATAACGGAGTCAAGCTATGAGACTCGATAAACAAAGCGCTCTTGGGAGGCACCCCAAGCCTATCTTACGTTTTAAGAATTAGTTTAATTTTCTTGTTCTCAATTTAATCCATTTTATGTAGTTCTCGCCTCATGAAAGACTAATGATTAGTCCTGGGCCATTAACCTTTTGTAGTTTGCAGGATGAGTTCACAGAGATGCTCACGTGCCATGTATGACTCCCGGAGTTCGTCACCGGGCAGTAGCATGAGGATCCCAGTCACCACCTCCTAGCTTGGATGAGATCTTGGCAGACTTAGTGGAGGTGACCGTTCAGGAGATATTTCTTCTAAGCTCCACCCACGCTAGGTTACCTTCATCTCCCCAACTAGAGGGACAGACCGTAGGGAACTCCAGGGTACCCATCTTTGAGCATGGGGTTACTACTGCAGACCTTGCTGTCACATGGTCTATACTGAGGGCCCTTGAGGTCCAGCACCATGCCATCACTGAGATCCACACTGCTCTGGGCTTCCCCTCCACACCTGTGTGCCCCTTTCAGATGGGACCTGGTCCCGCTCCGTACATTCCACCGTGGGACTTATTTCCACCTTGGAGCATGACTGCGCAGGACCACCCCACTTTCATGGACCCACTAGAGGAGGAGGAGGCTGTTGCACTAGATGCTTGGATTCAGGTTCCAGAGGATGGTACCGCATCTCCAGTCTACACTATCGAGGAGTCATCATCACCCACATCGGTCGTTGAAAACACGATCTTTGTGGATGATGACTTCACCGATTGGGAGACGCTCTCTGCTGACATGGATTAGTTTCTAGTAGTTATTTGTGTTTAGTATTAACAAGGATTATTGGTATTTAATATTAACGTGTATAACTTCTAAAATTCTAAGTAAAACTCTAAGTGTGGGATTATGTCTCATAAGAGAGAGTATAACTTTGAAAGATTGACCAACGTTCAAAAACCTAAGTGTGGGATTAACCAAACTTAGAAATAGAACATTAGGGACAATGCTCTTTTAAGTGTGGGATGATAGTAGTATTCACTACTAAAGTGTGCAACACAAATTTTGATCAATCTTTTAAGCAAAAGTCATATTTTCAGCAAAATTTCAAAATTTTCAAAGTCAAAAAGGGTACTTCCGATCAACAGAAACTCAAAGGCTTGGAATTAGATAATGTCGGACAAAACCCTTTGAGGATTTTTCAAACTCTGCTTCGAGGCAAGCAATCGCATGACTAGGCACTAAACCACCAAACTAAGTGAGGATTCTTGAGCCATATAAAAGCATTCATCTTTAATGCTTCACTTTTCGATTGTGAGTGTGCCGGTGTATACTCTCTAGAATCAGAACTTGTTCAAGCGATACATTTCGAGATTACAAAAATGGGCGTCATACGTGACGAAGGTGCAACTAGAAGACCTTGACATTTCCTAGGATAAAAAAAACCCTCTCATAAAACCCTTGCTTTCAAACCTAACCTAACCAATGCTCACCTTCAGCATAGAAGATCAATAGAAAACATGCTGAGCCTTAGCCTTTTCATTTCAAAAACTCACTTCAAAAAAACCAATCCCTTCCTTCATCTTTGGCCATAGCCTAAGTTTCTGTTCTGTCAGAAGAATTACTAAAGGAAGTACGGAGCGTTCTCCAAAGGATGAGCATCATCCGTAAAAGGAGCTCCAAGAAAAAGAAATTCAGCAAAAGCAAAGCTGTCAGAAGAAACCTAAAAGCCCAAGGATCATTTAAAGCCAAGGGAAAGGTTTATCAAAAGAAAACTTGAAAGAAAAAGCTGCAAAAGAAGGCTCAAAGAGAGAAAAATCCAAGAAGAAGCGCTACTAAGCACCAAAGATAAGTCATCACAGTTAACTCTTAGGCTATATTAAAACCCCCAAATACACCACCTACAAAACCCTTCGTCCATATACACCACTTTCACCCTCTTATGAATGTCTAGGGATAATGTGCACCGTCCTCATTTAAGTACTGTAGATCTGATCCTTGACCAAGCCTATGACGACGGAAGAGTTGCATGACTGGCCCTGAGTGAATTAGAAATTAGGAAACCCGATACACTTGAGTGAATTGAGTGACCACCTGTGAGGATCCCAGTCATCTATATCTTACATTACGAAGATTGAAAAGAGAGCTTGCTAGAACCAGGTTGGAAAAACATCAGAAGGTTAAAACCCCGCCTTAAATCTTTTCTTTACCTAGCTTGCAAGAATCAAAAGTTCTCCAGGATTCAAAGGCCCCTTTCCAGACTTTTAAAAATAGTTTTACGGAAGATTTGCTTGAGGACAATCAAGTTCTAAGTGTGAGATACTTGATATCGCGTAAAAAGTCATATTTTTTCTAGAACGATTCTTGGCATTTTAAACTCAAAACCAATACAAATCAATGATAATATGCCAAGATGGTCAAAACAAGGTTGCACGATAAAAATCAAGCAAAACGGATGAAAAATGAAGATTCCACACACGTTTGAAGATTCAAGACAAAAGTGCCCATCATCAACATCCATCTCATCCAAGATGTTCATTTTCAAATTATGAATCCAACAGAAGAAGAATCAACAAAAACGGATAAAGAATGAAGATTCTACGCGCGCCGGAAGATCCAAATGATTCATACACAATATCTGGAGATAGAAGACATATTTTTGGGATATCTTTACATCAAAGTCTTCGTTTTTGAATTACGAATCCAATGCAAAAATAATCAACGCAAATGGCCGCATAACGAAGAAGATATGCACGAATTAAGCAACGCAGCGAAAGACGACGAACCGGGGTGGGTGGCAGCCAGCCGCCGCCGGCCAGCCACCAGCCGCCGCCGGCCTGGTGGCAGACGGCGCCACCTCCCCTACCCCCATATCTTTTGCGCTTTTTCATCCTTGCGTGTACCCGGTGCATCACCTTTCGCTACTTTTCCGTACCTGATGCACCACCTTTCGCTACTTTTTCGTACCCGGTGCACCACCTTTCACTCTTTTTCTAATGTGAGCCTAGGGATGCTAATGTGAGCCATATTTTCACTATAAATAGTAGCCCTTAGACCTCATTTGAAGCAATCAAAAATATCATCTTTTAGTGTCTTCACACATTTACTCAAACACTTTTATTTCTTTGTAATTTTTAATTCTTCTTAGTTAATTAGGCTAGCTAATTAACTAAGCAAGGAAGATTTGTACGGAGGTGCTCCGGGATGCATATTTTAGCTACGAGTTATTGTACTTCTCTCCAGGTGTTAATCTATCTTCCATATTTAATATGTTCGTTCTTTCTTTAATAAATTTAAATATGCATGCTAGAATTACCATGATTAACTAAATAACTCAATTGTCTGTTATGATAGTCGTTTAGGGAAAGTTTAAATATGTGATTTTATTGTATGTTATGAGATTGCAGATGCTTTATATCACAAATAGGTGTAGGAATTGAATCTTTATCGTTTATCTGCCCAACTCATGTTATGACTAAAACCTTATCCAAAAATGAACGTAGCTAACTCATAGGGTATAGGTCACTTAGTTATACTATGTTAGATTAAAACATTGAGCTCGGCATGGCCGGTGTTCTCTGGACCACACTAGGATCTAAGAGACACGGAACATGGGAATAGAGGTAGATTAAGATTTAATTCAAACAGACGATATTTTTGAGACAACTTTCGGAATATCCTCGACTTAGATAACACCTTTGTATGCTCAAATTGAACCATTACCTTGATCGTCTTATTGCATGTTCTTGTTTGATTGTTGCCTTAGGATTATCATGATTATAAAATATATTTAGCCCTAATCATCGTGAAATAATGTGACGGCCTCTATTCGACTGTTCTTTGATATAGTACTGGAAACGCTTATGGCTGAGTACAAATGTATGGAAGTCGAGAATGACCGAAGGTAGTCATGTTATAAAATCGATTAACAAACGTGTTACTTAGGTTTCTATTCTTAGTATAAATCATCCCTGTTTTCCTGCATACTTGAGTAATGTTGATAATTTGTATGAATAAGTGATGACATTTTCTATTCTTAGTATAAATCATCCCTGTTTTCTTGCATACTTGAGTAATGTTGATAATTTGTATGAATAAGTGATGACATGCTATACAACCGTCTAGACCGGTTATTCCAACCTGTTCCGGCGAGGGTAAAACCCATTTACAAGATTGTTTATTCAACAAACTGTGCCATGATTCGGACGTCTCCGATGACCGAGATTAGGGAATAGGAATTGAGATTAACTGTTGGATAATGTGGACATGCATTTGAGAGAACTTTCGGTGTATGTTTTAATATATTCTGCAACCCATGTGACATTCTATTTGCCTGATTGTGGACACATTCGCGTTAGCCCAATAGAAGGACTGTAGAATAGCTCACATTAACCTACAAATTTATCCTCGTTAGAACTCCTCTTATTTAACTTCACCTAAACCACTTCATAGTAGACAATCGCTTTAATTGCTGAACGCCCGAAGTAACCTCCACCTTTTAGTTTGCCTTAAATTTAATTTTAATTTAGAAAAACCCAAAACCAAAACCATCTTTCTGAACCCCAGCTAAGTTCATAAAAGTTCCTAAATCCTCCTAGTTTCAATTCGTCACGCTTTGAAGAACGACTCTAGGTTATACTTATCCTTTGCTAGCCCTTAGATTAGCAATAGTAGTTATCCATGTTAATTAAAGTGTTACAAATTAAAATTTTAACACTTTAATTAACATGGATAACTATAATGTATAAATAAAAATTATTATTATTTGTGTAACATAGCTCATAAATGATTACTAATATATTTATTCACTTTAAACAATCTATAATCATATTTTTGAACATACTCTTTATTATTAGTAATATATATATTATTTATGATTTCCATATATGATATACTCTTAAACTTAATCATGCAATTTACTCTTATATTCCAAATAAATATATGAAATCCATTTTTAAGAATCAAGACATTGGTGACAGGTCTGCATTTTCAAGCAACAAAGTGACATAACTTGATTCAGGTAAAGCAATTTTTAAATCAAACCAGCGGTGACAGGTCTGTACAGCCGTACAACAAAGCGACTTAGTTTGATTTTTATTTATTTATATTTTGAAAGAATTTGTTCTTCCTTTTGCTTTATTTTAAGAATACTAACTAGAGACCAGGTCTGTACTTACGTACAACAGAGGAAATAATTAGTAAACTCTCAATGTCTTCACATAAGTATAAAGATATATAAATATATCGCATGATAAATCTAAGAATTAAGACTTTTATGTCATACATCATATTATGTATCATAAAATAATATACAAGTTATTTTATTAATTTCTTAAAATTCAGAACTCCTCATATAGATTGCCTATTAGTACATCATATCATGTAACTATATATCACTCCTTATTAAGTTGCTTACGTTATATATACAAAACGGTTAATCCACATTAAAGTCTAAACTCTTAAATACAAAACAAAAATTTTTAACAAAAGTATTCTAACTAATACATACTTAGTTATTCACTTAAAAATTTTAAAATTTTAATAAAACAATAGAAACTTAAATAATTAATTAAAGAAATTCTTTTTCTTACGAACCTTATCCCCACACTTAAATTATACAATCCCCTCATGGTATAAAAATTGTTAAACAAAAGTGAGTAAGGGAAAGAAAATTAGAACAGAAAAACTGCCCTGACTGAAATTATGAATTTCATCATCGGCTAAGAAAAATCTGCTAGATTGATTCCATGATTTCTTGAAAAATAATATACAACATCCACACTTTCGTAGTTAATCACGATTGCATTTAGCATATGAAATAAGCCTTTAAACCCCTCGGTATCCCAAGTGGACGAGTTATAGTCTCGTGAGGGTTTCCAGAGAACACACCCACAAAGTTCATAATTAATAAGATAAACTTATTAAATTTTCAAAAATTTCAATGCATTGTTCAGCTGTACTATACACCAGCCACATAAGTACTTATGAATTCTAACAAAACAACCAACAAATTAAACATACTAGATACTATAAAAATAAAAACTAAAATATGCTATATAGGAAAAATAAAAATATTAAAAATAAGAAAGAAACACATAACCATATACTATTAAATATTGTCAATATTGTCATTCCGCTTAAGCTAATTATGTAGCAAAAGTTAAAACCATTGCTGTTCGTAGGTTAACCTCAAATAAAACCAACCGCCGGTTGACATTATCAATTGTCGATTAAATAATTTCATCTACATCCCGAAGCAATTACCTATAAATATCTTATATATTTTAATCTTAATGGCATGTAGTAACTACTAGTTTATTAGCACCTCTATTTTATAGCCTAATATCCTTAAAGCTATGTATTTCAATTTAATCATCTAGTGCTTAAAATCAAATAACCTAATAAAATCTAATCATTATCTGGATCCCCAAATAAAAATATTATTTTACCTCTTAGTGTGTTTAAAGATCCAAAGATATATTTCATGTTAATCCAATAATCTTAAAGTCTACATCTCATGATTATAATGAAGCTCCTAATCTGTTAAGATTCCATCTTGTAACAAGCTCAATTTAAAAATCAAAACCCAAATTAGTAAGCTTATTTAAAAATCTACCCCAACATTTAAAAATCATATAATCTTTTTAGCACATTGTTTGATCAAAATAGTAGTTGACAAATTCTTTTAAATGATAAATTTAAAAATTTAATCTTTTGGCCCAATTGTAATTAATCAATGTAGTCCAAAAAACTTAATTGGTCCAAATCTTCATCTTTTAAATCCCAATTTATTATAAAAGTCCATCCATTATTCCATAAAATAGGCCCAAGTAATTGTAGCTAAAAAATTTTCAATTTAAAAGCCCATGTGAATTAGCCCAATTTAAAAGCAATTTAGCCGAAACCTTGAGAAACCAGCCCAACCGCCGGTTAACAATGTCAACCGCCGGTTGGTTGCTAGCAGCAGTTTTCCAAAATAACGACCTTTATATCATATTTTGTTTACTTAGCCTTATCTAATTCCAACAGTGTTTTCTAATAATTATGGTTTCTTATTCCTATTCTTAAGAACAAACTAAAAATAAAAACTAAACTAAATTAAACCACACTAAAAATTAAACTAAATTTACCTAAAAATTATACATAAATATACAAGCACGGGTTGCCTTCCGAGAAGCGCTTGTTTTTGTTCGAGTCACTAGCTTGACTCCAAACTTACTTACCTAAAAATCTAGTGACTTTCTCCACACTTAGTGTAAAGCATGGATGGTAATATCGATAAATATCATTTAAATGTAAATTTATTAAAAGTAAAGTTCGAAGATACTTATCGTTTATTGCAGATAAATGTCCATTCTGAGATGCTCCATAATATTCCAAAAATTGCGAAAATTTTTCTTTCCGTTCGAAGTGCCAAAAAGGATCTTCATATTGGTGAAAAAGTAAACTTGTACTTACAGATACTCCACCCGTTGGTTGTATAGACTCAACCTTCATTTGAATTTCCACTATAGACAGTGTTTTGATCCAATTATGGTTTAATATCTGATTAACGCAAATTTTGTCTTTGGTATCTTTTTCAATCCTTACTAATGTTTGATCATTTTCCTTGAAATGTTTCACCTCCGGGTATAATGATAAAAATTCATCAATAATCATCATCATTTCCTCTTCTGTCATCATCCCATTCTGGTTTTCCAATTCAAGTATCTCCTCGTCAGGATCGTAGTGATCAAATTTAGGTGATAACGACCAATCTACCGTCAAATCTTCTTCCTGTTAAAATTCACTAAAAATTTTGTTGGAAAATAAAGATTCGGAAAATTGAGTATACTTATTGATTTGATTATCCATCTCTTCAAGTTCTTGAATGAAATTCCCTTCACTATGGCCATTTGTTTTGGTTGCTTCCATTCTTGTACTTGTTCCAGGAATTTTGTAGCTAATACAATTGATTGTCGAGATATATTCGTCAATCTCTTGATTCTCAATCGTCACTTGGTATATAGGATTATTGATTGAATCTTGAAAATCCTCATGAATGTAATCCATGGTAAATACCTGTTAAAGTAAGAGAAAAAGAAAAAGAGTAGAAAAGAAAAGAAAAATAAAATCTAACTAAAGATAAAAATTGATGGATGTTATGTCCGGATCATACCATCATCTGTGATCAAATTCTAGAAAATTAGTAGGTTAGTAAATACAAATATAGTTCATGATCGGGTTGTTGTAGACTAAAAACATAATTCAATAATTAAACAAATTCAAAACTGAACAATTGATCAAGAATACCCATCTCAAAAACTGTGAACCATATATTAATTAGTAATGTAAGTTACTTAGTTATTACGTATACAATTAAAAAGATTTACAACAAAAAGTTATTTTACAAAGCTAGTCAAAAGTCCTCGGTAGCTCCAATGGTTGTACACAAAAGCGGATAAATAGGTCAGCGCGAAGCTTATTAAAAACTTTTTTCTTTCGAGAAGCACCTTACCTCTTATATGATAAATCAATGAGGTAGGGCCGAACTCTCCTTATACCTTTGTTTTTGTTAGTACTCCCAATGGGTGAGCCGATTTTTTGATTGACTTAAATATATAAAAAAATTTACAATTTATACAGATTAAATAATTAGTTTAATTAAAATACATCGCTCCCCGGCAGCGGTGCCAAAAACTTTGATGTGCTGATAAGTATAGGCAATTATAATCACAAGTTTTAAATTAAGAAATACTAAATAATACTATCACACAATGCAGGCAAGTATTAACCTGTTCGTATAATATAGCTTATTAAGTAAGTCCAAGTTCGAACACAGGGAACGTGATTTAATCTATAACTAATTATCTATTTATTCCTAATTAATATACAATTAACATACAATAATAATATACATTAATATACAATAATATACAAGATAAGGGGGACGTTTTAGTTCCGATCGAACATATTTATAATTGATACAGATTCTAATAGATAAGTCTAAGGTTTAACTTAAGAATACTCAATTGGATAGAAGATTATAACTACTTAAACTATTATTGATTAAACTTATTATATTAACTTATGTCTATTTGCTTTGTTGGCTATTATTATTGGTGAATTGCTAATGTAGAAAATCACAAAGGTTAAGATAATTTTCATATAGTAATACAGTCAAAGGTTAAGAAAAGTATTACTATTTATTAAGATCTATCAACAGTTTATTATTACAATTCCTCATTTGGTTGAATTACAGTGTTACTTAACATTAATAAATGATATTCTTCGTCTATCGCAAAGGTTAAGATCAAGACATAAACATAATCACTTAATTTATAAAACCCAAAAGATTAATAAAGTTATGATATAAATCAGTTAATCATGTCAAGAATCATTATTAATATAATATAACACAGACAGTTCTTGCATAATAAACATTCAATAATATAGTTCCAACATAAACATATAATTAGTATAATAAATTCAATCAATCATTCATTTAAATATTCATAGTAAAAACCTAATTAACAAGTAATTCAAATTAACAATATCCAAAAGTAACCCAAAAGGTTAATAAAGTTACCCGGATAAAGAAACTGAACTAATTGTTGAACCAGCTTTTCCTAAGGTTGAAAACCTTCAAACCCTAGCTTCTTAGCCTCCAAATTCGCACCTAAAGTCAGCCTAAAACCCTAATAATCGTGTTTGTATTCTAAGAATCGTATATCGTTAACTCTAACCTAAGCCTCTATTTATAGTTTTTAGAACCGGCATTCCAACCGCCGGTTGGGTACTCCAACCGCCGGTTGGGCTTTCTTGAGTCCCAATCCAACTTGCGTCTGGAACCGCCTTTGATACCTTAATACCCCAACCGCCGGTTGGGTTATCCAACCGCCGGTTGGACCTCTTTCCAGAATATTCCAACTTCGGGTTGGGCTTCATTTTTTTGGGCTTCTTCTTTATTTCTCCTGGTCTTTATTCTTATTTTGGCCCAATTCTTCAATATTATTATTTTGGTCTTCAATTCTTTAAGGTTTAAGCTCCAACTTCTTCAAGTGCTTTATTCTCTTCAGTTTTGGACTTGTTTTCATTCTTTTTTCTTCAATCTTTAACTAAAATACATTTCTGCAAATATTAACAAAATAAGTATCTAAAATCATATAAATGCATTAAAATGTATATAAATATAGGGATAAATAATATAAAATATAGGTACTATTTGATGCTTATCAACTTGTATCATGGTGTCGTCAAAACTAGAGGGTTGTAAGGAAGAGGGTTCGGAAGGTTGGGATTGGTAAGTTGGTGGGATATTCCTAGGTGGGTTAAGAGAAGGGTTAGTATTGGGTGAAGTTAGATGAGACTAAGGAATTTGGGCTGAGTGGTTCAGATTAGCACAATTAAGGCAGGTTTGAACTAGACAGACTTGTTGTTGTTGACTTTTCAATTCCTTAATCTCCTTGGTTAGGTCTGTCACTTGCTGAGTGAGAGTTTTGATAGCTTCATTCCCGATTGTAGTAGGTGAATTCACTAGTGAGGGGTGATTTTCACTGTTCCAGTCATGGTTGTGTATTGTCATTTTCTCAATAAGGCTCCAGGCATCATCGGCCATACAGTTCATAAAACTGCCTTGAGAGGCGGTATCAAGTAAAGGACGATGATGTGGGAAGAGACCATTGTAGAAAATGCGCAACTGGTCTGAGCGCTTAAATCGATGATTTGGACATTTCTTAAGCAATCCCTTAAAGCGTTTCCATGCATCGTAGATTAATTCATCATGAATTTGGCGGAAGTTTATGATGTTGGTCCTAAACGTGGCTTGTTTTGCTGGGGGGAAATATTTGGCCAAAAATTTGGTTGCTAATTCTACCCAAGAGGTTATAGAGTTAATCTCTAGTTCCTCAAACCAGGTTTGTGCATTGAGAGTGAGTGAATAAGGAAATAGGTATAGATAGACTATGTCCTGGTGAACCCCAATCGGCTTAAAGGAGTTGGATAAGGAAATGAATTTGTCAAGGTGTGAGTTGGGATCATCATTTGGTAGGCCATGGAATTGACAAAGGTTTTGAACTAACTGAATAATGCGGGGCTTTAATTCAAATGATCCTCTATCGGTTTTCGGATAGACGATTGGTCCTCCTCGGCCTTTAATCAAAGGTTTAGAGTCATCGGCCTGAATGATACGTGCAGCTGTCATAGTCTCTTTGGCAGGTGGTTGACTAGTTGAATGAATAGGGGTAATTTCTAAAAGTAGTAAAAGGAAGGAAAAACAAAGAAAAACGTAGGGGTATAAGGAATCCTAAAGGTTCACTAGTAAGTAAGTTCGTCTTAACGCCTAAGGATTGTACAGTTGGTTCCCCGGCAGCGGCGCCAAAAGCTTGATGCGTCACCAGCGGTCGGTAAGGATCTTGCCCTTGTCGTTGCACCGGCTACTGGCGACGAGCATCAGTGGGTGTTTTAAATTTGTATTTGCGGGGCCTAAGTTTTCCCTTTCAATGCTAATCCTAAGGGTGAGCAAGTGGTAGGTATGACCTAGAGTCATTCTTCAAACCGACTGAATTGATACTAAGGCGTGGCAGATGAGGGCTTTCAAACTAGTGAATGGTTTATAAAATAGTGAGGGAGTTTTGGTTTTTAGATTAACTAACTTAGGCAAGTAAATAAATAAAAGCGAAATAAAAATAAAAGATAAAGCAGATAAGATAAAGATAGTGTTTGCTGAGATTTCGTTAATTAAGTTATGGGATGATATTTGGAGAAACTGTGTTGAAAGATATTTGTTAATTATTATTCTTGAATACTCGTGATGTAAACACTAGATTCCCTACTAATTAAAATCCCATTATCATGTCACACCGGGAGCTAGGTTATGGTAACATCACAAAGTATTTAGAATAATAAGCAAAATCTTAATTATGGTTTAATAATACTTTCATATGAACGGGAACAAAATCTTAAGGTACTAGACATAACCGAATCATATAACGATTCCTCGTCATCCTAACAGATTCTTGTATTTAAAAAGTTCATTAATGACTTTAAACCAACCCTTGCTTAAGACTACCCAATAAATTCCCTAATTATCCACAGCGTTCCTCACTTATAGTGGTTCCGCCGCTTCAAACCTTGGCCATGTCTTGTCCTATGATAATCCCCCATGTAGCCTTGCGGTTCCATAGTTTCATACCTTTGACAAATTATATTGACACAGATGACTGACTACCTTTCAATTGGATATCGTTAAAAATGTGTTGTAATCACGTTTATTAGTGGAAAGCCGATTAGATTAATTTAAAAGTCTATTTAGAAAGGTTAATTAAACTAGGTTTCTCATTTTATATATTAGTCCGTAATACAACTACCTTCGGTCGTTACTCGACTTCCATACATTTGAACTCCACCTTGAAGTGTTTCCAGTACTATATCGAATAACAGTCGAATAGGGGCCATCATTACTTCGTAATATTGTACCGTTTTGTAATATGACTACCTTCGATCGTTCCTCGACTTCCATACATTTGTACTCCACCTTGAAGTGTTTCCAGTACTATATCGAGTAACAGTCGAATAGGGGCCATCATATTAGTTTACGATAAGTAAGACCGTCTATATTTTACTACTTTGATGATCCTAAGGCAACAATCAAACAAGAACATGCAATAAGACAATCAAAGCAATACTACCGATCTTTAATATTTAATTATAAATCATCTCATAATTAACTAACTACATCGCAAGCAAACACAACAAGTATACTACTCTCTAATCATGGCAATAACTAAATCTAGCATAATCAATATAAACGTAATTAATTAAGATAGATAAGGATAGAAAGAACCAAGATTAAATACGAGAGAGAATAGACTTGAAATTATTGACACAATTCGAGCGTACACTGAAGATTACAATGCGTTCCGCACTTTCCTTCTATTCTAAACAAGCTCCTATACTAGCCTATAACTAATTTAGAGTAAGAAAATAGAGAGAGAAAGTAGAACTAATAACTAAGTAGAAGTATTGTTCTAAGAATGGTGTAGGAAAGGTGTATCTTTAAATGAGCCATCAAGCCTCCTATTTATAGGAGAAAATGGGTGTATTTTAGCAACTTGGGGCACATGTTAGCAAAAGGTGGGAAAGTTGCTAGCACATGTACCCTAAAGCGCGTAAAGGTGTAGCACGTGTACCCCAGAGTTGCGGAAAAGGCCTAGCACATGTACCCCGCGAGTACGGGCGAGGACGAAAAAGCGCACGGGGGACAGGGGGAGGGCAGCCAGTGGCGGTGGAGGTGTGGCAGGCGGCGGCTGTGGTGTGGCCGGCGGTGGCTGCCCCTCCCCCGCCCCAGTTCGTCGTCTTTCGCCTCGTTTCTTAAATCGTGCGTATCTTCTTCATTATGCGTCCGTTTACGTTGATTCTTTTTGCGCTGGATTCGTTTTTCAAAAATGAAGACTTTGATGAAAAGAAATCCCAAAAATATGTCTCTGATCTTTGGATGTCTCATTTATATCATTTGAATCTTCCGGCGTACGTAGAATCTTCATTCTTCATCCGTTTTTGTTGATTCTTCTTCTGTTAGATTTGTATTTTGAAAACAAATATCTTGGGTAAGAGAAATATCAGTGATGGGTAATTTTCCTCTAAATCTTGTCTTGATGTCTTGAATCTTCAAACGTGTGTGGAATCTTCGTTTTTCGTGCGTTTTGCTTGATTTTTCTCATGCAACTCTATTTTGACCTTCTTGACAAAGTTTCATTGATTTGAACATTATTTGAGTTTATTTGCCAATATTGTTCCAGAATGGGAGAGATATCGGTAGTAAAAACGTGACTTTTTATGCGATATCACTCATAATATGGGATGATGAGTTCTTAGAGAAACGTTTATCTAAATTGGGAATGTTTACTAGATTCGATAGCTTATGGTATAACCCATAGATTCCTTATCAGTCGGTTATCAACTTATATGTCACGAGGAACTAGGGTATCATGATTCTGATCAGACAGACAATGCTCAACTCTCCACACTCTCTTGCGAGGGAGTTAGTGGCCCTTATTATTGAACGCGTTCGCTCATGGGCGAAGGAAAAGAGTAGCAAGTCCATAACAAGTCTAACCATTCTTAATACCACAAGAACTACAAATCCGGCAAACAACTAACTAACAAAATATGTTCGGACTTATTTGATTAATTCCTATTAGTGAAACTCAAGCATGGTAAACGAGGGAAAGTGTTTAGGTTTCTTGCGTACCTTACTTTAGGATTCACGGTTTAAAGAAATATATCATTTTAAATTGGATTTTGAACTTGCCTCTTAATACAATTAACAAATCCCTAGGTTTTCGTGAATGATTATTTAGCCTATAGCCTACCTACTCTAATCTAATCTAAACTAATCTAATTAAAATGCTAACGGCTTTTGCATAAAGTTAAACCCAGACCATATCGGAAAATACTACAATAGTTCACAACATATTTAATCATTTACTGATGTTTTCATTGTGAATTTAATTGTTTCGCAATGTTTTCATGATAAGTACATTGTGATTGGAGATGTACTATACTCATGACAATTCCACGTAATCACATTGTATTTTATGATCATGACGTTACAATTAAGCCATAGTTTTGACACAGATAATTATTGACCGAGTATTAAGGTTTGCGACTCTTCTTTACAAGGTTACAATCACGTTTGTTAATCGAAAGGCGAATATAAGTTTTATGTTTAAAATCACAAGATAAGTCCGTTCATAAAGTTTCCATTTTATAATGTTGATCCATAATACAACTACCTTCGGTCGTTTACCGACTTCCATACATTTGTACTCCGCTTAACAGCGTTTCCAGTACTATATCAGGTAAACAGTCGAATATGAGCCGTCATATTACTTCACGACATATTTAAGATCATCCCATAATTATTTATGCTAATTACATCACAACAAATACAATAGTAATCTATTCGCTAATCATGGCACAAACTATCTCTAGCATAATTAAAGTATACATATTTAATTAAGATAGATAAGGATAGAAATAACCGATATAAATGTGCGAGAAGGAATAGACTTGAATTAATAAGAATAACTCCAAACTTACACCAAAGATTACAAGCACGTTCCTTTCTTTCGTTTTATTCTAACAAGACTTCCTAAACTTATACTAATTTAGAAAGTAAAACTAGAGAAATGAGAAATATATGGAAGGTGTAAGTGTGTGAAAAGATGTGTTAAAGTGTATTTTGAGGTGTGTTTTCAAATAAACCATGGGCTCCCTATTTATAGGGGAAAATTGGTGCATTCTAGCAACTTAGGGCACATGTTAGCAAAAGGTGGGAAAGTTGCTAGCACATGTACCCTAAAGCGCGTAAAGGTCTAGCACGTGTACCCTAAAGTTGCGGAAAAGGCCTAGCACGTGTACCCTGCGAGTACGGGCGAGGACAAAAAAGCGCAGGGGAGATAGGGACAGGCCAGCCGGCGGCGCCACCATGGTGGCCGGCAGCGGTGGGGTGGTGGCCGTCGACGGCTACCTCTCCCCCTGCCCCGGTTCACCGTCTTTCGTCTCGTTTCTTGATTCGTGCGTATCTCCTTCGTTATGCGTCCGTTTGCGTCGATTCTTTTTGCGTTGGATTCGTTTTTCAAAAACGAAGACTTTGATAAAAAGAAATCCCAAAAATATATCTCCGATCTTTGGATGTCTTGTACTAATCGTTTGAATCTTCTGGCGTACGTAGAATCTTCATTCTTCATCCGTTTTTGTTTCTACTTTTTCTGTTAGATTCGTATTTTTAAAATGAACATCTTGGATAAGAGAAATCTCAGTGATGGAAACTTTTGCCTTTGGATCTTGTTTCGATGTCTTGAATCTTTAAACGTGTGTGGAATCTTCGTTTTTCATATGTTTTGCTTGATTTTTCTCGTGCAGCTCTGTTTTGACCTTCTTGACAAAGTTTCACTGATTTTTGAACATTATTTGAGTTTATTTGCCAAGTATTGTTCCAGAATGAGAGAGATATCAGTGGTAAAAACGTGACTTTTTACGCGATATCAGACCCCAAGACTGAGAACTTTGAAAGTATAAAACTTTAATTCTTGGTGTTTGTATGCTCTCTCTGGCAAAACCCACTGCCAAGAGAGGTTGTTAAGAAAGATATAACCACCATGACCAACCCTAGTAGGACTGTCACTAAAGCAGTCGATTACATCACCTTCGGACTTCACGGCCTTGCGAGGACAACTTCAGAGCATCTTCAGAACTACAAGGCAAAATTGAGAGATAGTCCATTTGAATTGATTACGATAATAGTCAATCATTTCATGAGAATCTATCCACCTCGATACACTTTTCCACAACCTAGGGCCCACAACATCAACACAGTGGATCCCATGGATGCATCCATCTCCATCTAGCTAGGAGAAAAGAAGTCGAGCTCTCGACTTTAAAAGAGAGCTTCTCGGGAGGCAACTCATGCTTTTACATTTCTGCAATTTTAATTTCCAAGAAGTGATGAAGTCTCTGACTATCTTTTACACTCGGACATACCTCCTCTTGCAAGGAAGTATAAGCATCTTATATCCGATGTGTTCACACCTACGAGACCAATCACAAGAAGACTTGATCAAGAGTGAACCCAGCAAGACGAAGTTCGGCAAACGCATACCAAGGAACACAGCAACTACCGGGGAGTACTTCTTTACCAATCTTTTTCCTTCGTTATAAATATACCATATCCAATATGCTTGCCACTAAGTGTGGGATTCAAACCCAACCCACGCCGCTAAAAGAATACGTCTTAGATGTTTCAAATCCTAAGTGTGGGATTTTACCCCAGTCAGAACTTAGAATAACATCGAGGATGATGTTCCTTTAAGTGTAGGATAAGACATGGTCAAGATTTGAAGCGGCGGGATCACTTTAAGTGAGAAACGCTGTGGATATTTAGGGGATTTATTGGGTAGTCTTAAGCAAAGGCTAGTTTAAAGTCATAAATGAACTTTTTAAATTTACAAATCTGTTAGGATGACGAGGAATCGTTATATGATTCAGTTAAGTCTAGTACCTTAAGATTTTGTTCCCGTTCATATGAAAGTATTATTAAACCATAATTAAGATTTTGCTTATCATTCTAAATACTTTGTAATGTTACCATAACCTAGCTCCCGGGGTGACATGCTAATGGAATTTTAATTAGTAGGGAATCTAGTGTTTACATCACAAGTATCCAAGAGTAACAATTAACAAATATCTTTTAAGACAGTTTCTCCAAACATCATCCCATAACTTAATTAACGAAGTCTCAGCAAACACTTCCTTTATCTTTTCTGCTTTATCTTTTATATTAATTTCGCTTTTATTTATTTACTTGCCTAAGTTAGTTAATAGAAAAACCAAAACTCCCCCACTATTTTATAAACCCTTCACTAGTTTGAAAGCCCTCATCTGTCACGCCTTAGTTTCAATTCAGTCGGTTTGAAGAACGACTATAGGTCATACCTACCACTTACTCACCCTTAGGATTAGCATTGTTAGAAAAAACTTAGGCCCCGCAATTACAAATTTAAAACACCCACTGATGCCCGTCGCCAGTAGCCGGTGCAACGACAAGGGTAAAATCCTTACCGACCGACTGATGACGCATCAATCATACAAACGAAGACTTAATGAAATATAAATTAAAGACTAAATGAAATGTAGATGAGAAAAGACAGATTGCATATATATTTTGGTGATTGATGTGGAGTTAAAACACAATTCAAGATGCATTAACTTGCAATGTATATATCAAACTAATATATGGCTACTCATATTCAATTTACACATTCAAGAAGCCATCCAAGCAGGTTTACGTTCTCCATTTTAAATTGTTTGAAGGCAGGTTGTTAATAAGTCCTGCACTATAATTCTCAAAGTTTATATCACAGAAGACAATAATCTTAGTTGTTAAATATGCCTTTTTAGTTGTTAAATATGCCTTTTTAGACACATGGATAATGTTTCAGAAGCAAGGGTATTATATCATCAGATTGATGGCAAAGTTTAATAACATAGTTCATTTGTTTTATAAAAATGGCATAGTTTGAAGTGTGGCACATCACGACAATTGAAGTACTTAAGCTTTAAAAAACATTAATTGGTATAATATGCATCAAGCTTATACACCAAAATTCATCAAACTAATGGATGAATACTTCTACACTATACACCCAATAACCCATACGATGAATAAGCATGAAGAACAATACAATTGATACTTACATTCAAATTGCTTAGCATCTTTACAATCGTAGGATTGAGGTAGAGCTGCACAAAGAAAATATATATCAAACAATACACCAAGTAAAATTTTAGAACTTGCAAGTAAACTATACCACCTTATTTTAAGCTATTATTAATAAGAAAACACTTATTATATGACAGCAAGAAGCACATCGTTGTAGGCTGCTTGCTTAGGACCAATTATTTCACTGTCATTTTTATTGAACACATGGGGTTTGTCTAAGAAGATGTATATTCCTTTTTTCCTATTTCACAAAACTTCTAACCTTTTAATGCGCATAAAAAAAATTCATAAGAATAAATAGTATATAAATTAGCTAAATCTGGAATGGAAAAAAAACAACACAAAACCTATAACCAATATTAGAACAAAAAGCTATAACTCACCTCAAATTGCAGTCATAATAAGCTTATGGAGCATCGAACGGCAATAAAAAAATCTAGACACGAACATATGAATCCATCAATTAAGGAAGATCGAGAATCAGAACCAAGATATAGTGCTTCACTCAAAACAACAATTTAAAGTTGAAGCTAAGTGGCATACCCAACTTCAATGAGAGTAACAAAATTAAAATTTACATACCTTCTAAACTGGATCCATTGATTCTTCGTCTTCCTCAACTTCAATGAGAGTAACAAAACCCAAAATTCCTTCTTCATCGATGTGTCTCAGTATATATCGAAATACATCGCAAATCTGAAAGCCTAAATGAGAGCATCAAATCATCCAAAACAGAAATCGAATACATTGATGAAAACCGCCAAAAATGAAATCGCTAGAGATGTATAAACACATTTATCGCAGGGCAAAATCAAAAGAAAAAAAGTGGATGAATATGGATTTGAAGACCTGGTGAAGAAGAAAAGAAACATAGGTTTCATTTTGGGCGGTGACGTGAATAAAGATAGTAGGCATGATATTTGGCTGAAGAGGTACCAATCAAATTAAAGAGTCCAAGGTGAAAGACCAGTCATTTTTCACAGATACATCAGGCGTGCAAGATTGGTCATTTCAAGAATCAAAACATATTACAGTATATGCATGAGATTTATTGAAACTCACAAACAAATTCAAATATATTATTTTAGCCATAAAATAAAATAAAATAAGTACATTTAAATTTTTTTTGCATTAATTTGTTGAGTACCTCCCTGATGTAAGCAAGGGATGGGGATGAAGACAAGTTAGTAGTAACAAAGGAGGCTGTAGAGGTGGACAAATCATCATTAGTGATGTTAGATAAATTGTATATAAGATAGATAATATAATATGTCTCAATCTCAAAGTTATTGTTCATTCTCAAAATAAATCGATCAACCAATATTCTTATTACAACTTTAATATCAATATAGGTATTCTAATAATGAAATTACGTATAACTTTAATCGAACATCAATATCTTTTTAGAAGTGCATATACTCGCACATTCATATTAGTATATCACAGATATATACATTAACTCACGAATATTGAATAAGCAATCCCAAGTTGGTAGAGTTACCTCGATCCGCGAGACCAATAACCCTTTAGTTAATTGAAAATCAATATGAAAATTTAGGGCCGCTAGATTTACAAATTCCGATGTTTTAAGTTATATTCCTTTACATATCTACAATTTAACTATAATCAAGTTCATCATCAAATTTTGTTTGGTCATCACATGTTAAAGATAGTTGAATTGTATTGATTATAAGGGGAAAATATCTTAGAATAAGTATTTGTGTATGCACCCAACTTATACTCAATATCTATTGTGTGTAGTGTGTAGTGTGTACCCAACCAATATGTGATATTTTTAATGTTTACAACTTTCAAAAAATGTGTTTCAACGTATTTGGTAGTACTTTTGACAATGTATCAATTTCTATGGATGTCACGGAGCACCTCAAGCAGATGATACATCGATCATCAAAATATATAACATTGTTTTTGAAAGTTGTATGCAATAAAATACTACCCGTTAGTTGGGTACACATAATAGACATCGAGTGCAAGTTAAATACATACACAAACACCTATCTTAGATATGTTTATAGATTAGATGATGTTCATCATATTTTGATACTCCCTCCGTCCCAAATTTATTGTCCAACTTTCCATTTTGGGATGTCCCAAATTAATAGTCCACTTTGTACTTTCAACCAATCAAAATATGTGAATGTGGTGAGAGATTAAATCTTATTGGTTGTAGATTACAACTAGTACACTTTTCTTAAACTGCTAATTTTTTGTCAGACCCGTGCACTTTGATGGGTAATAGCTGTTGGATAAGGTACTCGTAATAATCATTATTCATCTTCCACTTCAATCAGTGATCTTCTATCTTTATCTTCAGTCTTTGACTTCAATAAAGGCTTTAGTTATTCTTTAGCAACTAATACAACTTGAGCATAAATCTTTAAGAGCTAGATAAGCGTACATCTATACGCTGATGGGATTTACAAATTATAAGGAACGTTGTCACAACATATAGCATGGAGATAAACCCTAAGGTTTGTAGGGACGTTGGTTGAACAAGAGCAGCGTCTAAGTGTCTTTGAGTTTTACCATATGTAAATTATAGAAGCCGGGTCAGTCAGTGAGCCAACAAAAACAGTTCAATAAAATAATGAATAAACAAAATTTTTGAAGTATATCAAACATATGGACATTGAGGTATATAATATACCTAGTTAATAATAAAACTTATATAATTTCGGGTTAATAGATGAAATTCATGGATGACAACTCACTATCCATATTCGATCCATTAAATATCTATATCCATTATTCATCCATTTACTTCATCCATATCCATCAATATAGGATGGATCGGGTGGATGTCCGGTGGATCGGATGAAGATTGTCATGCTTAAACTTCCCTGTCTATTTTTGGAAGTAGACAATTAATTTGGGACGTTTGTAAAAGTAAATATGAACTATAATTTTGGAACGAATGGAGTATATACATGTAACATCATAAAAAACACCATCAACGTAATCTGGCATGGACTATGACACCTGCCATTTTAGGAATTTAATTAGTGCCTAAAATAGTTGTAATTACTTGTATTTAGTTTTATAATATATTCTAAATACATGACATTTTGTGTAATTGCATACACGCTTACGCAGTTTGTTAAATCGTGCACTTATGTACCGGACAAGGTCCAACACTATTCACTATGGACGTTGGTGACAAAATATTGAAATAATGTGGAATTATCCAAACAAATGTTATTTACATTAATATATTGTGAGAATATATTACAGTATTACTTATTGTCTAAAAACACTCTGAACGTGACGAAAGCACACGAAATGCGCCCAACAGAAGAAAATAATTCAAGTTATGTTTTTATAACTCATTATTAAGTATTTTGATAAAATACTTCAGTTAAAAATATTTCGGATATACTTTAACATATTTCTAACTCTTAAAATACTACACGATTAAACGATCGGGAAAACGACTACGGGATTTAATCGACTACAAGTCGTGACACGAAATTCGAAAACAAAAACACGGGAGCCCGAAACCCAAATGGGTTGGTCGAGACCCACGGACCCGGCCTCAACCGACCCATGGCCCAATTTCCCCCTTTTTATCCCATTTCTTCCTCCTTTTACAACCCACAACCACCAACTTTTTCTTCACCTCATTTCCTCTCAAAATTTCGGACCAAACACAGCCCCAAACCGCCATAAAAACACACCATTTCGCGAAGTTACTTAGGAAGAAACGATCACCATCTCGAGCTCTCCATCTCCATCTTCTTCATTTTCATTTTTGAGGTACGAAACTTCTCAACACTTTTAAAATACTTATAAAGCTTCTATTTACATGCTAGAACGATTACTCAACGAAATTATGTCCAAAAACCGAATTAAAATGCGTTTTTAAAGTTTAAAATACGATCCTGCGAACTGAGATCTCAGTTCGCAATTGGTCCTGCGAACCGACATCCACCTACCAAAACTGAACTCGCGAAGTCAAACTGCAAATCGAACTGACTTGCGAGTTGACCTGCGAACCGACCGCGAGTCAAGATTTGTCGAACGTTGCTCTACGAACCCAACTCAGTTCGCAGCCTACTCTGTCTTGCAAATCCAATTTCAGTTCGCATCGTGAACTCAATTCGCATCGTGAACTCAGTTCGCATCGCGAACTCATTTCTCACCACCATTTCAGTCCGCGACCAAACTTGAACAATTTTCTCGAATTTATATTTTCGATGCATTTTTCACCAAAGCATTTCTCACCATTTCAGTCCGTGACTAGGATCGCTCCCAGCCAGGGGCTCTGCCCCTTAGACCCCGCCAGGGGTTGCCACCCCTTGGACCCCGCTACCAGGGGCGCTGCCCCGGGACCCCCGTCACATAACAGTTTGTAAATACTTTTCACACTAAGTGTCGAATACTCACAAACAAAGAAACCTGATACAACGATACATGTAATAATAACACGTTTGGATTATTATTAGAAACAATCACCAACGGGCCATACTTGTTTTCAAACTATAAACGAAATACTAAACAAACACTTGGGCATTTCCTAGTTGAGTGGACAACTAGCATGGGTGATCTTTCAAGACACCAACTTATTTACTTACAACCTTGTACGTTTCGGATGCTAGAAGGTTGCAGGGTTCAGAGAACCGATATACAGACTTACATCCAACACGCCTACGGACTTACATCCGCTTTACTTGGTTGATTTTACATACATACTTTCTAGACTCGGGTGAGTCTTACAGCCCCACTTTTTACTGTTTTACTATTGGGGTGAGATACTTTGCTCTGTTTTGCGCATGAACACAAGTACTGAACTACTTATACAACTTTTTACACACATTTCATTAGTACTTTTCTTATCCACTGACAGCCTCGTATCATAAGTTGTTAGTTATGGACTTAAGTGCGAGTACTAGTAGATGGATCCATTTGGGACTGACAATCCCTGCCTGGGGTAGTAGCGCTACCACGGATTTCACCGTAGAAACAGGAAAATTAGTATTTATTACATATGGGTGTCTGGATAGCACTCACGGGGGTACATGATACGGTACTTGGTTGTACCATTCATACTTACATACTGTTAAGCTTCGACTTATGAGCTCATGGCAACTGTGCTGACTTACTGATTTACTTACCGACTTACTTTGCTTGATAGCAACACTGGTACATACTTGTGGTTCATAATGATTACTTATTACTAAAACTGTAAGATTCACCAACCTTTTGGTTGACACTTTTTAGCTTTGTATCTCAGGTACACAGACTGAGTAGGATTACCCCAGGATACTAGCTAGAGTCAAATAATTTTTACATTGCATCTAATAGAGATTCTTAGCATTATCTTTTGTATATTATGATTATGTAATAGAATCTCCCGCTACACGCGTGGACTCTAGGGAACTACATTTTTGTAACCGAAAACGCTATGTTTCAAACATCTTATATATGAAAATGTAACTATTTTTAAACGTCTCATTTAGAGGTCGTTTGATGTATACTTTGTGTTGTTGATACTTGATTAGTAGCACCCCAAAGTTTGCTTCCGCTAAACCGTGAATTTGGGGGTGTTAGATGGACTTTGTGCCGTGCTTTCTTACTTACGCATTACATTATGAACTTTTAAGAGATTTGAATTCTCTACTAAATCTAACCCATCCAAAACGAGTCAAAAAATTAAGATATCATATATCTTTTAAGTAAGCACAAAACTTGTGGAGAAACGTGATCAATCATATCATATATCTTTTAAAAGTTTACGTGACAATTTATAAACATCTTATCACAAGCCACAGTTTAACCCGAATAACACTCACAAGATGCAACTCGAAAATCATAACAAATTGCTGATCGATTCAAGTGGACTGCAACCCATATATTGCATCTTATCTTTATTAAACACTATTAGTGTTGTGTAAAACCAGAGTAGTTAGTGTTGGTTTTGGCTAAAATAAAAATAGGGTATTTATCCCACATTGGTAGATGAAACAAAGGAGGGGGTGACTCCTTGGTTATAAAAGGAGGCCCAAGCCTTAGTTTCAAAATGTACCAAATCAATATACATCTTAAGTATTTGATTCTTTCTTTCTCCCTTTGTTTTAAAGTGTCTAAGGTGTGAGTCGAATACTTGGAGGGTGTGTGTGACACCCGGTCAAAAAATGTATTTTTCGCGCCAAATTTAAACTTTTCATTTCAAGTATTATATACTCAAAATACCGAAGTGTACAAGTATTATATGTATGATTATATATATATATATATATATATATATATATAACTCAAAACGATTATTTAATAATCATGTATATACGCATCTAACAGAACACAAAAACTTAAAATGGACGTTGGTGCAAAACATTTTCAAGTAAAGTATTATTGTCAAGAATAATAATTATTTACTCCGTTACAAATTTAAAGACATTTTGAACACAGAAAACTATCCGTCAAAACGAATTGAGATAAAGACATGTTTTTATATATAGTTAAAAGTATTTTTATGAAATACTTCGACTAAAAACTTATACGATTTTATCTTTAGAAATTTATTATTTTAAAACATTATACTACTTTACAATCGGGTACGCGAACGCGGGGCGAAAATACAAACCTACCTCAATTATTGGAGGCCGGTTATAATCAACCGACCCCCAATAACTCACACACACGACACAACTATCTATCTCTACTCTCTGCTCTATCTCTCGGCCTCTTTCTTGCTCGATCATCATCATCAACAACAACAACAACAACAACAACTAGCATCTATCATCATCATCTTCATCATCACCTTCATCCTCCATTTTTACCACTTGATTTATATTTGGTAAATTCTTACTTTGTGTTAAAATTACTTAACTTTAGTTTATATAGCTTATAAACATGCTAGAACATCATTATAAACTGTTAGTTTGCAAAATTTGGATTAAAAACAAGGTTTGGGTGATGAAAATGCTCGAACAGAGCCCTGAAACACACCCTGATCCGGCGGATCAAGCCATGATCCGGCGGATCAGCCCAAAACATGCGCTTGAACATGATCCGGCCTTGATCCGGCCATGATCCGGCAGAACAAGGCCATGATCCGGCGGATCACCTACGATCTGGCGGATCACCCACGGATCCGGTTCAAAAATTCAGTTTTTATAAAATACGTATCAAATTCATTCGTCATGAATATATATTTATACAATATGGATATAAACAAAGTATATTTATACAAAACAGATAAAATTGAGTCGTCACCAACGGGCCATATACTTTTTGTAAACTTCAAACATAACACGAGTCGAATACGTTGAACATGATTAATCAACCGAACAATTATACAAATGAATTACTACACGCCCACTTACAAAAATATAATCTCATGTGTTTAGGACACTAGGGGATTACACTTGGTACACGCGCGCACATTAGGATTTGCTTACTCTTCAGGTGAGTCTCACGGCCCCATTTTACTGTTTTTACTATTTTGGGGGAGATGCATTACTTGTTTACTAAAATTACTTGTATACTTACCGTCTTACTTACTCATTACTGTCTTACCGATTTACCTATTTTACTACTTTACTGACTTATCTACTTATTGTCTTACCAACATATAAATTGACCGATTTACTATTTTACAAACTTACTGCCTTACTATTCTACAAAGCAACGACTTTACTTTCTACTTTACAAATTTTCTACTATATGTACTTATCATTTCACCGACTATTAAACTTACTGTTTTACCGACACATAAACTTACTCTCTTATCAACTTATAAACTTATATTTTACTGACTTTACTTTCAACTTTACAGACTTTCTACTTTACAAACTTATTACACTACTGACTTAATACCTTACAGACTTATACTTTCAGACCGTACAAACATACTACTTTCCAGCCTTTACAGACTTATAGACTTACTGTCTTACCGACTTACCTACTTTACTTTCTTACCGACCAACAGACTTATAGACTTACTAAATTGCATGAGTTACGAATAATCAAATGAAGTCCTCTGAATCATAGTTGTTAGTTATGGGATAAGCGCGAGTTTTAGTATATGGATCCATATGGGACTGACAATCCCCGCCCGGGGTAGCACGCACTACCACGAATCGTATTCGTATAAACTGGCATTTTCTACTCGTTTCGTATGAGTGTTTTTGGATTAGCACTCACGGGGAAAAATTACCGACTTGTTAAGCTTCGACTATGATGGCTCATGGCAGACTACACCGACCTTACTATACTTGTGAAATCCTTACTTACGGACCTACTACCGTTGTACAATTATACTTTACTGTCTTATTTATTTGAAAATTCTTTACTTACTGATACATACATTGTGAATTCTTTACTACTGACTGTTTCTATTCGTACAATAAATTACATACTGTTTTGTGTACAAATTCCTGTTATTGTTTGTTACAAACCTGTGAGATTCACCAACCTTTTGGTTGACGCTTTTAGTGATGCATTCCAGGTACACAACAACAGTAGGAATGGCCCGCAGGATATGCTAAGCTAGTACGAGTTGCATGCATACACACTTATGAAGATTTTACTTGCATTATCTTTTGTACTTTTATTATGTATTTAAAATCTTCAGAATCATTTTGCGAACTCGGTAATGATGTATACTTATGACTTAAAACCTTGTACTACTTTTGTAATGTAATGTATTTTCAAAAACGTCTCATTTAGAGTCGTTTGCTTAATCTTTGTGCTTGATATTTGATTAGTCACGCCTAAAAACAATCGCTTCCGCAAAGCATGAAATTGGGGGTGTGACAGTGTGAGTATTGTTAAGGCGGTGGCTTAAAAGATTAGTCTATGTGATTGTAACAATTTTTCATATAGTGGAATCTTTTCTCTTTGGAGGCCCGTGGGTTTTCTCCGATTTTGGAGTTTCCACGTATATTGTTGTGTTCATATTTCTTTACTGTTTTCATTGGGCTGAGTTATTGGGGAATCTGTGAGACCGTTTTTCCCAAAAAGTGGTATCAGAGCCAAGGTTTTGGCGGAGGTCTCGATTTTAGAATTTCATAGTATGCTCTGTGGTTGCAGCTTTGTCTGAACTTCCACATCAGAAACGAATTCTATTTATCGTATTGGGGTATCTTGGTTCTATTGGTTGTCTTGTATACGATAGAATTATATGTGAGCCTGGCGGAGTATTTATACGTGTAGAAAAGGTTCTGGCTAAGGAAAGACTTGGTATTTAAGCGTGTCCATTGTGACCCACCTCTTTTTCCTGGGATCCTTTTTTCTCCTGGGTGTATTACTAATTGGATGGAAATATATTTTTCTACTATACAATACTGGTAATTTTTTTAAAAGATACAGGTACGATGTCAAAGTTCAGTCCAATGAGGTTCGATGTAGAGAAATTTGATGGAAGGATCAATTTTGGCTTGTGGCAAGTTCAGGTCAAGGATGTGTTGATTCAGTCCGGGTTACACAAGGCATTGAGGGGGAAACCAACCCCTGTTTCTAGCGGTGATTCTAGCAAGGCCAGTAAGATCAATGATGAAGAATGGGATGATATGGATTTGAGAGCAGCAAGTGCTATTCGTTTGTGTCTTTCAAAGAATGTTCTTGCAAATGTGCATGGGTTATCGACGGCAAAGGAGCTTTGGGAGAAGCTTGAACAGTTGTACCAAGGCAAAGGCATCTCAAACCGGTTGTGTCTCAAGGAACAGTTCCATACTCTACGTATGGAAATAGGTACAAAAAATTCAGATCGGTTAAGTGTTCTTAATAATATTGTTTCAGAACTGGAGGCTATTGGAGTTGAAGTTGAAGTTGACGATGGAGATAAATCATTAAGACTTATATTATCTTTATCATCCTCCTATGAGCACATGAAACATATTCTGATGTATGGGAAAGAGACCCTGAAGTTTGAAGACGTTACTAGCAAACTCCTATCTGAGGAGAAAAGACTGGAAGGTAAGGGCGGGACGTACTTCATCAGAAGGTACAGTTTTGGTAAGTGAAGATAGGAAGAAAAAGAACTCCAAGAAAAATCTAATATGCTGGAAGTGTGGGAAGTATGGGCATGTCAAGATGGATTGTCCAGGTGGAGCGGATTCGGCAAAGGGCTCCAAATCTGCTGACAATGTCTCCGTTCTCACGGAGAATAGTGAAATCTATTAAGATATGACATCCTCATGGTGTGTCCGCGCCACCATGGGAAAGGGATGGTTGTCAGCGGTTTCACAAGTATTTACACATGGGCATTGGTTTGGCTTAAAATGCAAGGTGTGTGGTGGAAATCGATGTTGATGGCTGAGGAACTTCTAGGTGAGCCAAACAAGGGAAGTTGCACCATAAACAATTTCAACCAGTTTTTTTGATATGTGTCGAGGTGAAATGCTTAGAATGGGTTATTCTGAGTGGAGATACTCTTTTATGGTGGAGTATGGTAATTCTCTTCGAATTATGATTGTCGGTCAAGACAATGGTTTTGATGTTGGAACAAAGTTATTTTTATTTTATCCATGGTGGAGATTGTTGGTTTTGGCTAAAATAAAAATAGGGTATTTGTCCCACATTGGTGGATGAAACAAAGGAGGGGGTGACTCCTTAGTTATAAAAGGAGGCCTAAGCCTTAGTTTCAAAATGTACCAAATCAATATACATCTTAAGTATTTGATTCTTTCTTTCTCCCTTTGGTTTAAAGTGTCTAAGGTGTGAGTTGAATACTTGGAGGGTGTGAGTATTGGTTGGGCGGTGGCTTAAAAGATTAGTCTATGTGATTGTAACAATTTTTCATATAATGGAATCTTTTCTCTTTGGAGGCCCGTGGTTTTTCTCCGGTTTTGGAGTTTCCACGTATATTGTTGTGTTCATATTTCTTTACTGTTTTCATTGGGCTGAGTTGTTGGGGAATCTATGAGACCGTTTTCCCCAACAGTTAGCACTTGATCCATCGTCAAAGATGCCTTCAACATCTTCAATGCCTGTAAAAACTCAAGCAACATTAATGCACACATTAGTAACCACATCCTTTACGTACCATCTCTCAATCTCTTCTCATTTTTCTTAAAGGTAATCATTAATCGCATCAGTCTTGTTTGAAGGACAAACTATTGTTAAAGGGACATTCATCGACGACTTGCAAGAAGGACACGTGGCAACCTCGTACTCGAAGACAAATTTCTCACATTTTGAATCATCATCGCACTTTTCTTCATGGGACGAGTCTTTTTCAGGATCATGGAGCCAAGACGGCGCCTCTAGTTCATCATCATGAAATGAGCTACACCCGTAAAGTGTACTTGATGTAACACGTGTATCGTCGGACGATAAACACAAGTTTCCATTGAAACGTGCTTTGGGGTTAAAGATATCATCTTTTTTAACTCCTGGTTGCCTGGTTGGAGGTAGGTTTCGTTGAAGTTATTGATGCTATCTTTGAGTTTTCCCAAACAACCTACCATTTGTTTCGATCCTATAAACTCGATGAGGGTTCCGATTGGTAAGGAGGAGATACGGAACAGAAAATCCACAAATTCTTTGTTGGTTTCGGCAAATAAGACTCTTTGGGCATTCTTGTCGACAGAGGCGTCTCAATGATTTCGAGTGCCATGTTCAATAACTATGTATAGGCCTTTCGTACATAAAAACACTACATATATATAACATTAACAATGTTATGTAAAAGTAGAACTAGTTGAGTAATGTTGCAACAATTAAAGACGCAACAAAGTGTTCTTAACTCACATGGTTATATTCATAATAATTTATCATTTGAATTGGATATATACGTAATTTTGAAAAATTGGGCCCCTTATAAATCGTGGGCTCTGTGCAAGTGCTCGGCTTGCACATGCTCAAATTCGCCACTGCTTGTCTATTAAAACTTTAAGAGTAGCCGTTGTGGAGTTTATTGATGAATAATCTAAATGCTTAATTTTATAAGAGTGGAAGAAGTTGAAGATTAGGGATATTTAAAACGCTTGAAAATGATACACACGCACACGCATGCATAATTTTAATATTGTCGTTTGATCTCCTTTTAATTTACTTATTGAGAAATGCAGATTCATATATAATATAATAGACTATAACAATGTATGTATTTGAAAAAAGTATACAAAATACTAAAAGGGTAATTTCATCATTTATATGAATCCTATTGACAATTTTAAGTTTTTAACCAACCAAACACACTACATATTTCAGACATTCAAATTCCAGTTCGTTTGTATAGATTCCAATTTCTTTAATTTGTGTATGCGAAACAAACGGACTCTAAGTGTCAAAATTCATTGAATTCAAAATGACTTTCCGAATGAAGCGATTATACCTATACATAATTTTGTAATCACCAAAGTTACCATAAAACAAACGCAAGTGTATTGAACATACTAATCAAAATGCTAAATTCAAGATGCAACAAATATAAAGAAGAGGTGACATTAAGTAATAAGTCCAATCATCAAAGATGCAGTTTTAAACCCACAAAGGCTCTTTTAGACCTCTTGATGCGCTTTTTAACTTTACAAACTTCACTAAGAAAGACTTTTGTCAGCACAGTGTTGGAGGTAAAAGCATTCTTCAATAGTTTCAAGCCCTGTAAAACAAAACACCATAATGTTTAAAATTATCATTTATAAAGATCAATAGAGAGATATAATTATAAATTAGCTAACTATAACTTAAAAATACTTATTTTTAAAATTTAATATTGACCTGAATCAAATTATCATAAAGATCAATATAGATATGAAATAGTCTAAATACAAGTTAAGTCTGCATTTTTAACAGAAATGTTACCTGTTTCTTTCCAAAGGAAACAGTCTTCTCCTCAAGTTGACTCAAATCCTTAATATCAAAGCTATTGATAAGAGTGATGCTTGAAACGGTGGACATGGGCTTCACCACCAAATCATCCATCACCATGTACGTCACCACCTCCTTCACATACCCTTTTTTCATGTCCGCTTCAGCATCGACCTCCTTCGCCACTTTGTCCTTTTGGCAAAACAGGAGTCATCTTAGCAGTCATGGTACCTCTGCAGCCTGGACATCTTGAATCAGCATACAAACTCATGTACTGGTGACATTTAGTGTTTTTGCATATGCCAGAACACCTGTAAATTTCTGTAGATGCCCCGGATTGTTCGACGAATGGTGCATCATAAGGCAACAGAAATGTATTTCCATTCAAAGCTGTTCTGGGATTGAAGATATCACTTTTATTGATGCCAGGTTGAAGGTAGGTTTGGTTGAAGGTGTCGATGCTATCTTTGAGTCTTCCTAAACAACCCACCAGGTGTTTTGATCCCAAAAACTCGATGATGGTTCCGAGTGGTAAAGAGAAGATGTGGAAAAGGAAATCCACAAATTCTTTGTTGGCTTCTGCAAATAACACTCTTTGGCCTTTTTTGTCGATTAAAAGTTTAAGACTCATGTTTGAGGAGGCCACTGTTGTAATCTATATAAAAGATCAGAGTTTTATAGGAGTGGTCCGAGTGGAATTCAATGTTGGGTCGTTCGGATTTAGGGTCTGCGTGCTTGTCTTGGAATTCAATTTTGTTGTTTCACTTCTTATGGGAAAATGCATAAATTGCTGTAATTTCATATTTAGAGATTTCAAATTGGGTTTTTCTCCGAAAAATGAATCAATAGTTTAGTTTTTTACATTTTCGGGTATCAACTAATTTTTTTGCCAAAAAATGAACCACTAATTTAAAATCGATTATTTTTGTGTGTATGCTAACATTTGAAACAGTCGCCTAGGATTATATAGCAATTCAAACGCTTATGATCAATTCAAAATACATCTTTAAGAAAAAATCATCAGCTGTATAATCCTCAACGACCGTTTCAAATGTTAGCATATACACGAAAATGATCGATTTTATATTAGTGGTTCATTTTTAAAGAAAAAATTAGTTGATACCCGAAAATACAAAAAACTAAACTATTGATTCATTTTTCAGCAAAAAAACATTTTCAAATTTTATTTAAATTTTGACTTAAATTATAAATGGATGGACATACGGAGTAGTTATTTATGCACTTGTATGGATATCAAAATCAACTATTATTCCTGTAGTTTTGTATTTTTTAATACCTAAAGATCAAAGGGAAAATTATCGATGAATCAAGTTAAACCGTTAACAACCGCAGACATACCCATCGCCCGAATCACTTAGCGGTCTACGATGTCTTGTCAATTATTAGATCATTTGTTGACATTTTGAGAACTAGCTGTTCAAGATAAATATAAAGCCACATATTTAGAAAACAAGTTTTCTACAGTTTGATAAGAAAAAGAAGAGAAGGATACGAATTGAAGGCTTCAAAGGAAAAGCATATATACTTTGCACAAATGAAGTAATTACATGGCCAAAGAAAAAGCATATGTTCTTTCATTAATTAAGCAAGGCTCAATATGTATCCCTTAACAACTTCAAAAATCCACAATTCATCACTTATATACCAATCTAGTAAAATTAGCTACATAAATTAAAACCTTTCAACGACAACGAATTCAATGATGAACTTGAAGCTTTTGGTCAACAAACGAGACCACAAAATCGTGTTTGCTGAAGCAAACAAAGACTTTGTTGACTTCCTCTTTTACATCCTCACATTACCTATCGGTGCTATCACAAAACTACTCGCAAAAGAGCCCTTATCGGGCAGCTTAGCAGACCTTTATCAAAGCATTGAAAACCTAAGTGACATGTATATACTACAAAACAAGACCAAAGACACCGTTTTGAACCCAAAATCAACAGCTTATGTTCCTGATCAAGATTTGCTCTTGATTCCAAAAGAAGTTCCTACTACAGATAGAAAATTTTACAGATGCTCGGCCTCTAACCATCGCTGCAAATACATCACCGATGAGCCGAAGGTCCTGTGTCCTAACTGTCGGTGGTCTATGTCTGAGGAGGTGGCATATGTAACTACTGAGGCGGCTAAGGTGGCTTCAAGCACAGAAGCCGGAGAAGTGGGTTTCGTGAAAGAAGTGGTGACTTATATGGTAATGGATGATCTGGTTGTTAAACCAATGTCCACCATTTCAACCATTACTTTGCTCAATAAGTTGAGTATCAAAGACGTTTGTGTTCTTGCTGAGAAGGAAGTTCAATTCGGGATGGCAGAGGTACGAATTGACCAATTTTATCTTTGTGTTTCTATCTTTTTTTACTACTCTGTAATAAAGGTTTAAAGGTTAATCTTTAATCCGTTACTGAAGGAGACACCTTCAATCTATTTTACTATAGATGTGTCCCATTTGGTTAACTTATATCTCCATGTTATCAAACGAGTTTAATCAAAAAATATACACAAAAATATATAAGTAAAAATGAAACGGAACGAAAGCGTCATGGATTCAATCTTAATTCATCCAGCAACAGAATAAATGGTAAATATGGGACTTCTGATTCTTAATGTAGGTTCATCTTTACCATTATATACACGTGTACGGTAACATATGTGATTACAAGAATTTTGGACCTAGAACTCGTAGATACAGCCAAGCCCAAGGAACTAAATCAAAATTTTGCAGGGTTTGAAGCTGCTCAAGGCCTCAATGGAATGCAAGAATGTACTGACTCGTGTATTCCTAGACTCAGAAGACCACGTCGAAATTGTTTAAGCCAATTACTGTAATAACTTTTTAAATAAAAGTGTATAGTATGCAAATTGAGAAACCTACTAATTGGCATTCTATGCTACACGTGTATGGTGGTTATTACTGAAAAAAAAGGACATGTTGTAGATACTTTCTCCCAATCATTTGTAACATTACAATCAATTGTGTTCTAAGATCAAGGCTCGTAAACATTCTGGCCAAAGTCAAACATCTTACACGATGCACTAAGCAATCCATAAGACATACCACCATTCAAGTACATGTTTACTTGATTTCGAAACAGAATTTGTGACCATTGCTTGTTATGTTGATAAATTTCAGAGGCATTCTAACTATATGCAAATGGTTAAGAGGTTACAGTTTCGACCCATTTACTTACCAAATGAGTGATTCGGCTTTAAGTTTACATAACCATACATATTTGACACACTAATTATCAATAGAAAATATTTCCAGACAAATAACGTTTCATGCCAACGCAAACAGATCCACCGTGTTTTGATCCATATATATAAATTACCTGTTTTGACCTGCTATCCAACCTGCATGACATACCCAGTTTCCACCTTCACAATTTGTCAATGAACACGCAGAGAAATTAATAGACGACGGTGCCTGGTTCTGAGATACATGAGATGCTTAGCAATAAGCAGGGGTGTAAACGTCAGCGAGTTGAAGGGCACTGCAGAACCACGTAATTGATCCATCTGAGCTATTCCCTAATTGAAGAAAGTTGTAAAGCCTTGACTTAAGAACCTCAATCCCCCGGTGTGTTATCGACATCATGTTAGATATAAATTGTTCGAACATCCAAAACTAGAATTAGAAAGGCTTTATTTCGTTTCGTTCATATCCTTCATTTCCTTCTTAGGAAAAAAGGGGGATTTCTTATATTTAGAATCTGCGGTGTGCTCCGTTTACTGTTCTTTTTTAGCCTAAAAAATTATATATTCTTAGGTATTATATATAAAAATAGAATATAATACAGTTAAGATATGAATATAAACAAAATACATGCTTTACTCTCACTTTCAGTATTTTGACAGGAGGGTACCGGCGTACCGCACTGGCTGCACTAGCAATTGGCACATAGGGGAGTGGTTGCCCAGCTTTCTCGGCCTGGTGATCAGTGCCGTCTTGTCTATCCTGACTTGTAGCCCCTTTAATGATATTCTTGTGCAAGACTCCATCCCACGAAGCAATGAGGGGGGTTGCAGAAAGTTTATATGGGTTATGGTAGCCCCTCCCATAAGTCCATAACCTCCTGTTAGCTGCTGTTTTGGTCTCTTAACGCACCTTTCGTAGGGTTTTATAGCAACTCTAACAGGCTTATTAATACCATTGTTTCAAGGACCTCGTTCGCTTCTCTCTGGAAGTTGTTTATAGAAGTGCGCTTTTAAAGTGTTTAAATAAGGCTATGAAGTGAAGGTTACAAGGGCTATGAGACATGGTGTTCAAAAGCCCTAGTAGTAAGAGACACGAAGCTGCTTCGTGATATTCTATATCAGTTAAAGGTCAATGTCTGTGATTCTAGAACAAAACAATTCCACGAACGTAGAGTATAGGGTGCAGCAGAGGCTTTAAAACTCAAAAAGCTCGAGCTCGGCTCCTTTGATATTATACAAGCTTGAGCTCACCTCGTTTATTACATAATATTATTTATTTTTTAACTACATATAAAAAGATTTACTATTATTATTGTAAGTATTATACTCCCTCCGTCCCAAATTAAGGTCATGAATCAAATTTGGAAGTCTTTCTTTTTAACTTTGACCTTAAATATTTTTGTTTGTGTTATATATTACTTTATGAAAAATATTCAAAACGTGTTGTTCCGGACACGCAAACCAGCCCACGTCAAGCCGCCCCAGGCCCATCACGTGAGAGGTAAATCGGACTCGCCAAGGGCCAAGGCCATGCTGGGGATGCCAACCACGAGGATTGAACACCCAACCTCATGTATTCAATATAGGTCCCACATTGGGCCAACACCCTCAACCACTTGGGTACACGCCCGGGGGCACTATATGAAAATTATACCATTGAAAATACATATAAAACACAATCCATTCATATATTTTGCATCAAGTATTATATAACACAAACAAGAATATTTAAGGTCAAAGTTGAAAATGAAGGACTCAAAAAGTCAAACCTGGACACTTAATTTGGGACATATGGAGTATATTATATATATATACCGGTTATTATTATGTAATTAAATGGAGTATTATATTATTATATATAAAAAAAATTCACGTATACAAATGAAAGGCTCGTTCAGGTTTGCTAGTCACGAGCTTGTTCAAGCTTGATATAACAAGCTCAAGCTCGCTTGCTGAACGAGCTCCAAAATATGTTTACTAAAGGAGCTCATTTAAGATCAGCTCGAATCGAGCTCGCTAGTAGCTCAGCTCATTTACATTCCTAGCATTAAGTAGGTATGTGTAATAAGGGATTACTTATGAATGATAACCAGCAATTCTTCAGTGAATCTATGGCATAAATTAGAGTTTATATGAAACTGTTTAACAAAGAGATATACAAACAATGTGTCGAGGTTAGAAAACAAAAGGTACCACTCGCGCATCCGCAATGGTTTGCGAGTTTGCAACTGGGTCTTTGATGCGTTCTGCATGAAAAAAAATATGCATATAAAAACCTTTGGACATGCTAAAAAGATGGAAGGTTGAACATTACAGTGATCATAAACTTGCAATGGGCAAGGTAAAGCAAAGCTTGTTTGTCTTCACCCATAAATAACAGAATGGGTTGATCTGGATTATGTTTTATCTAAAATCGGCCAAAATAAAAAATTGCTGAAAGAGGAGTGTGTCAAATACGTTCTACACATTTGGTTACCAAGATGTATATAATGCTAATACTGCACTTGATCTTTAATCACATGATATGGATTCTGGAATATACTGTAAACTTTTAACAAGTAATACAATTGGTCCAAAACTCAAAGTAACAGGTTGAAACGGACAATGTTTACCCGAAACACTTTTTCTCCAAAGTTTCTATTTTTATTTTTATACTCGTATTTATTTTTGTATAATGTCAGCTATAATAACAAAAAGTAAAGTTTTTGTGCATTATAGATACAGGTTCATGACTTCCAAGTTGTTTGGCCCGTCTAAACCATTTCCTTATAGGATAATTTTTTTTTATCTAATTTATCCATTAAAGGAGCACATAACTTAAATCGACTCTATCACAAGTAAATGGGTCAAAGTTGCTCCCTTTATGCAAGATGCTTACAGGACAGAGTTAAGAACAGGCATTAGCAATTCTATCCACAGCAGTAGACACAAGTAAGACCATTAATTTCAAAGCAATAACAAAAGATTGCCAAAGTACCTCAATGTTGTTTTCCAGCATCTTTTGCTGGAATGTTGTCAAAGCTGAAGACATGAGAGACGGGAAGTTAAGAAAGGTGCACGACATCTGATAACTACACCAGAGCTACAGCGAAGTAAGTAATAAAACAAAGTCTGAAGGTTCTTCATCTTGCTTCACAACCTGCGCATATGTTATTTAATTAGAAAAGAAAAATTAGACAAGACCAAATAAAAGAGGAAATTCAAAGAGAATAGATTTACCGACTTTTCATTGTAAACTGACCATTTCGAGATAATGAAAAAATTAACACTATACTTAAGAGGAACATAGCAAATAGACTTTTAATGGTATTATAAATGTAAATGAAAAACATCATATTGGTTCCTTTTGTGCAGAATTGCTCATCCAGCATAGGGTAGTGTTTCTTAGTCGTTTCTGCATTTTCCCAAGATTCATGGATTGCTTGTGATGTATAAGCAAGTAACCAACAATCAAAAAACATAAAGGGACTGTGTATCAAATAGTCAACTATGTGGAATTTGCTCCAGCAAATGAACGATTATTTAGATAAAGGAGTTCCATATCTAACCCAATCCATTTGTTCCATAAAGATTGTAACACTTTCCTTTATCATAAACTGTCAATACTGCTATTTGTGACCCCTTTGGTAAACTATAAGATGACTTACCTACCCATTGACATTATTATAAATACGGTTATTTTGGTTATTTTAGTCTACCAGATTGCCCCTATTAGATGTAATTGATGAGTACTTTATAACTTTAATCAATAGTCAAAAAACCTGCTTTACTACGTAAGAATCAAAGGTGTCAGTTGTCATGGGACTGAAGAACTTTCTGTAAGTAGATATTTTTTGATCAAATATCAATCAAATGCCTATACAACAAGACATCATCAGATATGATCTTATCCAAAGAAAAAAAGAGCGAAATCTTATTTAGATAGTAGAGATGGAAATTATAATTCTTTTAAGTCTTGATGGGTCAAAGAAGGATATGTTTTATCCAATCAGGTAATTAAAAAAAGTTAGCCAAAATAAGACAGGTCACAAGGGTCAAATGGGTCAAAAATTACCCAAAGTGTAATTTAAATGGGTAAAAACTCCCAAAGCATTTTATTAAAAAGATGAGAGTAACATTGAAAGTAATAAGTGTTTGTAATCATATTGACACACTAATTATATAATAGATAAATCTAATTTATATCAATTGTACCTTGACGTGAGTGTCCTTTGACAATCCCATTTTAGAAATAACGCTGTTAATTACTTCTTTCATGGAAGAATCTGGTAACTCAGCATGCCTTTTGTTTGTCTCCAGGAGATTCTTGCAGTCATGCCTGAAAGCCTTTCCCACCCATAAATACAGAACAAAATCCCCATCTTTTGCAGGACCCGAACTAGGAGTGACAAAAATGAGCATACGAGTGGAATCCATATCACCACCATTAAATTCCATACGCTTCTCTAAACTCGGCCACTCAAGCACCTCTATTTGTTGCTTCACATTGTGATTTGCAAATTCACTGTCCGCTGACACAGAGCAGTTATGTGACTCTTTCCTCTTTGAAGCCCGATTTCCTTGTGAAGCTTTATATGTTTGGTCCCGGTCAGAACCACCGCCTTCAGATGAAATGTTTGAACATGACAAACAAGAACCCTGAATAAGAGATTTTTGATGTAATCCCTTCTGTTTTAATTCTATAACATAATCTTCAGTAGATTCAGTGGCTTCACAAGTATCTTGACCACGTAATTCATTTGTCAGCATTGGTAGTTTAAGAGATTTTGGAGTGTTACCTCTGCGTTCAGCAATGGAGAGTGAAGACTTTTTTGATGGTGATACGACTGAGTCTGAACATGAATTTGAAGTAAAATTTACATCAATAAATTCGGAGCTTTTAGAAATGGAATGAGGAGAGAGTTTAGTCGGAACAAGTGATAAATTTGACAAAGTGGATAAAGTTGACGAGAAAGCATGAGTGTATGAAGATAATGAAGGAGATGAAGCAGGAGAATCCGAAAAACATTTGGAGCTAATGCTTGAATCGGATGAGATGGAATCGGGAGAAGAAGCAGATGAAAATGATGGTGACAATGATGATGATGAAAACAATGAAGAAGTTAAAGAAAGAATAACTGGTTTTGATGGAGGATTGGAATTGACATTAGAATTATTCTCTGCACCTAGTAGCACTGAATCAGGATAGATGCTAGATGGTGAAGATTTAGAAGCTGAGACAAATTCCTTCATGTTGCCAGATGCAAACTTACGTCTCAATACGCTCCAACTGCTTTCTCTAGCAGGAAGGTGAGTTTCTTGATCAGTCTCAGATGATGCAAATGGGGGCACAAACCCACCAACTATCGCTTTCTGAATAATTTCAAAGTCAAGATTGTATGAGTCAACAAATCTCTCACCTGGAGTAACTTTAGAAAACTTGGCAATATCCATCACATTGCCTGATTTATCCATTAAAGGTAGGAGACTCGAGAAAGCATCCCAAAAGTATGAAGGTTCTTCCCCTTCCTTAACTACAGCAATAGGTCCCTGAACTTTTTCATAACGAACAATCTGACAAACAGCACCCCTTGCATCTCTTTCCATTAAAGATCCACATTTCTTACCGACCCAGATAAAGATCGTTGAAGGTACGTGCAAGATAAACGCACCTCTAGAATCCAAACCTGCTGGAGAAGGTACGTTTAACATTTTTGGAACAAGATGTAAAGGGTCGTATGACGAGTGAGGGGCAATTCTATATAACCTAAGTAATGAGCTTGGACTTAATGGAAACGCATGAACCCTTTTTTGACATTGTAACAGTTGACATGCAAACCCCATATTTGGATCAGCAATCTCTCGAGCTGCCTTTACATATTGAAAAGCATCATCAAAGCTTTGCCCTTCTCTCCACATACGATACGCAATTACCAAGGAAGTCGACCGAGAGACCCCTTGACAACAATGTACAAAAACTTTTCCATCTTGATTTCTTACATCTTCAAAGTAATCAAAAACATCATACAATATACTTGTGATATCTTCTGAAGGACTATCTTGCAACCACAAAGTTCGATAAACAAAATTCCCCTTGAAATATTCCGGACAAACGAACCCTACACAATTGAGAATATGAGTAATCTTATGCTGTTTTAGTATATCTTTATCTCTTGCAACAGCATCACCACCAAGAAAGATATGTTCAGCAACCTTTGAACACTTCTTATCAAAAAACGCAATTTTATCTCGTTTCCCTAAACCAGCATTCTTATCCGGAACTCTTTGAATTGACGACAAATCAAGTTTCAACCTTGCACCATTACTCCCACTAGGTGTACTAGGAACCGGCCACTCGCCAACATCATCCGAACCAGCTCTCGGCCACTCATCTAAACTCCGTCTAGCAATCGATAACGGTGGCAAACACGATCTCCCTTTACTATTCGATCTAGGAGTTAACGGACCAGGACGCCTTCTATTTAAACCACCATCACCAACATCCCGATCTTTCAAACTGTCAGGATTAAGTGGTGGTAATGGCACATGAGAAGACGACCATGAAGCCGACCGCCAATACATTTTCCTATTACCAGAAACCGAATTATGCACTTGCGAATCGCAAGTATCACTTTTACTACTTTCTCCAGCTTCCTCATCCTCTGGTCCAACCATTCCACTATAAAACCCTAACCGCAATCAAACTACACACTGTCTGATCTATATTCTATACCTATACCTATACCTATACCTATACCTATACCTATACCTATACGGCTATACCTATATCTATATCAAATCATCAATAGTTCGTATAACGCAGTGTCTTTGTAACTAAACCTAAATGCTAATACAAAATAAATTAATAAAATTAAACCTGCAAACAGATACTAAATCAATCAATCAATAAATGAATGTAATTGCTGATTTCTAGGTTTTGTTGTGAAAATTGAATCGTTAGTGGAAAAACGTGATTGCGTATTTATATATTGGAATGAAAAAGGGGGATTGAGGACTTACAGATTACGAAATCGTGAGGGAAAATGGAGGGGGAAGTCTCTGGTAGCAAACAAAGATGAGTGTGGGATTTTGAGTTATAAGAAAAACAAATTTTCAATTCCCAAATTTTTGATACGGTTTATGGAAAGTAATACAAATAAAAAAAAATGGAAAGCACAGTACTTTTTCTTTTTACGTACACTTTTGAACAAAATAACTAGATCATAACCCGTGATTTTCGCAGACTACCTCAAAAATTATATACAATCTTTTATATATTCTATTGATAATTAAATATTATTATATCATATTTCCTATGTATTTACGGTTACACATATAATCACGTAAATAGTTAAATGACTATCTGATATTACTTTATCATTTTGAATAGCATTAAAGATTTGAGACCGGACAATCAAAATTGATGGTTTTATTATGCTAATATGAAAAATCTACTCGTATGTCACATTATTTTTTGTAGTCAACATGATATAAATATTTTCAAATAAAATTTACAAAATTTTACAACGCGAAATAATGACCAAGGTTTAAATAGAAACAATAAATAAACATGTGGTTCATGGTTTTTATGAGCAGATATAGTTTGGTTCATCTAAACATTGATCGAGGGATTCATCCATGTCAATACATTATATACCCTTTGATAAACATGATCAAATAAAATACTATCTAACATCCATCTATTGATCAAATTGTATGATGAACTCATTTAAATTGTGTGGTAAAAATAAGTATAAGGTGCTGATAATGATCAAGAAGAAACCAAAATGATAGCCAAAACTCATTCCAACCTAGCAAAAATTCAAATGAAATGAATATAAAATTAGAGATGGTAGATGTATAGTGAGAACAATACCTTGCAAGTTTTCTACCGAAATCACCATAACCCAATCAAAATAGTGATGACAAAAGGTGAACCCAGAAAACTTATATATGAATGCAATAAAAAACATATTTAAGAAACTATTTTGAGTACATCCAAACAAGAACTTAATGTACATTCCAAACAATTACATACCAACTTAGCAAATATGCTATGACACAACGAAAGATCCTATTAGTAATTACATGATAAAACTTCCTAGCCTAATGACAATCAAAATTAATTAATGAATCTGCCCAATTTTCCTTTATGTGTATTGCATCCCAAATTCCATCACATTTCGTCAAAGTATATCTATTCATTGCGCTATTTCCATCCTAATTTGATAACCTCCTTTATTTACGTAGTCAGCAAATAGGACTTTTATAATTCTGCAGTATGGACGAAATTAATAGCCCAAATTTTGTTGTAAATATGATCTTGAAACCTCTCGGTTATCTACTACAAATGATTCACCAATCTTAATTTTCAGCATATACCTTTGACTTTAAAAACTCCAAAATTCAACAATATTCATTGACACTCTGTCCAACAAAATCACACTCATACTTTGGACCCATTGATAAAGATTGGACTAATTCATGCAATAGACGTTCAAAAGGACCACAAATTTAGGACTTGAGTGGGGGCATACATAGTCTTCAAATACACTAAAGAGATCCAAACTAAAACTGGACCAAAGAAATATCAATATGAAGACATTACACCTGCAAAAGGAAAGATAAAACATAAAAATGCCAAAGACCCTTTTAATCTAAGGAGACTTGTGGTCTTCAAATCTTGAGGCACCATAATGCCACCTCTGGTCAGATGGATCACAATTGCCACCTATTGTCAAATGGTTCATAAGAAGCCCGAAGTATATACTCATATTTATACAACCTCGTAAAGTCGAAGCATATATTTTATGTTAATTTCAAAAAATTTCTGAAACTAAACAAAATGGTGTAATAGGCAAACCTGTTCTCTGAGGTCTTTCACATCTAAATCTATCTTTATGTACTTGGGCTACACTGAGTTCAACACTTGCAACTCGCTCTGCAAACTTAAGTGTGCTAACTGAACCTCCAACAACATTAAGTTCTAGGCTTATGTGAACAAACACCAGAGTCTTTGCCTGCCCATTATCATCAACGTTTTTGAAAGAACTCAGCAAAAGAACCAATTTAATGGCCAAAAATATAATCATCAAAAGCTAAGAATACCTTATGTGAGATTGGAGAGGATGAACTACACATCAATCACTCATATTAGATTGAACCTGAATTGGAATGTCTGAAACTGAAAATTTAAACATTAATAAGAGCCATTAAGAAGTAGATCATATAACAATTGAAATAAAAAAATATCACCATCAAAACCAATCCCTTGATAGAAAATATATATAACTGATAATATATGTATTTCCATCAAAAGTGGTAGGTCTTCTCAATACTCTGCATCTTAAACTTAATGCAACAAAACATTTTAAAAAGCCAAAACAGATCAAAATTCGTGAAAAAATATTCATTGGTAACAAAATATTGCAGATGTTATCAAAGTAAGCATATCAGCATGTGTGCTCAACTTCACGTATAACACAAGAGACAAACATTGATTGCTTCCCATTATCAGTCAATCAGTCATGACTATTATACAAAGTATAATCCAACAAAATGAAGTCATGACTCTATACGAAGCAACTTCTATTGTTATGTTTGGAACTGAATACACATAAAAATGATATGAGATAACTCATAAAGTATTTGTGATTATTCATAATCATCCCCACCTAATTTGTGACTTATAAATTTATCTTAATAACAATACCCTTCTTTATGTGGAAATGAGGTTGAAAACCAAAGGCCATTAGCCATTTTATTACCTGTCCACTACTAACCACAGCTCCAAGAAAACGACATTCCTCCAATGGGTCGGAATTCATGATGTTTTTGGCAGACTTCACAAGTTTGTCTTGAAACTCCTTGGTATCCTGAAACATCAACAGAATCACAATCTATTCTATTAAATATTTATTTATGGTCTTACTGACATGGCACTAATACGTATTACCATTACATGTAGGATGCACTGTTAGGCGATAAGGAATGCTTTTATGGAGGGACTTTCATGGTTCATGCAAAAATGGCTACCATAGAAAAGTTAATCTCATCCTTGAAATCCGATTTCGTTATTTTATTATCAACAGGAATGTTTTGAAAAGCTGAGTTGTAGCAGTCATAAACTTGGTACATGTAGGACTGACTTCTGAAACATGCATTCTGTTAACAAATCATTACTATGATCCACATGTCAATTTGGATCACAAATGCAATACTTAGTATATACGTTGAACCAAAAATACGTTGAACCAAAAACATATTTTTTGATGATATGGTTCTAAGCATCTTTATATGTAAGAATTTGAATCAAAATATTACAATCTGATGGTAATTGATCAACAAATGGAAACCAATGGAGATTCAAAAAAGGATAGATTGCACCTTGCCGTTACTCATGCGAATTTTGATTTGTTTATGGAGAAGATGACGGCGAAATGATTCGACTGTTCGTTCCAAGCTTCACCAATCGTGCAATTCTTCGTTTGCTGGAATGAGGGCTTGATGCGAGGAAACCCTCGGTTATTTGAATTGGGTATTGGGAACTCTTGATCAGTGATTTTCAAGGGTTTCCGATTGGATTGGATTGGATTGGATGCCAATTAGACTGGAGTAGGGTTTCCGATTGGATGAAGGAGCGGGGATACAATGAAAGATAAGATTATGGGCGGGGCTGTGAAGATTCGTGCGTTTATATTGTAATTAAATAATAAACCTAATGATTTATTGGCCAATCAAATGAAGACTTAGTTATAATTTGGCAAAATTAATATATAATTGATTACATAATCAGTCTCTCTAATAATAATAAAGAGAGATTAGTAATTTAAATGGGTCGTGTAAAAGGTTCAATTTCTAATTATAAACTTTTGTTAATACAAGTTTAGTTAAGAATGAAATTTCACTTAAGCTAAACGTTGCTCATATAAAAAGTGAGTTTAATAACTGATAAATTTGTAACCTCTAGTTAAAGGTAACACGGTTTTGAAGTATTACAGTTCGTATAGTCTCGACAGCTATTTTATCGAATAAGAGACGAATACTCAAGTGTTGAATAAAAGTTCAAGAAATGTGGATAATTTTTCGCAAGTAACATTCAAATATAAGCGGAACTTTGGAGATATGACCCATAGTGTTTAGAATGTTTGAAGCCCAAAGTATACCAATTTTCCTCCTTATAATCATATAGTTTTGTATTGTAATCAAATGAATTTGTTAATTTTATTGCTTATTTAGTTATTTCACCTAACATAGTATCACATTTTGTTTGAAAAATCATGGAAACTTCAACATGAGCATTAATTTATTTATCATAAGCGTAAAAAAGAAAAAATAATTAAAAACAAAACAAACTATATATGATATGTGTCCATCATGGACCTTATGTCCGCTTATATGTTACCCAAAGACCCAAAGTGGCCAAACCTTAACAGCCCAAAAATATATAAACTCAACAACTATAGAGTATAGCCTAAAAAGACCCAATTAACTTATGTGAGGGAGCCCAATAAGGTATACCATCTTTTATCTCTAATTAAAGAACTTAACACGGTTAATTTTCCGATATGCTTTTGATCCGCTTTTCATCTTCAAATTAATTTATCAAACTTGTACGTTGTTAGTTCGATGTAAAATTTAATATACATACCTTTTGTCTGTCTGGCTCATATGTTTTTTTAATCTGTTTTAAGCAAAATTGGGAGTACATTTCCATATTTCTTTGTTTTTTTAGAAACAATTAGAGCATTTGCAACGGCAAGGGGTTAGGTTTGGGTTTACGCATGAGTTTGAGTAGGGTTAGCGGGGTTCCAATGAGGGAAGTTCAGGTTGGCATCAAAACCAAAAATGGCGTTCTAATGCCAGATCTTTTTCTATTTTTTTTTCTTATTTCACACTTTTTTTAATGTGCAAGAGTAGGAAGAAAATGACTACAGTTTTAATTGGACTTTTTATTTTAAATATAAAAGATTAATATTTGAAATGTAATTAGCCGTGAACAAAGTTGGGTTTTCGCCCAACCCAACTTGAAATGTAACAATTAAAATTAAGTATACAAATAAATTTATGCTACAACTAAACGTAACTATTTTGGCAACAAAGGTTAATAACCGTAGGGGGATTTACTAGCTTATGACATGGGTCAAGTGACCCACGTTGGATATAAAAAATTATTTAGAGAGGATTAGATATTTTATCAATTGAACGATGTTACAAATATTAGATAACTTACCTTCATATTTAGATCCATTAATAGCTCAATTTTAACATTTTATTTGACCCATATCTCATCCCACATCTACAAGGATGGAGCATTAGAGAGACCATAGGGGGTTGTGGCCCCCCAAAAGCCTGACTCATATAAGTACACAATTCTATACTTAGAGCATCTCCAATGAAGACTTATTGTCGCACCCCCTAATTCGGGTTGCGGAAGCGAATCGGGTCGGGGCGCGACTAATCAATAATCAAGCACATAAGATATATAATGAACGACTCTATATGCGTCGCTTACAAAATACATTGATATAACATAAGAGTTTACAAACTGTTTACATTATATTAAGTTCACATGATTACCCTGAGAGATTCTAGTACATTTTCAGTTATACAAAGTATAGATATGCAAGGAAATCTCTTGATGTTTAATGATTGCATGCGACTCGAGATAAAGTATCCTGATGGGCAGTCCAACCTACTGTTGAGTACCTGAGATAACATGCTAAAAGGTCATCTAAAAAGCTGGTGAGCTCACAGGTGTATATGAGTAAATGAGATTTATGAACCACAAGATTTATATAATGATTTGTAATCAAATAAATAATGAATGTACATGCAGCCATGAGTTCATAGTTTGAGCTTAACTGAGGGGGTCAGGATCCACATTCAAGGACCTGAGCCAGGTGCCTCCCTATGAGTGCCTAATCAACACTCATACTGAACAAATGATAATGCCTCCGTTTGACAGGTTAGTGCTTGCTAACTCAGACGGGGATTGTCAATCCCATATGGTACCATACACTAACATTCACGCTAAATCATATTAACAAACTATGTGATGGAGGGCTTTAAATTGATTAGATGAAATTAACTCATGTGGCATATATCGATGTTTTGATCCTTGTGTTCACATGTAAAACAAAACGAGCATGTATCTCACCCCTAGGTAAAAGCATTTAAAAAGGGGCTATGAGACTCACCTGAATCTGATGACTTGTTAAACAAGTAGTAATGATGATACACAAGGTAATGATGTCATCCCAACGACAGTAACCTGTCGGGCGTCCAAAAACGAGTTCTAGAGAGAGAGAAGAGTGAGATGGGCTTAGTTGCTTCTTCTTGCTTCTTTTTCTTGTGTTTCTTCAAGGTGAAAGGTGGTGGTTGATGGTGGTGGTGTTGAGCAGTGGGGGAGGAGGAAGGAGGAGAGGGAGAGCGTCTTGTGTGTGTGTTTTAGTGAGAGAGTGTAGTGAGAGAGATGGATGATGGTGAATGAGGAAAAGAGTGATGGTGTTGGTTGTTAGAGTCAAGAAACAAGATCCACATATGGTGGATCTTGTTGGTGGTGTTTGATTAAAAAAATAGGGAGGCAAGATTGTGTTTAAATCTTGTCTCCTAACTTGGTATTATATCCGTGTTCGTTTACCCGATCGTATTAACATTTATTTGTACGTTAAATGTTATACGTACGTGTTTTAAATAACAATAATTTTTCGATATTTTAACTTGAAGTATTACTCAATAATACTTGATAACATTTATAAAAATATTATTGTGACTTGTCGGTTGCGGTTTGCGGAGTCATGCGACTGTTAATAAAGTTTTGTGACGTTTAAACTAAACGTTTTGTTTTTAATATAACTATCAATATTTATAATGGAAGCATTTTATCAAAATACTTTTCTTGAAGTTATAAAAATATAACTTTTGTTTGTTTCGATTGTCGGGCACGAATCGTGTGTTTTTGGTCGCGTTTGAGTGTTTTATACGATACGAAATACTTATGGGATATTATCGAAATAATATTTAGAAATAAACATGTTTATTAAATAATTCAATATTATTTAATAATTTGGGTTCACCAACGCCCCTATTAATGGATCAGAATTTGATCGATATAAAATGACACGATTTAATTAGATCGCGTAAATGTGTATATATAATAATACACGTAGTGATACATATAATTAAGTCTAACATAGAACTAATTACATGTATTACAAAATGATAGGCGCAAATTCCTAGCCCTAATTGGTCGGGTGTCACACTTATTCCAAAACTTTTTTATGCAAATAAGCTTTTGCAAAAGCTTTTCTTCATTGGGTGAAAAGCTTTTTTGTGCAAAAGCTTGAGAAATCTCAAGTCTTTCATGAAAAGCTTTTTTGGATAGTTGTGTGTGTTGTTTTTGAAAAGAAAAGCTTTGAAAAGCTTTTTACATTGGAGACAAAGCTTTTTATAAAAGATTTTTTATAAACTAATGATGTGGCTAACAAAAAAGCTTTTGATCACTTTTCTTCATTGTGGATTCTCTTATATTACAATGAGTATCATATATGAATATTTAACATTTTGGCCCCTCCTGAATATTGGAAATGACATTACATTCTTATTATATCTTCTTTCCTTAGTGATGTACAGAATATATCTTATACAACAACTTCTATTATGCTTTTGAATTTTACTGGTCATATCTTCATTATTGAAGTATTATAGATAACAATTGAAGAATACACTAATAATCTATTTTAGAGCTGGCAAAATGGGCGGGTTAGGCGGCTATAGGCTACGGGTCAAAACGGGCGCTGGTATAAACGGGTTTGAGTCTAATCGGGCACGGGTCTAAACGGGCTCAGGTCATAACGGGCTATTAAAAAATTTCATATAATAACGTTCTAACTCACTGAGATGTATATCTCTTCCAAAATAAGTTATACATTTTTAACTATATAAATTAAAAAATATAATAAGATGGCAGAATTTGCCAGCATTAATCTATGTATACTTAATGATGATACTGATATTTAACCAAGAAACTAAAATAGTTTGTTAATATAAACCAAAGAGCATCAATGCATGCTTCGCATTGATTTCAAGCGTTTCTATCGATAGTAAATTTGTAACATGTTTATGTGCAGTTATATAATGGTTTCCTGTTTTGTCATACATGTATTTCATGTATTTGTCAAAGTATAACAATGTGGATGTTTTTTACGATATGGAAAAAATTTGGCCCCACAACTAAATGGTTCAAGCTCCGTCTCCACATCTATTTAATCTAATAAATTAAAAAATCTGTAAAACAAATATGTACAGACAAAAACATAAACGTGTAGCTATTGTATCTCTCTCTAAGAGATGTCTCTTCTAAGTGTCATTCTCTTGGCTCAATCTCTCTTAACTAGCAATTCTATTGCAATTTTAGTATGTGAATATTTTTGGATCGAGTAAATTACTTAAATCGTCCATCTGATTTTGAGATTTCTCCACCGGTCATCTCAACTTTTAAAAAAGTATTTAAATAGTCGAATATCTGAAAGTTTTGTTCACGGGTAGTCCAAAAATAGACTATTTAAATACTCCATCCATCCCAAAATTATAGTCCATTTCCTTTTACGAACGTCCCAAATTAATTGTTCACTTCCAAATATAGATAGGAAATTTTGATAATGATTACCATATTACTTTTAATTGAAATTATTATTACAAATTTTTAAGGAAGTAGTAATTAATTTTTTAGTGTAATATTGTTATTCTGCAAAAAGTAAGAAAGAGAAATCAGTAATGATTATGTTTTTTTTAGTGCATGTTTTTTGTTGGGTGACAATTATTTTGGGGCGGAGGGATTAATTTATTTTTGATACTTAAGGACTACTGGTGAGCAAAACTTTCAAATTTTGGACTATTTAAATACCTTTTTGAGATCGGTGGAGATTTCTCGAAACCACGAGGACTATTTAAATATTAAACTCATATGTTTGTAATAGTATTAAACTATTAATGAAAATGTTTTAGGCTTCCTTTTTACAATCCAACCCGTTTATATTATACATATCTTTTTGAAACCACAACCACATAATAGAGTCAGGGTAATAATGAACCATGTGAGATTATGTTCTAGATTCGCCACTGCCGTCCACTGACATACAATTGAATGCCTATTAATAATGTGAGTGGCACCTGACTCACTCAACGCATATGGCTCTGGGATGTCAGGGCTTGAACCTCCGACCTTCTGTTTTGTATGACAAAGATGTCCTCGCCCATTACCTATTGAACTACGGGCCATTGGCAAAAGTAACATTTAAATTCCAAATAATATTTTACTTTTAATGTGACGTTTACATTTATTTATGTAAGTAATATTTAACTTTTAATGAAACACATTATTATTACTATGTAGTTTTACTTTGCTGAGTTAAAAAAGATTTGAAAAAGTTCAAAAAGAATTGGGGCTGAAGGGGTTTAATTTGGGCGAAAATGGAGTTGAAAGTGGTTAAATGAAATATTTAGTGAAAAAAACTCATGTGACGCTAATATGTTAGATGAGAGTAGCATTAAACCCACGCATAACAGTGGGTGAAGAATTCGCGTGTTGGTATTGAGAGACAAATTTAAGATTATTCAATTTCTCATTTTCGTTTCACGATAGAGATATAATTGAGTTATCATTTACTTTCGTGAGTATCATTTAGTTTATATTTCCTTTGTAAATATCTTGATGATAGTTAGTTGACATTTCCTTTTAGGGAGAATAATGATTGAGATGATTTGTATGTTGAACTAATTATGAAGAACGATTTAGTTATTTCTTTTAGTTGAGTAGAATTTAAGATAAGTGCAAAATATTTTATATGTAGTACAGAACTATAGATAAGATTGAGGGGGGGTCGATTATCCAACCCCCGATGCAAAAGATCGTGAGTGTAGATGTTCGTAGGGGTGTTCACAATTCGGATATAACCGGATTATCCAAATGGTCTAATTGGATTGGACCGTTCGGATTGGACAATTTGGTTTTTTGGGTCGGATCGGGCAAAAACCAAATTAGTAATTTGGGTTTTGGATTGGTTTTGGTTACTAGTATTAGAACCGGATTATCCAAATAAACCAATTAGTAATAACTGTATATGTTATGCTCATATGTAATACTCTTGTATATCTATCAAAGTGAATATTAAATATATGTTTAGTTAATTTTTATACATGAGATCTCGTTATATGATTAGTATTGTTAATATATATCATTGAATACAACTTAATCTTAAGTTTGGATATAAAACACCAACTCCACATTTATATAAACCCTCAACGCAACATGACAATCGGTAACCATTGATATCGCTCATGACATTACCCTTTCACGAGTCAAAATGATACACTCATGCAATCCACGGAAAAACGAAATGGTTAAAACCAATCCATCCAAATAGTAATTTGGTTCGGTTTAGTTCGGATTTGATATTTGTTTGAATGGATTGGATTCACATTTTAAGAACCAAAATCCAAATGGATTTATATATATGGATCGGATTTGATCCGATCCATCCAAACGAACACCCCATAGATGTTCGGAGTTGAAAAATAAATAAATTGGTATGCAAAAAAAGTTGCTTTTAATTGACAACTACGTGTAGAGCACATTTGTTATCGATTAATTTTTCATTATCGCTAAAGACAAAATACTAGATCGTTATCAAATATGTGTAGTTTGTTAATTTATTTATTTTTACCTAAAACTATAAAAGAAATACTATAAATTAGGCACCAAACTGAAAGGCCTAAGATAAATACAACGTATCCATCATATTTGTAGTTTAATGATTTTTAAAATCAGAAGATAAACTTCATTCCATATTTTTCCATATTTTTATGATGATTACCATTTACCCGCTACCCGCATTATGTGTCAGTACCTAAAGCCTTTCTAATATTTTTGTGTAATTACAATGATGAGATGTAATATTACGTTTGATCATCGATTAAAGTTGTCAACTTGTAATATCATTTTAATTCAAAATCGATTCATTTTTTACGATTGCTAACAACTTTTACACTAAAAAAATAATATGTTTCTTTTGTCATTGTGAAGTGCTTAACCAACAAAACCATGTACATTATTAGATACCTTAAAATATTTTATAAACATGGGGTGGGTTTGACCCTATAAAATGTGACAAGCAACTTACATAGGCAACAACTTAAGGATTCTTTTGTACTTTTTGAGAAAGGGGCCGTTTAAATCATACATGATTTTAAAGCACCTAAGTATAAAATTAGCTTTTGAATCTAAAACAAAAGGTATAGTTTGATCAAATCATTCAACGATCGTTTAAATATCTCTGTTTCAAATTCAGTCGATTTGAAGAATGCGCTAGGTTATACCTACGGCTACTAGCCCTTAGGCCACTTAGTAGTAAAATTAGGACCCTACATGATAAATAATAAAACACTCACTGATCTCCCAACACACGGCCGTCGCACCGACGAATCTGACCGTAGAGCGCCGCATCAATACCTTTCATTAATCGTGAAATATTATATTTGCTTGCGTAGAAAATGTTTAAATGATGAAAAACTTAACTGTACAAAGAAAAGAAATTTGTAGGATGCCAAAATTTAGTACAAATATATTTTGAAACTTACATAGTAGAAATAGAATTTCATCAAATGTATACATTGTAAGATCTCTAATCCAAGAGAAAAAAACATTGATTTTATTATGGTACAATTTTTATGATTTTTTTTATCAATTTTTATGATTTTTTAACTTACCGTTTGTGAGATATTTAATTTTTAAAAATGTAAGGGAAAATATGTTTTGTGACATGTCTCGTATTCGGTTCTTCCATTTTCACCTTAACTGTTACAAAGAAAAAGAAATATGTAGGATGCCAAAATTTAGTAAATAAATATTTTGAAACTGACATATTAGAAAATGTGTTGGGAACAATTATATATAATTTCAAGTGGTTAAACTAAGGTCAAAATATATTTTCGTACCCCAAACTTGACTAATTAGGTGTAATACTACCCTGAACTATTAATGGTATAGGTTGGTACCCTAAACTTAAAAAATTGGTTAAATTGGTACACTGACTTAGTGAGTCAATCATGTGCTTGGCACGTGACTTAACTTCCGTTAATTTTTTAGCGGAGCATGTACGTACTTTGGTCAAATAAAAGACAACAACGGAAAATGATGTATAGATCTCATTTAATATGCCTAAAAGTAAACTTACAAATTTGATTGGTTAATGTAGAAAATTGATTAGTGTAGATTAAGAGAGAGAATAAATACAACCAATCAAAACTTTAGATCAATTTGTAGACTTGTATAAATAGTCCTATTTAGCATGACAACAAAAAAAGACATTTATATTCATAATCAAAACGATCGAGTTTCTCTCTCAAGAAGATTTTGGGATATTTTAGACATAAGAGTCAATCACATGTATAGTAATCATCTCTTTTCATTGGGGGTTGATACATATAACAAAAGTTTTAATGCATACATCAAAAATTTATAATATTAAATCATGCAGTACAAGTCTGTAATGCACAGTTTTGTTACATGTAACAAAACCTATATTGTATTTATCAATCCTCTTTTCATTATATGTTTTTTGTTCCAAACTCAAACCGTGTTTGATTTGGGTAGCAGTGTAACACCTCTATAATAACCATATTTAAAATTTTATAATACTAATAGAAAAGAAAAACTTTATGTATGAAGAAAAATACCAACAGCAAACACTCAGCCATATATAATGGTAGATTGAAGTAATTTAAATCAGACTGTTAACATCTTCAATTCCGATATTACGTAGTCTATATCAACATATACGGGACTACACGAACACAAATGATTGTTTTCTTTTAACAATGTATGAAACGATTAATGGAACTTATGCAAGTCTGGAATTCGATTACAAAGTCGAAAATACATCCCGTTTAGAATTGCATTACCATTTTGAAATTTAGGGTTCCTATGTTCAACTCAATTCAATTAAAGATCAAAAGGACATTGAACCGAGTTTGGATTTGAATCGAGAAACACTGAAGTAAAAATAAATAGAAATCTTATCAGTGAGTGATTCTAAAATATAGCCGGAGAGAGGAGTTGTATCTTTTGACTATGTAGATGAAAGGTTTTTCTCCTTTTTTATTTTTTGTCTTTGACCAAGTATGTGGATGCTCGTTAAAACCTTAAGAGAATATAATTCACGTGCCAAGCACATGATTGACTCAGTGAGTCAAGGTACTAATTTATCTGGTTTTTCAAGTTCAGTGTACCATCATGTACCCTTTTTTTTTAGGATAGTATCACATCTAATTAGTCAAGTTCGGGGTATAAAAAACACTTTGACCTTAAACTAATATAATAAACTTAAATTATTTTTTTAATTACATAATAAGTATGTATAATAACAACTTTCTAAAAATTTTGAGAACTTTTGAAGTCATTAAAAGATGGTTGACCTTATAATTAAAATGTTTGTTACTTAAAAACACTAATCTACAATACATTGATGCGCCACAGACGGTCGGTTAAGGAATTGCTTCGTGTCGTTGCTGACCTTTCTGCTGGCGGCGGCACCAATGGTAGTTTTAAATGTATAAAAGTCGGGGGAGCATAAACCTCCATCCTACTTACTAATACTGGGTATGAATACCTGGTATGAGTATGCGGTAAGGATGATCCAGGGTCGTTCCTCACGAAGGTAGAATTGAAATAGAGCTAGTTCTGACAACTTAGTAATTTAGCTAGGGTTTTGACAGATTGAAAGGTAATTGTTTTTTAGTTTTTATTTATTTAAACTACTAAAAACTAAGAAAGCATAAAATTAAAGGGAGGCTAGCAGATATGTAATAATTAAGGATAACAAAGACGTGGTTCACCATGATTTAACATAGTGTATTGTTGGAATGATGATTATTGGGGACACATTAAGCTAACAGACAAATAAACTTAGGTGTAAACACTAGGACCCTACTTATTTAGTTCCGGTTCTAATTTAGTATGTCACTGAGTACCTACGCTATCATGATTCTGATCAGAATAGGTTGCTCAACCCCTCAACACTGCCCTTGTGACGGTACAATGACCCTTGCTCAATTACCATGTTACGGAATAGTGAGTCTCTGAGATAACTCTGAGGTGCATGCATGAGGTAACAAACTGCCATTAAGGATACTCTTACCGTTCTTAACACCTATGTCTAAATGTTTTTACCTAATTATATGCTGGTTGTTTACTTTGTTATTCTAAACTGTCGGTTAAGTGAAATTAAGCGGTTTAAGCATCTTAGATTATTGACGAGTCTTTGCTTTCTTTTGAGAATTCCTTATTCAAATATTTTAAGCTCAAGTACTTCCGTCATGAATTAAACCCTCCTTTACAATCAGACGTTCATCCCTAGGTATACTTACGGTGTACAATGCATTAAGTATTTCCACAGCTTGTATAAATCTAAGTATACTTACGGTGTACAATACTTTTAAGGTTTAGCATTTCCATAGCTTTATGTATCCTAGACCATGTTCTAGAAGGGTGACTTCTAGGTAATTCACGATGAGATGATCCTACGGCATTTCCTTAAGTTTCACATATATGTACTCCACACGAGATGGTTCCAAAGCTATACAAAGTATAGTGTTGTTTTACAGAGTCTCATAGCTTCATACTGTGTGACACCCGGCAAATTAGGGCTAATAATTAGTGCCTAATCATCTCTAATACATGTAATTAGTTTTGTGTTAGGCTAATTTGTGTATCAAATAATATATATTGTTGAATATATACAATTACGCGATTTGGTTAAATCGTGCACGTTTCAATCGAATGTAATTCGGTTCAATTAGTAGGGACATTGGTGAACAATTTTATTAAATAATATAACATTATTTAATAACACTATTATATTCAAAATATTATGTTGATACTATTTTAATTCTATTTCGTATCGTACAAATAATACCACGCGATTAAAATATTAAACGCACAAACAGTCAAAACAAAGTTAAGCTATATTGTATAACTCAACTATTAAGTATTTTGTAAAATACTTCAATAAAAGTATCGAATAATTATTCATATTTTAAAACGTATATTTAAACGTATAAAATAATTATTTAACGTTTAAACGATCGGGAAAGCGAACACCCCACAGAGCGTAAACGCAGGGAATTTTTTTGGGACACACCCACTTTAGGTGGGCCCCACTAAACCGGCCTAGGAGAGGGGGCATCAAGCCCTCACCATTCATTCGTTACATCACACACACAACACATCTCTCTCTCTCTTCCTCACCTCTTTTCTTCCATTTCCACCTCCATACCACCACCACCTTCAACTCTTAAAAACCACCATCAAACTTCACCAAATTACATTGCTTGTTTGAAGAAAAACGATCACGAAGTCGAGCTCTACGTTTTCATCTTTTCGGTTTCTCCTCGCGCTAACTTGTAAGATTCCCGACACTTTCGAAAAACTTCTAGATTGCAAGTTATTTTAGTTGTATGTTGTTAATCTAGCTTAGATATGTCCAAATATATGTTTAAAATTCATTTTCGGAAACATTGTCGAAAAATGTCAGCTTTGGCCATTTTAAAGAAAACGACTCTAGAAACACAAACAACTCAAAGTAATGGTTTTTAATAAACTCAATGAACCAAAATAAGGGTTGGGGTAATAGAATCAGACCAAGTGGTGGTCGTTAAACACATTTTCGACAAGTCTAGAAACCGATTAGACATAAGTGACGCACATCCAGATCCAGTATAGCGTCACTTCCCTAAGTGACGCATTAAGTATCGCTTAAAACCCTAAAGTGTCGCTGAAAACCCTCTTTTTACGTCACTACCTAAGTGAAGCAAATTCAATACCCGACATTTGCTTAAGTGTCGCCCCTTATGCGTTACTTCCTTAAGTGACGCCTATAATTCTGAATTTACCATTTTATGCGACACTTCTTGAGTGTTGCCAAAACCATTAAGTGTCACTATAAGTGATGCTAAAAACAGAAAGTTTCAAACTATTTTTATACCAAGTGTCAAGCTTGTATAACCTCAAACACTTATGCGATACGACTTCTAAAACACATTGGAACATATGTTTAAGTATAACACTTCAAAATCATAATGATAATGTTGAGATTATTATTACAAATAATCACCAACGGGCCGTACACGTTTTCAAAACACAATCAAATTAACAAATTCGTAGTAACTTGGACAAGCTAATCAACCAAATCGTAGTCATTTGGACATTCTAGTTGGACGAACAACTACAAAGGTAGTCTTTATAGATACCTACTCATGTTTATAACCATCGCGTGTCGTGGACACCCTCAGGTTACAAGTCTTCGGACATCACAATTCGGCTAATCAACTCAAGTTTATTAAGTTAAACCCTCAAGACTCAGGTGAGTCTCATAGCCCCTATTTTATTGTTTTTACTCAGGGGTGTGATATACTGCTCATTTTGTTTTACTATATGAACGCAAGTACGAAGTCAAACAAATACTACATGAGTTATTTCACTAATAATTTCAAAGCTCTCCTCAACATAGTTTGGTAATACGTTATAGCGTGAATATTAGTATATGGTACCATATAAGATTGACCATCCTCGTCCGGGTTAGCACACACTAACTGGTTAAACAGATGTATTAATATTTTTTCAGACTAGTGTAGATTAGGTACTCGTGGGAGGCACCTCGATCAGGATACCTTAAATGTGGACCTGGCACCTCGAGTTAAGCTCAGACTATGTGCTCATGGTTGTATAACTTTTATTTTGCTTAATTGCATTTTAAATTTAATTAAATCTTGCGGCTCATACAAATATGTTTTGACATACAAACCTGTGAGCTTACCAGCATTCGCTGACCCATTTTAGCATGTATCACAGGTACTCAGCAGTACGTTCGACTGCCCACATCAAAATTTATTAGCTTGAGTCACCATTCAAACAATCAGAGATTTAATTGCATTATTATACTTTGTATAAAGTAATTATGTAATAAAAATCTCTCAATTTAGAAACTGAGCTAATGTAAACTATATTTTTGATGTAAATTTTGGTTTAAATCAATACAAATGTAAAACAACGCATGTAGTGGTCATTCATTATTTACCTTGTGTGTTTTGATTATTGATTAGTCGCGCCCCGACCCGATTCGCTTCCGCAACCTGAAATTGGGTGTGCGACAGATTGGTATAAGAGCCTAAGGTTATAGTGAACTAGGTTGCATTAGTGGGCCTAGACTATGACCGTTAGGCAGTATTTCCTTATTAGGCATGACTGGTCCAGAAATTACATTATACAACTTTAATTTAATATAGCCTGATCAACTATGTACAATTAAAGGAAGATAATGTGAGACCTGAAATGGTTGTGTTGAACAGGGATACACTAGTTGACTCTGACCTCGAGAGAACCGGGACTCAAACATGTCTGTGCTAGACACTCTATAGGCTATTATGTGATATACATATATATACATAGATAGACCTCATTCTTTCTAACGCTTTGTCTCAGAAATGGCAAACACACCACCCAATTCGTCTCGCTCTCGTCCGTATGGATCACGAAACTCAAGGATAGCTAGGAGGAACACTGGGTTGCCTCGAGCTAGCCAATATCCCACTCAAAACCAACTCAATAACCAGCCCCAAAGGCCAACAACAACTAGCTAATGGTGATGGTTATCAAACCAACTCAACACCTGGAAGGACGAGGAAGGAATCCTACTCCCCACATCAGATGGAGGATTTTCTAGCATGGAAATCTCTCCCTATACTCAAGAACCAACACATTTCACTGTTCCTGTGTTAGCTACTCGAGTGTTCTGACACGAAAGCAGGCTACACGACATGGAAATCTAACAACGTAATATTCGCTCTAACTGGATGGAACAAACTCAAGACATCTCTAAAACTTTGACTCGAACTCACGACCAAATGAAAGATACCACCCAAACCATAGAGATCGTTCATAACCAAGTAATCAGTAACCAAAACGAGATCTTCGTCTTATAATCAAGGCTGCAAGAATGCGAGACGCGCCTATGGGGAACCGGGGATGCTCTCAGAATGGTTAGCAGACTTGCAGAGTCTGTGGACCATCTCACCACACTGCTTCCATAACTCAATATACCCCGAGATTAGTGTAGTAACTATCTTGTAATCTATTGTGCATTCGTGGGACCTATGTAATTCGTCCGGATGTAACAATTCTCGGCATCTTTTGCAAACTACCTAAGTCTGTAACTTTTGAAACTCGTAACTAGAAATTGTCTGTAATCATTTGACTCTGTAATATCAATCGACAATTTCCCTCTATTATTCTACATTATTGGTTTTTACATTATGATGTTGTATATTACCTCTTTTATGTATACATCTATCTCAATTATCATTCTGGTACAATCTCTCATGTACCTTTTGTTTCTTTCTTGAAGAATCATGCCGCCAAAGAAGAAAAGTTACAACGATACTGAAATTGCTGCTATTGTTTCCCGAGCCATGGCCAAAGCCCTGGCTACTCGGGAATCTCCTCGAAACTCTAGGAGAAGTGACGACACCGCTGACACCACCCCTGTTATCAAACCTTGCTCTTACAAGGATTTTCTCAGTTGCAAACCGTTATACCTCAAGGGCACGGAAGGTGCCATTGGCTTGATCCGATGGATAGAACGGATGGAATCTGTCTTTAGTCTATGAAACTGCGCTGAAGACAACAAAGTCAAGTTTGCTGCCTACACCTTTTAGGAAGGTGTCCTTACTTGGTGGAACACCTATACTAGTGCCGAGGGAATCGAGACCGCTAGTCGATTGCCCTTGGCAGATCTGAAGAAGATGTTGAAGGATGAGTATTGCCCGAACGAAGAACTTTAACGTTTGGAAGAAGAATTCTGGAATCTAAGGGTACAGGGCACCGACATCATCAGTTTCACCTCCAAATTCCAAGAGATTGCCCTCATCTTCCCGTCTATGGTAGATCCTGAGGAGAAACGCATCAAGAGGTATATCCGCGGACTCCCGGAGAACATCCAGGGGAATGTCGCCTCATCTAAACCAACCATCATCCAAAGTACTATCCGGCTTGCACATGAACTCATGGCGATGATTGTCAGCCGTGTGGCATCCACCACACCTTCCAACAACAAGCGCAAATCCTCTGAACACCACGATCAACCCGACAAGAAACCCAACACCATCAAAGCTTACAACACCAACTCTGAACCCAAACGTGGGTATACTGGGAACAAACCCTATTTTTCCAAGTGTAACCGCCACCACGAGGGTCAGTGTAGTACCCCTTGCAACAAATGCATGAGGTACGGACATTCGACCAAAGATTGCCGAGCTCCCAAAACCAACAACAACTCTTCCAGCAGCAACACCAAACAACCCAAATCCTGCTACGAATGTGAAGAAACTGGACATTTCAGAAATGAATGTCCTAAATTGAAGAACAAGGGCAACAATAACAATACTAGATGTAGAGCCTTCGTACTCAACTCTGGGGATGCCCGTCAAGACCCGAATGTGGTCTCGGGTATGTTCCTCCTTAACAATTTATCTGCTTATGTTCTGTTTGATACTGGTGCCGATAGAAGTTTTATTTTTGATGAATTTTATCCACTACTTGACATCAACCATGTTGCTCTAGATGTTAAGTACACTGTAGAACTAGCGAACGGTAAACTCATAGAAACCGATAGTGTGATACCTAATTGCACTTTAAACCTAGCCAACAAACCTTTTCAATCGATCTTATGCCTGTTGAAATTGGAAGTTTCAACGTCATCATTGGTATGGACTGGTTGTCCAGACACCATGCCAAAATCATTTTTTACGATAAGGTCATTCGCATCCCTCTCGCCGGCGGTAGAACTTTGATCATACAGGGGAAGACCGGTGGGACAAGACTAAACATCATTCTTGTTTGAAAACTCAAAAATTTATGAGAAAAGGTTATCCGGCAATCCTCGTGCCAGGTGCTGCACCCACTAGTACAGATTTGGGCTTTGGTCACACCAGAAAAGCGTGACGATATGCTTACGGTCACGCTTGTTTTTCAACGTGTGTGTGACTAAAGGTCCCGCGACCATAGGGTGCATACAACCACATTAAATCGTTAGTGGCGGTATCCATTTAAAAAGAGTGACCAAAACCATAAAAGGTGTGACCATATGCTCTTTTAAATCAAGTAAAGGTGTATTATATGTGACTATTGTTCATCCAATGGCCACTTGAATTCTATGTTTGTGTGGCGTTATGTAACATGTTGTCACAGAACGAGTGTTTTAATTTGGAGATATAGTCACATAAAATGAAGCCAAAAGTGGCCATAGGTGTTAATAAGCGTGACCAAATGCTCCTTAAAGCCAAGTAAACGTGGATTTTGTGTGGTTATTGTGCCTCCAATGGCCACGTGAACTCTATCTTTGTGTGGCGTTATGTAACATTTAGTCACACAACGAGTGCTTTTCTTTGGGATTTGGTCACACAAAAGTAAGCCAAATGTGGCCATAGGTGTTAATATGTGTGACCATATGATCTTTAAAGTCACGTAAACCTGTATTTTGTGTGACTATTGTTAATCCAATGGCCACTCGAATTTTATGTTTGCGTGATGTTTGGTATCATTTAGCCACACAACGAGTGTTTTATTTTTGGATTTGGTCACATATATAGAATTAAACCAAATGTGGCCATAGTTGTTAATATGTGTGACCATATGATCTTTAAAGTCACGTAAACCTGTATTTTATGTGACTATTGTTAATCCAATGGCCACTCGAATTTTATGTTTGCGTGACGTTTGGTATCATTTAGTCACACAACGAGTGTTTTATTTTTGGATTTGGTCACGTATATAGAATTAAACCAAATGTGGCCATAGGTGTTAATATGTGTGACCATATGATCTTTAAAGTCACGTAAACCTGTATTTTGTGTGACTATTGTTAATCCAAAAGCCACTCGATTTTTATGCTTGCGTGACGTTTGGTACCATTTAGTCACACAACGAGTGTTTTATTTTTGGATTTGGTCACATATATAGAATTAAACCAAATGTGACCATAGGTGTTAATATGTGTGACCATATGATCTTTAAAGTCACGTAAACCTGTATTTTGTGTGACTATTGTTAATCCAATGGCCACTCGAATTTTATGTTTGCGTGACGTTTGGTATTATTTAGTCACACAACGAGTGTTTTATTTTTGGATTTGGTCACATATATAGAATTAAACCAAATGTGGCCATAGTTGTTAATATGTGTGACCATATGATCTTTAAAGTCACGTAAACCTGTATTTTGTGTGACTATTGTTAATCCAATGGCCACTCGAATTTTATGTTTGCGTGACGTTTGGTATCATTTAGTCACACAACGAGTGTTTTATTTTTGGATTTGGTCACATATATAGAATTAAACCAAATGTGGCCATAGTTGTTAATATGTGTGACCATATGATCTTTAAAGTCACGTAAACCTGTATTTTGTGTGACTATTGTTAATCCAATGGCCACTGGAATTTTATGTTTGCGTGACGTTTGGTATCATTTAGTCACACAACGAGTGTTTTATTTTTGGATTTGGTCACGTATATAGAATTAAACCAAATGTGGCCATAGGTGTTAATATGTGTGTCCATATGATCTTTAAAGTCACGTAAACCTGTATTTTGTGTGACTATTGTTAATCCAATGGCCACTCGAATTTTATGTTTGCGTGACGTTTGGTATCATTTAGTCACACAACGAGTGTTTTATTTTTGGATTTGGTCACATATATAGAATTAAACCAAATGTGGCCATAGGTGTTATATGTGTGACCATATGATCTTTAAAGTCACGTAAACCTGTATTTTGTGTGACTATTGTTAATCCAATGGCCACTCGAATTTTATGTTTGCGTGACGTTTGGTATCTTTTAGTCACACAACGAGTGTTTTATTTTTGAATTTGGTCACATATATAGAATTAAACCAAATGTGGCCATAGTTGTTAATATGTGTGACCATATGATCTTTAAAGTCACGTAAACCTGTATTTTGTGTGACCATTGTTAATCCAATGGCCACTCGAATTTTATGTTTGCGTGACGTTTGGTATCATTTAGTCACACAACGAGTGTTTTATTTTTGGATTTGGTCACGTATATAGAATTAAACCAAATGTGGCCATAGGTTTTAATATGTGTGACCATATGATCTTTAAAGTCACGTAAACCTGTATTTTGTGTGACTATTGTTATTCCAATGCCCACTCGATTTTTATGTTTGCGTGATGTTTGGTATCATTTAGTCACACAACGAGTGTTTTATTTTTGGATTTGGTCACATATATAGAATTAAACCAAATGTGGCCATAGGTGTTAATATGTGTGACTATATGATCTTTAAAGTCACGTAAACCTGTATTTTGTGTGACTATTGTTAATCCAATGGCCACTCGAATTTTATGTTTGCGTGACGTTTGGTATCATTTAGTCACACAACGAGTGTTTTATTTTTGGATTTGGTCACATATATAGAATTAAACCAAATGTGGCCATAGTTATTAATATGTGTAACCATATGATCTTTAAAGTCACGTAAACCTGTATTTTGTGTGACTATTGTTAATCCAATGGCCACTCGAATTTTATGTTTGCGTGATGTTTGGTATCATTTAGTCACACAACGAGTGTTTTATTTTTGGATTTGGTCACATATATAGAATTAAACCAAATGTGGCCATAGGTGTTAATATGTGTGACCATATGATCTTTAAAGTCACGTAAAACCTGTATTTTGTGTGACTATTGTTAATCCAATGGCCACTCGAATTTTATGTTTGCGTGACGTTTGGTATCATTTAGTCACACACACAAGTGTTTTATTTTTGGATTTGGTCACATATATATAATTAAACCAAATGTGGCCTTAGGTGTTAATATGTGTGACCATATGATCTTTAAAGTCACGTGAACCTATTTTTTGTGTGACTATTGTTCATCCAATGGCCACATGAATTTTTTTTGTGTGTGACGTTTGGTATCATTTAGTCACACAACGAGTCAATCAAAGTGTGACCGTATTATGTGAGCGCATCATTTAGTCACATATAACAAATCAATATTTCGTGTGACAATTGGAATTATATATATATATATATGTATATATATATATATTATATAACATGACAAATTAAAATTGGAATAATATATATGTACATAATTAACTCCATACATGTACCCAAACTAATATTGGAATATTGTTTTACATGATAATAATAACCGAATAAATGTATCAAAATGATAAAGTAATTATACATGATCACAGTTGCAAGGCCTTTTGACTCTTGAGTTTCATCCTCGCTTGCTTTTGCACGGTATCACTAGTTACAAAAACCGATTTGTTGCGCCTTTCCTTTGATACTTCTGGTGCAGTTTTGTTTTCCACATACGCCAATTGACCTGAAGTAGGTGGTGTTACCTATAAAAGATAAAAGCTGCATATATATGTATCAAACATCAATATTAATATATGAAGAATTATATATGTATACGTAGGTAGATATAGGTTGTTAAAAACGTATACGTACTGTATGTACCTCCTCCTCAAATACCACTTACTCCTTGGGCCATGCATAAAAACCACCTACTGCCTGCAAAGCAGTTTTGACACCATTGTCTCCAACGTTCGGTAAAAAAGCTGCATCCACCAACGATGTACCAACAGACACTTTGTAGCAATCCTTTGGGATTACTTTGCTATGAAGCATCTGTTTTCCACTCGACACGTGTACGGTACCCAAAGCAATAGTGTTTGACTTCTTTAGGTTCCACAGTTTACACTTGAATACCTAAACAAAATGAAATGATGACGATTAATATAAATATATATACTAATTATAACTAAAGCATAAGCCTCTGTCTTAAACGGTGAAGATTTCAGATATGCACAGAGTACAACTCACAATAAATACCCTGTAATTGCATTCTAATTAAATTCAGAATTGTATAAACCAATATTTCAACAAATAATTAATAGCACGTACTTCATATTTACCGATTTCAATATGTTCCAGCAGCATCATATCATGTATATATATATATATGTATGCAATATCAGAATTAGATGAAACTTAATTGAATAATGTTTCAACATGCTGAAATACATATATATACCTGCAGCGTTGGTGGTGTTGGAGACCGTTTATTTTGTGATCGGGACGACCGGTTAGGTTCAACCGTGTTCTCTCGTGAATCAGGCGTCCTGTTTGCTGACTTGTTAACTGCTTTTTCAACAGTCTCCTATATAAAACAAGGCAAACAAGTAATTATTGTAAATGGGAGTGACTCTTGAACTAGCAGTGGGAGTACATGACTTGGACCTTTTAAGTTCTTCAATGCCACTGCAAAATCAATGTAATTCTAATATTTTATTACTTAATTACCATTTTGTCTTTTTGGTTGATCATGCTAGTTGCAAGTCCTTTAGGCCTGTCAAAACTAGCTTCCTGCCCACTTCCAACCACACTTGATGTCCTTATTTGGCACTCCTGATCTGCAGTTTCAATGGTTGCTTTAGGATTAACGTCCACTGATGGAGACACCTGCAATATATATAAAGAAATACATATATCCGTTAGCTGCAATATAAATTAATGAATAATATGTTAGCATAATTACTTAATTAATACAAGAATTAAATGGCTTTCCTCCGATGGCAGGTTTTGAGTTGACATTGAATTAATTTTCGCCTCTTGTGCAGTCAACTTGGCCATCACTTCTGACACCTGGTTGGACAACGTTTCTATAACTTTATCTTTGTCTTCACAGGCACGTCTCTCAGCTGCAAGTTCTGCTTGAAGTAATTTCATCTGTTCGGCATCTGCTGCTTTTCTGCTTCGAGCTGCTGGAAGATGAAAATACTTGTTGATTGTCACTCCACTTCCTACTCCTCTGGCATACCCTCCCTTTTCCTTTCCAAATACCTCTGTCATTGCATCGTTGCCATGAGCAAGCTGTAAGGTTCCGGTTTTGATCTTCTCGTGAGTGTCTATCTGCATTATAGATTCCAACAGCCAGTAGTTAATTGATTTATCGAAAGTAAACTACATGAACTATTTAAACGGAAAATTTGCATGTCTAATTAATGCTTACTAGTTGTTGTCCCTTATCTTTAGTCATTTCGTCCAGAAATAACCTGGCTTTGTTTTGCCTTCCTCTCAACCACAATATACCACGTGGGGGTTCTTCATGTGCTTCAATTACTTTTTCTTCGATCTTGTAATCATCAAATCAACACACATGTAAATTAGTCAAATTACCAATTAACATGTAAGCATATAAAATTGAAAACAGAAACAAAGTACACTAGCTTTCTGTGTATTTTACTTTGATCTTATATATAATTGATACATAAAATGTACAAAATAGAAACATACATTATATATGTAAATGTAATTACCAATTTATTTTTCACATGTACGTAGCCACCTCGTCCCATGGTATGCGGATAAACTGACTTGGAGCGCGCCTCTTTTGATGCATCTGACTTTTTCTAATTAGAGAACAAAATCATTATTAGATGGCATTAATGTGCAAACACAATAATCTGAAATTATATATATATATATATATATATATATATATATATATATATATATATATATATATATGCACTCTAATATAAATGACTAAACCTGGTAATCCTCCGTGCTCGTATACTCTACAAAAGAGTTCCATTCCGGGGCATGGACAAATGCACTATATTTCATTGGGACTTCATTTACTGCTGGTGTGTTTAGGTTGGGCAGTATGTAGGATTCCCTCAATTTCCTTCTGAAATTCCTAAGATGGGCACCAAGACGATTCATTACTAGCTTTCTGTGTGTCTCATCAACATCAAAATATCGCTGCAAGATCAATATTAACAAGTTAAATCTATATATATATATATACATCCAGTTGCATATATAATGTATTGTAAACAATTTTAATTAATAAAGGAAATTAATCAAGGGAGCATGGAGTGGGTTACAAATACCATGATTTCATCCCACAGTTTATCTCTTTCTTCTTTATCGACCTTCTTCCAGGATAGAATCTTCAAACCAATATGCTCACGAACAATGTCTCCCAAAAAACTCGAAAACAAGGCTCTATTGTCCCCTATTAGCCGATCCATTTGATCGAAGGTTACCTTGAGCTTTTGTGCACCGGGTCTGCCATACTTGTTGCGAAACGCAAATAATCTTGTTATGTCCCTCGGCGGAACTATTTTGGGATTTGCATGATTGTCGTTTTCATCAGCTTCATCATCTTGTACATCATCGTAACCCTCCGATTCATATCCTAAATCGTGGTCGTCATCATTATAATTATTTAGAGGATGATCGGCTTCGTTATCCATGATATATACTTTAATTGAGATTAATTGAGAGTTGTAAATTCTTTGATATTTTGGTTGGAGATTAATTGAGAGTTGTAAATTCTTTATTAAGATGTTTTGGAATGTAAATAGGTCACTTGAAATTCAAATTTTTCTGCTTGGCTCTAATTGGTCAGTTTAATTTTTTTGGTGAAAAATTTGGCTCCAAAATGAATGAAATAATATTTAGAGTTAAAATTATGAATAAGGTTAATTATCTATACCCCTTATTAAGTATTTCAGTATGTTGACCTTAAATCATATGGGAAATACCAATATTGCCCCTGTATTTAATCTTAAATCAAAGAATAATCAATAAAAAATTGAAGGATATCATTACTTAAATGCCCATACTTTTAATTTGTCAATTATAATACTAATGTACATTAATACATACCATAATATATTTCAAATTACTTTCTATGTAATGTACTTTTACCAATTATATATTCATATCTTTCTAATACATTGACATATAATGACCTAGGATGCTAATAAAAAAATGCGTTCAAAACGATTTCACTATGTTTTTTCGGAAAAAAAAACATTATCGAATCACATAACTTTATTATTGATTTCCGCTGCATTGCGTGGGTTTTTATACTAGTGAATTCTGATTGTAGGGGGGAAAACAGCAAATCAAACAATATTGAGCTAAAAAAAACAAAATGTAGGTTAGCGGACTCGAACCCGGGATTGCTAGGTTAGCTCCTCAACGAAATGACCAACTCAACTATGAATATAATTGATTTACTTTTCCCATGATAAATATATAATATTATGTTGTTAAACCCTAAACGCTAGCCCTAAACCCTAAAGTGAAATGACCCACAGGTTCCTAGCATCTTGTTTCCTTTCCTGACCTTCCATTAACAAAAGCATATAATGCACATATATATAACACATCATTAACTTAACTACAAAAAATAAGTACATATTTATAAGTATCCGACATACATCTGTCTATAACTAACTATATATACTTAATCAAAAGTAAAAAATACCAAAAGTAGATACAAAGTTAATGTAGCAAGCATCCCACAAGCATACATTACAATCGAATAGCCAAGCCCGTCTGTGAAAGAAGGCATCGCGTAACGTCTGCCCATGCAATACCTTGTCCTTAGGACAAAAAATTAAGAATGCAGTTAGTGTATTCCCTTTTTGCTCGCCATCAATCGACGTACCTTGTAAGCTGTCCGAGCCACATCCTACAGACATGCTAACCTTGTTCTGGTAGAGGTCAACAATTGCTTGGCCTCTGCCTGTCTCTCTTGACTTTCCCCCATCACCAGCATCCCAAGCACAAACGTTGCATCACGTTGTCCCAAATTAGATGCCTGTTGCATCATCTCCTTTCCAGCAGCCTCATCACCAAATGAGAAGAACTTGTTCTGATCAAGACATTTAAGAAAAGTAAATTAGTATGTGACATAGTACAAGTAAAAACTTCAATAAAATGTAAAATAAACATTACCATGCCATCCCTAAACAGCATGTTAGGGTTTCGATTCTCCCTCATTTTTGATAGCACATCAATTTTGTGCAAGTTCGTAGAAAATAGAGGATAGAGGGAATCATCATCCAGCTGGCGATAAACCTCATCTGAATCAACTGCACGTCTGAAGGTCTTGCACCTGTAATGCATATAAACGACGTAATAAACACAATCTAAGTCCCTTGATCTTAAAAAGTGATTTCTTAAATACTGTACATGCACAATATAATTTAAATATTCCTAAATCATGCCCTAATTAATAATTGCGCTACATTTTTTAAAAATTACAGAAAATACAAGGCTTATACTGACAAAAAGTCAATATAACCTTAGGTTGAAACGAGAATCCAAACTAGAAACTAGGGTATGGAGACTTACAGAGTCCTCATTTTAAAAACATGCTTGGCGTTGCAAGCCCCGACACGGGCCAGTACTTGACTAACGACGCCGTCCGGAAGGTCAGCAAGAGTTCGATCATCTTCCATAGCAGGTTTCTGTCGTTTAGAGCTTTGGGAATCCATGGTTTATATCTTGTTTAGATGATTTGTTGATGCTCTGTTTTGAGTTTCTTTGGAAGTTGGTACGCCGGGAATTGGAAGGTGTTGATCTGATGTCTGAATTTTACTCGTAAAGTTTACGCCTCACGCGCCTACTTCCAAGTCTTTAAGTAAATTACCTAAATGTCCTTACTATTAAAATCCTTCTTATTGTATTGGTAATTGATTATTAAGGGTATTTATGTCATTCAACCTTTAAGGGTTAGTATTAGTAGACGTAATTACCAAATGTGGTAAAAAGATAAACTATTTTTACTCTTGATATACACAATTTCACAATAACATATTTATATACAATATTATAAAAATGTTATAAAAACGTATTTATATAAACAAATATGGTAAGAAGATAAATTATATTTTTAATCGGTACACAATTTAATAATAACCTATTTTTATTTATACACACACAAACAAAAGTATGAAAATCTTATACTTATAATAAGTAGATTTATGCCGTATATCGTACATTTGACTATTAACCTTAGGACAATGTCACATACATATATATGCTGAAATGACAAATTACATAACACCCTAAGTTCAATAGTGGCGTGTGTGATACCGCAATTACTGCCGTATATAGTACATTTGACTATTAACCTTGATGCAATGTCACATACATATGCCGAAATGACGAATTACATAACACCCGGCCGTAAGTTCAATAGTGGCGTGTGTGATACCGCAACTGTCGTATATCGTACATTTGACTATTAACCTTAGGACAATGTCACATACATATGCCGAAATGATGAATTACATAACACCCTAAGTTCAATAGTGGCGTTTGTGATACCGCAACTGCCGTATATCGTACAGTTGACTATTAACCTTAGGGCAATGTCACATACATATGCCAAAATGACTAATTACATAACACCCTAAGTTCAATAGTGGCGTGTGTGATACCGCAATTACTGCCGTATATAGTACATTTGACTATTAACCTTGGGGCAATGTCACATACATATGCCGAAATGACCAATTACATAACACCCGGCCGTAAGTTCAATAGTGGCGTGTGTGATACCGCAACTGCCGTATATCATACATTTGACTATTAACCTTAGGGCAATGTCACATACATATGCCGAAATGACGAATTACATAACACCCTAAGTTCAATAGTAGCGTGTGTGATACCACAACTGCCGTATATCGTACATTTGACTATTAACCTTAGGGCAATGTCACATACATATGCCGAAATGACGAATTACATATAATTTGCATATAATATTTCACAAATGGTTTTTTGTTCATTCTGCTTTGATTAATTTATTTATTATTAGTTGAGGTTACATTTATATAATAATTTATTTACCATACACTCACCAAACATGATACATATAGCTACTTAAAAGAACCATTAAACATAGGAGTGTTGAAAAAAATTCCAAAACCGAAAAACCGATCCGAAAACCGGTAGAATCGAACCGAATTTCGGTTAACCGAACCGACTTTTTTTCGTTTTTCGGTTTCGGTTAACCGAACCGAGTTTTTTTCGGTTTTTCGATTTCGGTTTCGGTTCATGATTTTGAGATGGACGTTATAAACGGTTAACCGAAAAAACTGAAAACTTTATATATAGTTTTAAATATATGTATATATAGTGTACATATTATATTTATATATAAATATTTACACTTTTATTTTGATAAAATTATTTTTATTTCTTTTTCACTCATTTTAATGTAATTTACTAGTTAAATTTTGGCCTAATATGGTAATTACTTCTACTAAGTTTCTAATTATATTGAAATGATTTACGTACGTATAACATAAATACACAATTATAAAGAGTAAAATGGTTATCGTTTGATACTTCTATTATCAAAGTATTTTAAATATAGTGAACATTAAAAAATAAATATTTATGTGTGTGTTATTAATTACCTTTTAAGTAAGTATTAATTAATTAACGGTTCATTTGGTTAACCGATTATCCGAACCGAAAAAATGGTTAACCGATTTCCGGTTAACTGATTTTTTCGGTTTTGGTTTAGGTTCAAAAATATTACAAACCGAGACTCCGGTTAACCGAGTCTCCGGTTAACCGTCCACGAACACCCCTAAATTTAAACACACCATTAAATGAAACTTAGTTTATAACAAGAACAAGTATAACTACACACAACATCACTACAACACCAATTAAAAGTGCAAACACTTGGTCAAACATCTTCAATTTTGACTTCATGAGAGTCAACTTTTCAACCATCTTCATCAACACCATCTTTGAGTCTGAATCTTCTTCCGTTTCATTCCTGATGGACTTGTTTTTGCATTCCATTCTTAATTGATACATAATCTTCCTGTAATACTCTGGAAGCTCCGAATCAAGAAAGCGATATCTTGTGCAAAAACTGGTTTTAACCTAAATCATAACAAAATAACAAAATTAAAGCATTTTTGAGTCAATATTTAACCTAATAGCATCATCAATTGCAGATACCAACAACAATTAAAAAATAAGGTTAAAACTAACATCTGGGCATTTTACGAATCTGCGTGCCGGGTTGATCTCAGTCCATGATGTGCGAACATACATCTTGGCTCCGCAATGACAGTAATAAAATTGTGGTTCCAAAACTTGATTTTGAGAAGATGATGATGACGCCATGTTACAGGGAGAAAAATGAGCGGGAATAAAATGGGGATGGTAATGGAGGGAAATATCAACTGTACGATGTAAAGGAATGGGGAAGAAAGGGGATTAAAAAGGTGGGTAGGAAAGGAAATTACCTAAATACCCTCATGTGTGATACCGGTAGTGCCATATATCATACATTTCACTATTAAACTTAGGCTAAAGTCACATAAAGACGTAAATCTGTTAAAGACGTAGAAATCGTTCAATCAAATTCATTTGGTTTAGTACGATGAATCTGTTAAAGACGTAAAAAATGAAACGATAAAACTTTTTATCGAAAAAGTTAATAGACAACAAGCAGGTCCGGCCCCGAGAATTCAAAGGCCCGTTGCAAAAATAAAAAAGGGCCCTTTATACACAAATATATATATGAATATATAATAAATAATATAAATAAAAAGTTGTATCATTACTGTAAAGCTATTATAAGCATAATAATATCAAAACAAGAGTAACAAAGTCTCATACCGAAAAAAATCAAATTTACTATTTATATAGTGCGGCTCTTCTAGACATTCTTGGAAGCAAAATTGTGAACCAACTCTTTTTATCTTTTTCTCCTTTTACGCTTTTCAGATCCGGATAGAGATTTCGGAGGCATAGTTTTCTGTTATTAGAACAATATAATTAAACAATATGTGACAAATGTCTAAAGATATATTCCTTTAAAGTTCATAATTATTTACTAAACAACTTACGAAAAAAATATATATATAACTCAAATCGCCTAAATTTTATTTTTAGGTTGAATAATAAAATCAAATAAAATATTAATAATCAATTTAATGCTAACAATTTAAACTCGGATAAAAAATTGTACGTAAATCAACCATAACTATATGCAATGTGTTCAAAAATTACCAAAGTTTATAAAATGTGTTTAATGATAACTAAAGTTTATAAAAGTGTTCAAAATGATGAATCCTTATGGTTAATCGAATTTGTTTTCCGTTTAGTGCCATATAATCATATATCATTAATTACATTAACAGTGGCTACGCCATGCTTTCCACTAACAGTGGCTACAATATACTTAGCACAATATACTAACAGTGGTAAGCACTTCCACACTTAGCCATATCAGCTCAGATCCCAACAATCTCCCCCTAAACTTAATCAATCTGGAATTGCATTAAGTTTCTTCATTCAGCCTCAGATTCTTTAGAAGATTTGGACCCTTTCTTGCTTGATTCTACCCTCTTGTTGTACTGATTCATGATTTTATAGATTATATCCTTTCCTTTATCAGTTTTGATAGCTACAAGTAACTTTCTTTCAATTAGCTGTTTCAACAGTGATTGGCTCAGAACATAATCTCTTTCTTCCAACATATAGATGTATTTACCATTCCTCAGTCGTATGCAATGAACTCCTGCTCTAGCAAAATGTCTCCAATCAGTAACAGCTTCAATACCCAAAAATAGTTCACCATACTGTTCTGGTTCAAACATCATTCTTAACCATTCCCATACGTGTCTTTCAATATGAATATTCACAAGCTTCATATCCTTTTCCATTCCAACTCTATACATATCATACACATCCATTTTCTTTACTTTTCTCAAAATATCACCCATAGACTTATGAAAACTCACATCTCCATTTCTTCTTTTAATTCTGAGTTCATAAGACACAGTGTTTGACTCTATGAACATTCCTTGCCATTCAACAATATCTGAGAGATCTTCATCATTAAGATTTGTATTTTCATTCCTATCTCTCTTTTCAACCATTATCTTTTCTAAGATTTCTTCATCTCTATCCAAATCATATATCTGATCATCAGAGTCTTTAATCATTTGAAATGACCTTCTATGACTTGCAACTTTTAATCTCAACTCTTCAGCCTTTTGGGCTTCGATTTTCTTTTGTTCAAGCTCCTCCTCAATCTTTTGATACCTTAATTTCAGCCTTCTTTGTATCTCTTCATCCTCTCTCCTTTTCTTTTCAATTCTTTCTCTTGCCTCAGGATTGACAATTGGATTGTTATCCCACAATTCCTGCAATTGCTCTAATGTCATTCTCCTCAACTCCATTGTAGAATATCTATCTCCTCTTAACTTGCAAACCAATTAATTTTTCAATTCACCTCTTGTTGGTTTCTTAGCTTTCCTCTTAGCTTCTTTCTCTTCAGCATCCTTCTTTCTGATCCTATCAATTGCAACTTGCAGAGGGTTACCCTTGGTCTTTTCAACATAAGCATCATATATAATTTCATCCTCTACTTTCAAACCCTTTGACTTCATTTCTGCATACACTCTGCTAGCTTCTCTGCTCATCTTCACAATTCTTCCAGATGGTAGCAAAACATCTACTGCATCAGATTTAGATTTCTGTATAGGTACTGACCTCTGAATAGGTGGCTTGGTGTGACACCCGCCAAATTAGGACTAGTGATTAGTACCTAATCAGTTATAATACATGTAATTAGTTCTGTGTTAGGCTAATTAATGTATCAAGTAATATATATTGTTGAATATATACAATCATGCGATTGGATTAAATCGTACAAGTTTCACATCGAATGTAATTCGGTTCAATTAATACGGACGTTGGTAAACTATTTTATTAAATAATATAATATTATTTAATAACGCAATTATATCCAAAATATTATTTAGATAATATTTCAATTCAAATTCGTATCGTACAAACAAGGACTACACGATTAGATTATTAAACGCGCAAACAAATCGAAACAAGTTAAAGTTATACTTTATAACGCAACCATTAAGTATTTGGTAAAATACTTCAACAAAAATATTGGGTAATTATTCGTATTTTAAAACGTATATTTAAACGTATAAAATAAACATTTAACGTTTAAACGAACGGGAGAACGATCACCGCACGGAGCGCGATTGCGGGGACTGAAAAAGGTGAGGCTTTCACCTACACCCCACCTCTTTCCCTCTTTCTTTCATTTTCATTTCAATAAAAACACACACACCACAAAAACACTCTCAAACCCAAAAGCTTCCATCAATTTTCGGATTTGCAAACCAACCAACAAAAGTTATATTTTCAGAATCACCATCAAGCAAGGAACAAGATTTACAAAAGCATCGTCATCATTTTCGGCCTCCTCTAGCTTCGATTTGCAATTGTAAGAAATTCTCTAAATATTTAGATCTACTCATTTTGGTGTATTATTTCGGTGTTATAATGTTTACACAACTTAGTATTGTCCAAATGTATGAAGAAAACACGATTTTGCAGCCTAAAAATGAGTTAGATTTGTGATTTGGGTCGGAAAAGCGCGACAGGCACTGTTTCTGGGCTGGTGTTCATCTTTGCGACACAAGCCTTGTGTCGCATAAACCCATTGACGTCGCATTTTATGTCGCATCAACCCTTGTGTCGTAGATTTTGCGACACAACGATTATGTCGCACCTTGTGTCGTATACCCTATACGACACAACCCTTATGTCGCTATTGATTTAGCACCGAAAGCTTATGCGACACAACCCTTGTGTCGCTAAGCTCTTGTGTCGCATACCTGACCTTTTCGTCGCATGAAACAGAACCAAGAAAACACAGATTTTACTAAGTGTCGAGACCTAAAATTTTATCACCCGATTTCACCCAAATTCAAGTCCAGGTGCGTCTTTCACCAAAGCAATTTAGTAGAAATAAAAATTTTCCAAGCTCACCTGGCAGCTCGACCCCAGCCAGGGGCTCTGCCCTTTGGACCCCGCCAAGGGCTGCCGCCCCTTGGACCCCGCTACCAGGGGCGCTGCCCCCGGACCCCCGTCATTAACAGGGCTTCGCCCTTACCCTAGGTTCACAAGTAACGGTGCTACATCTAAACTTTCACACAAAGTGTTAAACTTATATAACATCAAACACGAATGCGACACAACTTCTAAAACACAATGGAACTTAGTTTTAGGTATAACACTTCAAAACCATCAAAATAATAATGTGGGATTATTGTTACAAACAAGCACCAACGGGCCGTACACATTTTCAAAGACTTAAACAAACAACCAAATCGCGGTAATTTGGACATTCTAAGTTGGACGAACAATTACAAGGACAGTCTTTAGAGATGCCTACTCATGTTATAACCATTGTGTGTCTTGGACACCCTCAGGTTACAAGTCTTCGGACATCAATCCACCGCTAATCAATTCAAGTTTATTAATTTAATCGCTCAAGGCTCAGGTGAGTCTCATGGCCCCTATTTTACTGTTTTCATTCAGGGGTGTGATATTATTGCTCATTTTGTTTTACAAGTAGAACGCAAGTACAAATCAATCAAATACTACATGAGTTGTTTTCAACTAATCAATAAAGCCCTCCATAGCATAGTCTGGTAATACATCTGTAGCGTGAATGTTAGTATATGATATCATATAGGATTGACAATCCTCGTCCGGGTTAGCACGCACTAACTGGTCAAACAGACGTATTAGCATTTGGGAAGACGAGTGTAGATTAGGCACTCGTGGGAGGCAACTCAGTTGGGTTTCCTTAATTGGACCTGACACTCAAGTTAAGCTCAGACTATGTGCTCATGGCTGTATAACTTTTATTTTGCTTAATTGCATTTTAAATTCAATTATAAAATCTTGCGGTTCATACAAATATGTGTTGACATACAAACCTGTGAGCTCACCAGCGTTTCGCTGACCCATTTTAGCATGTATCACAGGTGACCAGCAGTAGGTTGGACTGCTCAATCAAGATCTATTAGCTCGAGTCAGCATGCAAACAAACAGAGATTTTAGCTGCATTATTATATTTTGTATAGATTGATTATGTACTCAAATCTCTTATTTTCAAGCGGAGCTAATGTAAATAATATTTTGATGTAAACTTTTGTTTTATCAATATCAATGTAAAACGACGCATATAGTGGTCGTTCATTATATCTTTTGTGCTGTGTATATTGATTAGTCGCGCCCCGACCCGATTCGCTTCCGCAACCCGAATTTGGGGGTGCGACACTTGGAATCAGGTTTAGGCACAATACTAGGTTCATTGATTTTAAATGGTACTTCAGGTTTCCTGGCAGTGGTTGATTTTGTAGAAGTGGGTGGTTGTGGTATATCAACAGTGGGTTGATTTATAACAGTAGGTTGAAGTTCTGGTTCTTTGGTAGCAGGGGCTTGAGGTTCTGTTGGAACAGTGGTAGTGGGTGTTGTAGCAGTGGTAGGTTCAGTTGGTATAACAGTGGTAGGTTTACTACTAGCCCTTTTAAGTTCTTCAATTCTACTAGCTTTAGCACTTGCATATGGTATTGATTTCTTTCTTCCCATTGTCATCTTAGGCTCTGTTCTAACCTTTGACTCCCCCTCAGCCTCTGCATCATCTCCATCACCTTCCACCTTCTCAGTTTCAACACTACCTTCATCTACATTCTTTGGTTGATCAACATTTTCAACACTTTCAACATCCTTAGGCTGCACATCATCCATATTGACCTCAGGTGCCTTTGCAGTCTCCTCAGCCATATCATCATTCTGTATCACTTTTTCATCATTGCTTGCATCATTTCTGCCTTCATCGTCATCATTATTCTCCCCCTTGTTGAAAGTGGTCTTAACCAGCAAAGCTTCAAGTGCAGCAAGCCTGTCTTTGAGATCCTCAATCACTTTTTGTTGCTCATCAATCTTAGCAGCCTGCTCTGCTATTTTCTCATCTTGAGCCCGATTGATCTGTTTCTCCTTCTTTAATTTCTCTCAAATTTTATCCACAGCTTCTGTCAGTTGTACATTCGTCAATTCAATGGTAGGTACATTTGACTGAGACACCTGCTGTGGTGGTACATTTGACTGAGACAAATGAGCAGTAAGAGCCTCACTTGCCTGTTTAACTTTCTTTTTCTTAGGCTTAGATGTGGTAGGCTGTTTGGTCCCTTGTTTTCTCTTTTTACCCCCACTTGGTGTGTGTTCAGGCACAACTGGTTCTGCTGGCCTGTCACCAAGTGGTTCAGATGTAGTTGGTGGTACTACATCTGTGGTGGAAGGAGCAGGAAGTATTGTTGGAAACAATGCTGTTTCCTCCCTGAGAACTTCTTATTGGTATTTTTACTCATCTCTGTGAATGTTCTAGCAGAGAGAGTACCAACACCAATGACAACTTTTTGTGCAACCAAATCAGTAATTTGTTTGTTTAAAACAAGTTGCACAAATCTTGGATACATTATAAAAAGATCCTTTTTACCCTTTGTGATGTTTCTGATCATGCCATCAAGTATGTATTTGGAAAAATTATATTTCTGACCCTTAGTTAAACACACAAGAAAATAGGCTAATTGTGTTCCAAATTCATTGTAAGAAGTTCTCTTAGATGACAAGCAATGAAGAATTATATGAATTAAAAATTTTCATTGTGGGCTAAAGAGTGATTTAAAAAATGTAAAACGTGTATAATCACCCTCATACCCCATTAATCTTAAATTATCAAACAATTCTGTGTCATCTAAGGAAGTTATACCTGTGGCATCATCAAGTAAAATAACATCTCGTAAAATTTCCTCAGTAACCACCACTTCGGTTTCTTGAACCTTTGAAACCACTTGATTTACACCAGCAACCACTTCTAACCGTGCATTCTTCCAGAATTCATTCAGATGACCCCTTGACACCCTCGGAGATACTGTAAGCGCGTGATAAACATAACTAGCACGAAGAAAATCAACTATTTGAGCGAAATTCTGTGCAGATGGGGGTTTCATTAGAAAAGCGATCATATTGTGTTCTTCATGAACACTAAGGGTCAAATCAGATGAAGAAGAAGAAGCCATGATCGTCAAATTAATTGTAGAAGAAGAGGCGGTTGTATTTTGAATTGTAGTTGCAGTGGTTAGATGAGAGCGTAATGAAACATTGAAGTGTTTTAAGGTTATATACAGTAAGCAGTGCCAATCCCTAGAAAATAGAACTAACAGTGGCACTGTCAAGAATAACTGACAGTGGGAAGGTATGTAAAATACCTAACAGTGGCACTCCTCAACTCAGATTCCCTAATTGCATTTATGAGATCCGAATTAATTCCCCTAATTGAATTAATCAAGGCACTTCCTAAAATATTTCATACCCTAATCAATTACAGTACATAACACGCCGACACACCTAATTGGATTTTTCAAACCCTAAGTAATGGACAAGTCTTGGATGGGAACAAACAGGCTGGGCAGAATTTATAGAGACGGAGTAGAAGCATTTATTGATTATGCGGTAAACAACTTGAAGAAGATGAGTAACATCGACCCACAGGGTAATAATCTACATCTTCTAATCCCATGTCCATGTACCAAATGTTTAAACCATGTAGTTCGTAAAACGGAGGAAGTGCATTTCCATTTATTCAGCAATGGCATTGATCAAAACTACACACAATGGACTTATCATGGAGAGAATGATGAGCCAATTGTTACAACAGAATATGGTGACAACCATATGGATTTTGATGCAGAACTCCCAACACATGTGAGTGAAACAGTGGAAATGGTTAATGATACAAAAGATAATTTTGATGATGAGGATCCGGATGACCATGCCAAGCTTCTAGAACTGCTATCAGATGCAGAGAAGCCACTTTACAGTGGGTGTCCTGACTTCACAAAGTTGTTAGCCATAGTTCACCTACTCAACTTAAAGAGTAAGTATGGCTGTTCTGATCAATTCTTTACTGAACTGCTAGGATTGTTAAAAAAGATGCTACCTGATGGTAACGAATTGCCGGAAAACACTTATCATGCAAAGAAAATTTTGAAATTGCTGGGATCAGGATACAAAAAGATAGATGTATGTATCAACAATTGCCTTCTTTATTGGAAAGAGGACAAGGAATTGACCGTGTGTCGTACCTGTGGGACATCAAGATGGAAGGTGGATAAGAAGACAAAAAAAGTGTATGAGAAGACTCCAGCAAACGTAATGTGGTACTTTCCAATAATACCAAGGCTGCAACGTCTCTTTAAGATAACAAGTATTTCAGAAGAATTAAGATGGCACGCGACAAGGAGGAAAACAGATGGTGTGTTACGTCACCCGGCAGATTCACAGGCATGGCGAACCATAGATAACAAATTCCCCGAAATTGCAAATGATCCAAGGAATCTAAGGCTAGGAATATCTGCTGATGGTGTTGATGTCAACAGAGGAAATAGGCATCACAGTGTGTGGCCAGTTTTATCTGTCATCTACAACCTTCCTCCATGGTTGTGTATGAAAAGAAAGTTTATCATGCTATCTGTACTGATATCGGGATACCCGGGAAATGATATCGATGTTTTTTTAGAACCGTTGGTTGATGATCTACAACTCTTATTCGAGACAGGGGTCGATACATATGATGCTTCCACAAAGCAAATATTTAATCTACGTGCGGTGATGTTATGGACAATAAATGATTACCCTACACTTGGTACTTTATGTGGCTACCCAACCAGTGGATACAAAGGTTGTGTGGTATGTGGGAAAGATACATATTGTATTAGACTTCCTGCGTCATCCAAGCAGAGCTATGTAGGTCACAGAAGATATCTACCATATAACCATGCGTTCAGAAAGCAAAAGAAGGCGTTTAATGAAAATCAAGAATTTGGCACGGCTCCAATTCCAATGACCGGTGAACAAATATACAACGAGGTAAAACATATTGAAAATAAGTGGGGTCGCGTAAAACAAGCAAACCAAGAAGATGCCAGAGGCAGAGGTGGGAAGATCCAAAAGGAGAAGAGGAAAAGATCAGGAAAAGAAGATGGTACTTCAAGCAAATCAAATGAACAGAATGGTGCGTATTGGAAGAAATTCAACATTTGGTATCGAAAGCTAAAGTATTGGAGGCACAATGAAGTTCAACATTGTATCGATTTCATGCATATAGAAAAGAATGTTGGTGAGAGTCTAGTCGGGACTTTGCTAAATGTGCCGGGAAAGACGAAAGATGGAGAGAATGCTCGATTGGATCTTAAAGAGTTGGGAATAGACAAACCAGAGTTGTTTGTTAGGAAAGACGACCGAGAAATAACAGTAATACCACCAGCAGGTTACACGCTAACGAATGCCAAAAAGGACATCTTTTATCAGACGTTATACAACATGAGGGTACCGCAAGGATATTGTTCTAATTTCTCTAGTTTAGTCAGCCTCACAGATAGGAAGCTCATCAGCCTTAAATCACATGATTATCACATGCTAATGCAGGAGTTTTTGCCCATTGCAATACGTTCGATAATGGATGAACCCACACGCAAGGCTATTATCAGGTTTTGCTTTTTCTTTAAATCTATATGTAGCAAAGAGATCATATTAGAGGAACTAGATAAGATGCACGAAGAACTTTGTGTCACACTGTGCCAACTCGAAAAGTTCTTTCCCCCCTCTTTTTTTGATATTATGGTCCATTTGACTATACACCTAATTAGGGAGGTAAAATTATGTGGTCCTGTATGCTTTCGGTGGATGTATCCCTTCGAACGATGTATGAAGGTTATTAAGGGACATGTGCGAAACAGAAATAGACCAGAGGGATGCATTGCTGAGGAGACTATTGCAGAAGAAACAATAGAGTTTTTCAGAGAATATCAAAAATCCATGAAAACTATTGGTATCTCAAATGATACACATGAAACTGATGAAAACGAGGACGGAAAGCCACTGTCAGCTGGCAAATCAAGTTAAGTTTCTGCAGAACTCTTTCAGAAAGCACATTTATATGTAATACTGAATACAGATGAGATTGTACTGTATATCGAGTAAGTATTAATTACTAACACATGTCTAGCTATTTCGTTACTTTAGTTAATGTTCTATCAAATATAATAACAAAATACCTTGTTTCAGGCGACACAAGGAGGTTTTGGTAACACAAAACCCGGGTATACGAAAAGCATGGCTGCATAATGAGCACGTTAAATCTTTTGATAAGTGGTTACGCGAAGAGGTAATTGTTATTTAATCGTATATTATTTACTCCTTACAATTGTCCAGTTTTTACCAATTGGAGATCGACTTAATTAACTGTAGTTTCATCAACCAAAGTTACTACTATTAAGCCTGTTAGTATGTACTGTCAGAGTTGAAGAATAACGTCAAACTAAAAGCTGGACAATTGTTTTTTTCTATCACTATTTGTGTTTTGTTAATTCGTTCAATTTCAAGCTCACACACACACACACACACACACACACACATATATATATATATATATATATATATATATATACTTGTAATGAGATTCTGCAGGTTGAGAGAGAGTTAGCGATCTCCAAAGACAGTGTATCCGAAATCGTAAGGTGGATCTCATATGGACCACGAGCCAGCGTAGTGAAATACACTGCATATAACATCAATGGTTATACATTTCGTACTAATTGTAGTGATGGCAGAGTTTACCAAAACAGTGGGGTTAGTGTTGAGACAGAAGATATTCACATATCCAAAGAAGTTGCAACCACTAGACGCACATTTTATTATGGGGTTTTGCAAGAGATATGGGTACTGGATTACCGCTTCAGGCAACTTCCTCTTTTCAAATGTGATTGGGTTAACCGTAAAGATGGCGCGGTCCAACGCGATACTAATCTTGGTTATACATTGGTTGACCTGAATAATGTAGGCCACAAGGTTGATCCATTCATGTTAGCCTCACAAGCACGACAAGTGTGTTATGTGAAAGACCAGCTAACTAGGAATTTATCTATTGTCCTGACAGCACCTCCCAAGAATTACACAGATACATATGATGAAATTGATGAGGAATTTAGCACGGTCATTCACCCGCACAATGATAACATATTGCCACGTGTGGATAAACGTGACTTGGGTAATGAATCACGAGATGATTACTTTCGAACCAACTAGAGTTTGGGTATTGTTATACCAAAGTCCAAGTGATCAACATATATGTAATGCTGGAACACTAGCTATATTAATTTTAGTACAGTAACCTTGTAAATTACCTTTTGAATATTTTATGGAATGATTACTTGTATCTTAATTTCTATGACTTCCATTTTTTTTAGTACATGCATTAACTTTGTAAATTACAACATAAATACTTACGGATAAATGTCATATATAACATCGTAACCAATAACTAATCACGGGCATATTACAATAACCATTTAATTTGACCATACCACTAAGTCTGCTTGCATACATTAAACCTTTTGGTCAAAATGACATTTATATTAAAAAACATTCTGAGAGTGGGGTTCGAACTTGGGTCCCAGCCAATACACCTACAAAGAAACACGTTAACCAATGCAGCTAAATGTTATATCTGTTAGAATTCCAATGCTTTTTAATATAACAATATACGTTAGATTAACCACACAAACAGCATTGAATGTGACTAATATTAAATTTAATGATAATCATTTTTGCCCATTTTAGCTTTAAAAAATAGTCACAAGAATATTTAACAACGTGACTGTTGTGAATACATTGGTCACATATAATCACCCAAAATGTGGCCATAAACATCCTATTGGATACACATTTGTGATATGGTGTTGCTATTACCATGCCATATAGTCACATGATCGGGCAAGAAATTAGGGTGACTATACACATTACGTTTTGCCATTCTGAGTTTCTAACACACACTAAACTTTAGACACACATAATAACTTGTGTGACCATATGTACCTGACTTTGGCTACACTTAAATCATGTGTGACAAAATCGACTCTATACTTTAGTCACATAAACAATTCCTCCATGTGACCAATAGGGTCTCATGATTTAGCCACACAAACAACACTGAATGTGACTAATATAATATTTAATGATAATCATTTTTGCCCATTTTCGCTTTAAAAAATAGTCACAAGAATATTTAACAACGTGACTGTTGTGAATACATTGGTCACATATAATCACCCAAAATGTGGCCATAAACATCCTTTTGGATACACATTTGTAATATAGTGTGGCTATTACCATGCCATATAGTCACATGATCGGGCTAGAAATTAGGGTGACTATACACATTACGTTTTGCCATTCTAAGTTTCTAACACACACACTAAACTTTAGACACACATAATAACTTATGTGACCATATGTACCTGGCTTCGGCTACACTTAAATCATGTGTGACAAAATCGACTCTATGCTATAGTCACACAAACCATTACTCCATGTGACCAATAAGGTCTCATGATATAGCCACACAAACAACACTCAATGTGACTAATATCAAATTTAATGATAATCGTCTTTGCCCATTTTCGCTTTAAAAAATAGTCACATGAATATCTAAAAACGTGACTGTTGTGAATATATTGGTCACGTATAATCACCTAACATGTGGCCATAAACATCCTTTCGATACACATTTGTGATATGGTGTGGCTATTCTAATGCGATATAGTCACATGATCGGGCTAGAAATTAGTGTGACTAAACACATTACCTTTTGCCATTCTAACAGACACTAAACATATGGTCACATAATAACTTATGTGACCATATGTACCTGGCTTTGGCTACACTTTAATCATGTGTGACAAAATCGACTCTATGCTTTAGTCACATAAATAATTACTCCATGTGACCATATAGTGGCATTTGGTCACAGTGTTCACGTGTGTGACAAGATTTGTCACGCGTTCCAACTTCATGTGTGACTAAATGAAATGCAAAAAAATTGCAGTTCCCTTTAGCCACATAAATGTTCGAAGTGTGGCAAATACGTTTCAGAATGGTCACACGATTGGAGTTCATGTGTGGCTAAAGAATAACGTCCAGTTTTTTTTTTTGGCCCTTTGGTCACATAAATATTGGAATGTGTGACCGTTTCAAATAGACCATGTGTGACGAAAGCCCAAATTTGTACTAGCGACCTGTGGCCCGAGCACCATACCGTTTAGCCCCATCCGAACTTCAGGAGCTGTCCACTCAGTTACAGGAACTCCTGGATAGAGGATTCATTAGACCGAGTTCTTCACCTTGGGAAGATCCGGTCCTATTCGTGAAAAAGAAATACGATTCTTTCAGAATGTGCATGACTACCGAGAGTTGAACAAGTTGACCGTCAAAAACCGATATCCACTCCCTCGTATCGATGACCTGTTTGACCAACTTCAAGGGTCGAGTTTTTATTCAAAAATTGATCTACGGTCGGGTAATCATCAACTCCGAGTTCGCGACACCGATATCCCGAAAACTACTTTCCGAACTCGCTACGGGCTTTACAAATTTCAAGTGATGCCATTCGGCTTAACCAACGCACCGGCTGTTTTCATGGACCTTATGAATCGGGTATGCAAACCTTACCTTGAAAAATTCATCATCATCTTCATTGATGACATTCTTATCTACTCGTGCGACGAACATGAACATGGGCAACATCTTAAAACCATTTTAGAACTACTCAGACATGAGGAGTTATATGCCAAATTCTCTAAGTGTGAGTTCTGGATGCAAACCGTTCAATTCCTTGGGCACGTCATCGATAGTCAAGGAGTTTATGTTGATCCATCAAAAATCGAGGCTATCAAGTGCTGGCAAGCACCGACAACTCCAACCGAAGTACGACAATTCCTAGGTCTTGTTGGGTACTATCGGCGGTTCATTGAAAACTTCTCGAAAATAGTCCAACCACTCACGACATTGACTCGGAAAGACAAAAAGTTCCATTGGACGGATAAACAAGAGTCAGCATTTCAACTTCTGAAACAAAAGCTTTGCAGTGCTCCTATTCTATCGTTACCCGAAGGCACCGATAACTTCGTGGTATACTGCGATGCTTCTCATCAAGGTCTCGGTTGCGTGTTGATGCAATGGGACAAAGTCATTGCTTAAGCTTCACGAAAACTCAAGATTCACGAGAAGAACTACACCACTCATGATCTCGAGCTTGGAGCTGTCAACTTTGCTCTCAAAATCTGGAGACATTATCTCTATGGCATTAAGTGCACAATCTTTACCGACCACAAAAGTCTCTAACACATATTCGATCAGAAAGACCTCAATATGAGGCAACGTCGATGGGTCGAGTTGCTCAACGATTACGATTGTGAAATCAAATACCATCTAGGGAAGGAAAATGTTGTTGCCGATGCCCTTAGTCGAAAAGAATGATCGAAACCACTTCGAGTCCGAGCCCTCAGTATGACAATTCACAACGATCTAAACATTCAGATTCTCGCTGCTCAACTCGAAGCTCTGAAACCCGATAACATAAAAAATGAAGCCTTGCAAGGCATGGATAAACAATTCAAAATCAAACCTAACGGAGTTAGGTACTTCTCTAATCGAATCTGGTTGCCTAGTTTTGGGAACATGCGGAACTTAGTGATGGATGAAGCTCACAAGTCCAAATATTCCATCCATCCTGGATCCGACAAAATGTATCACGACATCAAAGACTTTTATTGGTGGCCAAACATGAAAGCCGAAATTGCCACATACATCAACAAGTGTCTTACTTGCTCAAAAGTCAATGCCGAGTATCAGAAACCTTCTGGCTTACTCCAACAACCTGAAATTCCTCAATGGAAATGGGAACAAATCGCCATGGACTTCATAACAAAACTCCCTAAAACATCGAGCTATTGCGATACCATTTGGGTGATCGTCGATCGTCTCACAAAATCTGCGCATTTTCTTGTGATCAAGGAAACCGATAAAATGGAACGCCTCACATGAATCTACATCAAAGAATTTGTTTCTCGACACGGTGTTCCAATTTCGATTATCTCCGATAGGGATAGTCGATTCACATCTCACTTTTGGCAATCACTCCAGAAATCATTGGGTACCCGTTTTGACATGAGTACCGCATACCACCCCAGACCAACGGCCAAAGTGAACGAACTATTGAAACACTGGAAGACATGCTATGATCCTGCGTAGTTAACTTCGGTGTAAACTGGGAAAAACATCTATCATTGTGCGAGTTTTCGTACAACAACAGTTATCACTCCAGCATCAAGGCTGCACTTTTCGAGGCACTATACAGTCATAAGTGCCGATCACCTATTTGTTAGACCGAAGTGGGAAACAGTCAGCTCACTGGTCCTGAATTCATTCACGAAACAACCGAAAAGATCTTCGAGATCCAAAACAAACTCAAATCCGCACGTGATCGTCAGAAAAGTTATGCTGACGTGAGAAGCACTCGACTTCCAGGTTGGGGATCGAGTACTACTCAAAGTATCACCTTGGAAAGGTGTCATTCGTTTCAGCAAACACGGAAAACTAAACCCTAGATACATTGGACCATTTGAGATCCTCGAAAGGATAGGTTTAGTGGCATATTGACTGCAGCTGCCGCCGAGCTCAGCAACGTGCACCCCACTTTTCACGTTTTTAAATTGAAAATTTGCCTGTCTGATGAGACACTTATTATTCCACTCGATGAAATTCGTATTGACGACAAGCTTCATTTTGTTGAAGAACCCGCTGAAATCATAGACCGTGAGGTCAAACAACTCAAACAAAGTCGTATTCCCATCGTTAAAGTCAGGTGGAATTCGCGGCGTGGGCCGGAATTCACTTGGGAACGGGAAGACCAAATGCGACTCAAGTATCCTCAGTTATTCACTGACGCTACTTCAAACACGACTTCAAACTAAATTTTGGGATGAAATTCCTCTAACAGGGGGAGAATGTAACACCTGAAAAATTAGGGCTAATAATTAGTGCCTAATCATCTCTAATACATGTAATTAGTTATGTGTTAGGCTAATTTGTGTATCAAATAATATATATTGTTGAATCTTTACAATTACGCGATTTGGTTAAATCGTGCGCGTTTCAATTGAATGTAATTCGGTTCAATTAGTACGGACGTTGGTGAACAATTTTATTAAATAATATAACATTATTTAATAACACTATTACATTCAAAATATTATGTTGATAATATTTCAATTCTATTTCATATGGTACAAATAATGCTACGCGATTAAAATATTAAACGCACAAACAGTCAAAACAAAGTTAAGCTATATTGCATAACTCAATTATTAAGTATTTTGTAAAATACTTCAACAAAAGTATCGAATAATTATTTGTATTTTAAAACGTATATTTAAAGGTATAAAATAATTATTTAATGTTTAAACGATCGGAAAAATGAACACCCCACCACTAGTACAGATCTGCGATTTGGTCACACCAGAAAAGCGTGACTAAAACCATATGGTCACACTCGTTTTTTCACCTTGTGTGTGACTAAAGGTCGCGCCACCAAAGGGGTCCATACGGTCACACTAGCTGGTTAGTGGCCGTATCCATTTAAAAAGAGTAACCAAAACCATAAATGTGTGACCCTAAGCTCTTTAAAATCAAGTGAAAGTGTATTTTGTGTGACTATTTTCCATCCAATGGTCACTTGAGTTGTATGTTTGTGTGACCATTTGTAAGATTTAGTCACACAACAAGTTCTTTATTTTGGGATTTGGTTACATAAATTTAAGTCAAATGTGACCAAAAGTGTTAATAAGTGTGACCATATGATCTTTAAAGTAAGGTAAACTTGTATTTTGTGTGATCATATGCTCATTAATGACAAGTAAAACATGTATTTTGTGTGACTGTTGTCCATCCAATGGCCACTTTATTTTCATATTTGTGTGACGTTTTGTATCATTTAGTCACACAAGGAGTGATTTATTCTGGGATTTGGTCACATAAAATTAAGCCAAAAGTGGTCGTAGGTGGTAATAAGTGTGACCATATGCTCTCTAATGTCAAGTAAACTTGTACTTTGTGTGACTATTGTTCATCCAATGGCCACCCTATTTTCATGTTTGTGTGACGTTATGTATCATTTAGTCACACAAGTAGTGATTTATTATGGGATTTGGTCACATAAAATTAAACCAAAAGTGGTCGTAGGTGATAATAAGTGTGACCATATGCTCTGTAATGTCAAAAAAACTTGTATTTTGTGTGACTATTGTCCATCCAATGGCCACTTTATTTTCATGTTTGTGTGACGATTTGTATCATTTAGTCACACAAGTAGTGATTTATTATGGGATTTGGTCACATAAAATTAAACCAAAAGTGGTCGTAGGTGATAATAAGTGTGACCATATGCTCTGTAATGTCAAGTAAACTTGTATTTTGTGTGACTATTGTCCATCCAATGGCCACTTTATTTTCATGTTTGTGTGACGATTTGTATCATTTAGTCACACAAGTAGTGATTTATTATGGGATTTGGTCACATAAAATTAAACCAAAAGTGGCCGTAGGTGATAATAAGTGTGACCATATGCTCTGTAATGTCAAGTAAACTTGTATTTTGTGTGACTATTGTCCATCCAATGACCACTTTATTTTCATGTTTGTGTGACGATTTGTATCATTTAGTCACACAAGTAGTGATTTATTATGGGATTTGGTCACATAAAATTAAACCAAAAGTGGCCGTAGGTGATAATAAGTGTGACCATATGCTCTATAATGTCAAGTAAACTTGTATTTTGTGTGACTATTGTCCATCCAATGGCCACTTTATTTTCATGGTTGTGTGACGATTTGTATCATTTAGTCACACAAGTAGTGATTTATTATGAGATTTGGTCACATAAAATTAAACCAAAAGTGGCCGTAGGTGATAATAAGTGTGACCATATGCTCTGTAATGTCAAGTAAACTTGTATTTTGTGTGACTATTGTCCATCCAATGGCCACTTTATTTTCATGTTTGTGTGACGATTTGTATCATTTAGTCACACAAGGAGTGATTTATTATGGGATTTGGTCACATAAAATTAAACAAAAAGTGGTCGTAGGTGATAATAAGTGTGACCATATGCTCTGTAATGTCAAGTAAACTTGTATTTTGTGTGACTATTTTCCATCCAATGGCCACTTTATTTTCATGTTTGTGTGACGATTTGTATCATTTAGTCACACAAGTAGTGATTTATTATGGGATTTGGTCACATAAAATTAAACCAAAAGTGGCCGTAGGTGATAATAAGTGTGACCATATGCTCACCCAATGGCCACCTGATTTGTATTTTGTGTGGCGTTTTGCACTATTCAGTCACACACAACTTATGTAACAAACAGTGGTCAAAGTGTGTGACCATATTACGTGCGTGCATCTTTTAGTCACATATAAAAAGTCAAATAGATGTGTAACAATTTGAATTAGTATATATAACACCACAAATAAAAATTGGAATGTACATAATTAATTAATATTGTAAAAGTTGGATCGGAATGTACATGATCAAAATCGACTAATTACTAACATCACAGTTGTAACGACTTTTTACTCTTGATCAGTTTGGTCTTCGCTTGCTTTACCATGGAATCACTAGACATAAAACATTTGCGCCTTTTCTTTGATATATCTCGTACAGTTCTGTTCTCATCATGATCAGCTGACTTTTGTAGATAAGTAGGTGATGGTGTTACTGTACAAGAAACAAGGTGGCGCATATGTATCAAAATCTAAATAAAATTTGAAGAACTATATGTATCAGTAGTAAGATATATAAAAACGTGTACTATATATGTACCTCCTCATCAATAATCACTTGATCCTTTGGCCACGCACAATAACCACCTTCTACATCCTTAACTGTTTTGACACCATTGTTTGCATTGTCCGGAATAAAAGCAACATCCACTAACGATTTATCAACAGACACTTTGTAGCAATCGTTTGGAAGTGTTCTGTTATGAAGCTTCATTTTTTCATTTGACACCCAGACAGTACCCAACGCAATGACGTTTGCCTTCTTTAAGTGCCACAGTTTACACTTGTAAAACTAAAGAAAATGATATAACAACAGTTATTACGTGTGTGTATATATATATATGTATATATATATATGTGTGTGTGTGTGTGTATGCATTATAATTTGATTAAACCGAATAATATATGAACATTTAGGATTACATTACCTCCACCTGCGGTGTTGTTGGAGGCGGATTCTTTTGCAATTCCGACTGTTTTGGTCGTTGGGACGTGTTGTCATCTTGTGAATCTTACGGCCTGTTTGACTGCTCAACAGATTTATAACAAATTTCCTATATAATACTCGATAAATATCAAGTATGTAATATGTAAAATTATTAAACCACAGTGAGAAATACTGAAATCAAATTAACTCTAATGTTTTAACACTTACACTTGATTCTGTTGGCTTTTCCAAACTTGCAAGTCCATAATTAGACTTGCGAGAGCTGTCATCCTTCCCACAAACATCACTTAAGGCAGTATTTCCGCCCTCCTGATCAGGATGGGTAGCTATATCCACGGTAGGAGATGACACCTGCAATATAAATTAAGAAATACATTTGTCAGCAACCATGTTATTAAAGAATAAAATGTATGCATAAGTAAAACAATGAAAACCTTTCCTGTAATGCTGGTACCGTAGGTGTCAATGCATCCAACCGACTCTTAAGTTCGATAACCATTGCCTGTGTATCTGTCACTTGGCTGGACAACGTCGACACTAATTTATCTTTGTCTTCATTTTTACGTTTCTCAGCTGCAAGTTCCGCTTCAAGTGCTTTGAATCTCGCATCATCGTATGCTTTTCTGTTTCGGGGTAGATTAAAATACGTCTTGACTGTCACTCCGCCTCCCACTCCTCTGGCATATCCAGATTTTTCAGGACCAAGCACCTCTGTCAATCCGTCGCCATTGTCAACCTTTAAGGTTCCAGCTTTGATCTGCTCCTCAGCGGCTTCCTGCAGTAAAGATTTCATCAGGCAATTAATGTGTTTAATGCAAAACAAACATGAATTTATAAATGGAAAACTTCATGTCAAAATGCTTACTACTGCATTTTCCTTTTCTTTGGTTGTGTTGTCTCGAAATACCCTTTCTTTGTTTACCCTTCCTTTCACCCCAACAGAGCACGTGGGGGTTCTTCATGTTGTTCAATAACTTTATCTTCGATCTTATAATCATCAAATACACATGCATGTAATGTTAAACCAATTAATATATTAACTTAGACAATAAAAAACAGAAACAAATTACATTTAAGACTTATTATATATACATGTAGTAATTAGAAACAAACATTCGCTTTGTAAATGTAAGTACCATTTTCTTTTTCACATATATGTATCCACCACGTCCCATTGTATGCGGATAAAGAGACTTGGAGCGCGCCTCTTTTGCTGCACGTGACTTGCGCTTAGTTACAGAAGAGCAAAATGATAATTAATTAGTTTAATTTAGGCATAAATTTGCAAACTCAAAGCATATGAAAGCTATATTATGTATGGAGTTAAATATAAATGACCATCACTAACCTGGTAATTTTCCGTGCTCGTATACTCTACGAATGCGTCCCATTCCGCAAATTTGACAATTGAACTGTATTTAAATGAGACTTCTTTTAGATTTGCAGGTGTGTGTAGGTTAGGCAGGATGTACTTGTCCCTCAATTTACTTCTGAAAGTCCGTAGATGCCCACCTAGACGATACATTATTTTCCCTTTGTATGTCTCCTCAAGGACAAAATATCGCTGCAATATTAGAATACTCAAGTGGATCAGAAACTGAAACTATAATTGTAACAAAACATCTTTATCTAATTAGGTTACCACGATCAATATACTAGATAGCAAACAGATTACATATACTAGATGTATATATATATATGTATGTATATATATATATATATATATATATATATATATATATATATATATATTTATACAATGTATTCTCAACATTCACGAGTCTGTTTAACAGCAATCTAATGTGGTTTTTTAACATTAACAAATTAATTAAATATATGTACTTGCATATATAATATGTATCTATAGTGTATTCTCAGTATTAATTTTTTGATAAATTATAAAGGAAACTAAAGGGATCTGATCAGTGTTTAAAACTTGCCGTGATTTCATCCCAAAGTTTTGCTCTTGATTCTGGATCGACCTTCTTCCATGTAAGAATCTTTAAACCTATATGCTCACGCACCATGTCTCCCAAGAAACTTCAAACACTGCGCTGTTATCCCCTGTGAGCCTGCCCATTGAATCGAAGGCTACATTGAGTTTTGATGCACCGGGTTTGTTAAACTTGTTGCGAAACTTAGCTAGCCTTGTGATGCCCCTTGGAGGAACTATTTTGATTGTTGAATCAGTGTTTTCACGAGCATCATGTTCTTCATCAGAAGATGAATCATACTCCTCTGATTCATACCTGTCTTGCATGTTTCCTTTTTTTTTTTGTGTGTGTGTGTGTGTGTGTGTGTGTGTAAAGTGATCATGTTTTATTTTAATGTGAAATATCTATACTTCCTTATTATACCCTTATCAATAGTTTAATGTATTAAAAAACTTGCATTTTGATTCCTCTAATGGGTGGCAATTCGGGTTGGGTCGGGTTGACGGGTTCAGATTGTCGGGTTGTCGAGGTGAATGGTTCAGGTTGAATGGTTAAGGTTGTCAGGTTGAATGGTTCAGGTAGAATGTTTCGGGTTGTCAGGTTTGGGTTGTCGGGTTGACGGGTTCGAATTTTCAGGTTGGTGGGTTGGCGCCTCAGAAATATTCGAGTCGGGTTCGTGTCGGGTTTCGTGTCGAGTCAGAAATTACCAGCCCTTATATCTATACATTTGGTAAGTATGGTATTTTTGAATTTTAGCTCTTCACACCATCCTCATGTTAACTATACATTTGGTAACTACTATATTTTTGAATCTTAGCTCTACATTTAGTTGTTGCATCCATTAACTACTATATCCATACATTTGGTTAGTCTCTAATATCATCCTGTCTGTTGCACTTCATAGCCCAATACACACTCTGATACAATCAGTTTTGATTTCAAACCAACGAATTCAAATCAACATACACACGAATTCAAATCAACATACACACGAATTTGATACAACCAGTTTTGAATTTAAATTGAGCAGCAAAATAAATTACAAATTGTACCAACAAACACACGAATTCAAATCAACATATATATATATATATATATATTTAGCAGCAAAAATTATATACATAATTAACAAATTAAATTATACCAAGTAACTACCTAGTTTTGATTGCATTCGAAGCCCCCATATGCGCTAATATCTTTGCGATCACTTCGTCCGGGAGATCAAATAGCGACAACCCGTGTTCCTTGCTTAGTCGGCGTTTCTTTGCAAGTTGGAATTCCATGATTTTTATCTTGCTTGTAGTTTTGGTTATGCTCTGTTTCAAGTTTTTTGGAAGTTGGTACGCAGGGAACTGAAACGCCTGGTGATGATGCGTAATGACCACATGCCGCCATTTTTTGTCTTATAGTCAATTACAGAAATACCCTAAAAAATAATAGGCTTCTTATTCTTTTAGTAAGGGTATTTATGTCAATAACACGTTTATTGTATATATTTAGACGTCTACATATATGGTAACAAGATAATTTATTTTTATACTTGATACAAAACTTAGGATAAGTGTTATTGTTCAATAAATGGTGAAATTAAACTTAGGATAAGTTGTATGATTCAATAAATGATGAAATAATTATATCCTAAGTTTAATAGTGGCGTCTGTGATATTGGTAATAGCATATATCATATATTTCATTATTAAACTTAGGATAAGTTGTATGATTCAATAAATGATGAAATAATTATATCCTAAGTTTAATAGTTGCGTCTGTGATATTGGTAATAGCATATATCATATATTTCATTATTAAACTTAGGATAAGTTGTATGATTCAATAAATGATGAAATAATTATATCCTAAGTTTAATAGTGGCGTCTGTGATATTGGTAATATCATATATCATATATTTCATTATTAAACTTAGGATAAGTTGTATGATTTAATAAATGATGAAATAATTATATCCTAAGTTTAATAGTGGCGTCTGTGATATTGGTAATATCATATATCATATATTTCATTATTAAACTTAGGATCAGTTGTATGATTCAATAAATGATGAAATAATTATATCCTAAGTTTAATAGTGACGTCTGTGATATTGGTAATATCATATATCATATATTTCATTATTAAACTTAGGATCAGTTGTATGATTCAATAAATGATGAAATAATTATATCCTTAGTTTAATAGTGGCGTCTGTGATATTGGTAATATCATATATCATATATTTCATTATTAAACTTAGGATCAGTTGTATGATTCAATAAATGATGAAATAGTTATATTCTAAGTTTAATAGTGGCGTCTGTGATATTGGTAATATCATATATCATATATTTCATTATTAAACTTAGGATAAGTTGTATGATTCAATGAAACTAAAATAAAAAAAACCTGCACCAGCCTAGATTCGAACACAGGTTTACATGGTAGCCGTCATATACCTTCACTCAACACACTGAAACCACTTAAGCACAAGTTCTTTTTGTTAATATTTATGCAAATTATTCATTTTAAAGTGTTTGAAGGTGATTAGTTTTCTATAATTCCCCTAATTTACTTAATTAAAACCCTAATTATTTACAAAACAACATGCCGTACACAACTAATCTAAGATTCAAACCCTCCAATGGACAAGTCTTGGATGGGAACAAGCAGGATGAACAAACGTTATATAGATGGAGTAAAATCATTTATTGATTACGCGGTAGGTAACTTGGAGAAGACGACTAACATCGACCCTCTAGTAAATAAACATGTTCAGATCCCATGTCCATGTACCAAATGTTTAAATCATGTAGTGCGTACAGTGGAGGAAGTGCATTTCCATTTATTCAGTAATGGTATTGATATAAGCTACACAAAGTGGACTAAACATGGAGAAAAGGATGATTCATCATCTAGTGCCGTGGAACATCATCACAATGGTGCAACAGATTTTGTTGACACCCAGCAAACGGATTCTGATACATACATTGCAACAGATGCCCCAGAAACAGTTGAAATGGTTAATGCTGCAAACGATAACTTTGATGATGAGGATCCGGATGACCAACTCAAGTTTCATGAACTACTTTCAGATGCAGAGAAGCCGCTTTACAAAGGATGTCCGTTCACAAAGTTGTCAGCAATTATTCAACTACTAAACTTGAAAAGTAAGTATGGTTGTTCTGATAAGTTCTTTACTGAACTACTGGGATTGTTAAAAAAGATGCTACCTAATGATAATGAACTGCCGAAAAAAACTTACCAGGCAAATTTTTTTTTTGAAATTAATGGGGTCAGGATACCAAAAGATAGATGTATGTATAAACAATTTCCTTCTTTACTGGAAAGACGATGAGGAATCGACTGTGTGTAGAACTTGTGGGACATCAAGGTGGAAGCTGGATCAGAAGACAAATAAAGTGAAAGATAAAATTTCAGCAAAGGTAATGTGGTATTTTCCAATATCACCAAGATTGAAACGACTCTTTAGGATAGAAAATATTGCCGAAGAATTATGGTGGCACGCGACTAGGAGGGAAACAGATGGTGTGTTACGTCACCCTGCAGATTCACAGGCATGGCGTACCATAGATACAAAATTTCCTGAAATTGCAAAAGATCCAAGAAATCTAAGGCTAGGAATATCGGCTGATGGGGTTGACGTCAATAGAGGAAATAGGCATCACAGTGTGTGGCCAGTTTTAACTTTCATTTACAACCTTCCTCCATGGTTGTGTATGAAAAGAAAGTTTATATCGCTTTCTGTGTTGATCCCTGGATACCCAGGAAATGATATCGATGTTTTTTTGGAACCGTTGGTTGATGATCTGCAAACCTTATTCGAGGAAGGGGTTGACACATATGATGCTTCCACAAAAGAAGTCTTTAATCTATGTGCAGTTGTGTTATGGACAATAAATGATTACCCTGCACTCGGTACTTTATGTGGCTGCCCAACCAGTGGATACAAAGGTTGTGTAGTATGTGGGAAACAAACAGATTGTGTTAGACTTCCTGCGTCATCCAAGCAGAGTTATGTTGGTCACAGAAGATATCTACCATATACACACGCGTTCAGAAAGCAAAGGAAGGCGTTCAATGGACAATAAGAATTCCGCCCGTCTCCAATTCCAATGACTGGGGAAGAAATATACAACGAGGTCAAACATATTGAAAATAAGTGGGGAAGGGTAAACCGACCAAACAATAAGGCATCAGGAAACCAGAAAGATGCGAGAGGCATAGGTGGGAAGATACAAAAGCACAAAAGGAAAAGAGGAACTCAAGATGGTAGTTCAAGCCAGATAGATCAAGGTGATGCGTACTGGAAGAAATTCAACATTTGGTATCGAAAGCTTAAGTATTGGAGGCATAATGAAGTTAACCATTGTATTGATTTCATGCATATAGAAAAGAATGTTGGTGAGAGTCTAGTCGGAACTTTGCTAAATGTTCCAGGAAAGACGAAAGATGGAGAGAATGCTCGATTGGATCTGAAAGAGTTGGGGATAGATAAACCAGAGTTGTTTGCTAGGAAATAAGGAGACAAAACAATACTACCTCCAGCAAGTTACACATTAACGAATGCCGAGAAAGACATCTTTTGTGAAACGTTATACAACATCAGAGTACCTCAAGGCTATTGTTCAAATTTCTCATCTTTAGTCAGCCTAAAAGACAGGAAGCTCATCGGCCTTAAATCACATGACTATCACATGCTAATGCAAGAGTTTTTGCCCATTGCAATACGGTCAATCATGGACCAACCCACACGATATGCTATCATCAGGTTTTGTTTTTTTTTTTAAATCGATATGTAGCAAAGAAATAGTATTGGATGAACTAGATAAGATGCAAGAAGAACTTTGTGTCACACTCTGCCTGCTTGAAAAGTTCTTTCCTCTGTCATTTTTTGATATTATGGTCCATTTAACTGTGCACCTAACTAGGGAGGTAAGATTATGTGGTCCGGTATGCTTTCGTTAGATGTATCCCTTCGAACGCTGTATGAAGGTTATTATAGGACATGTTCGAAACAGAAATAAACCAGAAGGATGCATTGCTGAGGAGACTATTGCAGAAGAAACAATAGAGTTTTTCGCAGAATATAAAAAATCCATGAAAACTATTGGTATCCCACATGATGAACATGAAACTGATGAAAACAATGAGGACGGAAAGCCACTGTCGGCAGGCAAATCAAGTGGTGTTTCTGCAGAACTCCTTCAGAAAGCGCATTTGTATGTAATACAAAACACAGATGAAATTCTACCCTATATCAAGTAAGTATTACTAATACATGTCTGTTTAGTTACTTAAATTGTTGCAACAAACATAATAAGCAGACACCTTGTTTCAGGCAACACAAGCACGTTTTAGAAACACAAAACCCGGGTATGCGAAAAGCGTTGCTGCATAATGAGCACATTATATCTTTTGGTACCTGATTATGCGAAGAGGTAATTAATTATTTTTTGTAACTGCTTGTTTGTTGAACCTTCAATTTGAAGCTCATTTGTATATACTTGTAATGATATTCAGGTTGCCAGAGAATTAGCTATCTCCAAAGAAACTGTATCAGAAACCGTAAGGTGGATTTCACTTGGACCACGCGCCACCATAGTGAAATACAGTGGATACAACATCAATGGGTATACATTTCGTACTAAATGTACTGAAGGCAACGTTAACCAAAACAGAGGGGTTAGTGTTGTGACAGAAGATATGCACATATCCAAAGGAGTAGCAACCACAAGATGCAAATTGTATTATGGGGTTTTGCAAGAGATATGGGTACTAGATTACCGTTTCAGGCAACTCCCTATTTTCAAATGTGATTGGGTTAACCATCGGAATGGTGCGGTCAAACGCGATACTAAGCTTGGTTATACATTAGTTGACCTGAATAATTTAGGCCACAAGGTTGATCCGTTCATATTAGCCTCACAAGCACGACAAGTGTTTTATGTGAAAGACCAGGCAAGTAGAAATTATATTGTCTTGAACACACCTCCCAAGAATTACAGAGATACATATGATGAAATCGATGAGGAATTTAATACCGTCATTCACCCGCACAATGATAACATTTTGCCATGGGTGGATCCACGTGACCTGGGTAATGAATCACGAGATGATTACTATCGAACCGACAGTGGAGGTATTGTTATAAAATCCAAGTGACCGCACCATGTCATGCCGGAACACTAGCTATATAATTGTAATACATTAGCCTTGTAAATTACTTTTTAATTATTTTATGGAATGTTTATTTGTATCTTAATTTCTATGACTTAAACAATGATTATTTGTATCTTAATTTCTATGACTTAAACGTGACCATAAACATCATTTGGTTACACATTTGTGAAATGGTGTGGCAATTGTAAAGCAATATGTGTAACCATATGTACCTGTTTTTGGCTACTCTGAAACCATGTGTGACAAACTCGACTACATGATTTAGTCACATAAACAATTACTTAAAGTGACCATATAGTGGCATATGATTTAGACACACAAAATAACATTGTATGTGACCAATATAAAACTTAGTGATAATTGATGTCAATTTTGGCTCTAAAAAATAGCTACATGAATATTTCACAAAGTGACTGTTGTGAATATATTCGTCACATAAAATCAACTTAAACGTGACCATAAACATCATTTGGTTACACATTTGTGAAATGGTGTGGCTATTGTAAAGCCATATGTGTGACCATATGTACCTGGTTTTGGCTACTCTGAAATAATGTGTGACAAACTCGACTACATGATTTAGTCACATAAACAGTTACTTCAAGTGACCATATAGTGGCATATGATTTGGACACACAAAATAACATTGTATGTGACCAATATAAAACTTAGTGATAATTGATGTCAATTTTTGCTCTAAAAAATAGCCACATGAATATTTTACAAAGTGACTGTTGTGAATATATTCGTCACATAAAATCAACTTAAACGTGACCATAAACATCATTTGATTACACATTTGTGAAATGGTGTGGCCATTGTAAAGCCATATGCGTGACCATATGTATCTAGTTTTGGCTACTCTGAAATCATGTGTGACAAACTCGACTACATGATTTAGTCACATAAACAGTTACTTCAAGTGACCATATAGTGGCATATGATTTAGACACACAAAATAACATTGTATGTGACCAATATAAAACTTAGTGATAATTGATGTCAATTTTGGCTCTAAAAAATAGCCACATGAATATTTCACAAAGTGACTGTTGTGAATATATTAGTCACATAAAATCAACTTAAACGTGACCATAAACATCATTTGGTTACACATTTGTGAAATGGTGTGGCTATTGTAAAGCCATATGTGTGACCATATGTATCTGGTTTTGGCTACTCTGAAATTATGTGTGACAAACTCGACTACATGATTTAGTCACATAAACAGTTACTTCAAGTAACCATATAGCGGCATATGATTTAGACACACAAAATAACATTGTATGTGACCAATATAAAACTTAGTGATAATTGATGTCAATTTTGGCTCTAAAAAATAGCCACATGAATATTTCACAAAGTGACTGTTGTGAATATATGCGTCACATAAATTCAACTTAAACGTGACCATAAACATCATTTGGTTACACATTTATGAAATGGTGTGGCTATTCTAAAGCCATATGTGTGACCACTAGCTTTTCCACATTCTAACACACACTGCACATATGGTCACATAAAAAGTTATGTGACCATATGTTCCTGATTTTGGTTACACTTGTATTATGTGTGACAAACTCGACTACATGATTTAGTCACATTAACAATTGCTTCATGTGACCATACGGTGGCATTTGGTCACAGTGTTTAAGAGTGTGACAAAGATTCATCACGTTTAATTTGTACAATGTGACTAATTCATCGAACTTACTCTTCATTTGTCACGCATTCCAAATTCATACGTGACTAACTAATCAGCAAAAAAATAGCAGATCCCTTTCGCCACATAAATGTTCGAACGTGTGTGACTAAATAATAACGTAAATTTTATTTTCGTACCTATAGTTACACAAATGTTCAAATGTGTGACAATCTGATTTCGAGCATGTGTGACCAAAGCCTCATTTTGTACTAGTGCACGGAGCGTAAACGCATGGAACAAATTTTGGGACACACCCACTTGGGGTGGCCCCCACTAAAGCGGCCTAGGAGAGGGGGCATCAAGCCCTCACCATTCATTTGTTACATCACACACACAACACATCTCTCTCTCTTCCTTTCCTCGTTTCTTCCATTTCCACCTCCATACCACCACCACCTTCAACTCTTAAAAACCACCATCAAACTTCACCAAATCACCTTGCTTGTTTGAAGAAAATTGATCACGAAGTCGAGCTCTACGTTTCCATCTTTTCGGTTTCTCCTCGCGCTTACTTGTAAGAAACCCGACACTTTCGAAAAACTTCTAGATTGCAAGTTATTTTAGTTGTGTGTTGTTAATATAGCTTAGATATGTCCAAATATATGTTTAAAACTCATTTTCGGAAACATTGTCGGAAAATTTCGGTTTTGGCCATTTTAAAGAAAAAGACTCTAGAAACACAACCAACTCAAAGTAATGGTTTTTATAAACTTAATGAACCAAAATAAGGGTCGAGTAAAAGAATCAGACCAAGTGGTGGTCGTTAAACACGTTTTCGACAAGTCTAGAAATCGATCAGGCATAAGTGACGCACAGCCAGATCTAGTATAGCGTCACTTCCCTAAGTGACGCATTTAGTGTCGCTTAAAACCCTAATCTTGCATCACTTGCCTAAGTGTTGCTTAAAACCCTCTTTTTACGTCACTACCTAAGTGACGCAAATTCAATACCCGACACTTGTACCCGACACTAGCTTAAGTGTCGCCCCTTATGCGTCACTTCCCTAAGTGACGCCAATAATTCAGAATTTACCATTTTATGCATCACTTCCTGAGTGTCGCCAAAACCATTAAGTGTCGCTATAAGTGACGCTAAAAACAAAAAGTTTTTAAACTATTTTTATACTAAGTGTCAAGCTTTTATAACCTCAAACACTTATGCGATACGAATTCTAAAACACATTGGAACATACTTTTAAGTATAACACTTCGAAATCATAATGAAAATGTTGAGATTATTTTTACAAACAATCACCAACGGGCCGTACACATTTTCAAAACACAATCAAATCAACCAAGTCGTAGTAACTTAGACAAGCTAATCAACCAAATCGTAGCCATTTGGACATTCTAGTTGGATGAACATCTACAAAGGCAGTCTTTATAGATACCTACTCACGTTTATAACCATCGCGTGTCATGGACACCCTCAGGTTACAAGTCTTCAGACATCACAATTCGGCTAATCAACTCAAGTTTATTAACTTAAACCCTTAAGACTCAGGTTAGTCTCATAGCCCCTATTTCACTGTTTTTACTCAGGGGTGTGATATACTTCTCGTTTTGTTTTACTATATGAACGCAAGTACGAAGTTAAACAAACACTACATGAGTTATTTCACTAATCATTTCAAAGCCCTCCTCAACATAGTTTGGTAATACGTTGTAGCGTGAATATTAGTATATGGTACCATATAGGATTGACCATCCTCGTTCGGGTTAGCACGCACTAACCGGTTAAACGGATGTAATAATATTTGTTCAGACGAGTGTAGATTAGGCACTCGTGGGAGGCACCTCGATCAGGATACCTAAATGTGGACCTGACACCTCGAGTTAAGCTCAGACTATGTGCTCATGGCTGTATAACTTTTATTTTTCTTAATTGCATTTTAAATTCAATTAAATCTTGCGGTTCATACGAATATGTTTTGACATACAAACCTGTGAGCTCACCAGCATTCGCTGACCCATTTTAGCATGTATCATAGGTACTCAGCAGTATGTTGGACTGCCCACATCAGGATTTATTAGCTTCAGTCAGCATTCAAACAATCAGAGATTTAATTGCATTATTATATTTTGTATAAAGTAATTATGTAATGTAAATCTCTCAATTTAGAAACTGAGCTAATGTAAACTATATTGTTGATTTAAACTTTAGTTTAAATCAATACAAATGTAAAATGACTCATGTAGTGGTCGTTCATTATTTACCTTGTGTGTTTTGATTATTGATTAGTCACGCCCCGACCCGATTCACTTCCGCAACTCGAAATTGGGGGTGCGACATACTGTAACAGAGATGAGTATATCTACTTAGTATTCGGGTTTGCAAAGTCCTATCCTATGGGTAACACTCACGTGAAATACTGGAAAGGGTGAACAATAAAGTCTATATTCAGGATAAGCTTAGACTGATAACAAAGTATAACAACTCCCATCTATACAGATAGAAATAATGTGACTATAACACCCCTCTTTCTTTACGTCAATATTATATAATTTAACTCGGAAGCGTATATTTAAAAACATATTTCATTACTATACATTATAGAAATGTACATAAATTGTTTCAAACTTTGAGACACAATAGTTTAAAATTATTAAAACCTCATTACAGATACTACCTAAAATGGGGTATTATATAATTCTAAACTTAGTTTATCTAAACTATATTAGAGTTGAATGATGTCAATCATTCCCTGCTAACAGCATCATCATCCTGTAACCTACGTACCCAAAATATAACCTGCATGATGTAAATTGAGGGATTTGCATAAAGCTAAGTGAATGAATCAGTCACACACTATTCTAATTTGCATAACAATTTGTTTACACCAAACAATCGTAAACACACATTAATCAATACAACAATTCAACAATGAGGATCGGTGGCTCTTGAGATACCATAATACCTGGGTGGCTCTCCAAGAACACTTACCCAACCTAACCGTATGGTCATAACGGATGAGACCGATAGCTAATGGTTGTTATAATCAAACACATGTACTACACATAACAAATGAATCAAGTCCCTGTGTAATTCACATAATAACCAACTAGCCCAACCAACTTGTTGACCTCAATAATGTCGCACCCCCAAATTCGGGTTGCGGAAGCGAATCGGGTCGGGGCACGACTAATCAATAATCACAAGCACAATGATATAATGAATGACCACTAAATGCGTCATTTTACTTTGTATGATAAAACTAAAGTTTACATCAAAATATTGTTTACATTAGCTCAGTTACTTGAAATTGAGAGATTTACATTACATAATTAATCTATACAAAACATAATAATGCAATTAAATCTCTGATTTGATTGAATGCAGACTCGAGCTAATGATTCCTGACTTGGGCAGCCAACCTACTGCTGAGTACCTGTGATACATGCTAAAATGGGTTAGTGAAACGCTGGTGAGCTCACAAGTTTGTGTGTCAACACATATTTGTATAAACCGCAAGATTTAATTGAATTTAAAATGCAATTAAGCAAAATAAAAGTTATACATCCATGAGCACATACTCTGAGCTTAACTTGAGGTGTCAAGATCACATTTAAGGTATCCTGATCGAGGTGCCTCCCATGAGTGCCTAATCTGCACTCGTTTGAAGAAATATTAGTACATCCGTTTACCTAGTTAGTGCATGCTAACCCGGACGAGGAGGGTCAATCCTATATGGTACCATATACTAATATTCACGCTACAACGTATTACCAAACTATGATGAGGAGAGCTTTGAAAAGATTAGTGAGATAACTCATGTAGTATTTGTTTGATTTCATACTTATAGTAAAATAAAACGAGCAGTATATCACACCCTTGAGTAGAACAGTAAAATAGGGGCTATGAGACTCACCTGTGTCTGGAGAGTTTAACTAATTAAACTTGAGTTGATTAGCCGAGAATCGATGTCCGAAGACTTGTAACCTGAAGGTGTCCACGACACGCGATGGTTATAAATGTGAGCAGGTACCTATAAACACTACCTTTGTAGTTGTTCGTCCAACTAGAATGTCCAAATTACTACGATTTGTTTGATTTGATTATGTTTTGAAAATGTGTACGGCCCGTTGGTGATTTGTTTGTAATAATAATCCTATATTATTATTTTGATTTTCGAAAGGTTTTATACTTAAAAAGTATTTATAAACTTTAGGTGGCGGGGGTCCGGGGGCAGCGCCCCTGGTTAGCGGGGTTCCAGGGGTGGCAACCCCTTGCGGGGTCCAAGGGGCGACAACCCCTTGCGGGGTCCAAGGGGCTGGCCCCTGGTTGGGGTTGAGATGCCAAGTCAGCTCGAAAAATTTTTATTTCTACTATATTGCTTTGGTGAAAAATGCATCTGAACTTGAATTTGGGTGAAATCAAGTGATAGAATTTTAGGTCTCGACACTTAGTAAAATCTGAGTTTTCTAGGTTCTGTCTTATGCGACACTAGGTGCGACATAAGATGTTGTGTCGCAGGTCATGACTGCGACATAGGTCCTTGTGTTGCTATGTGCGACATACGCAAGTTAATGCGACATAAGGTATTGTGTCGCTATGTGCGACGGGAATGAGTTCTGCGACATAGTGTTTTGTGTCGCTATATGCGACATCTGAAAGTATTACGACATAGAGGCTTGTGTCGCTATATGCGACATAGGCCATGATTTGGCGACATAAGGGCTTGTGTCGCAGGTGGCCTGGAGCCTCTGCGACATAACGAGCTGTTGGCCGAAAAATGAGCCGAAAAGGTGTTTTCCGGTTTCCGTTTGACTATAACTTTTACCCAACCCATATTTGGACATTATAAGCTTAATTAAACAACAAACAAGTGAAAATAATGGAAATCGGAGTGTTTAGAGATTTGTCGGAAACTTACAAACTTAACGCCGGTGAAATCCGAAAAGGTAGAAATGTAGATCGTGACGAGGTGGTCATTTTCTTCTAAATGTGTCTTGAATTTCGATGGCGTTTGGCGGTAGTAATCGACGGTTTTTGATGGTGGTGGTGGTTTAGAGAGAAAAGGAAGAAGAGTGAGAAAGAGGGAGTTGGAGAAATGAGGAAAAAGGAGGGAAGGGAGGGGGTTTTGGTGAGCCTCCTCCTTTTACGCCCCTGCTTTTGCGCTCCGTGCGGTGTTCGTTTTCCGATCGTTTAAACGTTTAATCATTTATTTTACATTTTTAAATATACGTTTTAAAATACAAATATTTATCCAATCTTTTTCTCGAAGTATTTCATCGAATATTTAAAAATCGGGTTTAAAATATACTTTTTGATTTGTTTGTGCGTTTAATATTTTGGTCGCGTAGAAATTATCTGTACGGTACAAAATAGGTTTGTAATATTATTAAAATAACATCTTAAATATGATATCATTATTAAATAATGTCACGTTATTTAATAAATTTGGTCACCAACGTCCGTATTTATTTGATTCGAATTACATTCGATTTGATTTGCGCACGATTTTATCAAATCGCATAATCGTATATATTCATTAATATATATTTTGATATGCGAGTTGAGTCTGGAACTCGACTCGCATCATAAACTGCCATAGCGAGTTTAAAGTATAAATCGATTAAAGCATCAATTTTAACAAAATCGATCGATGTATTCACATTATATAAGACTTGATTAACATAAACCCTAAATATTCTTGTTAATTAATGCCTTATATCAATGTAAATCATTCAAATTTCAAACCGAAACCCTAAATATATAAAAGCTTCAATTTCATTTGAATTAGACGGTGAAATACACTGATTTATACCTCAAAATGTTCGTAAACTCAAAGTGTATAAATGCTTCGGAGTCAAAAAGTCATTCCCTAACTTGTGAAATTAAAATCAAACGAAAACTAAGTTTCGTCTCGTTTTGCACTCACTCGACTCGCACGTATAAGTGAACTCGCAAATGTTTGTGGATTCGGTGAATGTTTGACTCGTTTGACTTGGTCCTTTATACTATTTACTCTATTCGCAATTTTGGAGCTCGATTCGCAGGTTTGACTAGTCAAACTCGCAGAATTAAATTAAAACGCGAATTTAATACTAAGTATAAATTAAAACCCATTATTTTTACAAGTCTAAAATAAAATTATTTTTCACTTGTATTTGTTACGATTGTTCAACACTGATTAGCATGATTTAATTCCAAAGGGTAAATATACTTTTTAAACAAAAACTTCATATAAGCATAACACTAAAAATCAAATATAAAATAAAAAGTAAAAACATAATCACATACTAACAGTGGTATCAAGTATCATTTTATTAATCACTTAAGTACAAAAACAAAATACAATAAATAATTAACATAGATAAATGAACAGAATAAGAATTTATCTGCTAGGATCATATTAGGAAGAAGAAGATATTTTTGTTATTATTAAACGTCTAACTTGATTGTTAGTATACATACCTCATGAAATTCTAATAAGTCATAAACACACCATTACTCACTTTACCAGTTATAAATTTATATTTATAAAATTATAACTTTATTTACCTTTATCCACACAACATAATTAATGAAAAATTATTCACAAATGTGAATCTTTTATATAGATATTTCAAAATGATTACCGATATTATGATCCACATAAACAAATTATACTCGAATTTCTAAGCAGACTTTTTATTGTTAGTATGAGTATTAACTTATGATTTCCATAATATGATATACTGTGAGATCAAGTAAAACACATAACACTGAATTTATAACTAAGGTACCTAAAGCACACTTATGTTATTTTAATTTAGACATATATCAAATTCATAATGAAAATACTAGTGATTCCAGGTCTGTATTCATATGCAACAGAGGATCTCTTAGTATGAACACTATGGGTTTGAAACTATTATCTTATCTTAGTTAATAGTTTCAGATCTGTACTCACGTACATCAAAGAAATTATTAACTAAGTTAATAACCATATATTTTTATACCATTTGTCACTTTCAGTGCATGGAAATACTGTCCTTCAACAATTAAGACTTATGTCATACATCACAAAATAGTCACATAAGCTAATATTCAGGCATATTAAGACTTCTTAAATGCTTTTGAAATTATGACATAATTTGCCTACCGGTATATCATATGATGAAGCTATCCATACTTCAATAAAAATAGCAATTTATTACTTTGTGAAAAGAGGTGTATAATAATATAAATATAAATATATACCTAATAAAAGAGTCAAAATGTGAGTGTAGCTTATGAGAACCTACTAACACATCATACTTAAGACTTAAGTTTATTGTAAATAAACTTATTCTCCTAATGTACTATCATTTCCCTTAGTTTTTGCAGACAAAAACTTAAACAGTTTTAAAGAATATTATTATATTCTTTAATGAAGGCGATTCCCCTCAGGTAACAAGCAAATGAATGCCATACGCCCCCACATTTTTTTATATTCCTAACTATTACAAAGTTACCCTTGGAAGACTAATCACTCTGGATTTCTCATTCCATTTAGTTGAACCAACATCTCAAAATGATCTCTGTCGAACGCCTTCGTATATAAGTCTATTAAGTTATCTAAAGATGGAACCTTAACTAACTTTATTAAATTCTTTTCAGCACGGTCTCTAATGAAGTGATGTCGAATATCAATATGCTTAGTTTTACTGTGCTTCACCGGATTATTGGTGATCGACATTGTTGATTCGTTGTCAATCATCATAGGAGTATCGGTTATCTTCAACCCGTAATCCCACAGTTCCTGTTAAATCCACAATACTTGAGAGCAACAGCTGCCAGCTGCAACATACTCAGCTTCACATGGAGAAATGGATACTGAGGTTTGCTTTTTGCACTTCCTAGTTACTAGTCGTCCTCCTAAGAATTGATAACCACCTGTTGTAGATTTTCTATTTTGATTACATCCTCCATAATCCGAATCAGTATAAGCAACGAAATCCAAGTCTCCATCAATCGGATACCAAAGTCCCATCTTCGGTTTCCCTTTGAGGTAACGGAAAATTCGCTTAACTGCTTGCATATGAGACTCTTTCGGATTAGCCTGATATCTTGCGCATATACAAACTGCAAATATAATGTCAGGTCTGGATGCAGTCAGATACATTAGTGATCAAATCATTTCCCTATATAGAGTAGGATCAACATCCTGATCACTCGATGTATCCGAACCAAGTCCATGATTGACTGGAATAGGAGTATGATAAACTCTACTTTCATCTATCTTAAATCGTTCCAATAGTTCAGCAATATATTTAGATTGATGAATAAAGAATCAATCCTTCTTTTGGTCAACTCGTAACCCTAAGAAGAAGTTCAACTCTCCCATTGCAGACATCTCGCACCTTTTTCTCATGACTTTCTCAAATTCTTGACACATCTTTTTGTCAGAAGACCCAAAGATAATATCATCAACATACACTTGTACAATTAGAAAGTCCTTCTTTTTCCACTTAACGAAGAGTGTACTATCAATTGATCCTCTTGTTAATCCATTCTCAAGTAGATACAATGATAGTGTTTCATACCATGTCCTAGGCGCTTGATGTAATCCATATAGAGCCTTATTCAAACGATATACTCTATCAGGATAATTTGGATCAACAAACCCTGGTGGTTGAGAAACATACACCAGTATTTGTACTTTGCCATACAAGAAGACACTCTTAACATCCAACTGAAAAAGCTTAGTTTCTTTGTAGGATGCAAATACTAAGAATATCCTAATTGCTTCAAGCCTAGCAACTGGTGCAAACAATTCGTTATAATCTATTCCTTCTTCTGGGTTAAAACCTTGAACCACTAAACGATCTTTATTGCGAGTTACGATTCCCCGATCATCTCTCTTACACTTAAAAACCCATCTAGTTCCTATTGGATATTCTCCCTTAGGTAGGTCAACCAAGTCCCATACTTGTAATTTTTCAAACTGTGAAAGTTCTTCTTGCATAGCTTCGACCCATGAACTTTCTTTTAGTGCCATTTGCACATTCTTTGGTTCAGTTTATGAGATAAAGCATGAATATAAACATTGATTAGGAATCCCAGTCTCTTTAATTCATTGCACTATACAAGCTTTCTAAGTTTTCAGATGTACTAGCTTTGGTTTGATTTCTAGTATCTGTATGTATACAAAGTAGGGTATTTAGAAGTACTAGCCTTAGCTTGACTTCTTGTTAACATAGGTACTTCTGGATCACCTATGATGTTCTCAACTGGATGATTCTTACTAGTTCGAGTTACCGTTACCGGTTCAACCTGTATATCATCATCCAGATTAGTACCAATCTCTTCCAATGCTGGTAATTCTTCATTAGAAATAGATAATCTTAATTGTCTCAAAGTATTAATAATTGAATCTACTATCCTTTGAAGAACAACTTCTGGATCTTCTATTTCTTGAGATATATCAGCGAAAGGTTGTTGTGACTTACTTGTAGGTGCTTCATTTCAGTTGTCCTGATTTCAGAATTTAGAACACTCGATGTTGAGGTAGGGCCAATATTCCCATCATCAAACAATAAATGTTCAGGAATCTCTAAATCACTAACAAAGTCACTAATGAGAACTTTAAATGACTTAAAGAGATCGGAATAATCAAATTGCCAATCTAATCCCTTATGTGTGTCAGGTGTGTAGCTCATAACTTCAATGTTATAAACTACTTACAAACGTCCCGTGACTATTAAAGACTCTTTTGTTTGGCGAATTTGGCATATAACCTAGGAAAAACTCTTCATCAGCCTTTTCATCAAATTTAGCTTTATTTCCAGTCTTCAATATTGTGCATGCAACTCCAAAGGGTTCAAATCCCTTCATATTAGGTTTCTTATTGTTCAATAATTCATAACAAGTCTTGTTATGCTTTTTGATCGTAAGAACTCTATTGAGAACATGACATGCTGTATTCACTGCTTCTGCCCAGAAAATAATCGGAAGCTTTGAATCATCAAGCATAGTTCTTGCAGCTTCAATCAATGTTCTATTTTTCCTTTCAGCTACACCATTCTGTTGAGGTTCATATGGTGCACTGAATTGATGTTGTATCCCTTTGCTTAAGCAATAGATATTTAACATTGAATTCTTGAATTCTGTTCCATTGTCACTACGAATACGTTTAACTCTCTATAGACATTCTCTACTAGATCTAAGAATTCCATCAAAATGCCAGGATTTTCACCCTTAGATCCCAAAAAGAATACACATGAAAATCTAGAATAGTCATCTGTGATAACAAAACAGTACCACTTCCCACCTAGACATCTCTTGCTTATAGGGCCAAAGAGGTCCATGTGTAGCAGTTCAAATGGCGAGGAGATCGAGTTTTCAGTCTTAGACTTGTGTGGTTTCTTGTGTTGTTTTCCTTTCATACAAGGAACACACCTGTCTTCAGACTCGAAACGCTTTTGAGGTACACCCAGAACTAACCCATTTTTGGTTATAAAATTCATCTTTCTAAAATTCAGATGTGCCATCCTCCCATGCCATAAAAGTGTGTCTGCTTCTAAAGCCTTGGATAATAAACATGTTGATGCCATTGAAGAAATAGGAACACCCATGTTTATGGCATAGATGTCCTTCTTCCTTGGAGCCCTCATCAATATCCATTTCTCGGGAATTGTGAAACTCGACTTCAAGACTAAAGCCTCCTTTTCATTAAAATGAACTGGATGACCTTTATCACAGACTTGGGAGACACTCAGTAGGTTGTGAGTCAGTTCTTCAACATAATTCACATCCTTTAGTGTCAAAGTTCCATTTGAAACTTTTCCTTTCCCAGTTATTACTCCTCCTTTTTCATCAGCAAAGTTTACTCTTTCCTTCATTCTTCATTTGAAGTCCTTCAGTAGACTTCTTTCACCTGTCATGTGTCTTGAGCATCCACTGTCTACATACCACCAGCTATCTGTGTTCATAGTCTGCTCCCGCACATAACAAGTTGTACACAATTAGTTTTCAAGAAGGACCCAAGCCATTACGGTCTTGGTTTGTCCCTTATCATCAGCAATCTGAACTTCTTTAAAGTAACTATAATTGTTCCCATCAGGAATCTTGGTAACTTTCAAAGGAGTCTGAGGCTGTTGATGATCGGAAGTTCTATGCCTATCAGGAGAGTGAGTATTAAACCTCCTAGGCACATAACTTGCTGCTTGTGCACGTGAAGTAGAACCACTTTCATATTGACTGTGGTTTCTACTGGGGGTCTTAAACCTCGAAGGTGTCTTATCTCTAGATTTATTAGTAGTATTATCAATTTGAGTATAAGGCCTTTTAGGTTTAGGTGGAGAGACACTATGAGTACCATCTCTTTTCAAAATGTTTACAGGTTTGTTACCTAATCCTGGTTTAGGTCCTAACCTGTCTACAATAGAACTAGAGTTGATCAATGTCTTCTCATTAATCACTAACTTATGTGATGCTTCCAACTTCTTATTAGGACAACAAGAAGCCACATGTCCCTTTTAATGACATTTGAAGCAAGACATCTATTTACGTGACTTACTAACTTTTGCATTTTCATCTTGAGTCTTAGGCACTAAAGAATCAATCTTTTGTTCTTTATTAATTACATCATCTATCTTAGGATTATTCACATTTCCACTCGAGACAAACTATACTTTAGTGAAAGGAATCTTTTTACTATTATCAGATGACGAACTCATAATAACATTCTTCTATGCCTCTGACTGTTCAGACTTATTAGTTACTTTTGCTTCAGGATTTGCTTCAGTCATCTCAATGTCGACAGGAATTCTAGTGTGATTTGAGTTGAATGGAGGAGGTACATCAGTGTAACCTAATCCAAACTTATCCTTTACACTACGTTAAGCATCAAGCATTCTATCCATTTCAGATGTTCTAAAGTTTTCTAACTTACACTTCTGCTCAACTAACTTCAACTTATAGTCAGCTAACTCCTTATCCTTATTAGCAATCGTTTGATTCAAGTCCTTTAAGTTCAAATAGAGACCATCTATGATAATAGCTTTCTCATTAATGGTATCTTTAAGTGCAGTTTAATTGGAAATATCGAACTTAATCTTATCTTTTAAAGCCTGTTTATCCTCACCTAACCTACGCACATCAATCTTAGCTAGTTCAAGTTCAGATACTACAGTCTGATTAGATTCATTTAATATGCTAACTTGAGATGACAGGTTCTTGTTTGAAACAGTTAAAACACTAACCTGTGACTGTAAATAAGTAACTAAATAACAAACATCAGCAAGAGTAAGTGTATCAATACATACCCTTTTCTTGTCTATTTGAACTTCAGCCATGCGTGCTACAAAGTCATCACGACTCATATCTTCAGTTGAATCCATGTATAGCACGTCATCATCACTTGTTTTCTTCTCAATCTCAAGCACCTTCAATTCATATTCCGCATTAGTAGGCATATAGGATGTGGACTCAGCAGTTTTCTCTTGATCATCAATTTCAGCCATGAGAGCTTCCTCAGACTGAGCTTTCCAATCATAAGACCCATCTAACTGCTTTACCACTTAGGCTTTGGAGGTTAGAGAACTTCCCGAACCTTGTTTCCCATTGCCTATTTCAACTTTAGGTCTTTGACACTCACGAGCAAAGTGTCCATAACCTTGACAGTTAAAACACTTGATCTTGGTCTTATCAAACCCTGACCGATTGCCAACTACCTTTCTACCAGTCCTCTTCAAGAAATTCTTAACTCTCCTAGAAAACATAGCAAGTTGATCATGGAGATCTATTTCTTCAAGATAATCAGGGTCTATCTGATCATAGTCTTCATCAAACAAAATTGGATCATTGATTTTACTCTGAATGTAGTTCTCATAAGAAGCAACAAAGGAAGCAAGAACACACAATTGTTGTTCAGCAGATTTCACACTAATAGGCATATTCCGATGCTCTTGAGGTAACTTCTCAGATGATTTCCCCTTTGCTTCGCCACCAGATGATGTAAGAAAACACAGAACTTCAGTTATCATTTTACCCTTTTCATCAGTATCACCAACTAACAATGCAGTGGTCGAACTGGATGAAGCAGTTGACAGAGTTGATCTTCCATGGTAAAGTCCAAGATCCTGAGCCCGATAAGAATCAGTATCTCTTGTCTTTATTGTGAAATCATAACCTCTAATCTTGTCAATTGCCCACTCTAAGGTCATTGCTGCATACCTCTAATCATTATCTTTAATCATCACACCATACATTTCCCACTTACGGTAAACCTTTAATGAACTTGTCAGTTCTTTCTGTCTCAGTAGTGACAATCTCATGGTTATCTAGCTCACTTAGTAGATGGTAGTATCTGGTGGTATAAGCATCAAGATCTTCTCCATTTAAAGCTTTAAACATAGTGAACTGCTTTTTGAGAAGATATTTCTTGCCAGCCTTCACCTGTGGACTGCCCTCACATCTTTTCTCAAGTGCTTCCTAGAGCGTTCTTGCAGTTAGAAAAGATTTCAGCTGATGATTTAGCTCCTTTGGTAGACTCATTTTTATTGAAGAATGAGCCTTATTTTCAATCTCAAAGGCTTTCTTTTGCTCATCATTCATATGCTGATAGGTCACAACCACGACAGCATTTTGAACAGTAGCAGGTGCCGTGTATCCATTTTTGATACATATCCAGATAGATAGCTCATGGAATCTATAGTAAGATTCAAACTTATCCCTCCAGCTATAGTATTCTTCAATTCTTAACAATTTAGGTGGAGCATTAGATTTTTCAACTTCATGCTCCATCTCGATCATTCTACTTAAATCGGACATTGTAAAAAGTCAAAAATCATACTGTCTCACGAGTTCAGTTTTCAGTTCGCATGACTCAACAATTAGAAAGTCATTCTTTTTCCACTTAACAAAGAGTGTGCTATCAATTGATCCTCTTGTAAATCCATTCTCAAGTAGATATGTCGATAGTGTTTCATACCATGCCCTAGGAGCTTGATGTAATCCATATAGAGCCTTATTCAAGCGATATACTCTATCAGGATAATTCGGATCAACAAACCCTTGAACAATTAGAAAGTCATTCTTTTTCCACTTAACAAAGAGTGTGCTATCAATTGATCCTCTTGTAAATCCATTCTCAAGTAGATATGTCGATAGTGTTTCATACCATTCCCTAGGAGCTTGATGTAATCTATATAGAGCCTTCGCAGATCTCAGGTCGATTTGCAAAACTCAGTTCGCAAATCTCAGTTCGGATCGCAGATGATGTCAATTCGCAAGTGATCTCAATTCGCAGGAGATCTAAGTTCGACTCGCAGAACTCAACTCGGATAGCAAGTTTAACTCGGTTCGCAGACGCTGCTGAAATCCTAATCTCAATTCGTGAAATGGCTTAAAAACCCGAAAATGAAAATTTTAGGTATTTTTACGATTAAAACTGAAATTTCGACATTAAACTAACCCAAAAACGTCCATAGAATGATTTTGATCGTATTTATGTACTTAATGCACGTAAAAACAACCCGAAATCAATAGTTATTATCACAATAACCTTGAACTTAGTCGTATTTAGCCCGAAAGCTCTGATACCAATTGTTAGTCCCTAGTTCTAGGATCGATAACTTTGTTATCTATAGTATTAAGGTGCGAAATCCCTCAATACGTGTTATATGTTACTATAACAAAAAAGTTCGCATTTATATTAACTAATACTTAGCTTTATATGAAAAACCGTCAAAACCTAGCCGTTAGCAAATACTTTTTCTCTGGATTGGTTCTGAATTCGCAGGTCAAAAAATCGAATGGCAAAAGTTGTTTTAATTTTCGCAAAACCAATATATATATATATATATATATATATATATATATATATCACGTCTCGACTCGCAGCGCATGGGCCTGCGAGTCCAGTTCATCTCGTAGCCCAAGCCCAGCTTGGCTTCGGTTCGCTATAATTCTTGCGAGCCCAAATCTCAACTCGCATCGCAATGCCTTGCGACTTGAGATCTCACCTCGCTATACCTGTTTATTTCGTATTCGATATTCGTCTAACACTTTAACACAAAAACATATTTAACGAATATTAATAACAAAACTAATTTTATTTACAAATCTAAACCAATGTACAAACAAGATAATAATTACACCAGTCCTATTTTCAAGCTAGATCTGTTGTCACAATCTATGTCTCAACATTAACAATATTCAGGCTTTGACTATTTTATCTAGCTTAATAACGATTACATTTTCTATTAACAATGACTAATTATCTAGGAAGCTGTTGTCACAAACATGTCACAATAGACTCCCCCTTGACAATAGCTTCTAGATAACTTCTTGATGTCTTCTAGATGTCTTCGTTAATCTTCCGAATGTCTTCGTTAAACCTCTAGAATCGATTATCATAGAGATGTACCAACAGACTCCCCATTGACAATTGCTTCTGGAAGTCTTCTTCGTAATCTTCTGTAAACCTCATATTATCCACTATCTGCAAGTCTTCTAAAAATCTTCTAGATGAACCAACCGATTTGGATCTTATGAAGTCTCATTAGATCTTGATAACTAAGCTCCCCTTTGACCATTGCTATCTTGGAATGATCATCTTTCTTGGTCTTAAATCTTCATCTTCCATCTTCCTATGATGTACCTAATCTATCATCACACCGCTGTGATCTTAAAATAAGATGTATAGTCTATCCAAATATTATAACCGAAGCTTATCGAAACACCATGATCTTCATTCTTTTCCACCTAAATATTTGGTTTCAGTAAATCTCCTATTCTTTTATTTATACAGTACCTTATCTCTCTAACTGTTTAGCCTAAACATTTTCGATACCATGTTTTTGCCTATTTTTTCCTCAATGATAATCGTCTTACATATATTAACTGAGTAACCCCGTGATACAGTTAATCTTGTATAAAGAAAATCCAGAGCTAAAATTATGTGTTTGACATATCTTATTCGTAAATTACTTATGAATATAAATATTCTCAAGTCTAATTATGATAATGTATAATTCAACTTATCAACAATGCATTCTTAAGTTGAAAACTAACATCCAGTCTTTTACTTATTAACTTAAAGCTCTTATGTCTATTTACAAATAAGTTATATGAGTCTATAAATTTTACTTGTTATTTACTTATATACCTTACAGTCTTAAGTCTATACACAAGTAATGCATATAAGAAGCTTTACTAGTTAACATAAAGTTCTCTAGTCTAGCATATAAAATTATGTAATTTACTTGTTAATCAAATGATTTACAAGTCTAAAACAAAAAAGTTATATCAGAGAATGTGACCGCCGATATAAAATATCAGGACACGCCGCTCCACTACGTAAAGAGTCGGAAGACTTTCGATCACTACTTCTCATAACTATTATTTATAGTGTATATTACTAATAACCCAAAAAATCTCAAATCTAAAACATAATAAATGTGATTTACTTTTTAACATTAGGATCTAAAGTTTAACACCTAAATTTTTTTTTAACCTAAACATCTCAAGTCATTATTAACTTGACAATATAAAGTTCAAAAATTGAAAACAATTCAAAATATAAACTTTGTACCTGATTTTTGACTTAGTGAAACTTTCAGTTCGCAGTTGATTTTTGTAGACCAAATCTCAGTTCGCAATGAAAGTCTCATCTCGCAAATCTCATCTCACAGATCTTAACTCACTTCGCATAACTCGGTTCGCAACTCACAAACTCAACTCGATTCGCAAGTGGATTCGCAAATCAGTTCGGTTCGCCACTCAATATCAATTCGCAAGTGATCTCGATTCGCAACTCAACTCATAAAACTTAGTTCGCAAGTTCTGCTGAAACCCTAATCTCAGTTTGTGAAACTGCTGTAAACTCACTATATACATATTAAAAGGTCGCATTTTGAAAAAACACTTGTAACCTTCACTTGTAACCTTTATGAGTGTGGGTTATTGTTATTTTCTTCCTAACCAAAACCCAGTTTTTTATCCACCATTAAGACTCTCCGAGCTTCATAAAACTCTTTGAGCTTTATATTTTTCTCTCTACTTGAATACTTATTACTTTATTAGAAATTTTATACTTAAGTAAATGGAATTTTATGAACCGAGGGCAATTTTTTTCCTAGGCTGAGGGCATAACCCAAATTACATATAAATTTATCCTAATATTTGTTGGGTTATTGGGGGCATCTGACCCCCCTTCCACCTTAATAGCTCCGCCCCTGTGTCTTCCTTATTTGTCATTCGCCTCCTTCCCTGTCATTATGTCTTTCTTCACTTCTTCCTTGCTTGGCATCATGCCTTCCTTCTTGCTTTGCATCATGCATTTCTTTTGTTTGCCATATGCATTTTTTTCTTTTGGCATTATGACTTTCTTTTTTCAGTAACATCATTCCTTCCCTCCTTGTCATCCTGCTTTTTCTCCCTTCATTCCTCGTCATCCTGCTTTTATTCTTTCCTTTCTAGCCATCACGTCGTTTATCTTTCTTTCACTCCTTTCCTTCATTTCATCGATATTTTGCCTTTCTTTTATCTCATCATGTTTTCTTACTCCATTCCTTTGTTCACCGCTTTCCTTCCCTCCATTCTTTTTCAATGTAATTTTTCGTTACTTTATGACATGAATGAGCAAGGGTTTAGTGTGAAACACATATTTACCTTTTATATTATTGAATATATTCTTTTCCATATTACATAATATTTGAACTATTTATTTCTACATTTTTCTGCTCAATCATACACATATAATCAACCATTTTAATTGTATTTGAGACAATATATTTTATATGTGAATACATCTATCCCTTATCCATTTTCATTTTGTTTTCAACCAATTATATGTGAAATTGAGAACATACCCAACTTACTGTTGCTATGTGTTTTAATGTACTTCCTCTGTTCCAAAATAAGTGTCCACAATAAGTTATTATGGAGATCAAAAAATTACATTGTCTTGTGGTGAATATAACACTTTTACCTTTGTTTTTTATACAGACTCTCAGGTATCAGTTTTAGAAAATATATATTGTGTAGGTCCCGTATCTCTGATCTAACGAATCGTTTAATCAACCAAACGTGCGGAATCCGTTTGGTTAGCGATTATTGAACGAATAAACAAACACACGATTTCTATAACGTTTTCTGTATATTAACAATTGAAGTATAAATGTTTACACACACTTTCAGTCTCTTTCACTCTGAAAACGGCTCTCCCACACTCTCAGAAAGTCTAACCCTAAAACTGAATTCGACTCCGCTATTTATACTAAATCTGCCCTACCTGCGACACTAGCCAAGTGTCGCAGGAGCCGACCCATGCGACACTAGCTAAGTGTCGCATACTGCGACACTGACCTAAGTGTCGCATGTCAACATTTGTGTATATTTTCTATTTCACTATTCGTTTACAGACTCGCATATACACACTAAACACTATACATATGCAGACTAATTGACTTTGACAATTACAAATGTTTGACCAACTGACAGACACACAAAATGCACCAACAAACTCCCCCATGTCAGCAGCTTGGTCAAATAAGTCTTCAATTAGTCTTCATCAACAAACTCTTTCATGTCTTCAACAATCGGAATCTCCCCCATTGAGATAACATGGTCTTCAAAGAAATCTTGATGTCCAAATTCATGTGACTGATACAAATTTATCATACAATAAGATCTTCAAACTCTGTGACCATCTCTCAATCATCAGCAGTTTCTCCGATAGAGTTTATCTTCACAGTCTTTGGAGAATAACTGACATCCTTTATATCTTCAATATTTGACTTTAACAAGATATGTGATGTTTGAAGAAAATAATATAGAAATAAAATCTTTTTGTATTTTCTTTATAAAGGAAAAGTAAAGAACAAAGATTAAAATAAATTTGGGGATATGATTGTTTTACGTCTGCTTAGAGATCATATCAGGCCAACATACAATTATTAGGAAATAGTAAGTGTTATCTCGATTATCAGTATATTTGTCCTCTTTAAATTTACTTAGCATATTTAAAACACCTTTTATAAAAATTATTTCAAGACGATTACTGGTATTGTTTGTCCACTTAAACATGTTACATCCGGGTCTGTGAGTTAACCTTTTATTGTTAGTATAAATATTTCTCCATAGTCCCCACCTATGACATAGCCCTGTAACCCAGACATGAGCATAGCTTCCCAATCCAGAGAGAATATAAGAATATCATTTTTAAGAATCAAGTCAACGGTGACGGGTCTGTACAAACGTACAACAAAGTGACATAACTTGATTCAGGTGTAAGCAAAACCAGACTTGGTCAAACCATTTTGGTGACCTTGTAAGGTATCTTGTGATTTAAGACTTTTTCAAGTTCATTGACTTGCGTTTGCTTAACTTTTAAGCATATACTAATTGAGACCAGGTTTGTACTTACGTACAACAGAGGAAACAATCAGTATAGACCCGAAATGATTTCTAGATAAACCTCAGGTATAAAAATATGTCATGCTACGTTAAGGAATTAAGACATTTAGTCGTACATCATATGGTGTTTACCACAAGATCATAGACACGTATTAGAATTACTTCTTAAGAACCCAGAAACCGGTGTGTATCATGTCTACCAGTACATCATATGATGAAGCTAATGTTTATAAAAGCTATTTTAAACATGCCAGATAAACCTACTGACACATCAAACATAAACCTTAAAATTTTTATTTTGTGCATGTCATCTGATGTACAATCATTTCCCATGTTGTTTACAGACACAATCGAATATCTTTTTGAGGAATAAGAATCTTGCTGTTCATATTTCTGATCCAAATAATCAGAATTTTAATTACTCCCCCTGAACAGCAAATTCTCTTCAAAAATCCAATTCAAAGGTACTCCCCTTAAACATTAAACATATTTTTGTAATTTTTGATTTAAGATATTTCACAACATTGCATTTCTTTGATACTAAAAAGTACAAAGAAGGGCTGTTGCATTAATAATAAAATATAAAAGAAAAGTATCAAAATCACATATCAAGTCAAATCAATTGCCTTTTAGCACTTTTACCACCACAAAACTTCAGAAATTTCATCCAATCATAACATTCTTCCGACAATATCCACAACCATGCAGTCACTAAAAATATTAATTTACAAAAAACTGACTGCATCACTACAAACAATCAAACATTAGTACTTATGGGACACCCAAGCCTTGATAGACTTGGGTTGTCCATGATCATCCATAACCATCACATCAATGAGTTTATGATATTTTAAAAACTCAGAAGATTTCATTGATGCGTTGTTTGTGGATTTGGGTTTCCAAACCTGTTTAGGTTCAGATGATTTGTTTTCAACAATGTTGTGCTGTTGAACTTGAGGTCTACTAGGCACAACTTTATTTACTCTTGCCATAGGTTTTGGAGAGTTTGATGCACAACTAGATACAGGTGTATATGAACGGCGCCTTGAAAAAGATTTTGTAAAAGAATTCCTGAAAGAGGAAGTTCCTGGCATCCCTCTACCAAACCTATCTAGGGATAATAACTTACAATCCCTAATAATATGGCCCTGTTAACCACAACGATAACAAGAACGTCTCTCAACATAAGATCGATTCCAATGGGTTCCCTCAAATCGTTTCGGTGGAGGACAGTACACAGAAGGTATATTAGCAGAAACATTTGTTGAACATGCACTCTTAGGTGTACATGTTGAAGTAGATGTTCCCGATGTTAAGTTAGTAGATTTAGAATCCCTTTTAAGATTTTTAACTTTGAAAGATTCATTATCAACTTTAGCTTTGCCTTTACATTTTCAATAGAGGTTGACCAAAAGGGTATGAATTGACCAAAAGGGTATGAAGATACATACACATGATATCATATCATATTATGATATTTGTTTTGGAGCTATAAATACTTAAACCATGTTTCACTACCATGTTTCACTACTGACATGTTGTAAGGTCTTATAAAAATTATCTCAAAACCATGACAATAAGATATAAGTTCTTATTAAAAGTGCTTAATTATTAAAATAGAAGTACGTCAATAGGCATAAAGAAATTGGCTAGTAACAATATATGGGTGTTAAACATGGTTAAACTTAATAGGTTTGGGTGTATGGTTGTCGACACATTAGAAGAGTTTATAAATACTAAGGGATAATAATCAAATCAGTAAACTACACAAACACTAATATTAATTGTAACTTATGCATTATATAGATTGGGTACTTGCATTTTAAATAGATATGAGATTTTATCTACTCTTAACAAAAAATCCGATTATATCTCCGACTTGATACAATAAGAAATACAAACAATATTTTATGATTTGAAAAAAGATGTGTTTTTACAATATGTTGTCATGATGATATATTATTCATTATTTATATAAACATATAAACTGAAACTTGTCAATATATATGTGTGTATCGATAGAGAAACAAAGAGTAAGTTATCACCCTTTTGTGGCATGTATTACATTTTAATATTTGTGTGGTTTCCAATTATGATATCATAGTTTTTTGTTTCAAAAGATTATACGTAAATAAAAGTTTTTGAATTTAAAATCTGTTAAAGAAATACAACAATTATTGATATAACTAAATTATAAATCCCAAAAAATATGGAACACAAGCTAATTTGAATTTTGATTATTTGACTAAGTATTTATGTTATTAAAGACCAAATAATTAGTTAACTAATTTAAATTGAGGGCATTATAGACTTTTTTTAACAAAGCCTAATTGCTATTTACGTATACAAAAACCAGAATTAAAGATCAAGGGCTCTAACAATAAATACTAATACATTTAAAGGCTAGGATTAATCTTTTAAGATTTAATTAATGGAAGTTTACATATTTAAAACTCTCTTTTAATTATTATTATTATTATTATTATTATTATTATTATTATTATTATTATTATTATTATTATTAAGAGAGAAGAGAGAAGAGAGATAGAGATGCTAACCATAAATTGATTTATTTATTTTATAATGTTTGTGTTTTTTAAAATAAGGAATCGAATATATATATCGTATTTTTAAATAAAAATAAAAAGTATATAACGGCCTTTGAGAAAAATATGGTAATCGTATCATTTAAGAAGCCTATCATTCTCAGCTTCTTAATATCATTTCAGAATCTCAGATTCCTTCCTTCAGTTCAGTTCAGTTACAAGGCTAAAAAAAAGCCTGCAAGGTATATTTATATTTCATAGTAGCTAGACACGTTAACCAAGTTTCATTGTTGAATTGATTATTATTCTTTTACTTATCAGATGGCTGATTCCGATTTAAAAAGTGAACATAACAGCGATGCACAAATACAAGACGATCTCTTGAAAGTTGGAGATGAATTGCACATCGTAAAAGGAGCAATTTTACATCTAGAAATTCAATTAAAAATAGAAATAGAAAAAGGTTTAGAGTTGGAGACTGAAAGGAATAAACTGTTCCAAATCCTTTTGGTACGCTCATTTTACATATACGCGCATTTTACTTATACAACCCGTGTTTCGAGTTTAGTCTAGTTCTTATTGTTTAATAATCTTTAATTTCAGGACTTAAAAGGCAAGATTATTTTATTTTTCTGATCATTTATTTTTATTTTTTGATGGGTTACTTTGAAAAAGGGTAATGGCATCTTATTTTCTCGCAAATTGTTTTAGATCTAGAAAAAGCTTTGCACGTAAAAGAAAAAACAGTTTTACTTCTATAAGAACAATTAAAATTTGAAAAAGATAAAGGTATAAGGTTGGAGTCTCAAAGGAAGAAACTGTTCGAAACCCTTTTGGTACGCTCATTTTACATATACGCGCATTTTACTTATACAACCTCATCAACCACAAAGTGTTTCGAGTTTAATGTTTAATTTCAGGACGAAAAAGGCCACATTAGAGTATTTAGTAGAGTTAGGCATTTGTTGGATGGAGCTGTCTCTAATCCCATTGTAACAGATGGTCAAGACATAACTGTAATAGAAAATGGTGGTATGTGTTCCCTGTGTAAACTTTGAATGTGATTAGTGCTGGTGCATATATGTGCATTAAAGTGTATATATCTTACAACAATCACATTGTTCAACTATGCAGGCAAAAAGCGTTTTTTCAAGTTCGACAAAGTGTTTGGGCATGATGCATCTCAGGAAGAGGTTTTCGGGGAGATATCAGAGCTGGTGCAGAGCGCACTTGATGGATGCAAGGTTACTAGTTTTGCCTCAACAAAGATTCATACAGTTCAAATCTGCCAAAATTGACTATACTTAACCAATTTACCATATTTGGCACCCTAACCTTTTGGAGTAAAAGTGTTTCATCTGTTTCGATCCATACCTAAATCGTTTGTGTTGGCTCAAAATGCATCAAACATCCTCAATCATATTTCCACCTCTATATCATGTATAGCCTTTCGATTTTAATTTATCCCTTTCTTGTTGTGTGGAGTGTGTGAGTGCTAGGAAGTTTTTCTCTAATTTAAACCTTGATTGGCATTTGCTTACTTTCAACGCCTGTGAAACATTTCTCAGGAAATATCTTTTAATCAAAATCACATTTATCATGTCATTTGGTGACGTTAATCATCTTACCTAAGTTTTTTATATTTATTCTCAAATGTATCAAGTTAAATTCTATAGTGTATATGGCAGGTCTGTATTTTTGCCTATGGTCAAACTGGGTCTGGCAAAACGTACACAATGATGGGATCAGAAGAACCATCGCATAAAGGGTTAATCCCAAGATGCTTGGAACAAGTCTTCCAAACAATTGGATCGAAATACAAAATAAAGGTTTTGTATCCATATCTCTATCATACTGTGTGTTGGCTCGTGGACTGAGCTCACTATACGGAGCTTAAGAGTACTAATTTATATATTTTTTTATAACATGTTTAGGCTTCTATGTTGGAGATCTACAATGATAAAATTCGTGATCTATTATTACCAAGATCAAGTTCTAAAGTTCCGCATGTAAAGGAAGTTAGCAGCTTAAAGGAAGTTATCAATCTTCTTGAGAACGCTACAAACAACAGGTTTACATACATAGATTAAACAACTACTTTTACACAACTAATGACGCTAATAAATGAGTTTTATATCGGTGACTTTTTTGTTCTTTTTTCTTCCAGGTCTGTTGGCCCGACAGATATGAATAAGCATTCATCAAGAAGCCACTTTGTTTTCACACTAATGATTAGTGACGTAACTACTTAAGCTACTATAATACATTCATGCATGCATGTTATTAAATCGACCATCTTGAGATAGTTTCTTGTATTTACACAGGTTCAAAGTGAAGGTGTATTAAACCTTGTTGACTTGGCGGGTAGAGATTTATTTCCAAGAGGTGGAGGTGGAAATAAAGAACGAGAAAATGAGACTAAGGTCCAACCCTTATAAAATTTCTATAGGAGCTTTGTATGTGAAAACAACATATGGAAATACTAATGCTTGTCCTTATTTTCTCAGAGTATCAACCGGAGCTTGTCTTCATTGGCTAGTGTTATTGCTGCTATAAAAAAAAAGGATCCTTTTGTTCCGTTTAGGAACTCCAAGCTCACCATTCATCTTAAGGTACCCATCCTAAATGGCTACCCATCTTTGATATGCAATGGTTGTTTCTAGTTTATGATATGCAATGGCTATTTTTAGTTTTTAAAAATTCTTATTTCTCTTGTTTTTCAATGTAGCCCTACTTAGAAGGAGATTCAAAAACAGTAATGCTTGTGAATGTTTCACCTGACCCATCATCCGTGAAGGTATCCTTACAATCACTAGAATTCGCTGACACGGTGTATTCATGCCGGCAGGTGAATTCATGCCAGATTAATGGTTCAAGAAAAAAAATAAGGAATTTGAATGAATGTTTGACCTGATCCATCATCCAAACTTGATTTATGGTAAACGATAAAAATGTAATCAAGTATTTGTGTGTCCTCACCCGAATTTTGTGGTGCAAAACCTCATGATTTAGTACATAAATAAATTTTGTCATGTTTCCTTGGCTATATTGCCAGGTTTTGCTCTCTTATTGCAATAACGAATTCTCATGATTAATTCCGCACATTCGGTTGGTGCATCCATATGAATAATGACAAGTTAATGTTTTTAATTTCTCATATTGTACAAAAACTAAGTTTACATCATTTAGTCACATTGATGAAATTACATTTGTACATTGTATTAATTTTGAGTTCAAATTCAAATGTTTATTCGAGAAATGGCAGAATAGATCTAGACCTTTTTATTGTTTTGATCAATAGTTTAAAAATTAGAATGGAATATTTAGTAATTTTATCAATATTAATAGTACTAGATCATAACTCGCAAAATTTGCGACCTAGTTCATTTTTATTTTGGTTACCAACTCTTTATCTTAAGTTGTTTTTAAATTTAGGTACTTGTATCCGGTAAAAAATGCATGAAACTAAACTAAGTACATAAATCAAAACAAAAATAATATATAGCATTTAGTAGAAGAACAAGTTGTTCACATTGTTATTGAAAAGTCTGAAATATGAAATACTTGATAACAAATGAGAGATGAAGAATAACTTAAGACTAATTGAAACTAAACTTAAGTTGAAACATTTATGCCGTTATATTTACCTCTTTCATGTAATAATAATATGTTTGTAATTATTCTTACATATCTATGAATATACCAAAGACATTTAGGGGTCAAACTCAGCCTGGATCAAGGGTTTATGTTCTACCTCACTTAGGAAATTGGACACAAGTTCTCCTACATATATCCTATCATCAATACCATGTAGTTCGCTTGTTTGAACAAATAGAGTGAGCATCCTCACCACCCTTATCCTCGTTTGCAGGATGGGGGCAAATACCATGATCATGAAAATAGCTTAAGTGATTTTCCTTTTAGAATTTTCCTATAAGAAAGACCAAGTCGTATGTGAGTGTAACAGAACTCAAAGATGTAACACCTTTCCAATTCTCAAGACATTTTTTTTTCTTTTTACATTACATTACTTTACGTTACGGAAGCGAACATTTAACATATACATCATAGGATGCGTGTAATACGTTTTCATAGTGCATCCCAAAATACATACAACCTTTAATACCAAATTATCATAATTTGCTAAATACAAACTTAGGTGTTATATAAAAATATGATACAAAATGTTTAATCCAAACATAACTAAATCAGAGTAGACTTGTCAAACATCCCATTCATCCCATACTTCAAGCTACCCACAATCAAAAGCTATCCCTGCAAGAAGTAGTGAGGTAGAATTAGCACGAAGCTAAGTGAATAGATCCAAAACTATCAATCTAATTTAGCTTAGCAAATGTCTACAGCAAGCATTACACACAAATCAAGAAGGATCGGTGGTCCTTGAGGTACTCTCATGCTGCGGTGGTTCCTCAAGTAACACTTAAAACCAACTGAAGGCCAAATCAGAGGTTAAACTGATAGTTTGGTACTATTACTACATACAACATAATTTCAGTGTTTAACACATGTACAAAGAACTTACGTTGTCCAAAGTAATAGTACCCAAACCCAACACATTAGTTGACCCCCGACAATTCAAATAGTCCACATTTATCATCACATATAGGACACCAATAATCATCCAAGGGATAACCATCATGGCAATATATTATCTAAGCAATCACTGTTATATATCCAGTTTACCCGTTGTAACCATGTTGTTACAACTAATTTAGACTGAGAGTCCAAGATCCACTCACCCTTGACGATCACCGTCTCCAATCAAAGGTCTTATCTTATTGAGTCTTCGGTTTATCTGAGAACAAAATCAAAACCCGAATTAGATTCTTGTATCAAGTTTATTACAATCTAACCATGCATATAATGTCAATTAATTGATTATACTATACTTTCATTACTAGTTAAATAACATAGGTACATAAGTCACAAGTTGTCAAATTCGTCAGATTATAACTAGCAAACGTGTGACACCCGTCAAATTAGGACTAGTAGTTAGTGCCTAATCAAGTTTTAATACATGTAATTAGTTCTGTGTTAGGCTAATTAATGTATCAACATATATATTGATGAGTATATATATACAAGTATGCGATTTGATTAAATCGTACGAGTTTCAAATCGAATGCAATTCGGTTCAATTAATACGGACGTTGGTAAACTATTTTATTAAATAATATAATATTATTTAATAACGCAATTATATCCAAAATATTATTTAGATAATATTTCAATTCAAATTCGTATCGTACAAACAAGGACTACACGATTTGATTATTAAACGCGCAAACAAATCGGAACAAGTTAAAGTTATATTTTATAACGCAACTATTAAGTATTTGGTAAAATACTTCAACAAAAATATTGGGTAATTATTCGTACTTTAAAACGTATATTTAAACGAACGGGAGAACGAACACCGCACGGAGCGCGATTGCGGGGACTGAAAAAGGTGAGGCTTTCACCTACACCCCACCTCTCTTTCCCTCTTTCTTCCATTTCCATTTCAACAAAAGACACACACTTCCTAAATTCTCTCCCAAGATTTCATCAATTTTCGGATTTGTAAACCAACCAACAAAAGTTGTATTTTCGGAATCACCATCAAGCAAGGAACAAGATTTACAAAAGCATCATCATCATTTTCGACCTCCTCTAGCTTCGATTTGAAATTGTAAGAAATTCTCTAAATAATTAGATATACTCATTTTGGTGTATTATTTCGGTGTTATAATGTTTACACAACTTAGTATTGTCCAAATGTACGAAGAAAACACGATTTTGCAGCCTAAAAATGAGTTAGATTTGTGATTTGGGTCGGAAAAACGCGACAGGCGCTGATTTGGGTCGGAAAAATGACCTAAAATTTTATCACCCGATTTCTCCCAAATTCAAGTCCAGGTGCGTTTTTCACCAAAGCAATTCAAGTCCAGGTGGGTAATTATTCCTCTAGCTTCAATTCAAGTCCAGCTCGACCCCAGCCAGGGGCTCTGCCCCTTGGACCTCGCCAGGGGCTGCCGCCCCTTGGACCCCGCTACCAGGGGCGCTGCCCCCGGACCCCCGTCATTAACGGGCTTCGCCCTTACCCTAGGTTCACAAGTAACGGTGTTACATCTAAACTTTCACACAAATTGTTAAACTTGTATAACATCAAACACGGATGCGACACAACTTCTAAAATACATTGGAACTTAGTTTTAGGTATAACACTTCAAAACCATCAAAATAATAATGTGGGATTATTGTTACAAACAAGCACCAACGGGCCGTACACATTTTCAAAGACTTAAACAAACAACCAAATCGAGGTAATTTGGACATTCTAAGTTGGACGAACAATTACAAGGACAGTCTTTCAAGATGCCTACTCATGTTATAACCATTGTGTGTCTTGGACACCCTCAGGTTTCAAGTCTTCGGACATCAATCCACCGCTAATCAATTCAATTTTATTGATTTAATCGCTCAAGGCTCAGGTGAGTCTCATGGCCCCTATTTTACTGCTTTTCAATCAGGGGTGTGATATTATTGCTCGTTTTGTTTTACAAGTTGAACGCAAGTACAAATCAAAATCAAATACTACATGAGTTACTTCAACTAATCAATTTAAAGTCCTCCATAGCATAGTCTGGTAATACGTAGTAGCGTGAATGTTAGTATATGATATCATATAGGATTGACAATCCTCGTCCGGGTTAGCACGCACTAACTGGTCAAACGGACGTATTAGCATTTGGGAAGACGAGTGTGGATTAGGCACTCGTAGGAGGCATTCAAGTTGGGTTTCCTTAATTGGACCTGACACTCAAGTTAAGCTCAGACTATGTGCTCATGGCTGTATAACTTTTATTTTGCTTAATTGCTTTATAAATTCAATTATAAATCTTGCGGTTCATACAATTATGTGTTGACATACAAACCTGTGAGCTCACCAGCGTTTCGCTGACCCATTTTAGCATGTATCAAAGGTGACCAGCAGTAGGTTGGATTGCACAATCAAGATCAATTAGCTCGAGTCAGCATGCAAACAATAAGAGATTTAGCTGTATTATTATATTTTGTATAGATTAATTATGTACTTAAATCTCTCAATTTCCACCGAGCTAATGTAACTCTATTTTTGTTGTAAACTTTGGTTTTTATTAATACAAATGTAAAACGACGCATATAGTGGTCGTTCATTATATCTTTGTGCTTGTAATATTTGATTAGTAACACCCAATGTATGCTTCCGCTAAACAGTAAATTTGGGGGTGTTACAAAACGCGATCCTGGTTGGGAGTGGCTGGATCGCGTTCCACAGTACAAAACATTCTGTTACAAATTTTCACTTGGCAACGCGATCCGGGCAAGTGGCTAGGATCGCGTTCCCAAGAGTAAACTCAATCCGGACACAAAACCAACTGACTAACGCGATCCGGGTGAGTCGTGTCGAGATCCCGTTCGTACGAGCAAAACATGCTGTGACCATTTTACACATAGCAACGCGATCTGGGCAATTGAGCTGGATCGCGTTCCCAAGCTTTCCAGCAATGGTGCAGACCTGTTAAAACTCAGCACGAACACTAAAACCCAAATCCGCTACATACCATTGTAAAACACGATTTTGACATAAAATTAACTACAAGTATCAACCACAAACATGTTATAACAACAAACAATAATCATCCAAGTCCTAAATCAACACATGCATTACTCATTCAACCTAATTTAACCAAAACCCATTTCACACATTCAAACCTAAAAATTCACATTCAAGACAAGAACAAGATGATGATTTCAGTAACTACAATTCATTTAAGCACATTGGATTATACATGCATCAATCTTTCTACTTAATCTCATCAATTGAGCTCAAGAACACTAAACAATTACTTACAATGGAAAGGAAGAAAACTAGATGAACAAGGTGAAGAAAAAGAAGATGGTGAATTCAGTTGTAACACAAAATCACAGCTTCAACAAGATGAAAATCAGATTGAGAATTGTTTTCTTTTGGTGCATGTGTTCTTGAGAGAAAGTGTGAGAGAGAATAAGATCAGTGAATATGGAAAATGGTCGACATTTCAATCAAAGTCCAATTAACATGCAGTGTAATCCTATAACCGTTCCAAATCTATTGTCTGGAACCCAAAAACTATTTGCGAGAAATACATTTTATTATACCGTCAACTAAATTAATTTAAAACAATTATTAATTCATCTAACACAATAAATCATTTGATCATTTGACCTATTAATTTAAATTATCCAAATAATACCAATTATTTCTAAATACAATTTAAATACAAGAAAGTAATGAAAATACCGTATTTCTACTAGGCCCAAAATGAGGATGTTACAAATCTTCCCTCCTTAAGGAGATTTCGTCCCTGAAATCTCGCCATGCTCAAAAAACTAGGATAACGCGTCCTCATGCTAGACTCGGTCTCCCAAGTAAGGTTTGGACCCAAACTATGATTCCACTTAACCAACACCATTGGGATATCTTTCTTTCGAAGTTTGGTCACCTTACGGTCTAACAACTCTATGGGTTCTTCTACAAGTCTCAGGCTTAAGTCTACACGCAAGTCTCGCAATGGAAGAACTTGAGATTGGTCATTCACATTGCATTTCCTTAAGTAACACACATTAAAGGTATCATGAATACCCGCCAATTCAGAAGGAAGATCTAACGACACCGTTTGATCATTGATGACATGTCGAATTTTAAACGGTCCAATATATCTAGGGGCTAACTTACCACGTTTCCCAAACCGAATAACACCCTTCCAAGGTGAAACATTCAAATAAACCAATTCACCCTCTACAAATGACACGGGTCGACGATGCGGATCGGCATATTTCCTTTGCCTATCACGGGCTGCCTTCAATTTATCACGGGCTATGGTTACTTTGTCGACAGTAATTTGCACTAAGTCTGGACCCGCGAATTGTTTCTCACCCGCCTCTAACCAACAAGTGGGTGTTCTACATCGACGACCATACAACATTTCATAAGGTGGCATTCCTATACTAGAGTGAAAAGAATTATTATAGGCGAATTCAACCAAAGGTAAGTGAGAATCCCACGACCCGCCAAATTCCAAAACACATGCCCGCAACATGTCCTTTAAGGTCTGAATAGTCCGCTCAGACTGACCATCAGTCTGAGGATGATAAGCCGTACTCAAATTTACTCTAGAACCCAATTCCCGCTGTAAACTTTGCCAAAACTCCGATGCAAACCGAGAATCTCTTTCGGAAACAATGGACAACGGAATTCCATGTCTAGAAACCACCTCATTAATATACAACTGTGCTAACTTGCTCAAAGATGCAGTCTCACAAGTAGCAAGAAAGTGAGCACTCTTGGATAATCTGTCAACAATTACCCAAATCATATCGTTACCCTTAACAGTTCGAGGCAAATTGGTTACAAAATCCATGGTAATATGCTCCCATTTCCACTCGGGAATCTCAAGTTGTTTCAAAGCTCCATATGGTTTTTGATGTTCGGCCTTTACCTGCGAGCAAATATGACAAGATTCCACAAACCGAGCTACGTCCAATTTCAAAGTAGGCCACCAATACAACGGTTTCAAATCATAATACATCTTAGTACTTCAGGGATGAACCGACAACTTAGATTTATGTGCCTCCAACAAGATCACATCTCGAAGTCCTCCAAACAAGGGAACCCAAACTCGGGATTGAAAGGTCTTCAAACCCCGAGAATCATCAATCAATAAATCCTTCCTTTTTAACATAACCTCAGATTTCAAGTTATCATCCCTCAATGCCTCTATTTGAGCCACTTTCAATTGATCAATTTTTGTCCTCTCATCCGGCACCCATTGGTGCACAAACCTCAGCTTTTCAGAGAATTGGGCAATAAGGTCGTCCATTGTCATATTATCCGTCAATTGCATATCCAAAAACTCACGTCGAATACGGGTCATATCGTATCCCGAGCAATACTTTTTGCAAACCTCATTATAAAAATCGGACCATACAATGGATGCCCTTTGTTGAGGAGTCAAATGGGAAGTAATGGAATCCCACCACCCCATTGCCGGACCCTTGAGAAGCTGAACCGCATAAGGAACTTTGACTTCTTCTTCACACCTACAAACCTCAAATTTCCTTTCAACATCCCTCAACCAATCTAAAGTTACGGAGGGATTTGAACTTCAATAATAATCTGATGGTCCACTAGATTTAAATGTTTTAAAAGAACAAACTTTATGGTGAAATGGCGGAGGAAATACCGGAAACTGAAATCCCGATGGCCCGGAAGATGCAAATGGGACCGATGTCTGAAAGACATTTCCATGAGGCTGCTGGTGGTAGTGCGGTAATGATGAAGGAGTCTGAGATGACACAAGAGTAGGTGGTACAGTGCTATAAACTGGTGGTGAGATCAGAGGAAACTGCTGAGATAACCGGGTTTGTTGTTCTTAAAACTGTTGCTCGATAGCTTTAAGTCTCACATTTTCCCCCTCTAAGTGCAACATATAATCCTCTTGGCTCATATCCTCGGCCGCGAAGGAAGTACCGGTTTGTCTTTGACTAACATTTTGGGTTTCAGAAGGAGAGATATCGGATACCGGAACATTGATGAACGTAACGGTCGGGTTCTCATTATCTGCCATATCCTGCATTACAACACATCTCACCACTCGTTAATCGTTAGTACCTACATACTAAGCAATTATCCTTTCATAGCTAAATCCCACACCCTTGGATGTTTGACTGACACAATAGATTTGGGATTGAACATTTACTATTGTCCAATTCACCCAAACCTATGCTTTGATACCAACTTGTAACACCCTTCCAATTCTCAAGACATTTTTTTTTTACATTACATTACTTTACGTTACGGAAGCGAACATTTAACATATACATCATAGGATGCGTGTAATACGTTTTCATAGTGCATCCCAAAATACATACAACCTTTAATACCAAATTATCATAATTTGCTAAATACATACTTAGGTATTATATTAAAATCTGATACAAAATGTTTAATCCAAACATAACTAAATCAGAGTAGACTTGTCAAACATCCCATTCATCCCATACTTCAAGCTACCCACAATCAAAAGCTATCCCTGCAAGAAGTAGTGAGGTGGGATTAGCACGAAGCTAAGTGAATAGATCCAAATCTATCAATCTAATTTAGCTTAGCAAATGTCTACAATAAGCATTACACACAAATCAAGAAGGATCGGTGGTCCTTGAGGTACTCTCATGCCGCGGTGGTTCCTCAAGTAACACTTAAAACCAACTGAAGGCCAAATCAGAGGTTAAACCGATAGTTTGGTACTATTACTACATACAACATAATTTCAGTGTTCAACACATGTACAAAGAACTTACGTTGTCCAAAGTAATAGTACCCAAACCCAACACATTAGTTGACCCCCGACAATTCAAATAGTCCACATTTATCATAACATATAGGACACCAATAATCATCCAAGGGATAACCATCATGGCAATATATTATCTAAGCAATCACTGTTATATATCCAGTTTACCCATTGTAACCATGTTGTTACAACTAACTTAGACTGAGAGTCCAAGATCCACTCACCCTTGACGATCACCGTCTCTACTCAAAGGTCTTATCTTATTGAGTCTTCGGTTTATCTGAGAACAAAATCAAAACCCGAATTAGATTCTTGTATCAAGTTTATTACAATCTAACCATGCATATAATGTCAATTAATCGATTATACTATACTTTCATTACTAGTTAAATAACATAGGTACATAAGTCACAAGTTGTCAAATTCGTCAGATTATAACTAGCAAACGCGATCCTGGTTGGGAGTGGCTGGATTGCGTTCCACAGTACAAAATATTCTGTTACAAATTTTCACTTGGCAACGCGATCCGGGCAAGTGGCTAGGATCGCGTTCCCAAGAGTAAACTCAATCCGGACACAAAACCAACTGACTAACGCGATCCGGGTGAGTCGTGTCGGGATCCCGTTCGTAAGAGCAAAACATGTTGTGACCATTTTACACATAGCAACGCGATCCGGGCAATTGAGCTGGATCGCGTTCCTAAGCTTTCCAGCAATGGTTCAGACCTGTTAAAACTCAGCACGAACACTAAAACCCAAATCCGCTACATACCATTGTAAAACACGACTTTGACAGAAAATTAACTACAAGTATCAACCACAAACATGTTATAACAACAAACAATAATCATCCAAGTCCTAAATCAACACATGCATTACTCATTCAACCTAATTTAACCAAAACCCATTTCACACATTCAAACCTAAAAATTCGCATTCAAGACAAGAACAAGATGATGATTTCAGTAACTACAATTCATTTAAGCACATTGGATTATACATGCATCAATCTTTCTACTTAATCTCATCAATTGAGCTCAAGAACACTAAACAATTACTTACAATGGAAAGGAAGAAAACTAGATGAACAAGGTGAAGAAAAAGAAGATGGTGAATTCAGTTGTAACACAAAATCACAGCTTCAACAAGATGAAAATCAGATTGAGAATTGTTTTCTTTTGGTGCATGTGTTCTTGAGAGAAAGTGTGAGAGAGAATAAGATCAGTGAATATGGAAAATGGTCGACATTTCAATCAAAGTCCAATTAACATGCAGTGTAATCCTATACCCGTTCCAAATCTATTGTCTGGAACTCAAAAACTATTTGCGAGAAATACATTTTATTATACCGTCAACTAAATTAATTTAAAACAATTATTAATTCATCTAACACAATAAATCATTTGATCATTTGACCTATTAATTTAAATTATCCAAATAATACCAATTATTTCTAAATACAATTTAAATACAAGAAAGTAACGAAAATACCGTATTTCTACTAGGCCCAAAACGAGGATGTTACAAAAGATGCCCAAAGATGCTGCTACAAATAAAGTCAGATAGAGCTTTTATTGGACAGAGCTTTTATTGGACCAGCCACATGTATCACTCGATTAGACTTTTTGTGAATAAATTTCTCAACAATGTTTATCCAATCAAATATACATGATCCTCTTAGCTCAGATATGACAAAAAGTGTGGGTCATATGTGTTGAGTAATGGGCACTGATGGGTCACATTATAGTATGGATCCGACGAGGTAGTCACACACCTTTTTGTCCACCTCTTAATCTCTTATAAACTAAATATAATCTTTTAAGACTATACAAGTAATATCTCTTAAATAATATTCTAAAATATTATAATATAAAGCTATATAGCATATTTTAAGCATTTGTGGGCACTTTGGGTGACTTTCTCTTATATGTTCTTTTATATTACTTGAAGTTAGGAATTTGATAGACCATTTAAAGAACATAAATCTCTCTGATTGATTTTGGGTTTTGGTGTGACTATTGAACTTGGTTTAATTGATGTGCTTATGCTACGGATGAATATAATCACACTGTAATTTACATATGTTCTAAAGTTGTTCTAGCTAGCTATATGATTAACCACTAATTTCTCTACAGAACTACACCTTAAATTTAAATAAACTGATAGTCATTATGTTTTGCCAATCAATATGTATTTATGTTCCAATTATTGTGGTTGCTTACTTTGTCAATCTATTAATCATGTATATTTATTTATATGGTTTCCAAAATTATGAGTTAAAACATATTGGTTGTTTGCTCATGCATCTCCCATTAGTTGTATGCCACCGTTCCGATGTCTAGCTAAACCATCTTAAGTATATATATTTTTTAGAAAAAGCAAGACTTAATTATTATAACCCAAAATGTACATCAACTCACGCATGCTCCAACAAAATGCTACTACAACTTGGAACCATGCATGAGAAATCAAAATGTATACATTGTATCTCAAACCTACTGGACCCATTTTACAGAAGCAACACCCAACAAATATATACTATTACACCTATATACAACACCACTGCACTTATGTATACTATTCTTTTTATCCTTTTTTCACCCAAAACAGTAAGAATTCTCCTTGTCACCTACATGCCATTTCCAGTTAGAACATTTGAAACACGATACACCTTTTGTTAAATCCCAAAATGATAACTGAACCGTTGGTTATATTTACGATTGGGTTAATTTGGCTCGGTTTTGACGGTTAATATGATTATGGTTCGGTTAGTAATTTTTTGCTCATCTCTATATATGTGTACTTGCTACTCCTAACAAAAAATCCGATTATATCTCCAACTTGATACAATAAGAAATACAAATAATATTTTATGATTTGAATAAAGATGTGTTTTTACAATTTGTTGTCAAGATGATATATTATTCATTATTTATATAAACATATAAACTGAAATTTGTCAATATATATGTGTGTATCGATAGAGAAACAAAGAGTAAGTTATCACCCTTATGTGGCATGTATTACATTTTAATATTTGTGTGGTTTCCAATTATGATATCATAGTTTTTTTTTTGTTTCAAAAGATTATACGTAAATAAAAGTTTTGAATTTAAAATTTGTTAAAGAAATACAGTAATTATTGATATAACTAAATTATAAATCCCAAAATATATGGAACACAAGCTAATTTGAATTTTGATTATTTGACTAAGTATTTATGTTATTAAAGACCAAATAATTAGGTAACTAATTTAAATTGAGAGCATTATAGACTTTTTTTAACAAAGCCTAATTGCTATTTACGTATACAAAAACCAGAATTAAAGATCAAGGGCTCTAACAATAAATACTAATACATTTAAAGGCTAGGATTAATCTTTTAAGATTTAATTAATGGAAGTTTACATATTCTCTTTTAATTATTATTATTATTATTAAGAGAGAAGAGAGATAGAGATGCTAACCATAAATCGATTTATTTATAATGTTTGTGTTTTTTAAAATAAGGAATCGGATATATATATCGTATTTTTAAATAAAAAGTATATAACCTCCTTTGAGACAAATATGGTAATCGTATCCACTTAAGAAGCCTATCATTCTCAGCTTCTTAATATCATTTTCAGAATTCTTAGCAGTTAGAAGACTAAAAAAAGCCTGCAAGGTATATTTATATTTCATAGTAGCTAGACACGTTATGTAATACCCGAATTTTGTAAATGATTATGTTACTTAAATAGATAAATATATAAGGATGATAGTGATAGTAATATTCACTTAAAGATTATTAAGATAACAATAATAAATAATTAACTAAAATGATTCGTTAGTGGACTGAGAACTTGTAGGAAGAAAATAAACTCATGGTAATTAATTAATTTAACATGTAGTATAACAAAGATATGTTATATGTTATATGTTATTAATTAATTAGATAACCTGATAAACTTAAACTGGTGATGGATCGATGGGCTAAGGCCTAGGGGTTTCTAAGTGGACTTCATAATAAATTAAGTTGATATCTTATACTTGGTCAAACTCATGTACAATTGGAACAAACTGGAACTCCGAAATCTCATGCACCTTTAATCGATTGGGTGGTTTTTCTGGGCGTATATATTGGAGGCCTATCACATTATAAACAAAAAACACACATACTCGCTAGAAAAATTGTGGCTTAATTTATTGGGGGCATCTGACCCCACTTCCCCCTTAATACCCTCCCCCCTTAATAGCTCCGCCCTTGTGTCTTCCTTATTTGTCATTCGCCTCCTTCCCTGTCATTATGTCTTTCTTCACTTCTTCTTTGCTTGTTATCATGCCTTCATTCTTGCTTTGCATCATGCATTTCTTATTTTTTGTTTTTTTTAATTTTTTGCCAACATGCATTTCGTTTGTTTGCCATATGCATTTTTTTCTTTTGGCATTATGACTTTCTTTTTTCAGTGACATCCTTCCTTCCTTCCTTGCCATCCCACTTTTTCTCCCTTCATTCCTCGTCATCCTGCTTTTATTCTTTCCTTTCTAGCCATCAGGTTGTTTATCTTTCTTTCATTCCTTTCCTTCATTTCATCAATATTTTGCCTTTCTTTTATCTCATCATGTTTTCTTACTCCATTCCTTTGTTCGCTGCTTTCCTTCCCTCCATTCTTTTTTGATGTAATTTTTCGACATGAATGAGGAAGGGTTTAGTGTGAAACACATATTTACCTTTTATACTATTGAATATATTCTTTTCCATATTACATAATATTTAAAGTATTTATTTCTACATTTTTTTCTCAATCATACACATATAATCAACCATTTTAATTGTATTTGAGACAATATATTCTATATGTGAATACATCTATCCCTTATCCATTTTTATTTTGTTTTCAACCAATTATATGTAAAATTGAGAACATACCCAACTTACTGTTGCTAATTGAGAACTTACTGTTGCTATTTATAATCGGTTCAACTTTTAAAATGTGAAAATGTGTGTTTTAATGTAGTTCATGTGTTCCAAAATAAGTGTCCACAAATTTTTTTTATGGGGTTCAAGAAATTACATTGTCTGGTGGATAACACTTTTACCTTTGTTATTGTCTAGTGGATAATACTTTTACCTTTGTTTTTTATACAGACTCTCGGGTATCACTTTTAGAAAATATATATTGAGAGATAAATGTAAAGTTAATAAGCTATATTTTGAAGTGATCACTTATTTTGTTTGTGACAAACTTACATAAGAACCTGGATGCTTATTTTAGGAAGGATGGAAGAGACTATTATACATTACTTTGAATTGAATGGTGTTTCAACTTTCTATGGATGTCACGTGACACTTTAACGTGACACTTTAAACGGATGACACGTCAACAAATACATAAAAAAAATGATTTTTGAAACTTGAATGCTTTACCATTAGCAACCGTAAATTGGGTATATGCAATAAACATCGGTTACAAGTTGTATGTATTCCGAGATTCATATTGTTTATATAGCAGTCACTCAACTGGGCAACGCCCGGGTAAAAAACTAGTTATTATTTAATACCTTGGGATTTCCAGATTCACTTTGTAAGTTCCCTTCCAGCCTCATTTTCACACCAACAATTTCGTGAAATTCAAAAGTTTTGGATAGACACAAACTTTTCCAATTTCTCCCGCCCCTTTTCAGTTTCCCCCTAAATTGACCAACTCTCACCCTAAATCCACATTTCTACAACCCTTCAAGTCTCAAGGGTCATGCTCCATACCTACCTACCGTTCATAACCTATTTCACAAAAAACGCACTTCTTCTTTACTGCTCGTACCTACCGCCGAGCGCCGACAACCACCCACCCCCGTCTTTTCGAACGCGGTCGTTCGTAGCCACAAGAATTACAGTACACCGATTTGTGGTTTTAGTTACGGTTTTGACCTATTCGATTTTGATTTTAGGAGTTCTTGATTCCAACACGCTCATCGAGAGGGATAACAAGGTTGAGAGAGAGAGATCGATCTGACATCGTGCCACCTCAGATCCTCTTTGCCAACTGAATCGTCTTGAACGGGTGAGGCTTAAATTTAGTTTTCAGTAAATGTTAATCATTTTTATGCAGATTTTTGCACATGACTCTAAATCTGCAATTGGAATAAGATAGGTTTTGTTTGTTTATACGATGAAGTTCCATTTTAACTAATTCTTGCTTATTTAAATGTTATTGTATTTATGTATTATCAACTTTTGTTCAGGTTAGTGTATCTTTCACATTGGGGCATGATATCGCGTAAAAAGTCATGTTTTTACTACCGATATCTCTCTCGTTATGGAACAATTATTGGCATTTTAAACTCAAAACCAATACAAATCAATGATATTATGCCAAGATCGTCAAAACAAGGTTGCACGATAAAAATCAAGCAAAACGGATGAAAAACGAAGATTCCACACACGTTTGAAGATTCAAGGTATCAAATCGAGATTTCAAGACAAAAGTGCCCATCATCAACATCCATCTCACCTAAAATGTTCATTTTCAAATTACGAATCCAACAGAAGAAGAATCAACAAAAACGGATAAAGAATGAAGATTCTACGCCCGTCGGAAGATCCAAATGATTCGTACGCAATATCTGGAGATAGGAAACATATTTTTGGGAATCTTTACATCAAAGTCTTCGTTTTTGAATTACGAAACCAACGTAAAAAGAATCAACGCAAACGGACGCATAACGAAGAAGATACGCACGAATTAAGCAACGCAACGAAAGACGACGGACCGGGGCGGATGGCAGCCGGCCGCCGCCGGCCAACAGCCAGCCGCCGCCGGCCAGTAGCCAGGCGGCGCCGCCCCCTACCCCCGTCTCTTTTGCACTTTTCCATCCTTGCGTGTACCCGGTGCACCACCTTTCGCTACTTTTTCATACCCGGTGCACCACCTTTCGCTACTTTTTCTAACGTGAGCCTAGGGATGCTCAAAGCTTTGTTAGCATGACAACAATCAACCATGTTAGAACTTGTAATTATCGTTGCGCTCCATATTTTCCCTATAAATAGCAGTCCCTAAGTCTCATTTTAAGACACACTCAAAAAAATACACTTCTACATTCTAATACACTCACATACTCCTTTTCCATTTTCACTTTCTCACTCTAGAAATTCTCTTATAGTCTAGGATTATTGTAATTAATCTTCGGATTAGTATAGAGGCTAGAACGAACGTTAGGAGTTGTGAAGATTCATCTTTGTACGTGTAAACGAGTTGTCAATCATAATAATACGCTGCTACGCATTTAATTTCGGGTGATATCTAAACCTTTATCATACTTGTTTTATTCCATATTTTAAATATGTGTTATTGCTTGGTATGTGATATATTTGTTGCCATGAATTGCGAGTAGTTTATTATTGTGGTTTTTGATGACGTAGATAATTATAAGTAAGGATGACATTATATAATTAATGCATGACAATCGTGAAGAGATATGACAAACTCTTTAAGGCGGAGTACAAATGTATGGAAGTCGGTAAACGACCGAAGGTAGTTATATCTCTGGAATCAGCTCTAGTTTAATAGTTGGAATCCCGAAGGAGTAATACAACTTCACAACTAACTGGTATATCCTACGAAAGTCAAAACACTATAAAATGATGTTCGTGAAATACGTTCAGATAAAATAGGAATTAGTAACCCTTGTAGCGTCAAGACTTTATGAATCAAGTTTAATTTATGAATTACCCTTTCTGGTTATCCACGTGACCACAACCTAGTAATTAGGACCTGATCAACCTTAATTATGGTAAGTAGTTATCTGTGCCCATGACATGCAATAAGTAAGATACATTGAAACCACTCGTTGTATATATTAGGTTTACATTTCTGCACTGCTTTACATTTATTTAGATAGAGTGTCACTTTCACTGTCAATTACTCTCGACCGCATGTTGATGTGAGAAACTGTGGAACTACTACATAAAGTACATTGTCTATCATTGAAAGGCATGTTCCGCATATGAAACACGTTTTAACAAACTGCGAATAATCCGGGGATGTATAACTGTTTGAAAAGGAGAGATTTAAATCATAAGTCGAAGTAACTAGAGCCTAAATGAATGATAACAAGATTTCGGAATAAGATCAAAGTCGTAATGACCTAGAATCTTTAAAACACCAAATCTTATAAAATCGGCAGTCTAAACATACAAAGTTATTAGTCTGCATGCTAAGAGAACAGTAAACTACCTTAGGAGTTAAGAACGGTCGGACCTATGAGACGATACGCTACTGATTCATGAACCTTGGTATAAAACCAAAATAGGTTGCTTATCTTTCAACTAGATAAGTATTGGAAGTTTGCATATTGCTCCGATCAGAATCATGATAACCTAGTTCCTAGTGACATGCCAATGGGAAATTGAGTTGGTAGGGTTCTAGAGTTTACGCCTAGTAGTTTGGTTGCCACATTAGTATCATCCCTATTTATTTAGTCATCCCAAAATAGTAGTTATCGAAATCTCAACAATGACATATTTATCTTTATCTGATTTCCTGTACTTTACTTTCCTGCATTTTAATTACTTGTCTTTAGTTTAAAACCCCCAAACCTACCTACTTTGTTCCATCCTAGATACTTCCCTACCGAAAGTGCCAACTTTAATTTACCCACACGTTTGGATTCATATAACGATCTTAGGTTATACTTACCGCTTACTAACCAGAGTAGGTAGTACATATAATTTAAGCCCCGCTAATTATAAATTTTAAAACCCCTGTTGGCGCCCGATTAGTTACTATCAACGACACCGACGCTTTCGGGTGCCATCAAGTTTTTGGTGCCGCTGCTGGGGAATCACAAACGTACAATTTAAAGCCACCTTAAGTAGTAGTATTTAGGAGATCCTTCTGAACAAAACCTTTCCAGGTATCTTGCGGAAGTTAATTTGAGTAATTTAGTATTAATTATTAATTTAGTATTGGTTTAGTTAATTAGGATAGTATTAGTTTAAAATGACAAATCGAAAATTCACTTCTTACCTTATTTCAAAAGACGAACTGACGGCAATGGACGACACAGAATTCTTCGACTACTTAGTAGGAGAAATAGGATCTGATTTCTTTTCACCCTCTTCCTCTAAAGCTAAAGAAACCTCCGAAACCCTTGAAGAATTTAGGACCTCACTTTCTATTCCAAAACATTGCCTGGACTTTGATGACATGGATCAGTTGCCTGACCTGACATCATCTCCAGAAGATCGCTTTCCAACTTTGCATTCGCCTTAAATACCAAATTCTGTCCACTTCGATAGTCCTTCCGAAGAAGATTATGAAGAAAAACCTCCGAAATTATGTGACTTAATCACCCTCATTCCTGAAACGTCAGTCTATGGAAAATACAGAGATCCAGTCTTACAAATCCTACACAAGCTGATAGCTTGTTCATTTGATGGAAAATACACGACAAGCGGTCGAGTTTCCAGATTTGATATTGCTATGATGACATGCATCCTCGAGAAGAGGAATATTCAGGTTGCCTATTTAGTTGCCCAGCGGATTCTGGAAGAAAAGGATTTTAGCGCAAAGAGATCATATATGGGTCCAATAATTACAATGCTGATTCGCAGAATGGGATTGCTTAAAACGACAGAGGTAGAAAAATTCCAAAGCCTGCCAGTATGGAGTGCCCACCCGATAGATTATGAGTTCCTTAGGAGCATGGATATCTTCAAGATTATGAGAGACGGCACCGTTTACATCAGGGCACGATCATCAGACACAGAAAGTATGGATGAATTGGTACCAGGTCTAATCTTACCAAGAGAGGGAAGAAAGAGGCATCAACCAAAAGAGCCAAATAACTCAGATTCAGACTCAGATTCAGACGAAGACAAGGATGATTATGACGACCCAGTTGCACCACCACCAGTAGTGCCACAGCCTACTAGAGCAGGACCTTCCACCCTAGCTCCTAGATCCCAGGTGCCCCCTTACATATACCACTATGGGACACCACCAGGGCCAGACTATTGGTACTGGCTGATGCAGATGCAGGTCCGATGTTATAAGGATATGAGACAGCAAACAGCAGGGATACCAGTGAGCCCACTTCCTGACTTACCCTGTGGATTGGGCTGAGCACCACCACACTTATATCCCCCTGCAGTTCCTACTCCAGCACCTCATCGACATCCAGTTCTTGAACGTGGCCATGGTTTACCACCTCGCACAATTCCACCTAGGCCATAAGCACCACCAGCACAGGTTCCTATTCAGAGACAACATGTTCCTTCTGTTGTTGGTTCAGCTAGAGGGCGGACTTCGAGAGGCAGTAGGATATCCAAAACCCCTACACGAGCCACCATTGTTCAGAGTCACGGGATTCTCAGGAGCACTAGCCCTGCAGATGCACCGATTGATTCAGTATCCTCTCATAGACAGACTGATTTATTCAGAGGACACTCCCAGCAGAGGACACCTGAGATTCCACTTGACAGCTTCGACATGCCCGCAGGGGAATTTGTTGATCATTTGATACAGGATGGAGTATTCACCATAGGTACACCAGATGCAGAGGCTGATCGAGATGCATCAGACAAAGGCACCCACTATCAGCATGATGATTCTTCATCAGATGAGACATCACCTGGATCTATAGTATCTTCAGCTGCAGTATCACCACTAGCCGAGCAATAGATTGCTCCGCTTTCTCACTCCTTTCTATATTCTACCAAGACTTTATTATTATAGTGTGTATTTGATGTACTGTGGATGCATAGACATCACATCTATCCAGTTATTACTTTATTATGCTATTACTTTACTTTTCTTATTAGCAGCTATTACTTGATTGAATTGAGTGGTTTGTTTGAGAAACTATAGAAGACCAAAGCAAGGGGAGTTGTGGACCACACAAAGAAGAATGCCGAGAGCCATAAGCCATAAGCCACAAGCCATAGACCAGCAGACTTCTAATGAGTAACCAACAACGTGCACAGTAAAAGCGGTACACCGTTCCAAAACCCTCTACCCATTTACAGAATTGATTATCTCATCCGATATTCCAAACACTAGGTGTGGGATAATAAAAACCACACTACACTTACGAAACAATCCAAAAATAAGTAGAATCTCTAAGTATGGGATACTTCAACAAGAGGTACTCAACAAATAGATTCGAACATTAGGGACAATGTTCCTCTAAGTGTGGGATATACGGTCTTCAACCGTAAGTTTTTACCTCTTGTCCGTAAATCAAACAATATTTTCATTAAAAGGCTAAAAATGGATAAAATTTCAAAATTTTTAGATTCAAAAACATCGTTCTTTAGAAATCTTATCTTTCAAAATTATAAATTACAGCAAGAAACGAGTTTTGACAACGAAACAAAACTGTTTTAGAATAAGATACGGACGAAAAGGGCAACACATGGCTAGGCACACATCGACCAAAACATTCAATTCATGAGGATTGAGCCCATCATTAGCATTCATCTCTAAAATGCTTCACTTTTCGTTTCATGTGTGCGCCGATGTATGCATTTGAATTAGAACTTGCTCTTGTAATGCATTTCGAGATCACACCGATGAGTGCCATACGTGGCATATGTACAACCCATCTTGATAACTTCTAAGGAATCCAAATGCCTTTCCACCATCAAACATCCACCCACTCAACATTCACTCTTCACACCCAATCAAAACCTCCTAATATTCATCCCGAACCTACAGAAGTTTCATTTTCCAACAAACTCTCAAAGATACTCTTGATTTTCCAAGACTTCTGCAGCCTAATACAAAGCCATAAAATATATCGGAGCATTCCCCAAAGGATGAGCATCATCCGTAAAAGGAGCTCCAAGAAAAAGAAATTCAGCAAAAGCAAAGCTGTCAGAAGAAACCTAAAAGCCCAAGGATCAAGTAAAAGGGCCAAGAAAAGAAAAATTCTAAAGAAAAAGGAAGAAAAAGGCAATGTAGTCCTTTCAAAATCTGAGAAATTCCAAAGAAACTCTCTCAAGAAAAGTTTTGAGAAAATACAAGGAAAACCCTCACACCTTCTTCAACCTAAAACATCCGATTCCTTCCAAGATATCTCGAAAGGTTAGTACCGTCCTCATCAAAAGTGATGGAGATCTGATTCTCGATCAAGCCTATGACGAGAATGCTGCATGACAGGCTATCTGAGTGATTGACACTAGTAAGTAGGAAACCCTAAACACTTGAGTGATTTGAGAGACCCACTTGTGAGGATTGCCTAGTCATGATCATCATATATGTTGCTCGAAGAAGGTATCAAATTCTATTAACCCTTAGTTTCCGGTAAAAACTCTTTGATAACTGCAACTTTATATTCTTTGGAAAATGGTATCTCTAAAAATTAATGCGATTAGAATCCTTCCAGAAGCTTTTTAAGAATGAGTTTGCTTGAGGACAAGCAAAGTTCTAAGTGTGGAATTCTTGATATCGCGTAAAAAGTTATGTTTTTACTACCGATATCTCTCTCGTTCTGGAACGATTCTTGGCATTTTAAACTCAAAACCACTACAAATCAATGATATTGTGCCAATATGGTCAAAACAAGGTTGCACGATAAAAATCAAGCAAAACGGATGAAAAAATGAAGATTCCACACACGTTTGAAGATTCAAGGCATCAAAACGAGATTTTAAGATAAAAGTGCCCATCATCAACATCCATCTCTCCCAAGATGTTCGTTTTCAAATTACGAATCCAACAGAAGAAGAATCAACAAAAACGAATAAAGAATGAAGATTCTACGCCCGTCGGAAGATCCAAATGAGTCGTACGCAATATCTGGAGATTAGAAACATATTTTTTTGGATATCTTGACATCAAAGTCTTCGTTTTTGAATTACTAATCCAACGCAAAAAGAATCAACACAAACGGACGCATAACGAAGAAGATACGCATGAATTAAGCAACACAACGAAAGAGACGGACCGGGCAGGTGGCAACCGACCGCCGCCGGCCAGCAGCCAGGCGCCCCCCCCCCCCCTACCCCCTTCTCTTTTTCACTTTTCCGTCCTTGCGTGTACCCGGTGCACCACCTTTCGCTACTTTTTCGTACCCGGTGCACCACCTTTCGCTACTTTTTCTAATGTGAGCCTAGGGATGCTAATGTGAGAAATATTTTCCCTATAAATAGCAGTCCCTAAGTCTCATTTTAAGACACACTCATAAAAATACACTTCTACATTCTAATACACTCACATACTCCTTTTCCATTTTCACTTTCTCACTCTAGAAATTCTCTTATAGTCTAGGATTATTGTAATTAATCTTCGGATTAGTATAGAGGCTAGAACGAACGTTAGGAGGTGTGAAGATTCATCTTTGTACGTGTAAACGAGTTGTCAATCATAATAATACGCTGCTACGCATTTAATTCCGGGTGATATCTAAACCTTTATCATATTTGTTTTATTCCATATTTTAAATATGTGTTATTGCTTGGTATGTGATATATTTGTTGCCATGAATTGCGAGTAGTTTATTATTGTGGTTGTTGATGATGTAGATAATTATAAGTAAGGATGACATTATATAATTAATGCATGACAATCGTAAAGAGATATGACGGCACCTATTCGACTGTTTATCCGATATAACCTGGAAACGCTTTAAGGCGGAGTACAAATGTATGGAAGTCGGTAAATGACCGAAGGTAGTTATATCTCTGGAATCAGCTCTGGTTTAATAGTTGGAATCCCGAAGGGGTAATACAACTTCACAACTAACTGGTATATCCTACGAAAGTCAAAACACTATAAAATGATGTTCGTGAAATACGTTCAGATAAAATAGGAATTAGTAACCCTTGTAACGTTAAGACTTTATGAATTCAAGTTTAATTTATGGATTACCCTTTCTGGTTATCCACGTGACTGCAACGTAGTAATTAGGACCTGATCAACCTTAATTATGGTAAGTAGTTCATGCAATAAGTAAGATACATTGAAACCACTCGTTGTATATATTAGGTTTACATTTCTGCACTGCTTTACATTTATTTAGATAGAGTGTCACTTTCACTGTCAATTACTCTCGACCGCATGTTGATATGAGAAACTGTGGAACTACTACATAAAGTACATTGTCTATCATTGAAAGGCATGTTCCGCATATGAAACACGTTTTAACAAACTGCGAATAATCCGGGGATGTATAACTGTTTGAAAAGGAGAGATTTAAATCATAAGTCGAAGTAACTAGAGCCTAAATGAATGATAACAAGATTTCGGAATAAGATCAAAGTCGTAATGACCTAGAATCTTTAAAACACCAAATCTTATAAAATCGGCGGTCTAAACATACAAAGTTATTAGTCTGCATGCTAAGAGAACAGTAAACTACCTTAGGAGTTAAGAACGGTCGGATCTATGAGACGATACGCTACTGATTCATGAACCTTGGTATAAAACCAAAATAGGTTGCTTATCTTTCAACTAGATAAGTATTGGAAGTTTGCGTATTTCTCCGATCAGAATCATGATAACCTAGTTCCTAGTGACATGCCAATGGGAAATTGAGTTGGTAGGGTTCTAGAGTTTACGCCTAGTAGTTTGGTTGCCACATTAGTATCATCCCTATTTATTCTTTTATCCCGAAATATTAATTATCGAAATCTCAATAATCACATATTTATCTTTATCTGTTTTCCTGTACTTTACTTTCCTGCATTTTAATTACATGTCTTTAGTTTAAAACCCCCAAACCTACCTACTTTGTTCCATCCTAGATACTTCCCTACCGAAAGTGCCAACTTTAATTTACCTACACGTTTGGATTCATATAACGATCTTAGGTTATACTTACCGCTTACTAACCAGAGTAGGTAGTACATATAATTTAAGCCCCGCTAATTATAAATTTTAAAATCCCTGTTAGCGCCTGATTAGTTACCATCAACGACACCGACGCTTTCGGGTGCCATCAGGGCAATTGGCTAGGAGAGAACTACAGAAGGTAACAACTTGATATTTAAATGGATATGTGGATGTGTTTGGTACATATTCATTTTTTCTAGAAGCGATGCCCCACATAATATGAAACATAATGAATGAAGATTGAGGAAGATTAAAGATGTGAAGAATAATGAAGAAAGAGGTAGAGGTTGAAGAGATACAAGCATGAAATGACCCATAAACAAGAGAACTCAATAAGATCAATAGCTTACTAAATTAATTTCAGTAGTTTATTTCAGCATTTTGTATGTTAGTTTAAGAAACATATAATTTGATGATATACTTTGCAAATTAGTTTTTGGGAGAATATTTGTTTCATGGTAGTTTTGAATTCTGGATGGTTTATAAATAATTTGATTATATTTGCGGCTGAATTTGGTTATATAGATTATAGACCCAAAATTAAACAAATGCACTTTTGTGTTTTTTTATTTCTATTTTGTTTTACCCACTAATTATCAATGCAAATGGTTGTAATAAACATGTTGTGGGAAACATTGGTTGATAAAAATTCATTGAAAATATCGATAGATGATAATGCATTGAAAAGTTTAGGAGTTGAAAATCGGTTGAAAAATATAATCCCTGGGAAGTTTGTGGGAATTACCTAATGATATATTGTTAGAAATTCGTGGGAAACAAAAATCCGTGGGAAATATTGGTTGAAATTTTGTGGGAAATTTGTTGATTCTGAAAGATGTCATATCTGAAATCTTAATTATCATCAAAATGGTCCGTTGAAAATCCAATGAAAAGTTATTGGCCGTTGAAAAGTTAGTGCGAAAAATATTTCCGATGACCATTTTAAATTCGGACCATTTTCATGGGAAATTCGTGAAAAACCGCGGTTTCCCACGGATTGACAATTTTCTTTTCTAGGAGTGTACACAGGGAGCTTATTATTTAAGTCTAGGCAATGAATGAAAATCAATAGAGAATTATTAAGTAAAAATTGTGGTTGTTCTTACCTAAGAACATTTATCTATCAATTTAATTAAGCTTTCATTGGGACCTATCAAAAAACTTTATTATTAGAGTCCAAGTTGGTAAAATTGTAAAATTATTATCATGAACATAACTATTTAAACATGAGTAAGGCATGTAGCCATGTACACAGTAAATACAACATTTACGTTTACCCTACACATCCCTGTACACAATACCACTCCTTACTTTAATAAAATAAATTTAACTTAAATTTAAAATTTTAGAACCGGATAAACCTTTAATTGTTAAACAGATAATAGAATTAATTTTGCCATTTGAATTGAGAGACCAAGTCCACAGGAGATACTCAAATCCCAATTTTATCGGAGCCCAAGTAACACATTAGTTATATACTAAACTTACTCATTTAGCCATAAAACACACATCCACCAACAAAGCAAAGTTAAGATAAAAGAATTGAGAGAAGAATAAACATAGTGGCCGGATTGGAAATGGGAACAAGAAGCTTTTACGTGTTCATTTTCGGTTAGAATTCGTGTTCGTTTCGGAGGTAACATTCAACTCAATACTTCTGTTAATCATGTAAAATTCGTTTATATTTCTTTCTTAATATATTTAATCATATTATTGAGTTTATAATGATGAAAAATCACCTATAATGTTATCGGTTATGCATGGATATGAAATGAGAATTTACGCGTATTAAAAATATGTATCTTAATGAGATCGGAACTTTAAAAATCTATAGTCACATAGTTAATGATGGGATGTGTAAACGATATAATCGTTATTTAATCCAACATTATATGCTGAAATTCATAGTCTATTTCATTATATTCGGTAACAACATTGGAAGTTTCGGGCCTTATAATCGATGACCAATTGTTATAATCGGAATATAAAATTTACAAGATTAGTATTAAAACATGTGTGTTTAGATGATATGTAATTAGATCAGAGAAACTTAGCAAAATCAAATTAAAGATTTAATGGAATTTACAGTCTTGGATTTGTTTTTTATGAATTTTCAGTTAGGCCCCTAAAGAAAATAAAATGTTACAAATTATAGCCATAATTAATAACTTATATTTGAGTTAAACTTAAACCTTACGATATAGCAATCGTTCTTCTAAATTGGTCCTACGCAAATTATATGATCTCGTTACCGTAACCGTATGAACTATATTTAATTTGCTTCCAACATATGTGAATCTGAATGTGATCATTACAGGTGGAGTATGTAAGTTAACATGATAATAAAATATAAGGTCACAACAGTAAATAAACAGGTTGATAAATGTTAATAATTGTTTGTTGGTAACTGTTGTACATTGAGTGGAGCTATAATTATTTGGATATCTAATAAGCATTTTGACAATAATTTGAGGTACGGATTCTCTGAAATACCTTTCGGTTTATTTAATTTGAGCTGAAACATATTATTCTCACTTTCTCAGCCTCATATTGGACAAGAAGATGGAGGAGAATAAGGAGAACAAGAAGAATTGGTGTCATAATTGTAACCGGAACTACGACCATTTTGCAATTTGCAGCTTCAACGGCTGCACTAAAAAATATTACGGCAGATGCTTGAAAAATTATGGATCCCAACCAAACTACTACCCACAAGACTGGGTATGTTTTCACTGTAAAGGAACATGCAGAAAAAAATGCAGAAAAAAATCATGCAGAGAAAAAGCATGCAGGGTATGCAGAAAAAAACCATGCACTATATTTCATATTGTGTACAATAATTTTAACCATAAAGTTTGAAAATATGTTGTTGAATTGATTATTATTGTTTTTTATTATCAGATGGCTCAATTTTCAGATCTAGATGGAGAAAATCAATTTTTAGATCTAGATCTAGAAAATCGATTGCAAGATTGCAAGATCCAGATCGAGAAAATCAATTTCAAGATCTAAAAGCTAGAAGGTCAGAATTGCAAGATCTAAAAGCTAGAAAGTCGGATTTGGAAAAACAATTGAAATTTCGACAAGATGAAAATTTAAAGAAAGAGTGTGAAGTAAAAAAACTGAAGGATGACATTTCAAAACTACGTACAAGTAAAAAAAATACACGATGAATGTCTAGAATGGAAGACTTGTGCTTTTCCAGTTGATATTGACTCTTATATGTAGCATTTTGAGTGTTAATGATACATTTAAATTAACTATTTTCAGGTTAACCACTTTTATGTTGTTTGGTTGTATACATTGATGTCTATCTCGTTCGCCTACTAGATTGGTTATGATGGTTATAATGGATAAATCTGGAATAAAGGATCTCCAACTAAACAGTTGCTCTTTGGTTCTGATAACCTACACAAGCTCAGATTTTTGTTTTGATTAATCCCTATGTGATAAATTCTATAATTCTATAATGTGTAAATGTTTGTCGTTTTAAAGTAAACCATCAGTGCTACATGTTCGTAGCATTTTTATGCTCATCATCATATTAAAAAAGAATTGAATGGGTGAGTCTCCAATGCAAAATTAAATGTTAGTCGTCAGATAGTTAGGTGCGATTCCTACTTGTGATTTCTTTGCTTCTATGATATACCAGGTACAATATGTATCACTTTTGCTTTTATGTTCATTAGGGAGCCTGATTTGCATATTTGTGTGATATGATATTGTTTGCATATTAGGGATATTGTAGATAATATTGGAATGCAATATCTGAGAAAAGCAAATGGAAAGTGTTGAAATTAAAACTGGAAAAGTGGTATCTAGATTTGAATGTATGCTCTCTTAAATTGTAAGCCATTTTTAGTAGAGGCAACTGTTGGTTTCACAGGCCCGTACTATGCTAATCATTGGCAACTGTTGGTTTCACAGGCCCGTACTATGCTAATCATTCTGTGTTTGTTTTCTGGAAATGAAACGAATGGAGGAAGAAAGAAGGAAACACACACTGCACTATCATTCATATATTAAATATAGACTTACACCCACACGTACATCACATGCATTATTAAGAAAAAATGGTACACACATTTTGACCACTGTTCATATTCATGCGTACTATTCACCATTCATGCCTAACATGCAAACGTGAGAAACCAAACTACCAACTATTCTATATCATGTTTTCTGCCAACCCATTCTTATTCCACATGCATACTATACTACTGATCCATCAAGATTAAACACAACAACAACAATTTTGGCCATTTTATGGGTACACAATTGGAGTTCGATTATACTTATGCTTATTATAGGTCAAAATGGTAAAATATAATTGGCTACAATAGTTTAACTGGAAAAACAGGTCAAAATGTCACCCCAAATATATAATGACTATATGGTTTTTTATTATTTAAATTCAAAAGTTAGACGATCATTGTAATAATATAGATTTATAGCTATTTAAATCATTATTACAAGAATAATCTTATGTTAATCTCAACTAAGAATTATGTGTTCTTAGTGATCCGACATTCTCACTTCCATTGTAATATTTATAGTTACAATAGCTTATTTACAGCTGCATGTTGACTATGTTTTCTAATTGCAATAGTTTATTTAAAGCAAAACTGACTTCATGTTGACAATGTTTATATCCGGTAAGTAATTAATGACAATACTACATTAGGGCCTTTGCTGACATTCACATGATGCGTTATATTAGTTAGGTCATAATGTTCACGTTTATTTATTTACTGATGAGTCTATACGATTATCGTATGTGCTTCATTGTATGGATTGCTAACAGAAAATACATTGTCTGATATTATGCATATGTTGTTTACATGCATCGTTTGTTACCTTTAGTTGACATGTTGAAGTATTTCAGATCACTACTAATATAAATATGTACACAGATTGAGGACGTGATAATCACTGTCCTTAAAGAATATTAGCCCTCACTATGAAACGCTAGTGGGTCTCGACTAACTTCTTCCCAGGATTCGACCTCTATTAAAGAACTTTATGCAGCATACATAAAGTCCACATGAACATCAAAGAATTGCATTTGTGAAAATGAAAGTGTATCGGATGGTTTCTATGTGTGTGTTGAAACTGATGGAATTATACACCTATTTATAGTTGTGTTATTGGCAGTTAACACCAACCATCATGATTATTCACTAACCATCATATCTATTTAATTACTTCCGAAAATCAACCAACATGACTGTTGGTTCACACCCTTTGAAAATAACTGTCGCATAACTGTTTTTATAATTCTGTAGGAAATAATAAAAACAACTATAAGTGCTAAGTCTATGATATAATTATATATATCATTATAGATAAACTAGGACTTATAAACTCAGTTTCATATCTTTCTGCAAGCAATGTGGGATAAATAAGACCACAAGTTCTAATAATCCCCCACTTGGGCTTATTTATCATTATCAAACAAATTTTGCATAAGCTAAGGTAGCTTTCGCTTTGAACCTTAACATAGTGTATATCCCTCAAATAATTTAACGAAATCATAGGCGGCTTGCAGCATTTGAGCCATGATTCCTTTTGTTAAATTCCTAAAGATAACACACATAACATGTTATATTGATGTTCACATGGTAGCACTATTATGGCCATGTGCTGATCCCAGTTTCGTGGACATCTCCAAAAGTATTATCTACTTTTGCTGCAGCGGAACCACTCCTTATGCCCATATAGGTGAAATCCTTTAATTACCAAAGGTGCATTTCATTAAGAGTATGTATAAATACTTGCCCTAAATTGCTCACTAGTAATTGGTAACAAGACTACTAGTATACAAGTTGGTTATCAACAATTTGTTTTTACCACATTGAACCTTTAGATAGATTTTGGTCTAAGTAAAGGTTGGGTTCCCATTGTTGCCAACTCTATTCAATGGGTTTCAAACCCATCTCTCTTGTAGTTCCAAAGATTACATCTTCTCGAAGACCTTTTGTAAACGGATCCGCTAGATTCTTACAAGAGCGTATGTATTCAATAGTTATTATCCCTTTTGATATTAACTCTTTGATATAGGCATGTGTAAGGCTAATGTGTCTAGACTTTCCATTATATACCTTATTATATGCCCTCGATAGTGTTGCCTCACTATCACAATGTAAGGAAATGGCTGGCATGGGTTGTGGCCACAACTCTATATGTAACAACATGTTTCTTAGCCATTCAGCTTCCTTACCCGTAGCTGCAAGTGCTAAAAACTCAGCCTCCATGGTGGAATGAGTAATGCATGTTTGTTTCTTTGAGCCCCAACAAACAACACCACCACCTAATGTAAAAATCCAACCCGTTGTGGATTTATTATTACTATTCCCAGTTATCCAACTGACATCTGCTTCTAAAAAAGCAGGAAAATGTCCATAATATAATGCTAGCGTCCTAGTTCTTTTAAGATAACCAAGAACTCTTCCAATCGCTTTACAATGATCATAACTAGGTGTCGCACCCCCAAATTATGATGCGGAAGCGGGTCGGGTCAGGGCGCGACTAATCAATAAACAATAACACATAAGATATAATGAACGACTCTATATACATCGTTTACAATACATTGATATTATAAAAGTCTTACACTATTATAATAGTTTACAAAAGCTCGAATTGATGTAAGAGATTCTATGTCATAACTAATTTATACAAAATATAGTAACGCATGATAATCTTCTGATGTTTGCATGAGACTCGAGCTAATGGGCATCCTGAGTGAGCAGACTTACTTCTGCTGCGAACCTGAGAATACACGCTAAATATAAATTGGTCAACAGACCATCTATGCTAGTTTTCCATCAACTAGTTATGTCCAATGTTAGATTGTTTTGTTTGAGTTTTGAAAACATGTACAACCTTTATTATGTTATAATACTTATAGGAAACGAGTTTCGTGACCATTGATGACTCACAAGTGTCGTTTATATTTATATTTCCAAAACAGTCCCTAAATGTATTTTTCGATTATGTCGGTTCATTTCGCCTATTTTTGTTAACTAGTTATGATCCGAATTAAAGTCCGTAATTTTTATCAGTTATTCTACTATGTGTCTAGTTGTTAACTTAATTTTTCCAGTAGTTATAGAGTCCATCTAGATAGGTATAAAATTCCGCATAAGAACCGAACTCGTTTTTCGACTATCATCAGACCACACTCAAAGATTAATTCGTAGCTAAAAGTAGTTGGGTTTCTGGAAGGATCCATAAAAATACTTTTTATAGATCTTTTCAATACGCAACTTTAAAAAAAAATTCGTTGTCTAACTCTTTCTAGAACTCAAGTTATGGCTGTTTTACTAAACTGACCTTTTCTGGGCAGATTATGCATGTATATATATAATTTATAAAAACGATTTTTAACCATTCTTTTAGACATAATCAAGTTAGATGATCAACATAGAATACAAATAACTAACATACAAGTAAATCTAAGGAGTAAAGATGGTCATTCATACCAAGAATGATGATGAAAATGAAGAAGATGATGATGGTGAATGAACTTGTGCTACTAGCTTCTTCTTGTTCTTGATTCTTGCTCCCTTTACTTCAATAATCAAGCCTGAGTTTTTGGTGTGTTTTAGAGAGAGAGGGTGGCAGATTTTAGAGAGAGGTAGGAGAGATTGTATGTGTAATTAAAATGAAAAATGAAATGATTAAGTGGATGTGGAGTATAAGTTGTGTTCAACTTAACAAAGAGAGGTGGATTTGACTCTTGGGCACAAGGGCCGATTTTGGGAGGGCCCACAGGGGCTGATTTTTGTTCAAACTTTGTTCCCTCAATTCGCGCTCCATGCAGTGTTCGTTTACTCGTCCGTTTCGGTGTTTATGTAAACGTTAAACGTTTAATACGCGCGTTTTAGATATCGATTTAAATCTCGATATTTTTGATCCGTTTCGGTGTTTACGATACAATTGATCTGTTAAATATTATCAACATAATATTTATGAGTTTATGAGTTTATTAAATAGTTTCATATTATTTAATATTATATTCACCAACGTCTGTATTTATGATGTCGGAATTCGTCCGAATATGTAAATGTACGATTTAAATAAATCGCATACGTGTGTGTGTATATAATAATTATATCAATACACATAATGATACACATAATTAACCCTAATTACATGTATTAGTACTATGATTAGGCACTAAGTACTAGTCCTAATTGGTCGGGTGTCACATTCTCCCCTTGTTAAGAAAATTTCGTCCTGAAATTTAGCTCTGAGTTGTCGTGTGAGGAGAGTCTGTGAAAAGTTGTGGGTATTTGAGTCGCATTTGGTCTTCCCATTCCCAGGTGAATTCCGGACCATCCCGCGAATTCCACCGGACTTTAGCGATGGGAATACGATTTTGTTTTAACTGTTTGACCTCACGGTCCATGATTTCTACTGGTGTCTCGATTAAATGGAGTTTATCATCGATGTGGATTTCATCGAGGGGAATAATGAGTGTCTCATCAGACAGATATTTCTTAAGGTTAGAAATGTGAAATGTGGGATGCACGCTACTAAGCTCGAGAGGTAGCGGCAATCGATATGCGACTGGATCAATCCTTTCAAAGATCTCTAAAGGTCCAACGTATCTAAGATTTAGCTTTCCACTTCGGTCCAACAGATAGATGACCGGAACTTACGACCGTACAGTGCCTCAAATGGTGCAGCTCCAACGCTGGTATGATAGCTGTTGTTGTACAAAAATTCGCACAATGGCTGATGATGTTCACAATTTGCACCGAAGTCTATCACGCAGGCGCATAGCATATCTTCCAGTGTTTGAATTGTTCGTTCACTTTGGCCATCAGTTTGAGGATGATATGCAGTACTCATATCCAGACGAGTACCCAAGGATTTTTGTAATGATTGCCAAAAGTGAGATGTAAAATGGCTGTCTCTATCACATCATCTTTATTTAATTGTACATAGATAGCTACGCTATGTTAAATTAAACTCGTATGATGTAATTCCTGAACCAGTTATACTTAATGAGGAATACTGCCTAACGGTCATAGTCTAGGACCACTAAATGCAACCTAGTTCACTATAACCTTAGGCTCTGATAGCAATCTGTCGCACCCCCAAATTATGATGCGGAAGCGGGTCGGGTCGGGGCGCGACTAATCAAATATCAACAACACATAAGATATAATGAACGACTCTATATGCGTCGTTTACAATACGTTGATATTATAAAAGTCTTACACTATTATAATAGTTTACAAAAGCTCGAATTGATGTAAGAGATTCTATGTCATAACTAAGTTATACAAAATATAGTAATGCATGATAATCTCCTGATGTTTGCATGAGACCGAGCTAATGGGCATCCTGAGTGAGCAGACTTACTTCTGCTGCGAACCTGAGAATACACGCTAAATTGGTCAGCTTACGTTGGTGAGCTCACAGGTTTAATGATAAAGTGTAATGTATGAACCGCAAGATTTAAGTATAATGATTTGCAATTAAGCAAATAAGTAAATGATAAAAGATGTATATAACTGCCATGAGCACATAGTCTAAGCTTAACTGAGGTGTCAGGATCACAATTAAGTGTCTGAGCGAGGGTGCCTCTATGCGTATGCCTAATCAACACACATATGAACAAATGATAATGCGTCCGTTTTGACCAGTCAGTGCTTGCTGACCCGGACGGGGATTGTCAGTCCCATATGGTACCATACACTAACATTCACGCTACAAAGTATTACCAAACTACGCTAATGAGGACTTATGATGATTAGATGATTAACTCATGCAGAATATAGCGATATTTGATACTTGCGTTCACATGTAAAAGAAAACGAGCATGTATTCTCACCCCTAGAGTAAAAACAGTAAAATAGGGGCTATGAGACTCACCTGAGTCTAATGAGATGCTATCAAGCACAAATGATGGTTTACAAGAGAAATGATGTCGTCTCCAACGACTAAAACCTGCTGGACATCCTAAACGCGCAAGGTTTTAAAGGATTAGATGTGGAAACCTACTGGGCGTGTTAAACGCGCAAGGTTTTAAATGATTAGAGGTCTCAATAGACCATCTATGCTAGTTTTCCATCAACTAGTTATGTCCAATGTTTGATTGTTTTGTTTGAGTTTTGAAAACATGTATGGCCCGTTGGTGATGGTTTCTAATGTATGAATGTAAGTTTTGTATAAGGTTTGATTATTATAAGTGTTGAATACTTAGTGTAGTAATTATTTTTCAAGCTTCTTTTATTGTATTTGAAAGTACATGTATACATTTATATCCGAACATTGTGGTCAAATATTTTTTTTCTTCTGAAAGTCAATCTTGGTCAAACTGGTCAAACTAGTCAAGCTGGTTAAATTAGTCAACTGGTCAAGCTGGTCAAATCTGGTCAACTGGTCAAATCTGGTCAACTGGTCAAACTGGTCAAACTAAATCGGTTTGACCTGAAACTTTTACACAACCTTTATTATGTTATAATACTTATAGGAAACGAGTTTCATGACCATTGGTGACCCACAAGTATCGTTTTTATATTTATTTCCAAAACAGTCCCTAAATGTATTTTTTGATTTTGTCGGTTCACTTCGCCTATATTTCTTAACTAGTTATGATCCGAGTTAGAGTCCACAATTTTTATCAGTTATTCTACTATGTGTCTAGTTGTTAACTTAATTTTTCCAATAGTTATAGAGTCCATCTAGATAGGTATAAAATTCCGCAAATGAACCGAACTCGTTTTTCGACTATCATCAGACCAGACTCAAAGGTTAATTCGTAGCTAAAAATAGGTGGGTTTTTGGAAGGAGCCATAAAAGAACTTTTTTATATATCTTTTCAATACGCAACTTAAAAAAAAATAATTCATTGTCTAACTCTTTCCAGAACTCAAGTTATGACCGTTTTAATAAACTAACTTTTTCTGGACAGATTATGCATGTATATATATAATTTATAAAAACGATTTTTAACCATTCTTTTGGACATAATCAAGTTAGATGATCAACATAACATACAAATAACTAACATGCAAATAAATCTAAGGAGTGAAGATGGTCATTCATACCAAGAATGATGATGAAAATGAAGAAGATGATGATAGTGAATGAACTTGTGCTACTAGCTTCTTCTTGTTCTTGATTCTTGCTCCCTTTACTTCAATAATCAAGCCTGAGTTTTTGGTGTGTTTTAGAGAGAGAGGGTAGCAGATTTTAGAGAGAGGGATGAGAGATTGTGTGTGTAATTGAAATGAAAAATGGAATGATTAAGTGGATGTGGAGTATAAGTTGTGTTCAACTTAACAAAGAGAGGTGGATTTGACTCTTGGGCACAAGGGCCGATTTTGGGAGGGCCCACAGGGGCTGATTTTTGTTCAAACTTTGTTCCCTCAATTCGCGCTCCGTGCGGTGTTCGTTTCCTCGTCCGTTTCGGTGTTTATGTAAACGTTAAACGTTTAATACGTGCGTTTTAGATATCGATTTAAATCTCGATATTTTTGATTGAAGTATATATTAAAATACTTAAAAATATTTATAAAAATTTTCCCTTTATTTATCGGCCTCGATTTGCGCGCTCGTTTTACGGATGTTTAATTGCGTGACGTTTAAACTAGACGTTTTTGTTATCGTTTTTAACTACGATATTTTCAATGAAGGTCTTACTTGAAATGATATATTTTAAAGTTATAAAATATATTTTGGTTCACATTTGATTGTCGGGCGCGTTCCGCGCATTTTTGTAATGTACTTGTTACTTAATACGATACAATTGATCTGTTAAATATTATCAACATAATATTTATGAGTTTATGAGTTTATTAAATAATTACATATTATTTAACATAATATTCACCAACGCCCGTATTTATGATGTCGGAATTCGTCCGAATATGTAAATGTACGATTTAAACAAATTGCATACGTGTGTGTGTATATAATAAATATATCAATACACATAATGATACACATAATTAACCCTAATTACATGTATTAGTACTATGATTAGGCACTAAGTACTAGTCCTAATTGATCGGGTGTCACACTAGGATTACTCGTATATCTTGAAAGTTTGCTACGCAAATGCAGTATCAGGTCTAGTACAATGTGTAGCATACATTAAACAACCCATTGCACTCGCATATTCAATTTGAGCAACTGCTCTTCCAGTGTTTTCAATCAGTTTAGAAGATGAGTCATATGGGGTATTAGCTTCCTTAATATTTAAGTGTTGAAACTTATCTATAATCTTTTCAATGTAATGACATTGATTTAACGAATAACCCCCACTATGCCTTTTAACTTTAATCCCCAATATGGTATCAACTTCGTTCAAATCCTTCATTTGAAAACATGAGGTCAGAAAGTTCTTTGTTTCATTGATGCCATTCATATTGGTTCCAACAATAAGAATGTCATCAACATAAAGGATTAGAATGACACCGTAATCGGGTCGGGGCGCGACTAATCAATAATCAAGCACATAAGATATATAATGAATGACCACTACATGTGTCATTTGATAAAATACATAGATGTAATAGAAATTACATAATCGTATCCCAAAATGTGAGTTCGCATAGTTTACTTGAGAGATTCTAGTACATATCTAATTTATACAAAATATAGAAATGCAGTGAAATCTCTTGATGATATTATTTGCATGCGACTCGAGCGACAATATCTTGATGGACAGTCCAACCTACTGCTGAGTACCTAAGATAACATGCTAAAAGGTCAGCTAAAAAGCTGGTGAGCTCACAAGTGTATATGAGTAAATGAGATTTATGAACCACAAGATTTATATAATGATTTGTAATCAAACAAATAATGAATGTACATGCAGCCATGAGTCCATAGTTTGAGCTTAACTGAGGAGGTCAGGATCCACATTCAAGGACCTGATCGGGGTGCCTCCCTATGAGTGCCTAATCAACACTCATACTGAACAAATGATAATGCGTCCGTTTGACAGGTTAGTGCTTGCTAACTCAGACGGGGATTGTCAATCCCATATGGTACCATACACTAACATTCACGCTAAATAATATTAACAAACTATGTGATGGAGGACTTTAAATTGATTAGATGAAATTAACTCATGTAGCATATAGCGATGTTTTGATACTTGTGTTCACATGTAAAACAAAATGAGCAAGTATCTCACCCCTAGGTAAAAGCATTTAAAAAGGGGCTATGAGACTCACATGAGCCTAATGAGATGCTAACAAGCACAAATGATGGTATTCAAGAGAATGATGTCGTTTCCAACGACTGAAACCTGCGGGGCGTGTTAAACGCGCAAGGTTTAACTGATTAGATGTCTCAACAGATCATCTATGATAGTTGTTCATTAAACTAGTTATGTCCAAAATGTTTGATTGTTTTGAAAACATGTACGACCCGTTGGTGAGTTTTTGTAATAATAATTTCAAACTGTAGTTACTATTATGTTGTTACGTGATACTTATAAAGTATGTTTCAAGTGTTTAAAAGTCGTATCATATAAGTATTAGAGGTTACGTGAGGTTCGACATAGGGCTTGTGTCAGAGTTAGTTATATCTGCTAGTTATAGTTGTGACACAGAGGTTGCGTCGCTCGTTATTACTGCTAGTTATAATCTCGTTATTACTGCCTTTGATAACTCGTTATTATTGCCCTTGATAACTCATTATTACTGCCCTTGATAACCCGTTATTATAGCCCTTGAATACTCGTTATTACTGCCCTTGATTACTCGTTATTACAGCCCTTGAATACTCGTTATTACTGCCCTTGAATACTCGTTATTACTGCCCTTGTAATTCGTTATTGACTAGTTCCAGTCTCAAAGATCAGTTTATACAAAAAAATACGTACAAATCTGGAAAAAGTATAAAACACGAAAGTTGTAGCTCTTTTTAATACGCAACTATTAAAAAGAAATTCGTTGTCTAAATCATCCTAGAACTCAAGTTATGGCCAGTTTTGTAAGCTGACTTTTCGAAGGCAGAATCTGCCCCTTTTAAATGTTTATGAAAAACGTGTTTTGGATTTGGATTTGGACATATTCAAGTTGTTTGAACAATATATCATCTATATAAACATAATACAAGTACTTTACGAAAGTGTCAGAGTCTTACAATGATCGTATGGAGAATCCGAAAAGATGGAAACGTAGCTCTCGTTCCCGTGATCGTCTTTGCTTCAATCGACTTTATGATCCAAGGTGATTCAAGGGAGTGATTTAATGTGTTTTTGGACTGAATTTAGAGAGAGAGAGAGTGACAATGGAGAGAGAGATAGAGAGAGAGATGAAAGATGGTGAATGATTGAGGTGATGGTGGTTTGGTCTTGTATTATTTAACAAACAAGATCCATATTTTGTGGGTTGTGTCTAGGCCGGCCCACAGGCCCGACATGGCTTTGTTTTGGTTAATTTTTGTTCCCCCAATGTTACGTAGTACGCGGTGCTTGTTTACCCGATTGTTTAAATGTATATTTAGACGTTATGTATTATATATACGTTTTTAAGTAACGAATAAACTTTCGATTTTTTTTTGAGTTGAAGTATTTTATCAAAATATTTGTTAATGAATTATAAAAATATAACTTTGGTTTGTTTCATTTATCGAGCGCGTTTTATGTATTTTTGGTCGCGTAGACGTTATTTACACGATATGAATTACTTATGAAATATTATCAAAATAATATTTAGAAACAAATGTGTTTATTAAATTAATTCATATTATTTAATAAAATAGGTTCACCAACGTCCATATAAATGAATCAGAATTTGGCCGATATAAAGTGACACGATTTCATTAATCATGTTAATGCGTATATATAACTATATACGTAATGATACACATAATTAGACTAACACAGAACTAATTACATGTATTGAAAAAATGATTAGGACCTAATAACTAGTCCTAATTTGACGGGTGTCACATTCTCCCCTTGTTAAGAGAATTTCGTCCCGAAATTTTGCTCCGAGTCGTGTGAGTGGAATTTGAGAAAAGATGTGGATAGTTGAGTCGCATCTGGTCTTCCCGTTCCCAGGTGAATTCCGGACCACGCCGCGAATTCCACCGAACTTTGACGATTGGAATACGACTTTGCTTTAGTTATTTGACCTCATGGTCCATGATCTCCACTGGTGTTTCGACGAAATGAAGTTTGTCGTCGATTTGAATCTCATTGTGAGGTATAATGAGTGTCTCATCAGACAACAATTTCTTTAGGTTAGAAATGTGAAATATGGGATGCACACTACCAAGCTCGGGTGGTAGTTGTAATCGATATGCGACTGGACCAATCCTCTTGAGGATTTCAAAAGGTCCAACGTATCTAGGGTTTAACTTCCCGCGTTTACCAAATCGGATAACACATTTCCAAGGTGATACCTTGAGCAATACTCGATCCCCAACCTAGAACTCGAGATGCTTGCGTCTCACGTCAATGTAACTCTTCTGAAGATCACGTGCGACTTTCAACCGTTGCTGGATATCAACGATTTTCTCGGTGGTTTCATGAATGATTTCCGGACCAGTGAGTTGGCTGTCTCCCACTTTGGTCCAACAGATAGGCGACCGGCACTTACGACCGTACAGTGCCTCGAACGGTGCAGCTCCAATGCTGGTATGATAGCTGTTGTTGTACGAGAATTCACACAATGGCAAATGATGTTCCCAATTTGCACCGAAATCAACTACGCAGGCGCGTAGCGTATCTTCCAGCGTTTGAATAGTCCTTTCACTTTGGCCGTCGGTTTGAGGATGATAGGCAGTACTCATATCTAAACGAGTACCTAAGGATTTCTGCAATGATCTCCAAATCTGAGAAGTGAAACGACTATCTCTGTCAGAGATAATCGAGATTGGAACACCGTGTCGAGATACAATCTCCTTCAAATAGATTTGAGTGAGACATTCCATTTTGTCAGTTTCCTTGATGGCAAGGAAATGAGATGATTTGGTAAGCCGATCCACGATCACCCAAATGGTATCTTAACCGCTTGATGTCCTCGGGAGATTAGTGATGAAATCCATGGAGATCTGCTCCAATTTCCATTGAGGGATTTCCAGTTACTGGAGCAAGCCGGAAGGTTTCTGATATTCAGCTTTGACTTTAGAACAGGTTAGACATTTGCCGACATAAGTGGCTATGTCAGCTTTCATGTTAGGCCACCATTATAGTTCTGTAATACCATGATACATCTTGTCCGATCTAGGATGTATGGAATAGAGAGATTTGTGAGCTTCATCCATCACCAAATCTCGGAGGTTCCCAAATTTAGGTAACCAGATTCGGTTAGTGAAGTACTTGACCCTATTGGGTTTGATTTCGAATTGATTCTCCATATTTCGCAAGGCCTCATGCTTGATGATTTCGGGTTTCAAGGCTTCGAGCTGAGCGGTAAGGATTTGAATGATTAAATCATTATGAATGGTCATACTAAGGGCTCAAACTCGAAGTGGCTTGGTGCGCTCTTTTCGACTTAGGGCATCGGCAACTACGTTTGCCTTCCCTGGATGATACTTGATTTCACAATCATAATCGGTAAGCAACTCGACCTAGCGACGTTGCCTCATGTTGAGATCCTTCTGATCGAATATATGATGAAGACTTTTATGATCAGTGAAGATGGTATATTTCGTGCCATACAAATAATGTCTCCAGATTTTGAGTGCGAAGACCACGGCCCCCAGCTCAAGGTCGTGAGTCGTGTCGTTCTTTTCGTGAATTTTGAGTTGTCGAGAAACGTAAGCTATGACCTTGTCTCGTTGCATTAACACGCAACCAAGACCTTGATGTGAAGCATCGCAGTATACCACGAAGTCATCATTGCCTTCGGGTAATGATAAAATGGGTGCACTACAAAGCTTTTGTTTCAATAACTGAAATGCTGACTCTTGCTTATCATTCCAATCAAACTTCTTTTCCTTCTGATTCAGTGTCGTGAGAGGTTGAGCTATTTTCGAGAAATTTTCAATGAAGCGCCGATAATAACCAGCCAATCCTAAAAATTGGCGTACTTCGATCGGCGTTGTCGGTGCTTGCCAACACTTGATAGCCTCAATCTTTGAGTGATCCACATGAATTCCCAGACTGTCAATCACATGACCAAGGAATTGGACAGTTTGCATCCAGAACTCACTCTTGGAGAATTTTGCATATAACTCTTCGTGTCTAAGAAGTTCTAGAATGGTTTTGAGATACTGCGCATGCTCTTGCTCGTTGCGTGAGTAGATAAGAATGTCGTCGATGAAGACAATGACAAACTTGTCCAGATATGGTTTACACACACGGTTCATAAGATCCATGAATACTGTCGGTGCGTTTGTCAAACCAAATGCCATTACCTGAAACTCGTAATGACCATAGCGAGTTCGGAAAGCAGTTTTCAGAATATCTTCATCGCGAACTTGTAGCTGGTGATAACCTGACCGTAGATCAATCTTTGAGTAAAAACTCGATCCCTGAAGTTGGTCAAATAGGTCATCAATGCGAGGAAGTGGATAACGGTTCTTGATGGTTAATTTGTTCAACTCTCTATAGTCGATATACATCCTGAATGAACCGTCCTTCTTTTTCAAAAACAGGACCGGAGCTCCCCAGGGTGAAGAACTCGGTCTTATGAAACCCTTATCTAGGAGTTCCTGCAACTGAGTAGACAACTCCTAAAGTTCTGAAGGGGCTAAACGATACGGTGCTCGTGCCACGGGTGCTGCCCCGGGCACAAGATCAATTGAGAACTCAACTTGCCTCGGTGGTGGAAGACCAGGCAATTCTTCTGGAAAGACTTCCGGAAAGTCTCTAACGATGGGCACATCCTCAAGTCGCTTCTCTTCTGACTTTTTCTCAATAACATGAGCGAGGATTGCCTGATACCCTTTTCTAAGGTACTTGCGAGTCTTCATGCAGGATATGATATTCAATCTCGTCCCACCGGTCTCCCCTTGTATGAACAAAGTACTACCAGTGACGAGAGGAATACGAACGATTTTGTCATAACAGACAATTTCAAATCGATGCTTGGATAACCAATCCATGCCAACAATGATGTCAAAACTTCCAATCTTAACAGGTATTAGGTTTATGGGAAAGAGTTTGTTTGCGAGGTTTAGGGTGCAATTTGGTATTACACTATCGGCCTCAATCAATTTGCCATTAGCTAACCCTACAGTGTACTTAGCTTCTAAGGCAATTGGGGTAATGTCTAATAGTGGGCTAAACTCCCCAGATATAAAGCTCTTATCAGCACCAGTATCAAACAGAACTGAAGCAGTTAAATTGTTGAGAAGGAACATACCCGTGACCACATTAGGGTCTTCACGAGCGTCTCCCGCGTTCAGCACAAAAGCTCTGCCCCTAGCATTGTTGTTGTTGTTACCCTTGTTCTTCAACTTTGGACATGCATTCCTGAAGTGTCTAGTGTTTCCACACTCATAGCAGGCTCGAGGTTGGTTGTTAGTGTTGGTGGTGGGGTTAGTTGCAGGTGCTCGGCAGTCTTTGGTGAGATGCCCATACTTCTTGCAGTTGTTGCAGGGGGTACCACAAGGACCATCATGATGATGTAGCACTAGGTACAGTATGGTTTGCTTCCAGTGTACCCTTTCCTTTCCCCAGACCCCGATGTGTCACTCTTGACAGTCTCAATCTTTTTGAGGGTTTGCTAGTTCTGATTTCCAGACCATTTCCTCTTGTTGTTGTTCCCAGAAGACGAGACAGGTGTTTCTTGGCTATCTTGCATAGCCATGAGTTCATGGGCTAATCGGATTGCTCCCTGAATAGTGGTTTTGTTGGAAGAGGGGACGTTCCCCAGGACAGGTTCCGAAAGACCGCGGATGTACCTCTTGACCTTGTCGGTCTCAGTGCTTACTAAGGCTGAGCGAAGGGTTGCAAGTTGTTGGAACCTAGTAGTGTATCCAACAATGTCGGTTCCTTGAACCTTGAGATGCCAGAACTCTTCATCTAACTTTTGGAGTTCTTCTGTTGGGCAATACTCATCAGTGAACATTTTTTTCAGATTTTCCAAAGAGAGTAGATAGGCGGTGTCGATACCAATAGACTGGGCATACGAGTTCCACCATGTGAGAGCGCCGTCAGCAAGGGTGCAAGTGGCAAACTGGACTCGGTCCCCCTCTACACACTTACTGATGCGGAAGACGGATTCCATTTTCTCGAACCATCTAATCAGACCGATGGCTCCTTCAGTTCCCTTGAAGTTCAGGGGTTTGCAGTTCATGAAGTCCTTGTAAGTACAAGGCTTAGGGACAGGAGTGGTTTCAGCATCATCACTCCTCCTGGAGTTTTGCGGTGAGTCCTGAGCCAAGGCTTCAGCCACTGCTTGGGAGATGAGGGATGTTATCTGAGCATCGGTGTAAGGCCTTGCCTTTGGCGGCATGATTTTCCTGAGAACAGAAAGATAGGGTTCATGAGAGATTGTTCATAAATGATGATTATCATAGATGTACATATATAAATGTGATAATATACAACATCACAATATGACAATCAACATTAATGAACAATCAAGAGGTGTTGAATAACCATCTCTACTGACTAGCAACCCGATCAACAATGTATCCAGAAATGAGCTTCCACCTCCAGAAATTCATAACGGTAATCAGGGTGGTACTTCTAATCAGGAAGGAAATAGTAATGAGGATGATGATTATAAGTTACAGTTAGAGGATGAGGTGATCAGACTTAGAAAGATAGAACAGCTGTATTTAGAACAACAAGCTAGGTTGGCTCAGCAGAGAGACTTTGGTTATCAGTTTCCAACACCTCAACAACAGAATAGATTGTGTTCTCTTAAGACATTTAAATCTAGTGGTCTAAAGGAATTTGTAGGAAGCAATCCATGGTGTGTTTGTTGTAAGTCAAAGCATTTTGTACCATGTACTTCGGAGACAATGAGATGTGTTAAGTGTGGTTTGTTTGGGCATAATATGCGGGACTGTACTTCTCCTCAGTTTGTTTGTTGGAATTGTCATAAGGAGGGACATAGATCAGGAAAGTGTCCGGAGAAGATTAGGATAGAATCTGGATTGGAAAGGGATTCGGCCTCGGGTTCTGCGTCATCTGTTGGACAAAAGAGGAAGATACTACAAGCGATTGGTAAAGCATTTCAGATGACTGTGGGAGAAATACTTGGTCTGGACGATGACATGACAGGTATATTCCATGTTTACTTTGTTATACCATTATATTAATGTGATTAGAGTTGTATGACAATAGGAGATTTGAGTATGTTTAGTTTATTTGGGTCTAATTGGATTTCGAGGACGAAATCCTCTGAGGGGGGAAGATTTGTAGCACCCTGTTTCTGGAACCGAAAATAAATGATTATTTAATAAATGAGAAATAGTTTAATTGGTTTATTTGGAAATAAATAGTTAAAAGAGTCACCGATTTTATTGTGATTAATAAAATCTTACTTGTTTTAAAATATTAAAGTTGACGGTAAAATAAAAGTATTTTGGATCACGAGTATTTTCGGGTTCCAGACAATAGGTTGGGAAGGGGGTATAATTTATACTGTGTTTTAAGTTGTAAAAGGGATTAAATATCTGAGAGGTCGACACCTCACCCCAATTGTGACACCTAAACTCCTTACTCATCACCTAACTTTATTTGATTAAGATATGGTTCTTCATTTTCTTTTTTCTTCTATACTCTCTCTAAATTCTACAAATAAAAGAAAAGAAAGATTAGTTTATTTTTGGGTTTAAGAATTGAAGAAATCAGATTCATTATCATCTTGCCTTGTTGAATTACATTGTAAGCATTGTGTTCTTAATTTCATTTCTTTGAATTTGGGTAAAAGATGAATATGGTGATTTTGTGTAAATTGGAGTTTATAAGTTTTTGTTACTGATTTGTATGATGATATTATGATAGATATATGATGATTCTATGTTGAAATCTTGTGTTCTTTATGTTTGTTGGAGATTTGCAAATTAGGGTTTATGTAAATAAAAATTGAGGATTTGAAAGTAAATAGGTAATATATGATATATAGATGTATTTGTTTGTGTAGAGTTGTAAAGATGAATTGTTTTGAATGTTAATCTTGTTGAAAATCAGTCCCAAAAGTGTTGTTTGAGTTGGATTTAATCAATACAAGTGTTTTGAACATATTTGAATCGATTTGGCATGATTTTGGTAAAAATTCGGAGTTGGACAGCTTGTAGTGCAGAAAATAGGCTGTTTTCAATAAATCATAACTAAATAACCGTAACTCCGTTTTTGATGTGTAATATAGCATTGGAAAGGTGGAAAAGTCTATTTTCGGTTGAGTATGGCCTTACTGCATAGAATTGATCTTAAGTTTGTCTAAAAGTGAGTTAATCAGCTGCTGTCCAGTTTTATGAAATATATTAAAAATGTTGTAAAAGTGTTTATTATATGGAGTAAGGTGCATACATGGGAGTTAACTAATAATGATGAATTGGTAAGGGTAATGAGGTAGATAAAGTAGTATTTAGATAAAGTTGTGATGTTGGGTTTAAGTTAATAATCTTGTTAATGGTTTAATTATGTTAATTAACAATGATTAAGGAGATAAGACGATCATAATGATCCTTAAACTTGATAAGTGATTGTGAATTATGTTGTTAAGATGGTTATTTGTAATATTGGAATAATGTTGTATATATGTTATGAATATTGATGTTGGATTATTACTGACTTGGTATTATTGTGTTTCCAGATAAGCGGGCAACAACTCAGTGATATTAGACAACTAAGTTCAGAGATTCAGATGTTGGTGAGTGGTTACTGTAATCCTCGGTTCAACTCAGTTGTAACGGGTTCGGTTACAACGAGTAAACCGGGATAGTTTTGGTTAAATATTAAGTTATGTTATTATTGTTTGGTTATATTGTGCTATTGATTAGTTGATTTGTAGTTGCTGATTGTTATTGGTTGTTGATTGTTGGTTGTTTGATTTGGTTGACAATGTGGTTGATTCAGAGGTCAATGTTGGTTGATTGGGCTTGAGTACTACTGTGTAGTTGTCTGAGTCATTCGATACACAAAGTTGAGGATGTACTTATGTCTGTGATGGTAGTACTCAAGCTATCGGTAGGTTTCTGTGATGGTATACCAGGAACCTCCGATCCTCTTGACGATACGTGCTTATGTGTTTACTTGTTGCAGTTTATTAGTTGTAAGACTTGTAGCTTGTGGGTTGAACTGTTGGTTACAGTTCCATTCACTTAGCGTAAGCTAATCCCCTCGTTGTTTACCTTTTTGCAGATTTTGGTTAGTTGATGTAGATCGGGTTATGATGATTAGCGGGATGTTTGACTATGCTCGCGCCAACTCTGATCTTTTGATAAATTAATGTTTGGAAAAGTTTTAGTAACACCCGTTTTGGTAATATGTAATCTAATTTAATAGTTATAAGATTTTCTTTTGATATATAAAATATGTTGTTAAAATGTCGGGTGTTACACAGCATAACCATTTCAAGCCTTACATCATCTTTATTTAATTATACATAGTTGATCAAGCTATGTTAAATTAAACTTGTATGATGTAACTCTTGAACCAATCATACTTAACAGAAAATACTGCCTAACGGTCAAAGTCTAGGCCCACTAATGCAACCTAGTTCACTATAACCTTAGGCTCTGATACCAATCTGTCACACCCCCTAATTCGGGTTGCGGAAGCGAATCGGGTCGGGGCGCGACTAATCAATAATCAAGAACATAAGATATATAATGAATGACCACTACATGCGTCGTTTGATAAAAAACATAGATGTAATAGAAATTACATAATCGTTTCCCAAAATGTGAGTTCGCATAGTTTACTTGAGAGATTCTAGTACAGATCTAATTTATAAAAAATATAGAAATGCAGTGAAATCTCTTGATGATATTATTTGCATGCTACTCGAGCTACAATATCCTGATGGGCATTCCAACCTACTGCTGAGTACCTGAGATAACATGCTAAAAGGTCAGCTAAAAAGCTGGTGAGCTCACAGGTGTATATGAGTAAATGAGATTTATGAACCACAAGATTTATATAATGATTTGTTATCAAACTAATAATGAATGTACATGCAGCCATGAGTCCATAGTTTGAGCTTAACTGAGGGGTCAGGATCCACATTCAAGGACCTGATCGAGGTGCCTCCCTATGAGTGCCTAATCTACACTCATACTGAACAAATGATAATGCGTCCGTTTGACAGGTTAGTGCTTGCTAACTCGGACGGGGATTGTCAATCCCATATGGTACCATACACTAACATTCACACTATATAATATCAACAAACTATGTGATGGAGGACTTTAAATTGATTAGATGAAATTAACTCATGTAGCATATAGCGATGTTTTTATACTTGTGTTCATATGTAAAACAAAACGGGTCTTACAATGATCGTATGGAGAATCCGAAAAGATGGAAACGTAGCTCTCGTTCACGTGATCGTCTTTGCTTCAATCGACTTGATGATCCAATGTGATTCAAGGGAGTGATTTAATGTGTTTTTGGACTGAATTTAGAGAGAGAGAGAGAGAGTGACAATGGAGAGAGAGATAGAGAGAGAGATGAAAGATGGTGAATGATTGAGGTGGTGGTGGTTTGGTCTTGTATTATTTAACAAACAAGATCGTCATTTTTTGGGTTGTGTCTAGGCCGGCCCACAGGCCCACATGACTGAGTTTTGGTTAATTTTTGTTCCCCTAAAGTTACGTAGTATGCGGTGCTTGTTTACCCGATTGTTTAAATGTATATTTAGACGTTATGTATTATATATACGTTTTATCAAAATATTTGTTAATGAGTTATAAAAATATAACTTTGGTTTGTTTCATTTATCGAGCACGTTTTATGTATTTTTGGTCGCGTAGACATTATTTACACGATACGAATTACTATGAAATATTATCAAAATAATATTTAGAAACAAATGTGTTTATTAAATATATTCATATTATTTAATAAAATAGGTTCACCAACGTCCATATAAATGAATCGGAATTTGGCCAATATAAAATGACACGATTTCATTAATCATGTTAATGCGTATATATAACTATATACGTAATGATACACACAGTTAGCCTAATACAGAACTAATTACATGTATTGGCAAAATGATTAGGACCTAATAACTAGTCTTAATTTGACGGGTGTCACAGTAAGACCATTTGAGAGTATTGAATTATCAAACTTCTCATGCCATTGCTTAGGTGCTTGTTTTAACCCATACAATAATTTCTTCAACTTGCAAACTTTATTCTCATGACGAGGCAACACAAACCCTTCGGGTTGTTTCATTTACACTTCTTCATCTAAATCACACCATTTAAGAAGGCTGTTTTAACATCCATTTGATGTATATGTAAATTGTAGATAGAAGCTAATGCAAATAATACTCTAATTGAAGTGATTCTAGCTACCAGTGCATATGTATCAAAGTAATCAACTCCTTGTCTTTGACTAAAGCCTTGAATCACCAACCAAGCCTTAAAGGTTTGAATGGATCCATTAGTATTATGTTTTATCCTAAATACCCATTGACACCCTATAGCCTTGGAACTAGGAGGTAGATCAGTGATTTCCCATGTATTGTTAGAAATCAAAGAATCCATTTCGTCAGTGATAGCCTCCTTCCAAAATGCAGAGTTTCTAGAGGATATGGCCTCTTTATAAGTCTTGGGTGCATCTTCTACGTTAAGTAAAATAGGTATTTTGTTTAAAACATTATTTTCTCTATCACCTTCAACTAAGAAGATTATAGATTGAGAATCAATAAAATCGGGATCCAAGTTTCTTTCTTTTCTTGCCCTCACTTCTTCTAGGTGCACTAGAAGATTTGGCCATATTCATCTTATTATTGGAGTTCAATTCGGGGCCTGAATCACTTTGTGGATTCTGAGTGACAATCTGTTCCATGTTAGTTGAATCACAGCGGAATTTATTTTCAAAAAATTCTACATCCCTTGATTCAACAATAACATTTGAGTCTAAATCTAGGCAATGATAAGATTTAGACTTTTCTGCATATCCCACAAATACACTCTTTAAAGCTTTGGGGTCCTAATTTAGACATTTTAGGTAAGGGAAACTTATAATAGGCTAAACAGCCCCAAACTCTAAAATAATTTATGTTTGGGTTTCTTCCTTTCCAAATTTCATGAGGAGATACTTTCAGTTTCGTTGCAACTATCCTGTTACTTACATGACATGCAGTAAGTAAAGCTTCACCCCACAAATTCTTTGGCAAGTTTGCGTTTACCAACATGGAATTAACCGTATCTTGCAAAACTCCATTCTTCCTTTCCGCAACACTATTTTGTTGAGGCGTATATGGTGTCGTTCTTTGATGAATCAAGCCATGTGATTCACAGTAGGAAGAAAATTATGTGGGAAAATATTCACCACCTCTATCACTTCTTAGAATTTGTATCTTTCTACCCTTTTGATTTTCAACTTCAACCTTGTACTCCTTAAATGTCTCAAAAGATCTTTAGTTTTTTCAATAGGTACACATAAGTATATCGAGAGCAATCATCTATGAAAGTTATGAAATACCTATTTCCACCTCTAGTTAATTGGCCATTTAATTCACATACATCGGAATGTACCAATTCTAAAATTTCAGTATGTGTATCCACTTTAGGGAATAGTTTTCTTTTCATTTTTGCTTGAACACATATCTCACATTTGTCTTTATGTTCACCATTATAGGATATGATTCCTTGTTTCAACATGTCTTTCATAGTCCTATAATTTATGTGTCCTAAACGATTATGCCACAAATTGAAAGTAGAAGATTCAATATTGTAACACCCCTAATTTCGGGTTGCGGAAGCGGTCGGGTCGGGTGTTACCAAATCAAATATCACAAGCACAAAGGTACATAATGAACGACTCTAAATGAGACGTTTGAAAATAGTTATACATTTCCAAAATAAAGAGTTTACAATGATACGAGTTCGCAAAATAATTTCATTACATAATTTGAAATACAAAAGTTATGCAAGGAAATCCAGGTGTTTGAAAACATGCGACTCAAGATAGCATAGCTTGTAGTGTTCCTAATCCTGCTGGCACCTGAGAACACATGCTAAAAAGAGTCAGCTATAAAGCTGGTGAGTTCATAGGTATGTCAGTAAAACATGAAGTATTTATATCGAGTATATTTCAAACATAGTTCATAAACTATGTGTTAGTGCATATTTAGTGTGTTTGTTTTGTTAATAGTTTTGTGAATTCTGGTTTTGGCGACATTAGCCTTAATGTCGCAATAGCGACATTGTTGTTGGGCTTGCGACATTGGCTATGTCGCATGGGCTTGGGCCTTGCGACATTGTGTGTAATGTCGCACGAACTAGCAGGTTTAGTATAAATACATTTTATGTATTCAGTTTTAGGGTTGACGAAAAACCCTAAACGAAATTTGTCGAAATTCTCTGTAAGCTAGTCGATTACAATCAATTAAACCATTATTGTTTTGATAATGATTGTGTTTGATTGTGTGCTTGATTTGTATAATAATCAATCGTTGATTCCGTAAACGTTTGGATTGACTCGGTGCGATCAGATGCAAGAGAAAGGGACAAACAACTGGTATTCGGGGCTCATTTTTGGAGTATCGGATCGAGTTCGGGTTTGTTTGAGGTAATATTCATATTGTTTTGTGAGTATTACGTTTGTTATTTGTGTTTACAGGTTTCGATTAAGTTTTCTAGGGATTGTTAGAAGGTTTTCGCCATTTGTTGATCGTGGAAATCGAGTAGGGTTCAAAAATTATTCGTTTTTAGGGTTTTTGATCGTAGCTGTGTGCGATCTTGCGACATTAGCTGCGACAACACTTGCGACGTCGCTTGCAACTTAGCGAATCTGACCTTATTTGGTCTTTGCGACATCCTCTTGCGACGTTGTGAGCGACTTTGTTACTTTAACCTTAATTGGTTCTGCGACATCATTTTGCGACATCTCGTTGCGATGTTGTTTTACTCGGCGACATTACCTGCGATGTTAGTCTCAACGTCGCATTTTGGATTCTCCATTGAATCATTCGTTTTCTGCGACATCATTTGCGACGTCGCTAATTGAGGTGCGACATTAGCTCCTGTGTCGCTAGTATCAAAGATTGTGAATTTTGTTTAAGTACAATTAAATGTCTTCTGACAAAGAGGATATTAGAGGAATTAGGGATTTGATTAAACAAAGCAACAACCATGTTGGCTCTAGTAATTAAACCTCCTTTGTTCACCGCTGATATAGACTACGCATACTGGAGATCTAGATTTGAACAGTATGTAGACTTTCATTGTCCTCACATACTTTCATTGTCCTGAACTTTGGGGTCCTTTTACTGAAGGTAATTATAGAGATATACCTCCTACTAAGACATATAAGGCAATGACACCTAAAGAAAGAAAGGAATATGACACAGAACATAAGGCTCATTCAGCAATCTGTGTGTGTCTGACTCAAGATGTTTTACGACTTTTCAAAAATCATGACATCACGTTTGATCTGTGGAAAGCCATTGAAAGGTGATGTGGGGGAAATGAAAAATATAAATAGGCAAAGATGGAGTTAATTAAGAAGCAATTTGATTTGTTTGACAATTCCAAATGAAACTGCATCTGGACTCTTTACACGATACTCACAGTTGGTTAGTGAGTTGACTGAAGGTGGATATATCTTTTCTGCTCCGGAAGTGAACAAAAAGCTTTTGGATGTATTGCCTAGTGCTTGGGATGTAAAAGTTCAATTTTTAAAGGAAAGTCAGGAATTAGCAAACATGAAACTAGATGATTTGATTGGGGTTCTTCAAGCTCATGCAATGGAGTTGAAGAAAAAGAAGAAAGAATGCAAATCAGGTGGTTTTGTTAAAGATCCATCCCTTTATTGTGGAAAAGTGAATTCTGGGAAATCCTATGGTGGTATGGCGTTTGTATCAAATATTAACTCTCCATCAAATTCCACAGGAGGTTATTTATCTATGTACTCTTCAAGTACTTCTCAAGGTTCACAACATCAACAAGCACCTGTTTCACCAGCAATTGAGGAACAAGCTGCTATCTATACAGCTTTTCTGAGTTCCTACAAGGATTTGGTTTCCCAACCAAATACCACTCTGCAAATGGCTCAAGAGGATTATGCTCAACTGGATGATGATGATCTTGAGCAGATGGATTTAAACTGGAATATTGCTATGATAACAAGGAGAGTGAAGAAATTCTTGCAAAGGACTGGATGCAAGAGTTTGGATGGAGAAGGGAAGTCTAGTTTTGGTTTTGATAAAAGCAAGGTCCGATGTTACAACTGTTAACATTTAGGACACTTTGCAAGGGAATGTGAGAAGCAGAAGATGCCTCCGTCTGGTCTCACTAAACCTAATCCCGCCAAAACTCCAGAGAAGGAGGTTGTGAAAACAGGCCTGTTGATAATGCCCAGATTGTGTTCGAGCCTACAAATACTGATTGGACTGCTCAAGCAGAGAAGTACCAAATGGCTCGTATGGCTCAAATCACTCCTGAGGTTAGTGAAGAGCCAGTTTCGTGTACTTCATGTATTAAATTGTCTACTTCTTTAAATGTATATAGAGTAGATAACTAAAATTTGAGAGATAAAATAGAAAAACTTAATGAGTCTAATCGTTTTCTTAAAAGTAATGAAAAACTTTTTGAAAATGAAATTGAGGCTTATAAGTTAGACACTCAGAACTACAAATCCAAAGTTTTCAGTCAGCAAGATGCTATTAATAGCTATCTAAATGAAATATCTTTATTAAAAACTGAACTTACTTGCTGAAGCACAGGCTGAGATCGTTGATCTTAATCGTAGACTCTCAAACTTCGCTACCTCTAATTTTGTGTTTGATGAACTCATTAGCAAGCAAAGGACAGATAATAAAAGTAAGGCTGGACTGGGTTATACTGTAGTTCCACCTCCTACTAATTAGTGTCAAATGCCTGTTAATGAGGACGTTAAAGACTTTGTACCCGACTATGCATCTAAGGCAGATACAAAATCCAAGAAAGAAGTTAAGACAAGTACTAACAATGATGCATCAGTTAGTACCAAGAAAGAAAAGGCCAAAAAGGCAGAATATCCTCTGCCTTCTTTTGTCAAGCCTACAAGTACACCTCCAGTTGGTATTGAGGAGGAAATTGAGATTGAAGATTTGACTGAACAGGAATATAAGAAGGTTGAACAGGTTTGAAGTTAATTCTGAAAATGTAATTTTAACACCTATTATTGAGGTTCGAAGTAAAAATGGTAAAGAAAAGATTGTTGAAGGTACCTCTTCAATGTCTTCACAATTACCTGTGAAGATTTTGAAGAAGAACCTAAATGTTAAAAATTCTTTTAATAACAAACCTTCAACTTCAACCACTCAACCAGAGCAAGCACCCACTACTACATGTACACATAAATGTGCATGTTTTAGAAGTGCTTCTTCTTCTAAACCAGTTTCAGTCAGTCCTCAGCCTCAACAGTTTGCTGAGCAGCATTCCTGTTTCTATTGTAAGAGACAGGGACATTTAATTCGAGATTGTCCAAAGATTTCAAATCAGCGCTTTGGGAGAGACATGCCTAGAAATACTATTTATAGAAAGCCTTTTTCACGTTCACCTTCTAGGCATATTTCTAAATCTCCCAAACCGGCTGAGAAACAAAGTATTGTTGAGCAAAAACCTTTGCCAAATCAAAAGCCCAACATTACTCCAAAACCATCTTCCAATCCATCAAAAGTTTGGAAACGAAAGGAGTCTACAGTTGATTCTTCTGTCGTCAACAATAACTCATCAGATGAAAATTCTGATTTGTTTAAAAATAAAATTCTATCTGATGTGCTTATTGTTGATGACTCTGGAAGGCCCAAGTCTGTAAAGGCTTGGGTCTCCGTTTCTCTCTAATATTCTTCTATTTATGTGTTGCAGCAGTCCGAACGAATTAAAGACAGTGAATGGTATATGGATAGTGGTTGCTCGCGACACATGATTGGCGATGTATCTCTTCTTACGGATATTAAACCATTCGAGGGAGGATATGTTGCCTTTGCAGGAGATACTGGTGGGATGATAACTAGTCAGGGAAAACTTACTAATGGAAAAGTAAGTTTTGAGAAGGTTAACTATGTGGAACAACTACAGCACAACTTGCTTAGTGTTTCACAAGTTTGTGACAAGAAATACTCAGCTGTATTTACCGATACAGAATGTGCTATTCTGAAGCCAGGGTTCGTAATTCCTGAGGAATGGGTGCTGATACGAGCACCAAGGAGAAATGACACTTACATTTTGAATATGCAAACTGTTGAGACATCAACTGAGTATACATGTCTTTTGTCAAAGGCTTCGGAAAAGGAATCACTTCTTTGGCACAGACGAATGGGACATATTCATTTCCGCAAAATGAATTTTCTGGTTAAGAATGACTTGGTAAATGGAGTTCCTAAACAGTCATTCTCACTAAAAGATGACTGTGTTTCATGCCATAAATGAAAGCTCCATAAGAAGTCCCATAAGTCTAAGATAGTGAATTCTATTTCGGCACCATTGGAACTGTTGCATATGGACTTGTTTGGTCCAATTTCAACTAAAAGTATAGGTGGAAGACCGTATTGTCTAGTGATGATTACTCAAGATTTTCTTGCATCAAAGGATGAAGCTGCTGACATACTGGTTTATTTGTTTGACAAGTTGGCTAATTTAAGCAACTTGAAGGTTAAGAGACTGTGAAGTGATAACGAAACTTAATTTAAGAACTCAACTCTCGAGATGTACTGCGCAACTAAGGGTATTGATCACCAATTCAGTGCTCCAAGAACTTCACAACAGAATGGAGTTGCTGAATGCAAGAATTGAACCATCATCGAGACAGCTCGAACTATGTTAGCAAATTCTAAAATTCCTATCATTTTCTGGGCTGAGGCTGTTAACACCGCCTGATACGTTCTAAATCGAGTTCTGACGGTTAAGAAAAAGAACAAAATGTTTTATGAGCTTTTTAATAACCGTAAGCCAAACGTGCAGTTTCTAGAGCCGTTTGGGTGTCCGTGTTTGATCATGATTACAAAGGATAAAGTCTCCAAGTTTTGTGATAAGGCTACCGAAGGAATCTTCCTAGGGTATTCTGTACATTCTCCAAACAAAAGAGTCTTTAATAAGTCAACCAATAGGCTTGAGGAACATTTTGAAGTTAAGTGTTTGCGTTACACTGAGCCTCTTCAAGGAATAGATCCAGAGTGGTTTTTCAAGTATGATGATGTTTTTAACTCATTTAATCTTCCTGAAGAAGATCCGCTTGAAGAAGTAGTGACCTTACTTCATGGGTTTGATTTATCCTCTAATAATTCAACTCCATCACCTACCCCCACACCTACTCCAACACCTGCTCCAGCAACCACACCAACACCCACTCAGACTCCAATAACCACACCAACACCCACTCAGACTCCAACACCCACACCTATACCTTTACCTACCCCCACACCTAATGTTGTACCACCTTCTTCTCTATATCGGGATGTTCCTTCCACTTCAGGCAAAGCAGCTTCATCTGAATTTCCAGAATTACCAACATGGCATGATTTATCTGAGGATGAAGATGATGAGCTGACTAAATCTCATCTACCTGTTAATGAGGAAGAAGAAGTTGTAACGCCAAAATATGCCACACTTACTCAGCTCAGCATTATTTTGGATAAAGAAGATGCTCCTGCAACTGAGGGAGATCTCACTAATCTGGATTCGGTTCTTGTGCCTGACCCGATTCCTCAGTTACGTATTCATAAAGATCACCCCACTGATAATATCATTGGTGATCCTAATGGTGGTACTCGCACACGTAGTCAACTGAAAGAAACTACGTCTGATAAGTTAGAATGTCTTGTAGCAAGGATAGATTCATGTTATATATCCCAAGTTGAACCAAAGAACATAACTGAAGCTCTCAAAGTTTCTCATTTGATTAATGCCATGCAGGATGAGCTTCAGCAATTTGAAAGGCTACAAGTTTGGAAGCTAATAAAGTTACCTAAGGGTGCTCATTCATTTGGTACTCGTTGGGTTTTTCGTGTAAAGAAGGATGATAGAGGATTTATCATCAAGAATAAAGCACCATTGGTTGTACAAGGATTTTCCCAGACTGAAGGATTAGATTATGATGATGTTTTCGCTCCGGTCGCACGTCTGGAATCTATTCGATTATTCCTTGCGTATGCATCATTTAAGGGAGTTCGGGTATTTCAACTGGATGTGAAAACTGCATTTCCGTATGAGATTATTGAAAGAAGATGTGTATCTCCGTCAGCCTCTAAGTTTTGAAGACTCCGTCCATCTTGAATATGTCTACATGTTAGATAAAGCTTTGTACGGTCTTCATCAGGCTCCACGGGCATGGTATAACAAGTTATCGACACATCTGCTGGAAAATGGATTTACACATGGACAAATTGACAGTACGCTCTTCATTAAGAAATCTGGTGATGATCTACTACTTGTTCAGGTGTATGTGGATGTCATTTTTGGATCAACAAATGAGGTATTGTGCAAGGACTTCGAGTACATCATGAAGTCAAAGTTTGAAATGAGTGAAATAGGAGGGCTCACTTTCTTCCTTGGTTTACAAGTTGAGCAGACTGTTGATGGAATCTTCATTCATCAGTCTAAATACGTTCATGAAATGCTTACTAAGTATAATCTACTCAATTGTAGATCTTATGGAACTCCCATTGACACGAATGATAAGCTTGGAACTGCGGAGAATGAAGCTGATGTTAATCTTCACGACTATCATTCAAAAATTGGTTCACTGATGTACCTAACCGCCTCACGACCTGATATCATGTTTGCTATGTCAATATGTTCTCGATTTCAAGCTAATCCTAAGGTATCTCATGAGAAAGCGGTCAAGCGTATCTTTGGTTATCTAAAATACAGACCATCCCTTGGTCTTTGGTATTCTAGTAAAGATAATTTTACCTTGACCACCTACTCAGATTCAGACTATGGCGGATGCAGTTTAGATAAAAAGTCGACCACTGGAGGATGTCAGTTCTTTGGTAATCGGTTAGTCTCATGGCAGTGTAAGAAGTAGACGACGGTGTCTACTTCAACAGCGGAGGCCGAATATATTGTTGATGCGAGTTGCTATTCTCAAGTTCTTTAGATTCAACACCAGATGCGAGATGACGGGTTCCTTCTAACTCTTACTCCTATCCATATTGATAACACTTCAGCTATCTCGATTACTCGCAATCCAGTGCACCATTCAAAAACAAAACATATTGAAATTCGTTTTCATTTTATACGGGATTGCTTCAAGAAGCATTTAATCGATTTAATTCATGTTGACACCTCTAAACAAAAAGCAGACATTTTCACAAAACCTTTTCGGAGATCTCGATTTGATGAGCTAGTCTCAATGCTTGGGATGAAACATCCCACTCAAAAGTGATATGTGACTTGGAACTTTTCATTTGTATATTTATTTGCTTATGTGTGGTTTTAATGCAACGAGACCGTGTTATTGCCTATGCTTCGCGTCAATTGAAACCTCATGAGATTAATTATCCTACCCATGACTTGGAATTAGCGGCGGTGGTTTTCGCTTTGAAAATTTGGAGGCACTACCTTTATGGCACGAAATGTGTCATTTGTACGGATCACAAAAGCCTTCAGTATATGTTCACTCAGAAAGAGCTCAATATGCGACAAAGGCGATGGTTAGAACTGATCAAGGACTATGATTGTGAGATCCGTTACCACCCGGGTAAGGCCAATGTTGTGGCGGATGCGTTAAGTTGGAAAGGAAAACCAGAAAAGGTTTGTTTCATGCGTTTGGAGGTTTTTTCGGATTTGATTGATCAATTGAAAGTGGCTCAAATAGAGGCATTGAGGGATAATAACTTGAAATCTGAGGTTATGTTAAAAAGGAAGGATTTATTAATTGATGATTCTCGGGGTTTGAAGACCTTTCAATCCCGAGTTTGGGTTCCCTTGCTTGGAGGACTTCGAGATGTGATCTTGTTGGAGGCACATAAATCTAAGTTGTCGGTTCATCCCGGAAGTACTAAGATGTATTATGATTTGAAACCATTGTATTGGTGGCCTATTTTGAAATTGGACGTAGCTCGGTTTGTGGAATCTTGTCATATTTGCTCGCAGGTAAAGGCCGAACATCAAAAACCATATGGAGCTTTGAAACAACTTGAGATTCCCGAGTGGAAATGGGAGCATATTACCATGGATTTTGTAACCAATTTGCCTCGAACTGTTAAGGGTAACGATATGATTTGGGTAATTGTTGACAGATTAACCAAGAGTGCTCACTTTCTTGCTACTTGTGAGACGGCATCTTTGAGCAAGTTAGCACAGTTGTATATCAATGAGGTGGTTTCTAGACATGGAATCCCGTTGTCCATTGTATCCGACAGAGATTCTCGGTTTGCATCGAGGTTTTGGCAAAGTTTACAGCGGGAATTGGGTTCTAGAGTAAATTTGAGTACGGCTTATCATCCTCAGACTGATGGTCAGTCTGAGCGGACTATTCAGACCTTAGAGGACATGTTGCGGGCATGTGTTTTGGAATTTGGCGGATCGTGGGATTCTCACTTACCTTTGATTGAATTCGCCTATAATAATTCCTTTCACTCTAGTATAGGAATGCCACCTTATGAAATGCTGTATGGTCGTCGATGTAGAACACCCACTTGTTGGTTACAGGCGGGTGAGAAACAATTTGCGGGTCCAGACTTAGTACAAATTACTGCCGACAAAGTAGCCATAGCCCGTGATAAATTGAAGGCGGCCCGTGATAGGCAAAGGCAATATGCCGATCCGCATCGTCGACCCGTGTCTTTTGTAGAGGGTGAATTGGTTTATTTGAAAGTTTCACCTTGGAAGGGTGTCATTCGGTTTGGGAAACGTGGTAAGTTAGCCCCTAGATATATTGGACCGTTTAAAATTTGGCATATCGTCAATGATCAAACGGTGTCGTTAGATCTTCCTTCAGAATTGGCGGGTATTCATGATACCTTTAATGTGTGTTACTTAAGGAAATGCAAAGTGGATGACCAATCTCTAGTTCTTCCATTGCGAGACTTGCGTGTAGACTTAAGCCAGAGACTTGTAGAAGAACCCCTAGAGTTGATAGACCGTAAGGTGACCAAACTTCGAAAGAAGGATATCCCTATGGTGTTGGTTAAGTGGAATCATAGTTTGGGCCCAAACCTTACTTGGGAGACCGAGTCTAGCATGAGGATGCGTTATCCTAGTCTTTTTGAGCATGGCGAGATTTCGGGGACGAAATCTCCTTAAGGAGGGAAGATTTGTAACATTCTCGACTTGGGCCTAGTAGAAATACGGTATTTTCATTACTTTCGTGTATTTAAATTGTATTTAGAAATAATTGATATTATTTGGATAACTTAAACTAATAGGTCAAATGATCAAATGATTTATTGTGTTAGATGAATTATTAATTGTTTTAAATTAATTTAGTTGACGGTATAATAAAATGTATTTCTCGCAAATAGTTTTTAGGTTCCAGACAATAGATTTGAAACAGGTATATGATTACACTGCATGTTAATTGGACTTGATTGAAAAGTCGACCACTTTCCATTTCTTCAGTTCTTTCATTTCTCTCACATTTTCTCTCAAGAACACATGCACCAAAAAGAAAAAAATTCTCCATCTGATTTTCATCTTGTTGAAGCTGTGATTGTGTGTTGCAACTGATTCACCATCTTCTTCTTCTCCACCTTGTTCATCCAGTTCCTTCCTTTCCATTGTAAGTAATTATTTTGGTGTTCTTGAGCTCAATTGATGATATTGAGTAGAAAGATTGATGCATGTATAATCCAATATGCTTAAATGAATTGTAGCTACTGAAATCATCATCTTGTTCTTGTCTTGAATGCGAATTTCTAGGTTTGAATGTGTGAAATGGGTTTTGGTTAAATTAGGTTGAATGAGTAATGCATGTGTTGATTTAGGACTTGGATGATTATTGTTTGTTGTTATAACATGTTTGTGGTTGATACTTGTGGTTAATTTTCGGTCAAAATCGTGTTTTACATTGGTATGTAGCGGATTTGGGTTTTAGTGTTCGTGTTGAGCTTTAACAGGTCTGAACCATTGCTGGAAAGCTTGGGAACGCGATCCAGCTCAATTGCCCGGATCGCGTTGCTATGTGTAAAATGGCCACAGCACGTTTTGCTCTTACGAACGCGATCCTGACACGACCCAACCCGGATCGCGTTGGTCAGTTGGTTTTGTGTCCGGATTGAGTTTACTCTTTGAAACGCGATCCTAGCCACTTGCCCGGATCGCGTTGCCAAGTGAAAATTTGTAACAGAATGTTTTGTACTTTGGAACGCGATCCAGCCACTCCCAACCCGGATCGCGTTTGCTAGTTATAATCTGACGAATTTGACAACTTGTGACTTATGTACCTATGTTATTTAACTAGTAACGAAAGTATAGTATAAACGATTAATTGACATTATATGCATGGTTAGATTGTAATAAACTTGATACAAGAATCTAATTCGGGTTTTGATTTTTGTTCTCAGATAAACCGAAGACTCAATAAGATAAGACCTTTGAGTGGAGACGGTGATCTTCAAGGGTGAGTGGATCTTGGACTCTCAGTCTAAGTTAGTTGTAACAACTTGGTTACAATGGGTAAACCGGATATATTGCATTGATTGCTTAGATAATATATTGCCATGATGGTTATCCCTTGAATGATTAATGGTGTTCTACATGTTTTTGATAAATGTGAACTATTTGAATTGTCGTGGGTCAACTAATGTGTTGGGTTTGGGTACTATTACTTTGGACAACGTAAGTGCTTTGTACATGTGTTGAACACTGAAATTATGTTGTATGTAGTAATAGTACCAAACTATCGGTTTAACCTCTGATTTGGCCTTCAGTTGGTTTTAAGTGTTGCTTGAGGAACCACCGCGGTATGAGGGTACCTCAAGGACCACCGATCCTTCTTGATTTGTGTGTAATGCTTGTTGTAGACATTTGCTAAGCTAAAGTAGATTGATAGTTTTGGATCTATTCACTTAGCTTCGTGCTAATCCCACCTCACTACTTCTTGCAGGAATAGCTTTTGATTGTGGGTAGCTTGAAGTATGGGACGACTGGGATGTTTGACAAACCTACTCTGATTTAGTTGTGTTTGGATTAAACATTTTGTATCAGATTTTAATATAACACCTAAGTGTGTATTTAGCAAACTATGATAATTTGGTATTAAAGGTTGTATGTATTTTGGGATGCACTATGGGAACGTGTTACACGCATCCTATAATGTGTATTTTAAATATTCGCTTCCGTAATAGTAAAAAAAAAAATGTGTCTTGAGAATTGGAAGGGTGTTACAAGTTGGTATCAGAGCATAGATTTGGGTGAATTGGACAATAGTAAATGTTCAATCCCAAATCTATTGTGTCAGTCAAACATCCAAGGGTGTGGGATTTAGCTATGATAGGATAATTGCTTAGTATGTAGGTACTCACGATTAACGAGTGGTGAGATGTGTTGTAATGCAGGATATGGCAGATAATGAGAACCCGACCGTTACTTTCATCAATGTTCCGGTATCCGATATCTCTCCTCCTGAAACCCAAAATGTTAGTCAAAGACAAACCGGTACTACCTTCGCGGCCGAGGATATGAGCCAAGAGGATTATATGTTACATTTAGAGGGGGAAAATGTGAGACTTAAAACTATCGAGCAACAGTTTTTAGAACAACAAGCCCGGTTATCTCAGCAGTTTCCTCAGACTTCACCACCAGTTTATAGCACTGTACCACCTACTCTTGTGTCATCTCAGAATCCTTCATCATTACCGCACTACCATCAGCAGCCTCATGGAAATGTTTTTCAGACATCGGCCCCATTTGCATCTTCTGGGCCATCGGGATTTCAGTTTCCGGTATTTCCTCCGCCATTTCACCATAAAGTTTGTTCTTTTAAGACATTTAAATCTAGTGGACCATCAGATTATTATGGAAGTTCAAATCCCTCCGTAACTTTGGATTGGTTGAGGGATGTAGAAAGGAAATTTGAGGTATGTAGGTGTGAAGAGGAAGTCAAAGTTCCTTATGCGGTTCAACTTCTCAAGGGTCCGGCAATGGGGTGGTGGGATTCCATTACCTCCCATTTGACTCCTCAACAAAGGGCATCTATTGGATGGTCCGATTTTTATAATGAGATTTGCAAAAAAGTATTGCTCGGGATATGATATGACCCGTATTAGACGTGAATTTTTGGATATGAAATTGACGGATAATATGACAATGGATGACCTTATTGCCCAATTCTCTGATAAGATGAGGTTTGTGCACCAATGGGTGCCGGATGAGAAGACTAAAATTGATCACTTTGTTGGTATGTTGCCCCATGCTTATCGGACAACTGTTAGACTTGTGGGTACTCTTAACCAAGTTTTCGAGTTAGCCCGTTCCGTGGATGGTGATGTAAGGGCTCAAGGATTAGAGGTGAAGGACAAGTCCCCAGTGAAAATCCAAAAGGGAGTCTTCGGGTAGTCCGGGGAAGAAAAAGTGGCATGGTTCTTCCCGTAGTAAAGGTCAAGGTTCGAGTGGTGGTGCTATAGCGGATAAATCTAGCTGGTGCACTAGTTGCAAATCAAAACATACGGGTCCTTGCACTCCACAAACATCACTTAAGGCAGTATTTCCGCCCTCCTGATCAGGATGGGTAGCTATATCCACGGTAGGAGATGACACCTGCAATATAAATTAAGAAATACATTTGTCAGCAACCATGTTATTAAAGAATAAAATGTATGCATAAGTAAAACAATGAAAACCTTTCCTGTAATGCTGGTACCGTAGGTGTCAATGCATCCAACCGACTCTTAAGTTCGATAACCATTGCCTGTGTATCTGTCACTTGGCTGGACAACGTCGACACTAATTTATCTTTGTCTTCATTTTTACGTTTCTCAGCTGCAAGTTCCGCTTCAAGTGCTTTGAATCTCGCATCATCGTATGCTTTTCTGTTTCGGGGTAGATTAAAATACGTCTTGACTGTCACTCCGCCTCCCACTCCTCTGGCATATCCAGATTTTTCAGGACCAAGCACCTCTGTCAATCCGTCGCCATTGTCAACCTTTAAGGTTCCAGCTTTGATCTGCTCCTCAGCGGCTTCCTGCAGTAAAGATTTCATCAGGCAATTAATGTGTTTAATGCAAAACAAACATGAATTTATAAATGGAAAACTTCATGTCAAAATGCTTACTACTGCATTTTCCTTTTCTTTGGTTGTGTTGTCTCGAAATACCCTTTCTTTGTTTACCCTTCCTTTCACCCCAACAGAGCACGTGGGGGTTCTTCATGTTGTTCAATAACTTTATCTTCGATCTTATAATCATCAAATACACATGCATGTAATGTTAAACCAATTAATATATTAACTTAGACAATAAAAAACAGAAACAAATTACATTTAAGACTTATTATATATACATGTAGTAATTAGAAACAAACATTCGCTTTGTAAATGTAAGTACCATTTTCTTTTTCACATATATGTATCCACCACGTCCCATTGTATGCGGATAAAGAGACTTGGAGCGCGCCTCTTTTGCTGCACGTGACTTGCGCTTAGTTACAGAAGAGCAAAATGATAATTAATTAGTTTAATTTAGGCATAAATTTGCAAACTCAAAGCATATGAAAGCTATATTATGTATGGAGTTAAATATAAATGACCATCACTAACCTGGTAATTTTCCGTGCTCGTATACTCTACGAATGCGTCCCATTCCGCAAATTTGACAATTGAACTGTATTTAAATGAGACTTCTTTTAGATTTGCAGGTGTGTGTAGGTTAGGCAGGATGTACTTGTCCCTCAATTTACTTCTGAAAGTCCGTAGATGCCCACCTAGACGATACATTATTTTCCCTTTGTATGTCTCCTCAAGGACAAAATATCGCTGCAATATTAGAATACTCAAGTGGATCAGAAACTGAAACTATAATTGTAACAAAACATCTTTATCTAATTAGGTTACCACGATCAATATACTAGATAGCAAACAGATTACATATACTAGATGTATATATATATATGTATGTATATATATATATATATATATATATATATATATATATATATACAATGTATTCTCAACATTCACGAGTCTGTTTAACAGCAATCTAATGTGGTTTTTTAACATTAACAAATTAATTAAATATATGTACTTGCATATATAATATGTATCTATAGTGTATTCTCAGTATTAATTTTTTGATAAATTATAAAGGAAACTAAAGGGATCTGATCAGTGTTTAAAACTTGCCGTGATTTCATCCCAAAGTTTTGCTCTTGATTCTGGATCGACCTTCTTCCATGTAAGAATCTTTAAGCCTATATGCTCACGCACCATGTCTCCCAAGAAACTTCAAACACTGCGCTGTTATCCCCTGTGAGCCTGCCCATTGAATCGAAGGCTACATTGAGTTTTGATGCACCGGGTTTGTTAAACTTGTTGCGAAACTTAGCTAGCCTTGTGATGCCCCTTGGAGGAACTATTTTGATTGTTGAATCAGTGTTTTCACGAGCATCATGTTCTTCATCAGAAGATGAATCATACTCCTCTGATTCATACCTGTCTTGCATGTTTCCTTTTTTTTTTGTGTGTGTGTGTGTGTGTGTGTGTGTGTAAAGTGATCATGTTTTATTTTAATGTGAAATATCTATACTTCCTTATTATACCCTTATCAATAGTTTAATGTATTAAAAAACTTGCATTTTGATTCCTCTAATGGGTGGCAATTCGGGTTGGGTCGGGTTGACGGGTTCAGATTGTCGGGTTGTCGAGGTGAATGGTTCAGGTTGAATGGTTAAGGTTGTCAGGTTGAATGGTTCAGGTAGAATGTTTCGGGTTGTCAGGTTTGGGTTGTCGGGTTGACGGGTTCGAATTTTCAGGTTGGTGGGTTGGCGCCTCAGAAATATTCGAGTCGGGTTCGTGTCGGGTTTCGTGTCGAGTCAGAAATTACCAGCCCTTATATCTATACATTTGGTAAGTATGGTATTTTTGAATTTTAGCTCTTCACACCATCCTCATGTTAACTATACATTTGGTAACTACTATATTTTTGAATCTTAGCTCTACATTTAGTTGTTGCATCCATTAACTACTATATCCATACATTTGGTTAGTCTCTAATATCATCCTGTCTGTTGCACTTCATAGCCCAATACACACTCTGATACAATCAGTTTTGATTTCAAACCAACGAATTCAAATCAACATACACACGAATTCAAATCAACATACACACGAATTTGATACAACCAGTTTTGAATTTAAATTGAGCAGCAAAATAAATTACAAATTGTACCAACAAACACACGAATTCAAATCAACATATATATATATATATATATATATATATATATATATATTTAGCAGCAAAAATTATATACATAATTAACAAATTAAATTATACCAAGTAACTACCTAGTTTTGATTGCATTCGAAGCCCCCATATGCGCTAATATCTTTGCGATCACTTCGTCCGGGAGATCAAATAGCGACAACCCGTGTTCCTTGCTTAGTCGGCGTTTCTTTGCAAGTTGGAATTCCATGATTTTTATCTTGCTTGTAGTTTTGGTTATGCTCTGTTTCAAGTTTTTTGGAAGTTGGTACGCAGGGAACTGAAACGCCTGGTGATGATGCGTAATGACCACATGCCGCCATTTTTTGTCTTATAGTCAATTACAGAAATACCCTAAAAAATAATAGGCTTCTTATTCTTTTAGTAAGGGTATTTATGTCAATAACACGTTTATTGTATATATTTAGACGTCTACATATATGGTAACAAGATAATTTATTTTTATACTTGATACAAAACTTAGGATAAGTGTTATTGTTCAATAAATGGTGAAATTAAACTTAGGATAAGTTGTATGATTCAATAAATGATGAAATAATTATATCCTAAGTTTAATAGTGGCGTCTGTGATATTGGTAATAGCATATATCATATATTTCATTATTAAACTTAGGATAAGTTGTATGATTCAATAAATGATGAAATAATTATATCCTAAGTTTAATAGTTGCGTCTGTGATATTGGTAATAGCATATATCATATATTTCATTATTAAACTTAGGATAAGTTGTATGATTCAATAAATGATGAAATAATTATATCCTAAGTTTAATAGTGGCGTCTGTGATATTGGTAATATCATATATCATATATTTCATTATTAAACTTAGGATAAGTTGTATGATTTAATAAATGATGAAATAATTATATCCTAAGTTTAATAGTGGCGTCTGTGATATTGGTAATATCATATATCATATATTTCATTATTAAACTTAGGATCAGTTGTATGATTCAATAAATGATGAAATAATTATATCCTAAGTTTAATAGTGACGTCTGTGATATTGGTAATATCATATATCATATATTTCATTATTAAACTTAGGATCAGTTGTATGATTCAATAAATGATGAAATAATTATATCCTAAGTTTAATAGTGGCGTCTGTGATATTGGTAATATCATATATCATATATTTCATTATTAAACTTAGGATCAGTTGTATGATTCAATAAATGATGAAATAGTTATATTCTAAGTTTAATAGTGGCGTCTGTGATATTGGTAATATCATATATCATATATTTCATTATTAAACTTAGGATAAGTTGTATGATTCAATGAAACTAAAATAAAAAAAACCTGCACCAGCCTAGATTCGAACACAGGTTTACATGGTAGCCGTCATATACCTTCACTCAACACACTGAAACCACTTAAGCACAAGTTCTTTTTGTTAATATTTATGCAAATTATTCATTTTAAAGTGTTTGAAGGTGATTAGTTTTCTATAATTCCCCTAATTTACTTAATTAAAACCCTAATTATTTACAAAACAACATGCCGTACACAACTAATCTAAGATTCAAACCCTCCAATGGACAAGTCTTGGATGGGAACAAGCAGGATGAACAAACGTTATATAGATGGAGTAAAATCATTTATTGATTACGCGGTAGGTAACTTGGAGAAGACGACTAACATCGACCCTCTAGTAAATAAACATGTTCAGATCCCATGTCCATGTACCAAATGTTTAAATCATGTAGTGCGTACAGTGGAGGAAGTGCATTTCCATTTATTCAGTAATGGTATTGATATAAGCTACACAAAGTGGACTAAACATGGAGAAAAGGATGATTCATCATCTAGTGCCGTGGAACATCATCACAATGGTGCAACAGATTTTGTTGACACCCAGCAAACGGATTCTGATACATACATTGCAACAGATGCCCCAGAAACAGTTGAAATGGTTAATGCTGCAAACGATAACTTTGATGATGAGGATCCGGATGACCAACTCAAGTTTCATGAACTACTTTCAGATGCAGAGAAGCCGCTTTACAAAGGATGTCCGTTCACAAAGTTGTCAGCAATTATTCAACTACTAAACTTGAAAAGTAAGTATGGTTGTTCTGATAAGTTCTTTACTGAACTACTGGGATTGTTAAAAAAGATGCTACCTAATGATAATGAACTGCCGAAAAAAACTTACCAGGCAAATTTTTTTTTTGAAATTAATGGGGTCAGGATACCAAAAGATAGATGTATGTATAAACAATTTCCTTCTTTACTGGAAAGACGATGAGGAATCGACTGTGTGTAGAACTTGTGGGACATCAAGGTGGAAGCTGGATCAGAAGACAAATAAAGTGAAAGATAAAATTTCAGCAAAGGTAATGTGGTATTTTCCAATATCACCAAGATTGAAACGACTCTTTAGGATAGAAAATATTGCCGAAGAATTATGGTGGCACGCGACTAGGAGGGAAACAGATGGTGTGTTACGTCACCCTGCAGATTCACAGGCATGGCGTACCATAGATACAAAATTTCCTGAAATTGCAAAAGATCCAAGAAATCTAAGGCTAGGAATATCGGCTGATGGGGTTGACGTCAATAGAGGAAATAGGCATCACAGTGTGTGGCCAGTTTTAACTTTCATTTACAACCTTCCTCCATGGTTGTGTATGAAAAGAAAGTTTATATCGCTTTCTGTGTTGATCCCTGGATACCCAGGAAATGATATCGATGTTTTTTTGGAACCGTTGGTTGATGATCTGCAAACCTTATTCGAGGAAGGGGTTGACACATATGATGCTTCCACAAAAGAAGTCTTTAATCTATGTGCAGTTGTGTTATGGACAATAAATGATTACCCTGCACTCGGTACTTTATGTGGCTGCCCAACCAGTGGATACAAAGGTTGTGTAGTATGTGGGAAACAAACAGATTGTGTTAGACTTCCTGCGTCATCCAAGCAGAGTTATGTTGGTCACAGAAGATATCTACCATATACACACGCGTTCAGAAAGCAAAGGAAGGCGTTCAATGGACAATAAGAATTCCGCCCGTCTCCAATTCCAATGACTGGGGAAGAAATATACAACGAGGTCAAACATATTGAAAATAAGTGGGGAAGGGTAAACCGACCAAACAATAAGGCATCAGGAAACCAGAAAGATGCGAGAGGCATAGGTGGGAAGATACAAAAGCACAAAAGGAAAAGAGGAACTCAAGATGGTAGTTCAAGCCAGATAGATCAAGGTGATGCGTACTGGAAGAAATTCAACATTTGGTATCGAAAGCTTAAGTATTGGAGGCATAATGAAGTTAACCATTGTATTGATTTCATGCATATAGAAAAGAATGTTGGTGAGAGTCTAGTCGGAACTTTGCTAAATGTTCCAGGAAAGACGAAAGATGGAGAGAATGCTCGATTGGATCTGAAAGAGTTGGGGATAGATAAACCAGAGTTGTTTGCTAGGAAATAAGGAGACAAAACAATACTACCTCCAGCAAGTTACACATTAACGAATGCCGAGAAAGACATCTTTTGTGAAACGTTATACAACATCAGAGTACCTCAAGGCTATTGTTCAAATTTCTCATCTTTAGTCAGCCTAAAAGACAGGAAGCTCATCGGCCTTAAATCACATGACTATCACATGCTAATGCAAGAGTTTTTGCCCATTGCAATACGGTCAATCATGGACCAACCCACACGATATGCTATCATCAGGTTTTGTTTTTTTTTTTAAATCGATATGTAGCAAAGAAATAGTATTGGATGAACTAGATAAGATGCAAGAAGAACTTTGTGTCACACTCTGCCTGCTTGAAAAGTTCTTTCCTCCGTCATTTTTTGATATTATGGTCCATTTAACTGTGCACCTAACTAGGGAGGTAAGATTATGTGGTCCGGTATGCTTTCGTTAGATGTATCCCTTCGAACGCTGTATGAAGGTTATTATAGGACATGTTCGAAACAGAAATAAACCAGAAGGATGCATTGCTGAGGAGACTATTGCAGAAGAAACAATAGAGTTTTTCGCAGAATATAAAAAATCCATGAAAACTATTGGTATCCCACATGATGAACATGAAACTGATGAAAACAATGAGGACGGAAAGCCACTGTCGGCAGGCAAATCAAGTGGTGTTTCTGCAGAACTCCTTCAGAAAGCGCATTTGTATGTAATACAAAACACAGATGAAATTCTACCCTATATCAAGTAAGTATTACTAATACATGTCTGTTTAGTTACTTAAATTGTTGCAACAAACATAATAAGCAGACACCTTGTTTCAGGCAACACAAGCACGTTTTAGAAACACAAAACCCGGGTATGCGAAAAGCGTTGCTGCATAATGAGCACATTATATCTTTTGGTACCTGATTATGCGAAGAGGTAATTAATTATTTTTTGTAACTGCTTGTTTGTTGAACCTTCAATTTGAAGCTCATTTGTATATACTTGTAATGATATTCAGGTTGCCAGAGAATTAGCTATCTCCAAAGAAACTGTATCAGAAACCGTAAGGTGGATTTCACTTGGACCACGCGCCACCATAGTGAAATACAGTGGATACAACATCAATGGGTATACATTTCGTACTAAATGTACTGAAGGCAACGTTAACCAAAACAGAGGGGTTAGTGTTGTGACAGAAGATATGCACATATCCAAAGGAGTAGCAACCACAAGATGCAAATTGTATTATGGGGTTTTGCAAGAGATATGGGTACTAGATTACCGTTTCAGGCAACTCCCTATTTTCAAATGTGATTGGGTTAACCATCGGAATGGTGCGGTCAAACGCGATACTAAGCTTGGTTATACATTAGTTGACCTGAATAATTTAGGCCACAAGGTTGATCCGTTCATATTAGCCTCACAAGCACGACAAGTGTTTTATGTGAAAGACCAGGCAAGTAGAAATTATATTGTCTTGAACACACCTCCCAAGAATTACAGAGATACATATGATGAAATCGATGAGGAATTTAATACCGTCATTCACCCGCACAATGATAACATTTTGCCATGGGTGGATCCACGTGACCTGGGTAATGAATCACGAGATGATTACTATCGAACCGACAGTGGAGGTATTGTTATAAAATCCAAGTGACCGCACCATGTCATGCCGGAACACTAGCTATATAATTGTAATACATTAGCCTTGTAAATTACTTTTTAATTATTTTATGGAATGTTTATTTGTATCTTAATTTCTATGACTTAAACAATGATTATTTGTATCTTAATTTCTATGACTTAAACGTGACCATAAACATCATTTGGTTACACATTTGTGAAATGGTGTGGCAATTGTAAAGCAATATGTGTAACCATATGTACCTGTTTTTGGCTACTCTGAAACCATGTGTGACAAACTCGACTACATGATTTAGTCACATAAACAATTACTTAAAGTGACCATATAGTGGCATATGATTTAGACACACAAAATAACATTGTATGTGACCAATATAAAACTTAGTGATAATTGATGTCAATTTTGGCTCTAAAAAATAGCCACATGAATATTTCACAAAGTGACTGTTGTGAATATATTCGTCACATAAAATCAACTTAAACGTGACCATAAACATCATTTGGTTACACATTTGTGAAATGGTGTGGCTATTGTAAAGCCATATGTGTGACCATATGTACCTGGTTTTGGCTACTCTGAAATAATGTGTGACAAACTCGACTACATGATTTAGTCACATAAACAGTTACTTCAAGTGACCATATAGTGGCATATGATTTGGACACACAAAATAACATTGTATGTGACCAATATAAAACTTAGTGATAATTGATGTCAATTTTTGCTCTAAAAAATAGCCACATGAATATTTTACAAAGTGACTGTTGTGAATATATTCGTCACATAAAATCAACTTAAACGTGACCATAAACATCATTTGATTACACATTTGTGAAATGGTGTGGCCATTGTAAAGCCATATGCGTGACCATATGTATCTAGTTTTGGCTACTCTGAAATCATGTGTGACAAACTCGACTACATGATTTAGTCACATAAACAGTTACTTCAAGTGACCATATAGTGGCATATGATTTAGACACACAAAATAACATTGTATGTGACCAATATAAAACTTAGTGATAATTGATGTCAATTTTGGCTCTAAAAAATAGCCACATGAATATTTCACAAAGTGACTGTTGTGAATATATTAGTCACATAAAATCAACTTAAACGTGACCATAAACATCATTTGGTTACACATTTGTGAAATGGTGTGGCTATTGTAAAGCCATATGTGTGACCATATGTATCTGGTTTTGGCTACTCTGAAATTATGTGTGACAAACTCGACTACATGATTTAGTCACATAAACAGTTACTTCAAGTAACCATATAGCGGCATATGATTTAGACACACAAAATAACATTGTATGTGACCAATATAAAACTTAGTGATAATTGATGTCAATTTTGGCTCTAAAAAATAGCCACATGAATATTTCACAAAGTGACTGTTGTGAATATATGCGTCACATAAATTCAACTTAAACGTGACCATAAACATCATTTGGTTACACATTTATGAAATGGTGTGGCTATTCTAAAGCCATATGTGTGACCACTAGCTTTTCCACATTCTAACACACACTGCACATATGGTCACATAAAAAGTTATGTGACCATATGTTCCTGATTTTGGTTACACTTGTATTATGTGTGACAAACTCGACTACATGATTTAGTCACATTAACAATTGCTTCATGTGACCATACGGTGGCATTTGGTCACAGTGTTTAAGAGTGTGACAAAGATTCATCACGTTTAATTTGTACAATGTGACTAATTCATCGAACTTACTCTTCATTTGTCACGCATTCCAAATTCATACGTGACTAACTAATCAGCAAAAAAATAGCAGATCCCTTTCGCCACATAAATGTTCGAACGTGTGTGACTAAATAATAACGTGAATTTTATTTTCGTACCTATAGTTACACAAATGTTCAAATGTGTGACAATCTGATTTCGAGCATGTGTGACCAAAGCCTCATTTTGTACTAGTGCACGGAGCGTAAACGCATGGAACAAATTTTGGGACACACCCACTTGGGGTGGCCCCCACTAAAGCGGCCTAGGAGAGGGGGCATCAAGCCCTCACCATTCATTTGTTACATCACACACACAACACATCTCTCTCTCTCTTCCTTTCCTCGTTTCTTCCATTTCCATCTCCATACCACCACCACCTTCAACTCTTAAAAACCACCATCAAACTTCACCAAATCACCTTGCTTGTTTGAAGAAAATTGATCACGAAGTCGAGCTCTACGTTTCCATCTTTTCGGTTTCTCCTCGCGCTTACTTGTAAGAAACCCGACACTTTCGAAAAACTTCTAGATTGCAAGTTATTTTAGTTGTGTGTTGTTAATATAGCTTAGATATGTCCAAATATATGTTTAAAACTCATTTTCGGAAACATTGTCGGAAAATTTCGGTTTTGGCCATTTTAAAGAAAAAGACTCTAGAAACACAACCAACTCAAAGTAATGGTTTTTATAAACTTAATGAACCAAAATAAGGGTCGAGTAAAAGAATCAGACCAAGTGGTGGTCGTTAAACACGTTTTCGACAAGTCTAGAAATCGATCAGGCATAAGTGACGCACAGCCAGATCTAGTATAGCGTCACTTCCCTAAGTGACGCATTTAGTGTCGCTTAAAACCCTAATCTTGCATCACTTGCCTAAGTGTTGCTTAAAACCCTCTTTTTACGTCACTACCTAAGTGACGCAAATTCAATACCCGACACTTGTACCCGACACTAGCTTAAGTGTCGCCCCTTATGCGTCACTTCCCTAAGTGACGCCAATAATTCAGAATTTACCATTTTATGCGTCACTTCCTGAGTGTCGCCAAAACCATTAAGTGTCGCTATAAGTGACGCTAAAAACAAAAAGTTTTTAAACTATTTTTATACTAAGTGTCAAGCTTTTATAACCTCAAACACTTATGCGATACGAATTCTAAAACACATTGGAACATACTTTTAAGTATAACACTTCGAAATCATAATGAAAATGTTGAGATTATTTTTACAAACAATCACCAACGGGCCGTACACATTTTCAAAACACAATCAAATCAACCAAGTCGTAGTAACTTAGACAAGCTAATCAACCAAATCGTAGCCATTTGGACATTCTAGTTGGATGAACATCTACAAAGGCAGTCTTTATAGATACCTACTCACGTTTATAACCATCGCGTGTCATGGACACCCTCAGGTTACAAGTCTTCAGACATCACAATTCGGCTAATCAACTCAAGTTTATTAACTTAAACCCTTAAGACTCAGGTTAGTCTCATAGCCCCTATTTCACTGTTTTTACTCAGGGGTGTGATATACTTCTCGTTTTGTTTTACTATATGAACGCAAGTACGAAGTTAAACAAACACTACATGAGTTATTTCACTAATCATTTCAAAGCCCTCCTCAACATAGTTTGGTAATACGTTGTAGCGTGAATATTAGTATATGGTACCATATAGGATTGACCATCCTCGTTCGGGTTAGCACGCACTAACCGGTTAAACGGATGTAATAATATTTGTTCAGACGAGTGTAGATTAGGCACTCGTGGGAGGCACCTCGATCAGGATACCTAAATGTGGACCTGACACCTCGAGTTAAGCTCAGACTATGTGCTCATGGCTGTATAACTTTTATTTTTCTTAATTGCATTTTAAATTCAATTAAATCTTGCGGTTCATACGAATATGTTTTGACATACAAACCTGTGAGCTCACCAGCATTCGCTGACCCATTTTAGCATGTATCATAGGTACTCAGCAGTATGTTGGACTGCCCACATCAGGATTTATTAGCTTCAGTCAGCATTCAAACAATCAGAGATTTAATTGCATTATTATATTTTGTATAAAGTAATTATGTAATGTAAATCTCTCAATTTAGAAACTGAGCTAATGTAAACTATATTGTTGATTTAAACTTTAGTTTAAATCAATACAAATGTAAAATGACTCATGTAGTGGTCGTTCATTATTTACCTTGTGTGTTTTGATTATTGATTAGTCACGCCCCGACCCGATTCACTTCCGCAACTCGAAATTGGGGGTGCGACATACTGTAACAGAGATGAGTATATCTACTTAGTATTCGGGTTTGCAAAGTCCTATCCTATGGGTAACACTCACGTGAAATACTGGAAAGGGTGAACAATAAAGTCTATATTCAGGATAAGCTTAGACTGATAACAAAGTATAACAACTCCCATCTATACAGATAGAAATAATGTGACTATAACACCCCTCTTTCTTTACGTCAATATTATATAATTTAACTCGGAAGCGTATATTTAAAAACATATTTCATTACTATACATTATAGAAATGTACATAAATTGTTTCAAACTTTGAGACACAATAGTTTAAAATTATTAAAACCTCATTACAGATACTACCTAAAATGGGGTATTATATAATTCTAAACTTAGTTTATCTAAACTATATTAGAGTTGAATGATGTCAATCATTCCCTGCTAACAGCATCATCATCCTGTAACCTACGTACCCAAAATATAACCTGCATGATGTAAATTGAGGGATTTGCATAAAGCTAAGTGAATGAATCAGTCACACACTATTCTAATTTGCATAACAATTTGTTTACACCAAACAATCGTAAACACACATTAATCAATACAACAATTCAACAATGAGGATCGGTGGCTCTTGAGATACCATAATACCTGGGTGGCTCTCCAAGAACACTTACCCAACCTAACCGTATGGTCATAACGGATGAGACCGATAGCTAATGGTTGTTATAATCAAACACATGTACTACACATAACAAATGAATCAAGTCCCTGTGTAATTCACATAATAACCAACTAGCCCAACCAACTTGTTGACCTCAATAATGTCGCACCCCCAAATTCGGGTTGCGGAAGCGAATCGGGTCGGGGCACGACTAATCAATAATCACAAGCACAATGATATAATGAATGACCACTAAATGCGTCATTTTACTTTGTATGATAAAACTAAAGTTTACATCAAAATATTGTTTACATTAGCTCAGTTACTTGAAATTGAGAGATTTACATTACATAATTAATCTATACAAAACATAATAATGCAATTAAATCTCTGATTTGATTGAATGCAGACTCGAGCTAATGATTCCTGACTTGGGCAGCCAACCTACTGCTGAGTACCTGTGATACATGCTAAAATGGGTTAGTGAAACACTGGTGAGCTCACAAGTTTGTATGTCAACACATATTTGTATAAACCGCAAGATTTAATTGAATTTAAAATGCAATTAAGCAAAATAAAAGTTATACATCCATGAGCACATACTCTGAGCTTAACTTGAGGTGTCAAGTTCACATTTAAGGTATCCTGATCGAGGTGCCTCCCATGAGTGCCTAATCTGCACTCGTTTGAAGAAATATTAATACATCCGTTTACCTAGTTAGTGCATGCTAACCCGGACGAGGAGGGTCAATCCTATATGGTACCATATACTAATATTCACGCTACAACGTATTACCAAACTATGATGAGGAGAGCTTTGAAAAGATTAGTGAGATAACTCATGTAGTATTTGTTTGATTTCATACTTATAGTAAAATAAAACGAGCAGTATATCACACCCTTGAGTAGAACAGTAAAATAGGGGCTATGAGACTCACCTGAGTCTGGAGAGTTTAACTAATTAAACTTGAGTTGATTAGCCGAGAATCGATGTCCGAAGACTTGTAACCTGAAGGTGTCCACGACACGCGATGGTTATAAATGTGAGCAGGTACCTATAAACACTACCTTTGTAGTTGTTCGTCCTACTAGAATGTCCAAATTACTACGATTTGTTTGATTTGATTATGTTTTGAAAACGTGTACGGCCCGTTGGTGATTTGTTTGTAATAATAATCCTATATTATTATTTTGATTTTCGAAAGGTTTTATACTTAAAAAGTATTTATAAACTTTAGGTGGCGGGGGTCCGGGGGCAGCGCCCCTGGTTAGCGGGGTTCCAGGGGTGGCAACCCCTTGCGGGGTCCAAGGGGCGACAACCCCTTGCGGGGTCCAAGGGGCTGGCCCCTGGTTGGGGTTGAGATGCCAAGTCAGCTCGAAAAATTTTTATTTCTACTATATTGCTTTGGTGAAAAATGCATCTGAACTTGAATTTGGGTGAAATCAAGTGATAGAATTTTAGGTCTCGACACTTAGTAAAATCTGAGTTTTCTAGGTTCTGTCTTATGCGACACTAGGTGCGACATAAGATGTTGTGTCGCAGGTCATGACTGCGACATAGGTCCTTGTGTTGCTATGTGCGACATACGTAAGTTAATGCGACATAAGGTATTGTGTCGCTATGTGCGACGGGAATGAGTTCTGCGACATAGTGTTTTGTGTCGCTATATGCGACATCTGAAAGTATTACGACATAGAGGCTTGTGTCGCTATATGCGACATAGGCCATGATTTGGCGACATAAGGGCTTGTGTCGCAGGTGGCCTGGAGCCTCTGCGACATAACGAGCTGTTGGCCGAAAAATGAGCCGAAAAGGTGTTTTCCGGTTTCCGTTTGACTATAACTTTTACCCAACCCATATTTGGACATTATAAGCTTAATTAAACAACAAACAAGTGAAAATAATGGAAATCGGAGTGTTTAGAGATTTGTCGGAAACTTACAAACTTAACGCCGGTGAAATCCGAAAATGTAGAAATGTAGATCGTGACGAGGTGGTCATTTTCTTCTAAATGTGTCTTGAATTTCGATGGCGTTTGGCGGTAGTAATCGACGGTTTTTGATGGTGGTGGTGGTTTAGAGAGAAAAGGAAGAAGAGTGAGAAAGAGGGAGTTGGAGAAATGAGGAAAAAGGAGGGAAGGGAGGGGGTTTTGGTGAGCCTCCTCCTTTTACGCCCCTGCTTTTGCGCTCCGTGCGGTGTTCGTTTTCCGATCGTTTAAACGTTTAATCATTTATTTTACATTTTTAAATATACGTTTTAAAATACAAATATTTATCCAATCTTTTTCTCGAAGTATTTCATCGAATATTTAAAAATCGGGTTTAAAATATACTCTTTGATTTGTTTGTGCGTTTAATATTTTGGTCGCGTAGAAATTATCTGTACGGTACAAAATAGGTTTGTAATATTATTAAAATAACATCTTAAATATGATATCATTATTAAATAATGTCACGTTATTTAATAAATTTGGTCACCAACGTCCGTATTTATTTGATTCGAATTACATTCGATTTGATTTGCGCACGATTTTATCAAATCGCATAATCGTATATATTCATTAATATATATTTTGATATGCGAGTTGAGTCTGGAACTCGACTCGCATCATAAACTGCCATAGCGAGTTTAAAGTATAAATCGATTAAAGCATCAATTTTAACAAAATCGATCGATGTATTCACATTATATAAGACTTGATTAACATAAACCCTAAATATTCTTGTTAATTAATGCCTTATATCTATGTAAATCATTCAAATTTCAAACCGAAACCCTAAATATATAAAAGCTTCAATTTCATTTGAATTAGACGGTGAAATACACTGATTTATACCTCAAAATGTTCGTAAACTCAAAGTGTATAAATGCTTCGGAGTCAAAAAGTCATTCCCTAACTTGTGAAATTAAAATCAAACGAAAACTAAGTTTCGTCTCGTTTTGCACTCACTCGACTCGCACGTATAAGTGAACTCGCAAATGTTTGTGGATTCGGTGAATGTTTGACTCGTTTGACTTGGTCCTTTATACTATTTACTCTATTCGCAATTTTGGAGCTCGATTCGCAGGTTTGACTAGTCAAACTCGCAGAATTAAATTAAAACGCGAATTTAATACTAAGTATAAATTAAAACCCATTATTTTTACAAGTCTAAAATAAAATTATTTTTCACTTGTATTTGTTACGATTGTTCAACACTGATTAGCATGATTTAATTCCAAAGGGTAAATATACTTTTTAAACAAAAACTTCATATAAACATAACACTAAAAATCAAATATAAAATAAAAAGTAAAAACATAATCACATACTAACAGTGGTATCAAGTATCATTTTATTAATCACTTAAGTACAAAAACAAAATACAATAAATAATTAACATAGATAAATGAACAGAATAAGAATTTATCTGCTAGGATCATATTAGGAAGAAGAAGATATTTTTGTTATTATTAAACGTCTAACTTGATTGTTAGTATACATACCTCATGAAATTCTAATAAGTCATAAACACACCATTACTCACTTTACCAGTTATAAATTTATATTTATAAAATTATAACTTTATTTACCTTTATCCACACAACATAATTAATGAAAAATTATTCACAAATGTGAATCTTTTATATAGATATTTCAAAATGATTACCGATATTATGATCCACATAAACAAATTATACTCGAATTTCTAAGCAGACTTTTTATTGTTAGTATGAGTATTAACTTATGATTTCCATAATATGATATACTGTGAGATCAAGTAAAACACATAACACTGAATTTATAACTAAGGTACCTAAAGCACACTTATGTTATTTTAATTTAGACATATATCAAATTCATAATGAAAATACTAGTGATTCCAGGTCTGTATTCATATGCAACAGAGGATCTCTTAGTATGAACACTATGGGTTTGAAACTATTATCTTATCTTAGTTAATAGTTTCAGATCTGTACTCACGTACATCAAAGAAATCATTAACTAAGTTAATAACCATATATTTTTATACCATTTGTCACTTTCAGTGCATGGAAATACTGTCCTTCAACAATTAAGACTTATGTCATACATCACAAAATAGTCACATAAGCTAATATTCAGGCATATTAAGACTTCTTAAATGCTTTTGAAATTATGACATAATTTGCCTACCGGTATATCATATGATGAAGCTATCCATACTTCAATAAAAATAGCAATTTACTTTGTGAAAAGAGGTGTATAATAATATAAATATAAATATATACCTAATAAAAGAGTCAAAATGTGAGTGTAGCTTATGAGAACCTACTAACACATCATACTTAAGACTTAAGTTTATTGTAAATAAACTTATTCTCCTAATGTACTATCATTTCCCTTAGTTTTTGCAGACAAAAACTTAAACAGTTTTAAAGAATATTATTATATTCTTTAATGAAGGCGATTCCCCTCAGGTAACAAGCAAATGAATGCCATACGCCCCCACATTTTTTTATATTCCTAACTATTACAAAGTTACCCTTGGAAGACTAATCACTCTGGATTTCTCATTCCATTTAGTTGAACCAACATCTCAAAATGATCTCTGTCGAACGCCTTCGTATATAAGTCTATTAAGTTATCTAAAGATGGAACCTTAACTAACTTTATTAAATTCTTTTCAGCACGGTCTCTAATGAAGTGATGTCGAATATCAATATGCTTAGTTTTACTGTGCTTCACCGGATTATTGGTGATCGACATTGTTGATTCGTTGTCAATCATCATAGGAGTATCGGTTATCTTCAACCCGTAATCCCACAGTTCCTGTTAAATCCACAATACTTGAGAGCAACAGCTGCCAGCTGCAACATACTCAGCTTCACATGGAGAAATGGATACTGAGGTTTGCTTTTTGCACTTCCTAGTTACTAGTCGTCCTCCTAAGAATTGACAACCACCTGTTGTAGATTTTCTATTTTGATTACATCCTCCATAATCCGAATCAGTATAAGCAACGAAATCCAAGTCTCCATCAATCGGATACCAAAGTCCCATCTTCGGTTTCCCTTTGAGGTAACGGAAAATTCGCTTAACTGCTTGCATATGAGACTCTTTCGGATTAGCCTGATATCTTGCGCATATACAAACTGCAAATATAATGTCAGGTCTGGATGCAGTCAGATACATTAGTGATCAAATCATTTCCCTATATAGAGTAGGATCAACATCCTGATCACTCGATGTATCCGAACCAAGTCCATGATTGACTGGAATAGGAGTATGATAAACTCTACTTTCATCTATCTTAAATCGTTCCAATAGTTCAGCAATATATTTAGATTGATGAATAAAGAATCAATCCTTCTTTTGGTCAACTCGTAACCCTAAGAAGAAGTTCAACTCTCCCATTGCAGACATCTCGCACCTTTTTCTCATGACTTTCTCAAATTCTTGACACATCTTTTTGTCAGAAGACCCAAAGATAATATCATCAACATACACTTGTACAATTAGAAAGTCCTTCTTTTTCCACTTAACGAAGAGTGTACTATCAATTGATCCTCTTGTTAATCCATTCTCAAGTAGATACAATGATAGTGTTTCATACCATGTCCTAGGCGCTTGATGTAATCCATATAGAGCCTTATTCAAACGATATACTCTATCAGGATAATTTGGATCAACAAACCCTGGTGGTTGAGAAACATACACCAGTATTTGTACTTTGCCATACAAGAAGACACTCTTAACATCCAACTGAAAAAGCTTAGTTTCTTTGTAGGATGCAAATACTAAGAATATCCTAATTGCTTCAAGCCTAGCAACTGGTGCAAACAATTCGTTATAATCTATTCCTTCTTCTGGGTTAAAACCTTGAACCACTAAACGAGCTTTATTGCGAGTTACGATTCCCCGATCATCTCTCTTACACTTAAAAACCCATCTAGTTCCTATTGGATATTCTCCCTTAGGTAGGTCAACCAAGTCCCATACTTGTAATTTTTCAAACTGTGAAAGTTCTTCTTGCATAGCTTCGACCCATGAACTTTCTTTTAGTGCCATTTGCACATTCTTTGGTTCAGTTTATGAGATAAAGCATGAATATAAACATTGATTAGGAATCCCAGTCTCTTTAATTCATTGCACTATACAAGCTTTCTAAGTTTTCAGATGTACTAGCTTTGGTTTGATTTCTAGTATCTGTATGTATACAAAGTAGGGTATTTAGAAGTACTAGCCTTAGCTTGACTTCTTGTTAACATAGGTACTTCTGGATCACCTATGATGTTCTCAACTGGATGATTCTTACTAGTTCGAGTTACCGTTACCGGTTCAACCTGTATATCATCATCCAGATTAGTACCAATCTCTTCCAATGCTGGTAATTCTTCATTAGAAATAGATAATCTTAATTGTCTCAAAGTATTAATAATTGAATCTACTATCCTTTGAAGAACAACTTCTGGATCTTCTATTTCTTGAGATATATCAGCGAAAGGTTGTTGTGACTTACTTGTAGGTGCTTCATTTCAGTTGTCCTGATTTCAGAATTTAGAACACTCGATGTTGAGGTAGGGCCAATATTCCCATCATCAAACAATAAATGTTCAGGAATCTCTAAATCACTAACAAAGTCACTAATGAGAACTTTAAATGACTTAAAGAGATCGGAATAATCAAATTGCCAATCTAATCCCTTATGTGTGTCAGGTGTGTAGCTCATAACTTCAATGTTATAAACTACTTACAAACATCCCGTGACTATTAAAGACTCTTTTGTTTGGCGAATTTGGCATATAACCTAGGAAAAACTCTTCATCAGCCTTTTCATCAAATTTAGCTTTATTTCCAGTCTTCAATATTGTGCATGCAACTCCAAAGGGTTCAAATCCCTTCATATTAGGTTTCTTATTGTTCAATAATTCATAACAAGTCTTGTTATGCTTTTTGATCGTAAGAACTCTATTGAGAACATGACATGCTGTATTCACTGCTTCTGCCCAGAAAATAACCGGAAGCTTTGAATCATCAAGCATAGTTCTTGCAGCTTCAATCAATGTTCTATTTTTCCTTTCAGCTACACCATTCTGTTGAGGTTCATATGGTGCACTGAATTGATGTTGTATCCCTTTGCTTAAGCAATAGATATTTAACATTGAATTCTTGAATTCTGTTCCATTGTCACTACGAATACGTTTAACTCTCTATAGACATTCTCTACTAGATCTAAGAATTCCATCAAAATGCCAGGATTTTCACCCTTAGATCCCAAAAAGAATACACATGAAAATCTAGAATAGTCATCTGTGATAACAAAACAGTACCACTTCCCACCTAGACATCTCTTGCTTATAGGGCCAAAGAGGTCCATGTGTAGCAGTTCAAATGGCGAGGAGATCGAGTTTTCAGTCTTAGACTTGTGTGGTTTCTTGTGTTGTTTTCCTTTCATACAAGGAACACACCTGTCTTCAGACTCGAAACGCTTTTGAGGTACACCCAGAACTAACCCATTTTTGGTTATAAAATTCATCTTTCTAAAATTCAGATGTGCCATCCTCCCATGCCATAAAAGTGTGTCTGCTTCTAAAGCCTTGGATAATAAACATGTTGATGCCATTGAAGAAATAGGAACACCCATGTTTATGGCATAGATGTCCTTCTTCCTTGGAGCCCTCATCAATATCCATTTCTCGGGAATTGTGAAACTCGACTTCAAGACTAAAGCCTCCTTTTCATTAAAATGAACTGGATGACCTTTATCACAGACTTGGGAGACACTCAGTAGGTTGTGAGTCAGTTCTTCAACATAATTCACATCCTTTAGTGTCAAAGTTCCATTTGAAACTTTTCCTTTCCCAGTTATTACTCCTCCTTTTTCATCAGCAAAGTTTACTCTTTCCTTCATTCTTCATTTGAAGTCCTTCAGTAGACTTCTTTCACCTGTCATGTGTCTTGAGCATCCACTGTCTACATACCACCAGCTATCTGTGTTCATAGTCTGCTCCCGCACATAACAAGTTGTACACAATTAGTTTTCAAGAAGGACCCAAGCCATTACGGTCTTGGTTTGTCCCTTATCATCAGCAATCTGAACTTCTTTAAAGTAACTATAATTGTTCCCATCAGGAATCTTGGTAACTTTCAAAGGAGTCTGAGGCTGTTGATGATCGGAAGTTCTATGCCTATCAGGAGAGTGAGTATTAAACCTCCTAGGCACATAACTTGCTGCTTGTGCACGTGAAGTAGAACCACTTTCATATTGACTGTGGTTTCTACTGGGGGTCTTAAACCTCGAAGGTGTCTTATCTCTAGATTTATTAGTAGTATTATCAATTTGAGTATAAGGCCTTTTAGGTTTAGGTGGAGAGACACTATGAGTACCATCTCTTTTCAAAATGTTTACAGGTTTGTTACCTAATCCTGGTTTAGGTCCTAACCTGTCTACAATAGAACTAGAGTTGATCAATGTCTTCTCATTAATCACTAACTTATGTGATGCTTCCAACTTCTTATTAGGACAACAAGAAGCCACATGTCCCTTTTAATGACATTTGAAGCAAGACATCTATTTACGTGACTTACTAACTTTTGCATTTTCATCTTGAGTCTTAGGCACTAAAGAATCAATCTTTTGTTCTTTATTAATTACATCATCTATCTTAGGATTATTCACATTTCCACTCGAGACAAACTATACTTTAGTGAAAGGAATCTTTTTACTATTATCAGATGACGAACTCATAATAACATTCTTCTATGCCTCTGACTGTTCAGACTTATTAGTTACTTTTGCTTCAGGATTTGCTTCAGTCATCTCAATGTCGACAGGAATTCTAGTGTGATTTGAGTTGAATGGAGGAGGTACATCAGTGTAACCTAATCCAAACTTATCCTTTACACTACGTTAAGCATCAAGCATTCTATCCATTTCAGATGTTCTAAAGTTTTCTAACTTACACTTCTGCTCAACTAACTTCAACTTATAGTCAGCTAACTCCTTATCCTTATTAGCAATCGTTTGATTCAAGTCCTTTAAGTTCAAATAGAGACCATCTATGATAATAGCTTTCTCATTAATGGTATCTTTAAGTGCAGTTTAATTGGAAATATCGAACTTAATCTTATCTTTTAAAGCCTGTTTATCCTCACCTAACCTACGCACATCAATCTTAGCTAGTTCAAGTTCAGATACTACAGTCTGATTAGATTCATTTAATATGCTAACTTGAGATGACAGGTTCTTGTTTGAAACAGTTAAAACACTAACCTGTGACTGTAAATAAGTAACTAAATAACAAACATCAGCAAGAGTAAGTGTATCAATACATACCCTTTTCTTGTCTATTTGAACTTCAGCCATGCGTGCTACAAAGTCATCACGACTCATATCTTCAGTTGAATCCATGTATAGCACGTCATCATCACTTGTTTTCTTCTCAATCTCAAGCACCTTCAATTCATATTCCGCATTAGTAGGCATATAGGATGTGGACTCAGCAGTTTTCTCTTGATCATCAATTTCAGCCATGAGAGCTTCCTCAGACTGAGCTTTCCAATCATAAGACCCATCTAACTGCTTTACCACTTAGGCTTTGGAGGTTAGAGAACTTCCCGAACCTTGTTTCCCATTGCCTATTTCAACTTTAGGTCTTTGACACTCACGAGCAAAGTGTCCATAACCTTGACAGTTAAAACACTTGATCTTGGTCTTATCAAACCCTGACCGATTGCCAACTACCTTTCTACCAGTCCTCTTCAAGAAATTCTTAACTCTCCTAGAAAACATAGCAAGTTGATCATGGAGATCTATTTCTTCAAGATAATCAGGGTCTATCTGATCATAGTCTTCATCAAACAAAATTGGATCATTGATTTTACTCTGAATGTAGTTCTCATAAGAAGCAACAAAGGAAGCAAGAACACACAATTGTTGTTCAGCAGATTTCACACTAATAGGCATATTCCGATGCTCTTGAGGTAACTTCTCAGATGATTTCCCCTTTGCTTCGCCACCAGATGATGTAAGAAAACACAGAACTTCAGTTATCATTTCACCCTTTTCATCAGTATCACCAACTAACAATGCAGTGGTCGAACTGGATGAAGCAGTTGACAGAGTTGATCTTCCATGGTAAAGTCCAAGATCCTGAGCCCGATAAGAATCAGTATCTCTTGTCTTTATTGTGAAATCATAACCTCTAATCTTGTCAATTGCCCACTCTAAGGTCATTGCTGCATACCTCTAATCATTATCTTTAATCATCACACCATACATTTCCCACTTACGGTAAACCTTTAATGAACTTGTCAGTTCTTTCTGTCTCAGTAGTGACAATCTCATGGTTATCTAGCTCACTTAGTAGATGGTAGTATCTGGTGGTATAAGCATCAAGATCTTCTCCATTTAAAGCTTTAAACATAGTGAACTGCTTTTTGAGAAGATATTTCTTGCCAGCCTTCACCTGTGGACTGCCCTCACATCTTTTCTCAAGTGCTTCCTAGAGCGTTCTTGCAGTTAGAAAAGATTTCAGCTGATGATTTAGCTCCTTTGGTAGACTCATTTTTATTGAAGAATGAGCCTTATTTTCAATCTCAAAGGCTTTCTTTTGCTCATCATTCATATGCTGATAGGTCACAACCACGACAGCATTTTGAACAGTAGCAGGTGCCGTGTATCCATTTTTGATACATATCCAGATAGATAGCTCATGGAATCTATAGTAAGATTCAAACTTATCCCTCCAGCTATAGTATTCTTCAATTCTTAACAATTTAGGTGGAGCATTAGATTTTTCAACTTCGTGCTCCATCTCGATCATTCTACTTAAATCGGACATTGTAAAAAGTCAAAAATCATACTGTCTCACGAGTTCAGTTTTCAGTTCGCACGACTCAACAATTAGAAAGTCATTCTTTTTCCACTTAACAAAGAGTGTGCTATCAATTGATCCTCTTGTAAATCCATTCTCAAGTAGATATGTCGATAGTGTTTCATACCATGCCCTAGGAGCTTGATGTAATCCATATAGAGCCTTATTCAAGCGATATACTCTATCAGGATAATTCGGATCAACAAACCCTTGAACAATTAGAAAGTCATTCTTTTTCCACTTAACAAAAGTGTGCTATCAATTGATCCTCTTGTAAATCCATTCTCAAGTAGATATGTCGATAGTGTTTCATACCATTCCCTAGGAGCTTGATGTAATCTATATAGAGCCTTCGCAGATCTCAGGTCGATTTGCAAAACTCAGTTCGCAAATCTCAGTTCGGATCGCAGATGATGTCAATTCGCAAGTGATCTCAATTCGCAGGAGATCTAAGTTCGACTCGCAGAACTCAACTCGGATAGCAAGTTTAACTCGGTTCGCAGACGCTGCTGAAATCCTAATCTCAATTCGTGAAATGGCTTAAAAACCCGAAAATGAAAATTTTAGGTATTTTTACGATTAAAACTGAAATTTCGACATTAAACTAACCCAAAAACGTCCATAGAATGATTTTGATCGTATTTATGTACTTAATGCACGTAAAAACAACCCGAAATCAATAGTTATTATCACAATAACCTTGAACTTAGTCGTATTTAGCCCGAAAGCTCTGATACCAATTGTTAGTCCCTAGTTCTAGGATCGATAACTTTGTTATCTATAGTATTAAGGTGCGAAATCCCTCAATACGTGTTATATGTTACTATAACAAAAAAGTTCGCATTTATATTAACTAATACTTAGCTTTATATGAAAAACCGTCAAAACCTAGCCGTTAGCAAATACTTTTTCTCTGGATTGGTTCTGAATTCGCAGGTCAAAAAATCGAATGGCAAAAGTTGTTTTAATTTTCGCAAAACCAATATATATATATATATATATATATATATATATCACGTCTCGACTCGCAGCGCATGGGCCTGCGAGTCCAGTTCATCTCGTAGCCCAAGCCCAGCTTGGCTTCGGTTCGCTATAATTCTTGCGAGCCCAAATCTCAACTCGCATCGCAATGCCTTGCGACTTGAGATCTCACCTCGCTATACCTGTTTATTTCGTATTCGATATTCGTCTAACACTTTAACACAAAAACATATTTAACGAATATTAATAACAAAACTAATTTTATTTACAAATCTAAACCAATGTACAAACAAGATAATAATTACACCAGTCCTATTTTCAAGCTAGATCTGTTGTCACAATCTATGTCTCAACATTAACAATATTCAGGCTTTGACTATTTTATCTAGCTTAATAACGATTACATTTTCTATTAACAATGACTAATTATCTAGGAAGCTGTTGTCACAAACATGTCACAATAGACTCCCCCTTGACAATAGCTTCTAGATAACTTCTTGATGTCTTCTAGATGTCTTCGTTAATCTTCCGAATGTCTTCGTTAAACCTCTAGAATCGATTATCATAGAGATGTACCAACAGACTCCCCATTGACAATTGCTTCTGGAAGTCTTCTTCGTAATCTTCTGTAAACCTCATATTATCCACTATCTGCAAGTCTTCTAAAAATCTTCTAGATGAACCAACCGATTTGGATCTTATGAAGTCTCATTAGATCTTGATAACTAAGCTCCCCTTTGACCATTGCTATCTTGGAATGATCATCTTTCTTGGTCTTAAATCTTCATCTTCCATCTTCCTATGATGTACCTAATCTATCATCACACCGCTGTGATCTTAAAATAAGATGTATAGTCTATCCAAATATTATAACCGAAGCTTATCGAAACACCATGATCTTCATTCTTTTCCACCTAAATATTTGGTTTCAGTAAATCTCCTATTCTTTTATTTATACAGTACCTTATCTCTCTAACTGTTTAGCCTAAACATTTTCGATACCATGTTTTTGCCTATTTTTTCCTCAATGATAATCGTCTTACATATATTAACTGAGTAACCCCGTGATACAGTTAATCTTGTATAAAGAAAATCCAGAGCTAAAATTATGTGTTTGACATATCTTATTCGTAAATTACTTATGAATATAAATATTCTCAAGTCTAATTATGATAATGTATAATTCAACTTATCAACAATGCATTCTTAAGTTGAAAACTAACATCCAGTCTTTTACTTATTAACTTAAAGCTCTTATGTCTATTTACAAATAAGTTATATGAGTCTATAAATTTTACTTGTTATTTACTTATATACCTTACAGTCTTAAGTCTATACACAAGTAATGCATATAAGAAGCTTTACTAGTTAACATAAAGTTCTCTAGTCTAGCATATAAAATTATGTAATTTACTTGTTAATCAAATGATTTACAAGTCTAAAACAAAAAAGTTATATCAGAGAATGTGACCGCCGATATAAAATATCAGGACACGCCGCTCCACTACGTAAAGAGTCGGAAGACTTTCGATCACTACTTCTCATAACTATTATTTATAGTGTATATTACTAATAACCCAAAAAATCTCAAATCTAAAACATAATAAATGTGATTTACTTTTTAACATTAGGATCTAAAGTTTAACACCTAATTTTTTTTTTAACCTAAACATCTCAAGTCATTATTAACTTGACAATATAAAGTTCAAAAATTGAAAACAATTCAAAATATAAACTTTGTACCTGATTTTTGACTTAGTGAAACTTTCAGTTCGCAGTTGATTTTTGTAGACCAAATCTCAGTTCGCAATGAAAGTCTCATCTCGCAAATCTCATCTCACAGATCTTAACTCACTTCGCATAACTCGGTTCGTAACTCACAAACTCAACTCGATTCGCAAGTGGATTCGCAAATCAGTTCGGTTCGCCACTCAATATCAATTCGCAAGTGATCTCGATTCGCAACTCAACTCATAAAACTTAGTTCGCAAGTTCTGCTGAAACCCTAATCTCAGTTTGTGAAACTGCTGTAAACTCACTATATACATATTAAAAGGTCGCATTTTGAAAAAACACTTGTAACCTTCACTTGTAACCTTTATGAGTGTGGGTTATTGTTATTTTCTTCCTAACCAAAACCCAGTTCTTTATCCACCATTAAGACTCTCCGAGCTTCATAAAACTCTTTGAGCTTTATATTTTTCTCTCTACTTGAATACTTATTACTTTATTAGAAATTTTATACTTAAGTAAATGGAATTTTATGAACCGAGGGCAATTTTTTTCCTAGGCTGAGGGCATAACCCAAATTACATATAAATTTATCCTAATATTTGTTGGGTTATTGGGGGCATCTGACCCCCCTTCCCCCTTAATAGCTCCGCCCCTGTGTCTTCCTTATTTGTCATTCGCCTCCTTCCCTGTCATTATGTCTTTCTTCACTTCTTCCTTGCTTGGCATCATGCCTTCCTTCTTGCTTTGCATCATGCATTTCTTTTGTTTGCCATATGCATTTTTTTCATTTGGCATTATGACTTTCTTTTTTCAGTAACATCATTCCTTCCCTCCTTGTCATCCTGCTTTTTCTCCCTTCATTCCTCGTCATCCTGCTTTTATTCTTTCCTTTCTAGCCATCACGTCGTTTATCTTTCTTTCACTCCTTTCCTTCATTTCATCGATATTTTGCCTTTCTTTTATCTCATCATGTTTTCTTACTCCATTCCTTTGTTCACCGCTTTCCTTCCCTCCATTCTTTTTCAATGTAATTTTTCGTTACTTTATGACATGAATGAGCAAGGGTTTAGTGTGAAACACATATTTACCTTTTATATTATTGAATATATTCTTTTCCATATTACATAATATTTGAACTATTTATTTCTACATTTTTCTGCTCAATCATACACATATAATCAACCATTTTAATTGTATTTGAGACAATATATTTTATATGTGAATACATCTATCCCTTATCCATTTTCATTTTGTTTTCAACCAATTATATGTGAAATTGAGAACATACCCAACTTACTGTTGCTATGTGTTTTAATGTACTTCCTCTGTTCCAAAATAAGTGTCCACAATAAGTTATTATGGAGATCAAAAAATTACATTGTCTTGTGGTGAATATAACACTTTTACCTTTGTTTTTTATACAGACTCTCAGGTATCAGTTTTAGAAAATATATATTGTGTAGGTCCCGTATCTCTGATCTAACGAATCGTTTAATCAACCAAACGTGCGGAATCCGTTTGGTTAGCGATTATTGAACGAATAAACAAACACACGATTTCTATAACGTTTTCTGTATATTAACAATTGAAGTATAAATGTTTACACACACTTTCAGTCTCTTTCACTCTGAAAACGGCTCTCCCACACTCTCAGAAAGTCTAACCCTAAAACTGAATTCGACTCCGCTATTTATACTAAATCTGCCCTACCTGCGACACTAGCCAAGTGTCGCAGGAGCCGACCCATGCGACACTAGCTAAGTGTCGCATACTGCGACACTGACCTAAGTGTCGCATGTCAACATTTGTGTATATTTTCTATTTCACTATTCGTTTACAGACTCGCATATACACACTAAACACTATACATATGCAGACTAATTGACTTTGACAATTACAAATGTTTGACCAACTGACAGACACACAAAATGCACCAACAAACTCCCCCATGTCAGCAGCTTGGTCAAATAAGTCTTCAATTAGTCTTCATCAACAAACTCTTTCATGTCTTCAACAATCGGAATCTCCCCCATTGAGATAACATGGTCTTCAAAGAAATCTTGATGTCCAAATTCATGTGACTGATACAAATTTATCATACAATAAGATCTTCAAACTCTGTGACCATCTCTCAATCATCAGCAGTTTCTCCGATAGAGTTTATCTTCACAGTCTTTGGAGAATAACTGACATCCTTTATATCTTCAATATTTGACTTTAACAAGATATGTGATGTTTGAAGAAAATAATATAGAAATAAAATCTTTTTGTATTTTCTTTATAAAGGAAAAGTAAAGAACAAAGATTAAAATAAATTTGGGGATATGATTGTTTTACGTCTGCTTAGAGATCATATCAGGCCAACATACAATTATTAGGAAATAGTAAGTGTTATCTCGATTATCAGTATATTTGTCCTCTTTAAATTTACTTAGCATATTTAAAACACCTTTTATAAAAATTATTTCAAGACGATTACTGGTATTGTTTGTCCACTTAAACATGTTACATCCGGGTCTGTGAGTTAACCTTTTATTGTTAGTATAAATATTTCTCCATAGTCCCCACCTATGACATAGCCCTGTAACCCAGACATGAGCATAGCTTCCCAATCCAGAGAGAATATAAGAATATCATTTTTAAGAATCAAGTCAACGGTGACGGGTCTGTACAAACGTACAACAAAGTGACATAACTTGATTCAGGTGTAAGCAAAACCAGACTTGGTCAAACCATTTTGGTGACCTTGTAAGGTATCTTGTGATTTAAGACTTTTTCAAGTTCATTGACTTGCGTTTGCTTAACTTTTAAGCATATACTAATTGAGACCAGGTTTGTACTTACGTACAACAGAGGAAACAATCAGTATAGACCCGAAATGATTTCTAGATAAACCTCAGGTATAAAAATATGTCATGCTACGTTAAGGAATTAAGACATTTAGTCGTACATCATATGGTGTTTACCACAAGATCATAGACACGTATTAGAATTACTTCTTAAGAACCCAGAAACCGGTGTGTATCATGTCTACCAGTACATCATATGATGAAGCTAATGTTTATAAAAGCTATTTGAAACATGCCAGATAAACCTACTGACACATCAAACATAAACCTTAAAATTTTTATTTTGTGCATGTCATCTGATGTACAATCATTTCCCATGTTGTTTACAGACACAATCGAATATCTTTTTGAGGAATAAGAATCTTGCTGTTCACATTTCTGATCCAAATAATCAGAATTTTAATTACTCCCCCTGAACAGCAAATTCTCTTCAAAAATCCAATTCAAAGGTACTCCCCTTAAACATTAAACATATTTTTGTAATTTTTGATTTAAGATATTTCACAACATTGCATTTCTTTGATACTAAAAAGTACAAAGAAGGGCTGTTGCATTAATAATAAAATATAAAAGAAAAGTATCAAAATCACATATCAAGTCAAATCAATTGCCTTTTAGCACTTTTACCACCACAAAACTTCAGAAATTTCATCCAATCATAACATTCTTCCGACAATATCCACAACCATGCAGTCACTAAAAATATTAATTTACAAAAAACTGACTGCATCACTACAAACAATCAAACATTAGTACTTATGGGACACCCAAGCCTTGATAGACTTGGGTTGTCCATGATCATCCATAACCATCACATCAATGAGTTTATGATATTTTAAAAACTCAGAAGATTTCATTGATGCGTTGTTTGTGGATTTGGGTTTCCAAACCTGTTTAGGTTCAGATGATTTGTTTTCAACAATGTTGTGCTGTTGAACTTGAGGTCTACTAGGCACAACTTTATTTACTCTTGCCATAGGTTTTGGAGAGTTTGATGCACAACTAGATACAGGTGTATATGAACGGCGCCTTGAAAAAGATTTTGTAAAAGAATTCCTGAAAGAGGAAGTTCCTGGCATCCCTCTACCAAACCTATCTAGGGATAATAACTTACAATCCCTAATAATATGGCCCTGTTAACCACAACGATAACAAGAACGTCTCTCAACATAAGATCGATTCCAATGGGTTCCCTCAAATCGTTTCGGTGGAGGACAGTACACAGAAGGTATATTAGCAGAAACATTTGTTGAACATGCACTCTTAGGTGTACATGTTGAAGTAGATGTTCCCGATGTTGAGTTAGTAGATTTAGAATCCCTTTTAAGATTTTTAACTTTGAAAGATTCATTATCAACTTTAGCTTTGCCTTTACATTTTCAATAGAGGTTGACCAAAAGGGTATGAATTGACCAAAAGGGTATGAAGATACATACACATGATATCATATCATATTATGATATTTGTTTTGGAGCTATAAATACTTAAACCATGTTTCACTACCATGTTTCACTACTGACATGTTGTAAGGTCTTATAAAAATTATCTCAAAACCATGACAATAAGATATAAGTTCTTATTAAAAGTGCTTAATTATTAAAATAGAAGTACGTCAATAGGCATAAAGAAATTGGCTAGTAACAATATATGGGTGTTAAACATGGTTAAACTTAATAGGTTTGGGTGTATGGTTGTCGACACATTAGAAGAGTTTATAAATACTAAGGGATAATAATCAAATCAGTAAACTACACAAACACTAATATTAATTGTAACTTATGCATTATATAGATTGGGTACTTGCATTTTAAATAGATATGAGATTTTATCTACTCTTAACAAAAAATCCGATTATATCTCCGACTTGATACAATAAGAAATACAAACAATATTTTATGATTTGAAAAAAGATGTGTTTTTACAATATGTTGTCATGATGATATATTATTCATTATTTATATAAACATATAAACTGAAACTTGTCAATATATATGTGTGTATCGATAGAGAAACAAAGAGTAAGTTATCACCCTTTTGTGGCATGTATTACATTTTAATATTTGTGTGGTTTCCAATTATAATATCATAGTTTTTTGTTTCAAAAGATTATACGTAAATAAAAGTTTTTGAATTTAAAATCTGTTAAAGAAATACAACAATTATTGATATAACTAAATTATAAATCCCAAAAAATATGGAACACAAGCTAATTTGAATTTTGATTATTTGACTAAGTATTTATGTTATTAAAGACCAAATAATTAGTTAACTAATTTAAATTGAGGGCATTATAGACTTTTTTTAACAAAGCCTAATTGCTATTTACGTATACAAAAACCAGAATTAAAGATCAAGGGCTCTAACAATAAATACTAATACATTTAAAGGCTAGGATTAATCTTTTAAGATTTAATTAATGGAAGTTTACATATTTAAAACTCTCTTTTAATTATTATTATTATTATTATTATTATTATTATTAAGAGAGAAGAGAGAAGAGAGATAGAGATGCTAACCATAAATTGATTTATTTATTTTATAATGTTTGTGTTTTTTAAAATAAGGAATCGAATATATATATCGTATTTTTAAATAAAAATAAAAAGTATATAACGGCCTTTGAGAAAAATATGGTAATCGTATCATTTAAGAAGCCTATCATTCTCAGCTTCTTAATATCATTTCAGAATCTCAGATTCCTTCCTTCAGTTCAGTTCAGTTACAAGGCTAAAAAAAAGCCTGCAAGGTATATTTATATTTCATAGTAGCTAGACACGTTAACCAAGTTTCATTGTTGAATTGATTATTATTCTTTTACTTATCAGATGGCTGATTCCGATTTAAAAAGTGAACATAACAGCGATGCACAAATACAAGACGATCTCTTGAAAGTTGGAGATGAATTGCACATCGTAAAAGGAGCAATTTTACATCTAGAAATTCAATTAAAAATAGAAATAGAAAAAGGTTTAGAGTTGGAGACTGAAAGGAATAAACTGTTCCAAATCCTTTTGGTACGCTCATTTTACATATACGCGCATTTTACTTATACAACCCGTGTTTCGAGTTTAGTCTAGTTCTTATTGTTTAATAATCTTTAATTTCAGGACTTAAAAGGCAAGATTATTTTATTTTTCTGATCATTTATTTTTATTTTTTGATGGGTTACTTTGAAAAAGGGTAATGGCATCTTATTTTCTCGCAAATTGTTTTAGATCTAGAAAAAGCTTTGCACGTAAAAGAAAAAACAGTTTTACTTCTATAAGAACAATTAAAATTTGAAAAAGATAAAGGTATAAGGTTGGAGTCTCAAAGGAAGAAACTGTTCGAAACCCTTTTGGTACGCTCATTTTACATATACGCGCATTTTACTTATACAACCTCATCAACCACAAAGTGTTTCGAGTTTAATGTTTAATTTCAGGACGAAAAAGGCCACATTAGAGTATTTAGTAGAGTTAGGCATTTGTTGGATGGAGCTGTCTCTAATCCCATTGTAACAGATGGTCAAGACATAACTGTAATAGAAAATGGTGGTATGTGTTCCCTGTGTAAACTTTGAATGTGATTAGTGCTGGTGCATATATGTGCATTAAAGTGTATATATCTTACAACAATCACATTGTTCAACTATGCAGGCAAAAAGCGTTTTTTCAAGTTCGACAAAGTGTTTGGGCATGATGCATCTCAGGAAGAGGTTTTCGGGGAGATATCAGAGCTGGTGCAGAGCGCACTTGATGGATGCAAGGTTACTAGTTTTGCCTCAACAAAGATTCATACAGTTCAAATCTGCCAAAATTGACTATACTTAACCAATTTACCATATTTGGCACCCTAACCTTTTGGAGTAAAAGTGTTTCATCTGTTTCGATCCATACCTAAATCGTTTGTGTTGGCTCAAAATGCATCAAACATCCTCAATCATATTTCCACCTCTATATCATGTATAGCCTTTCGATTTTAATTTATCCCTTTCTTGTTGTGTGGAGTGTGTGAGTGCTAGGAAGTTTTTCTCTAATTTAAACCTTGATTGGCATTTGCTTACTTTCAACGCCTGTGAAACATTTCTCAGGAAATATCTTTTAATCAAAATCACATTTATCATGTCATTTGGTGACGTTAATCATCTTACCTAAGTTTTTTATATTTATTCTCAAATGTATCAAGTTAAATTCTATAGTGTATATGGCAGGTCTGTATTTTTGCCTATGGTCAAACTGGGTCTGGCAAAACGTACACAATGATGGGATCAGAAGAACCATTGCATAAAGGGTTAATCCCAAGATGCTTGGAACAAGTCTTCCAAACAATTGGATCGAAATACAAAATAAAGGTTTTGTATCCATATCTCTATCATACTGTGTGTTGGCTCGTGGACTGAGCTCACTATACGGAGCTTAAGAGTACTAATTTATATATTTTTTTATAACATGTTTAGGCTTCTATGTTGGAGATCTACAATGATAAAATTCGTGATCTATTATTACCAAGATCAAGTTCTAAAGTTCCGCATGTAAAGGAAGTTAGCAGCTTAAAGGAAGTTATCAATCTTCTTGAGAACGCTACAAACAACAGGTTTACATACATAGATTAAACAACTACTTTTACACAACTAATGACGCTAATAAATGAGTTTTATATCGGTGACTTTTTTGTTCTTTTTTCTTCCAGGTCTGTTGGCCCGACAGATATGAATAAGCATTCATCAAGAAGCCACTTTGTTTTCACACTAATGATTAGTGACGTAACTACTTAAGCTACTATAATACATTCATGCATGCATGTTATTAAATCGACCATCTTGAGATAGTTTCTTGTATTTACACAGGTTCAAAGTGAAGGTGTATTAAACCTTGTTGACTTGGCGGGTAGAGATTTATTTCCAAGAGGTGGAGGTGGAAATAAAGAACGAGAAAATGAGACTAAGGTCCAACCCTTATAAAATTTCTATAGGAGCTTTGTATGTGAAAACAACATATGGAAATACTAATGCTTGTCCTTATTTTCTCAGAGTATCAACCGGAGCTTGTCTTCATTGGCTAGTGTTATTGCTGCTATAAAAAAAAAGGATCCTTTTGTTCCGTTTAGGAACTCCAAGCTCACCATTCATCTTAAGGTACCCATCCTAAATGGCTACCCATCTTTGATATGCAATGGTTGTTTCTAGTTTATGATATGCAATGGCTATTTTTAGTTTTTAAAAATTCTTATTTCTCTTGTTTTTCAATGTAGCCCTACTTAGAAGGAGATTCAAAAACAGTAATGCTTGTGAATGTTTCACCTGACCCATCATCCGTGAAGGTATCCTTACAATCACTAGAATTCGCTGACACGGTGTATTCATGCCGGCAGGTGAATTCATGCCAGATTAATGGTTCAAGAAAAAAAATAAGGAATTTGAATGAATGTTTGACCTGATCCATCATCCAAACTTGATTTATGGTAAACGATAAAAATGTAATCAAGTATTTGTGTGTCCTCACCCGAATTTTGTGGTGCAAAACCTCATGATTTAGTACATAAATAAATTTTGTCATGTTTCCTTGGCTATATTGCCAGGTTTTGCTCTCTTATTGCAATAACGAATTCTCATGATTAATTCCGCACATTCGGTTGGTGCATCCATATGAATAATGACAAGTTAATGTTTTTAATTTCTCATATTGTACAAAAACTAAGTTTACATCATTTAGTCACATTGATGAAATTACATTTGTACATTGTATTAATTTTGAGTTCAAATTCAAATGTTTATTCGAGAAATGGCAGAATAGATCTAGACCTTTTTATTGTTTTGATCAATAGTTTAAAAATTAGAATGGAATATTTAGTAATTTTATCAATATTAATAGTACTAGATCATAACTCGCAAAATTTGCGACCTAGTTCATTTTTATTTTGGTTACCAACTCTTTATCTTAAGTTGTTTTTAAATTTAGGTACTTGTATCCGGTAAAAAATGCATGAAACTAAACTAAGTACATAAATCAAAACAAAAATAATATATAGCATTTAGTAGAAGAACAAGTTGTTCACATTGTTATTGAAAAGTCTGAAATATGAAATACTTGATAACAAATGAGAGATGAAGAATAACTTAAGACTAATTGAAACTAAACTTAAGTTGAAACATTTATGCCGTTATATTTACCTCTTTCATGTAATAATAATATGTTTGTAATTATTCTTACATATCTATGAATATACCAAAGACATTTAGGGGTCAAACTCAGCCTGGATCAAGGGTTTATGCTCTACCTCACTTAGGAAATTGGACACAAGTTCTCCTACATATATCCTATCATCAATACCATGTAGTTCGCTTGTTTGAACAAATAGAGTGAGCATCCTCACCACCCTTATCCTCGTTTGCAGGATGGGGGCAAATACCATGATCATGAAAATAGCTTAAGTGATTTTCCTTTTAGAATTTTCCTATAAGAAAGACCAAGTCGTATGTGAGTGTAACAGAACTCAAAGATGTAACACCCTTCCAATTCTCAAGACATTTTTTTTTCTTTTTACATTACATTACTTTACGTTACGGAAGCGAACATTTAACATATACATCATAGGATGCGTGTAATACGTTTTCATAGTGCATCCCAAAATACATACAACCTTTAATACCAAATTATCATAATTTGCTAAATACAAACTTAGGTGTTATATAAAAATATGATACAAAATGTTTAATCCAAACATAACTAAATCAGAGTAGACTTGTCAAACATCCCATTCATCCCATACTTCAAGCTACCCACAATCAAAAGCTATCCCTGCAAGAAGTAGTGAGGTAGAATTAGCACGAAGCTAAGTGAATAGATCCAAAACTATCAATCTAATTTAGCTTAGCAAATGTCTACAGCAAGCATTACACACAAATCAAGAAGGATCGGTGGTCCTTGAGGTACTCTCATGCTGCGGTGGTTCCTCAAGTAACACTTAAAACCAACTGAAGGCCAAATCAGAGGTTAAACTGATAGTTTGGTACTATTACTACATACAACATAATTTCAGTGTTTAACACATGTACAAAGAACTTACGTTGTCCAAAGTAATAGTACCCAAACCCAACACATTAGTTGACCCCCGACAATTCAAATAGTCCACATTTATCATCACATATAGGACACCAATAATCATCCAAGGGATAACCATCATGGCAATATATTATCTAAGCAATCACTGTTATATATCCAGTTTACCCGTTGTAACCATGTTGTTACAACTAATTTAGACTGAGAGTCCAAGATCCACTCACCCTTGACGATCACCGTCTCCAATCAAAGGTCTTATCTTATTGAGTCTTCGGTTTATCTGAGAACAAAATCAAAACCCGAATTAGATTCTTGTATCAAGTTTATTACAATCTAACCATGCATATAATGTCAATTAATTGATTATACTATACTTTCATTACTAGTTAAATAACATAGGTACATAAGTCACAAGTTGTCAAATTCGTCAGATTATAACTAGCAAACGTGTGACACCCGTCAAATTAGGACTAGTAGTTAGTGCCTAATCAAGTTTTAATACATGTAATTAGTTCTGTGTTAGGCTAATTAATGTATCAACATATATATTGATGAGTATATATATACAAGTATGCGATTTGATTAAATCGTACGAGTTTCAAATCGAATGCAATTCGGTTCAATTAATACGGACGTTGGTAAACTATTTTATTAAATAATATAATATTATTTAATAACGCAATTATATCCAAAATATTATTTAGATAATATTTCAATTCAAATTCGTATCGTACAAACAAGGACTACACGATTTGATTATTAAACGCGCAAACAAATCGGAACAAGTTAAAGTTATATTTTATAACGCAACTATTAAGTATTTGGTAAAATACTTCAACAAAAATATTGGGTAATTATTCGTACTTTAAAACGTATATTTAAACGAACGGGAGAACGAACACCGCACGGAGCGCGATTGCGGGGACTGAAAAAGGTGAGGCTTTCACCTACACCCCACCTCTCTTTCCCTCTTTCTTCCATTTCCATTTCAACAAAACACACACACTTCCTAAATTCTCTCCCAAGATTTCATCAATTTTCGGATTTGTAAACCAACCAACAAAAGTTGTATTTTCGGAATCACCATCAAGCAAGGAACAAGATTTACAAAAGCATCATCATCATTTTCGACCTCCTCTAGCTTCGATTTGAAATTGTAAGAAATTCTCTAAATAATTAGATATACTCATTTTGGTGTATTATTTCGGTGTTATAATGTTTACACAACTTAGTATTGTCCAAATGTACGAAGAAAACACGATTTTGCAGCCTAAAAATGAGCTAGATTTGTGATTTGGGTCGGAAAAACGCGACAGGCGCTGATTTGGGTCGGAAAAATGACCTAAAATTTTATCACCCGATTTCGCCCAAATTCAAGTCCAGGTGCGTTTTTCACCAAAGCAATTCAAGTCCAGGTGGGTAATTATTCCTCTAGCTTCAATTCAAGTCCAGCTCGACCCCAGCCAGGGGCTCTGCCCCTTGGACCTCGCCAGGGGCTGCCGCCCCTTGGACCCCGCTACCAGGGGCGCTGCCCCCGGACCCCCGTCATTAACGGGCTTCGCCCTTACCCTAGGTTCACAAGTAACGGTGTTACATCTAAACTTTCACACAAATTGTTAAACTTGTATAACATCAAACACGGATGCGACACAACTTCTAAAATACATTGGAACTTAGTTTTAGGTATAACACTTCAAAACCATCAAAATAATAATGTGGGATTATTGTTACAAACAAGCACCAATGGGCCGTACACATTTTCAAAGACTTAAACAAACAACCAAATCGAGGTAATTTGGACATTCTAAGTTGGACGAACAATTACAAGGACAGTCTTTCAAGATGCCTACTCATGTTATAACCATTGTGTGTCTTGGACACCCTCAGGTTTCAAGTCTTCGGACATCAATCCACCGCTAATCAATTCAATTTTATTGATTTAATCGCTCAAGGCTCAGGTGAGTCTCATGGCCCCTATTTTACTGCTTTTCAATCAGGGGTGTGATATTATTGCTCGTTTTGTTTTACAAGTTGAACGCAAGTACAAATCAAAATCAAATACTACATGAGTTACTTCAACTAATCAATTTAAAGTCCTCCATAGCATAGTCTGGTAATACGTAGTAGCGTGAATGTTAGTATATGATATCATATAGGATTGACAATCCTCGTCCGGGTTAGCACGCACTAACTGGTCAAACGGACGTATTAGCATTTGGGAAGATGAGTGTGGATTAGGCACTCGTAGGAGGCATTCAAGTTGGGTTTCCTTAATTGGACCTGACACTCAAGTTAAGCTCAGACTATGTGCTCATGGCTGTATAACTTTTATTTTGCTTAATTGCTTTATAAATTCAATTATAAATCTTGCGGTTCATACAATTATGTGTTGACATACAAACCTGTGAGCTCACCAGCGTTTCGCTGACCCATTTTAGCATGTATCAAAGGTGACCAGCAGTAGGTTGGATTGCACAATCAAGATCAATTAGCTCGAGTCAGCATGCAAACAATAAGAGATTTAGCTGTATTATTATATTTTGTATAGATTAATTATGTACTTAAATCTCTCAATTTCCACCGAGCTAATGTAACTCTATTTTTGTTGTAAACTTTGGTTTTTATTAATACAAATGTAAAACGACGCATATAGTGGTCGTTCATTATATCTTTGTGCTTGTAATATTTGATTAGTAACACCCAATGTATGCTTCCGCTAAACAGTAAATTTGGGGGTGTTACAAAACGCGATCCTGGTTGGGAGTGGCTGGATCGCGTTCCACAGTACAAAACATTCTGTTACAAATTTTCACTTGGCAACGCGATCCGGGCAAGTGGCTAGGATCGCGTTCCCAAGAGTAAACTCAATCCGGACACAAAACCAACTGACTAACGCGATCCGGGTGAGTCGTGTCGAGATCCCGTTCGTACGAGCAAAACATGCTGTGACCATTTTACACATAGCAACGCGATCTGGGCAATTGAGCTGGATCGCGTTCCCAAGCTTTCCAGCAATGGTGCAGACCTGTTAAAACTCAGCACGAACACTAAAACCCAAATCCGCTACATACCATTGTAAAACACGATTTTGACAGAAAATTAACTACAAGTATCAACCACAAACATGTTATAACAACAAACAATAATCATCCAAGTCCTAAATCAACACATGCATTACTCATTCAACCTAATTTAACCAAAACCCATTTCACACATTCAAACCTAAAAATTCACATTCAAGACAAGAACAAGATGATGATTTCAGTAACTACAATTCATTTAAGCACATTGGATTATACATGCATCAATCTTTCTACTTAATCTCATCAATTGAGCTCAAGAACACTAAACAATTACTTACAATGGAAAGGAAGAAAACTAGATGAACAAGGTGAAGAAAAAGAAGATGGTGAATTCAGTTGTAACACAAAATCACAGCTTCAACAAGATGAAAATCAGATTGAGAATTGTTTTCTTTTGGTGCATGTGTTCTTGAGAGAAAGTGTGAGAGAGAATAAGATCAGTGAATATGGAAAATGGTCGACATTTCAATCAAAGTCCAATTAACATGCAGTGTAATCCTATACCGGTTCCAAATCTATTGTCTGGAACCCAAAAACTATTTGCGAGAAATACATTTTATTATACCGTCAACTAAATTAATTTAAAACAATTATTAATTCATCTAACACAATAAATCATTTGATCATTTGACCTATTAATTTAAATTATCCAAATAATACCAATTATTTCTAAATACAATTTAAATACAAGAAAGTAATGAAAATACCGTATTTCTACTAGGCCCAAAATGAGGATGTTACAAATCTTCCCTCCTTAAGGAGATTTCGTCCCTGAAATCTCGCCATGCTCAAAAAACTAGGATAACGCGTCCTCATGCTAGACTCGGTCTCCCAAGTAAGGTTTGGACCCAAACTATGATTCCACTTAACCAACACCATTGGGATATCTTTCTTTCGAAGTTTGGTCACCTTACGGTCTAACAACTCTATGGGTTCTTCTACAAGTCTCAGGCTTAAGTCTACACGCAAGTCTCGCAATGGAAGAACTTGAGATTGGTCATTCACATTGCATTTCCTTAAGTAACACACATTAAAGGTATCATGAATACCCGCCAATTCAGAAGGAAGATCTAACGACACCGTTTGATCATTGATGACATGTCGAATTTTAAACGGTCCAATATATCTAGGGGCTAACTTACCACGTTTCCCAAACCGAATAACACCCTTCCAAGGTGAAACATTCAAATAAACCAATTCACCCTCTACAAATGACACGGGTCGACGATGCGGATCGGCATATTTCCTTTGCCTATCACGGGCTGCCTTCAATTTATCACGGGCTATGGTTACTTTGTCGACAGTAATTTGCACTAAGTCTGGACCCGCGAATTGTTTCTCACCCGCCTCTAACCAACAAGTGGGTGTTCTACATCGACGACCATACAACATTTCATAAGGTGGCATTCCTATACTAGAGTGAAAAGAATTATTATAGGCGAATTCAACCAAAGGTAAGTGAGAATCCCACGACCCGCCAAATTCCAAAACACATGCCCGCAACATGTCCTTTAAGGTCTGAATAGTCCGCTCAGACTGACCATCAGTCTGAGGATGATAAGCCGTACTCAAATTTACTCTAGAACCCAATTCCCGCTGTAAACTTTGCCAAAACTCCGATGCAAACCGAGAATCTCTTTCGGAAACAATGGACAACGGAATTCCATGTCTAGAAACCACCTCATTAATATACAACTGTGCTAACTTGCTCAAAGATGCAGTCTCACAAGTAGCAAGAAAGTGAGCACTCTTGGATAATCTGTCAACAATTACCCAAATCATATCGTTACCCTTAACAGTTCGAGGCAAATTGGTTACAAAATCCATGGTAATATGCTCCCATTTCCACTCGGGAATCTCAAGTTGTTTCAAAGCTCCATATGGTTTTTGATGTTCGGCCTTTACCTGCGAGCAAATATGACAAGATTCCACAAACCGAGCTACGTCCAATTTCAAAGTAGGCCACCAATACAACGGTTTCAAATCATAATACATCTTAGTACTTCCGGGATGAACCGACAACTTAGATTTATGTGCCTCCAACAAGATCACATCTCGAAGTCCTCCAAACAAGGGAACCCAAACTCGGGATTGAAAGGTCTTCAAACCCCGAGAATCATCAATCAATAAATCCTTCCTTTTTAACATAACCTCAGATTTCAAGTTATCATCCCTCAATGCCTCTATTTGAGCCACTTTCAATTGATCAATTTTTGTCCTCTCATCCGGCACCCATTGGTGCACAAACCTCAGCTTTTCAGAGAATTGGGCAATAAGGTCGTCCATTGTCATATTATCCGTCAATTGCATATCCAAAAACTCACGTCGAATACGGGTCATATCGTATCCCGAGCAATACTTTTTGCAAACCTCATTATAAAAATCGGACCATACAATGGATGCCCTTTGTTGAGGAGTCAAATGGGAAGTAATGGAATCCCACCACCCCATTGCCGGACCCTTGAGAAGCTGAACCGCATAAGGAACTTTGACTTCTTCTTCACACCTACAAACCTCAAATTTCCTTTCAACATCCCTCAACCAATCTAAAGTTACGGAGGGATTTGAACTTCAATAATAATCTGATGGTCCACTAGATTTAAATGTTTTAAAAGAACAAAATTTATGGTGAAATGGCGGAGGAAATACCGGAAACTGAAATCCCGATGGCCCGGAAGATGCAAATGGGACCGATGTCTGAAAGACATTTCCATGAGGCTGCTGGTGGTAGTGCGGTAATGATGAAGGAGTCTGAGATGACACAAGAGTAGGTGGTACAGTGCTATAAACTGGTGGTGAGATCAGAGGAAACTGCTGAGATAACCGGGTTTGTTGTTCTTAAAACTGTTGCTCGATAGCTTTAAGTCTCACATTTTCCCCCTCTAAGTGCAACATATAATCCTCTTGGCTCATATCCTCGGCCGCGAAGGAAGTACCGGTTTGTCTTTGACTAACATTTTGGGTTTCAGAAGGAGAGATATCGGATACCGGAACATTGATGAACGTAACGGTCGGGTTCTCATTATCTGCCATATCCTGCATTACAACACATCTCACCACTCGTTAATCGTTAGTACCTACATACTAAGCAATTATCCTTTCATAGCTAAATCCCACACCCTTGGATGTTTGACTGACACAATAGATTTGGGATTGAACATTTACTATTGTCCAATTCACCCAAACCTATGCTTTGATACCAACTTGTAACACCCTTCCAATTCTCAAGACATTTTTTTTTACATTACATTACTTTACGTTACGGAAGCGAACATTTAACATATACATCATAGGATGCGTGTAATACGTTTTCATAGTGCATCCCAAAATACATACAACCTTTAATACCAAATTATCATAATTTGCTAAATACATACTTAGGTATTATATTAAAATCTGATACAAAATGTTTAATCCAAACATAACTAAATCAGAGTAGACTTGTCAAACATCCCATTCATCCCATACTTCAAGCTACCCACAATCAAAAGCTATCCCTGCAAGAAGTAGTGAGGTGGGATTAGCACGAAGCTAAGTGAATAGATCCAAATCTATCAATCTAATTTAGCTTAACAAATGTCTACAATAAGCATTACACACAAATCAAGAAGGATCGGTGGTCCTTGAGGTACTCTCATGCCGCGGTGGTTCCTCAAGTAACACTTAAAACCAACTGAAGGCCAAATCAGAGGTTAAACCGATAGTTTGGTACTATTACTACATACAACATAATTTCAGTGTTCAACACATGTACAAAGAACTTACGTTGTCCAAAGTAATAGTACCCAAACCCAACACATTAGTTGACCCCCGACAATTCAAATAGTCCACATTTATCATAACATATAGGACACCAATAATCATCCAAGGGATAACCATCATGGCAATATATTATCTAAGCAATCACTGTTATATATCCAGTTTACCCATTGTAACCATGTTGTTACAACTAACTTAGACTGAGAGTCCAAGATCCACTCACCCTTGACGATCACCGTCTCTACTCAAAGGTCTTATCTTATTGAGTCTTCGGTTTATCTGAGAACAAAATCAAAACCCGAATTAGATTCTTGTATCAAGTTTATTACAATCTAACCATGCATATAATGTCAATTAATCGATTATACTATACTTTCATTACTAGTTAAATAACATAGGTACATAAGTCACAAGTTGTCAAATTCGTCAGATTATAACTAGCAAACGCGATCCTGGTTGGGAGTGGCTGGATTGCGTTCCACAGTACAAAATATTCTGTTACAAATTTTCACTTGGCAACGCGATCCGGGCAAGTGGCTAGGATCGCGTTCCCAAGAGTAAACTCAATCCGGACACAAAACCAACTGACTAACGCGATCCGGGTGAGTCGTGTCGGGATCCCGTTCGTAAGAGCAAAACATGTTGTGACCATTTTACACATAGCAACGCGATCCGGGCAATTGAGCTGGATCGCGTTCCTAAGCTTTCCAGCAATGGTTCAGACCTGTTAAAACTCAGCACGAACACTAAAACCCAAATCCGCTACATACCATTGTAAAACACGACTTTGACAGAAAATTAACTACAAGTATCAACCACAAACATGTTATAACAACAAACAATAATCATCCAAGTCCTAAATCAACACATGCATTACTCATTCAACCTAATTTAACCAAAACCCATTTCACACATTCAAACCTAAAAATTCGCATTCAAGACAAGAACAAGATGATGATTTCAGTAACTACAATTCATTTAAGCACATTGGATTATACATGCATCAATCTTTCTACTTAATCTCATCAATTGAGCTCAAGAACACTAAACAATTACTTACAATGGAAAGGAAGAAAACTAGATGAACAAGGTGAAGAAAAAGAAGATGGTGAATTCAGTTGTAACACAAAATCACAGCTTCAACAAGATGAAAATCAGATTGAGAATTGTTTTCTTTTGGTGCATGTGTTCTTGAGAGAAAGTGTGAGAGAGAATAAGATCAGTGAATATGGAAAATGGTCGACATTTCAATCAAAGTCCAATTAACATGCAGTGTAATCCTATACCCGTTCCAAATCTATTGTCTGGAACTCAAAAACTATTTGCGAGAAATACATTTTATTATACCGTCAACTAAATTAATTTAAAACAATTATTAATTCATCTAACACAATAAATCATTTGATCATTTGACCTATTAATTTAAATTATCCAAATAATACCAATTATTTCTAAATACAATTTAAATACAAGAAAGTAACGAAAATACCGTATTTCTACTAGGCCCAAAACGAGGATGTTACAAAAGATGCCCAAAGATGCTGCTACAAATAAAGTCAGATAGAGCTTTTATTGGACAGAGCTTTTATTGGACCAGCCACATGTATCACTCGATTAGACTTTTTGTGAATAAATTTCTCAACAATGTTTATCCAATCAAATATACATGATCCTCTTAGCTCAGATATGACAAAAAGTGTGGGTCATATGTGTTGAGTAATGGGCACTGATGGGTCACATTATAGTATGGATCCGACGAGGTAGTCACACACCTTTTTGTCCACCTCTTAATCTCTTATAAACTAAATATAATCTTTTAAGACTATATAAGTAATATCTCTTAAATAATATTCTAAAATATTATAATATAAAGCTATATAGCATATTTTAAGCATTTGTGGGCACTTTGGGTGACTTTCTCTTATATGTTCTTTTATATTACTTGAAGTTAGGAATTTGATAGACCATTTAAAGAACATAAATCTCTCTGATTGATTTTGGGTTTTGGTGTGACTATTGAACTTGGTTTAATTGATGTGCTTATGCTACGGATGAATATAATCACACTGTAATTTACATATGTTCTAAAGTTGTTCTAGCTAGCTATATGATTAACCACTAATTTCTCTACAGAACTACACCTTAAATTTAAATAAACTGATAGTCATTATGTTTTGCCAATCAATATGTATTTATGTTCCAATTATTGTGGTTACTTACTTTGTCAATCTATTAATCATGTATATTTATTTATATGGTTTCCAAAATTATGAGTTAAAACATATTGGTTGTTTGCTCATGCATCTCCCATTAGTTGTATGCCACCGTTCCGATGTCTAGCTAAACCATCTTAAGTATATATATTTTTTAGAAAAAGCAAGACTTAATTATTATAACCCAAAATGTACATCAACTCACGCATGCTCCAACAAAATGCTACTACAACTTGGAACCATGCATGAGAAATCAAAATGTATACATTGTATCTCAAACCTACTGGACCCATTTTACAGAAGCAACACCCAACAAATATATACTATTACACCTATATACAACACCACTGCACTTATGTATACTATTCTTTTTATCCTTTTTTCACCCAAAACAGTAAGAATTCTCCTTGTCACCTACATGCCATTTCCAGTTAGAACATTTGAAACACGATACACCTTTTGTTAAATCCCAAAATGATAACTGAACCGTTGGTTATATTTACGATTGGGTTAATTTGGCTCGGTTTTGACGGTTAATATGATTATGGTTCGGTTAGTAATTTTTTGCTCATCTCTATATATGTGTACTTGCTACTCCTAACAAAAAATCCGATTATATCTCCAACTTGATACAATAAGAAATACAAATAATATTTTATGATTTGAATAAAGATGTGTTTTTACAATTTGTTGTCAAGATGATATATTATTCATTATTTATATAAACATATAAACTGAAATTTGTCAATATATATGTGTGTATCGATAGAGAAACAAAGAGTAAGTTATCACCCTTCTGTGGCATGTATTACATTTTAATATTTGTGTGGTTTCCAATTATGATATCATAGTTTTTTTTTTGTTTCAAAAGATTATACGTAAATAAAAGTTTTGAATTTAAAATTTGTTAAAGAAATACAGTAATTATTGATATAACTAAATTATAAATCCCAAAAAATATGGAACACAAGCTAATTTGAATTTTGATTATTTGACTAAGTATTTATGTTATTAAAGACCAAATAATTAGGTAACTAATTTAAATTGAGAGCATTATAGACTTTTTTTAACAAAGCCTAATTGCTATTTACGTATACAAAAACCAGAATTAAAGATCAAGGGCTCTAACAATAAATACTAATACATTTAAAGGCTAGGATTAATCTTTTAAGATTTAATTAATGGAAGTTTACATATTCTCTTTTAATTATTATTATTATTATTAAGAGAGAAGAGAGATAGAGATGCTAACCATAAATCGATTTATTTATAATGTTTGTGTTTTTTAAAATAAGGAATCGGATATATATATCGTATTTTTAAATAAAAAGTATATAACCTCCTTTGAGACAAATATGGTAATCGTATCCACTTAAGAAGCCTATCATTCTCAGCTTCTTAATATCATTTTCAGAATTCTTAGCAGTTAGAAGACTAAAAAAAGCCTGCAAGGTATATTTATATTTCATAGTAGCTAGACACGTTATGTAATACCCGAATTTTGTAAATGATTATGTTACTTAAATAGATAAATATATAAGGATGATAGTGATAGTAATATTCACTTAAAGATTATTAAGATAACAATAATAAATAATTAACTAAAATGATTCGTTAGTGGACTGAGAACTTGTAGGAAGAAAATAAACTCATGGTAATTAATTAATTTAACATGTAGTATAACAAAGATATGTTATATGTTATATGTTATTAATTAATTAGATAACCTGATAAACTTAAACTGGTGATGGATCGATGGGCTAAGGCCTAGGGGTTTCTAAGTGGACTTCATAATAAATTAAGTTGATATCTTATACTTGGTCAAACTCATGTACAATTGGAACAAACTGGAACTCCGAAATCTCATGCACCTTTAATCGATTGGGTGGTTTTTCTGGGCGTATATATTGGAGGCCTATCACATTATAAACAAAAAACACACATACTCGCTAGAAAAATTGTGGCTTAATTTATTGGGGGCATCTGACCCCACTTCCCCCTTAATACCCTCCCCCCTTAATAGCTCCGCCCTTGTGTCTTCCTTATTTGTCATTCGCCTCCTTCCCTGTCATTATGTCTTTCTTCACTTCTTCTTTGCTTGTTATCATGCCTTCATTCTTGCTTTGCATCATGCATTTCTTATTTTTTGTTTTTTTTAATTTTTTGCCAACATGCATTTCGTTTGTTTGCCATATGCATTTTTTTCTTTTGGCATTATGACTTTCTTTTTTCAGTGACATCCTTCCTTCCTTCCTTGCCATCCCACTTTTTCTCCCTTCATTCCTCGTCATCCTGCTTTTATTCTTTCCTTTCTAGCCATCAGGTTGTTTATCTTTCTTTCATTCCTTTCCTTCATTTCATCAATATTTTGCCTTTCTTTTATCTCATCATGTTTTCTTACTCCATTCCTTTGTTCGCTGCTTTCCTTCCCTCCATTCTTTTTTGATGTAATTTTTCGACATGAATGAGGAAGGGTTTAGTGTGAAACACATATTTACCTTTTATACTATTGAATATATTCTTTTCCATATTACATAATATTTAAAGTATTTATTTCTACATTTTTTTCTCAATCATACACATATAATCAACCATTTTAATTGTATTTGAGACAATATATTCTATATGTGAATACATCTATCCCTTATCCATTTTCATTTTGTTTTCAACCAATTATATGTAAAATTGAGAACATACCCAACTTACTGTTGCTAATTGAGAACTTACTGTTGCTATTTATAATCGGTTCAACTTTTAAAATGTGAAAATGTGTGTTTTAATGTAGTTCATGTGTTCCAAAATAAGTGTCCACAAATTTTTTTTATGGGGTTCAAGAAATTACATTGTCTGGTGGATAACACTTTTACCTTTGTTATTGTCTAGTGGATAATACTTTTACCTTTGTTTTTTATACAGACTCTCGGGTATCACTTTTAGAAAATATATATTGAGAGATAAATGTAAAGTTAATAAGCTATATTTTGAAGTGATCACTTATTTTGTTTGTGACAAACTTACATAAGAACCTGGATGCTTATTTTAGGAAGGATGGAAGAGACTATTATACATTACTTTGAATTGAATGGTGTTTCAACTTTCTATGGATGTCACGTGACACTTTAACGTGACACTTTAAACGGATGACACGTCAACAAATACATAAAAAAAATGATTTTTGAAACTTGAATGCTTTACCATTAGCAACCGTAAATTGGGTATATGCAATAAACATCGGTTACAAGTTGTATGTATTCCGAGATTCATATTGTTTATATAGCAGTCACTCAACTGGGCAACGCCCGGGTAAAAAACTAGTTATTATTTAATACCTTGGGATTTCCAGATTCACTTTGTAAGTTCCCTTCCAGCCTCATTTTCACACCAACAATTTCGTGAAATTCAAAAGTTTTGGATAGACACAAACTTTTCCAATTTCTCCCGCCCCTTTTCAGTTTCCCCCTAAATTGACCAACTCTCACCCTAAATCCACATTTCTACAACCCTTCAAGTCTCAAGGGTCATGCTCCATACCTACCTACCGTTCATAACCTATTTCACAAAAAACGCACTTCTTCTTTACTGCTCGTACCTACCGCCGAGCGCCGACAACCACCCACCCCCGTCTTTTCGAACGCGGTCGTTCGTAGCCACAAGAATTACAGTACACCGATTTGTGGTTTTAGTTACGGTTTTGACCTATTCGATTTTGATTTTAGGAGTTCTTGATTCCAACACGCTCATCGAGAGGGATAACAAGGTTGAGAGAGAGAGATCGATCTGACATCGTGCCACCTCAGATCCTCTTTGCCAACTGAATCGTCTTGAACGGGTGAGGCTTAAATTTAGTTTTCAGTAAATGTTAATCATTTTTATGCAGATTTTTGCACATGACTCTAAATCTGCAATTGGAATAAGATAGGTTTTGTTTGTTTATACGATGAAGTTCCATTTTAACTAATTCTTGCTTATTTAAATGTTATTGTATTTATGTATTATCAACTTTTGTTCAGGTTAGTGTATCTTTCACATTGGGGCATGATATCGCGTAAAAAGTCATGTTTTTACTACCGATATCTCTCTCGTTATGGAACGATTATTGGCATTTTAAACTCAAAACCAATACAAATCAATGATATTATGCCAAGATCGTCAAAACAAGGTTGCACGATAAAAATCAAGCAAAACGGATGAAAAACGAAGATTCCACACACGTTTGAAGATTCAAGGTATCAAATCGAGATTTCAAGACAAAAGTGCCCATCATCAACATCCATCTCACCTAAAATGTTCATTTTCAAATTACGAATCCAACAGAAGAAGAATCAACAAAAACGGATAAAGAATGAAGATTCTACGCCCGTCGGAAGATCCAAATGATTCGTACGAAATATCTGGAGATAGGAAACATATTTTTGGGAATCTTTAAATCAAAGTCTTCGTTTTTGAATTACGAAACTAACGTAAAAAGAATCAACGCAAACGGACGCATAACGAAGAAGATACGCACGAATTAAGCAACGCAACGAAAGACGACGGACCGGGGCGGATGGCAGCCGGCCGCCGCCGGCCAACAGCCAGCCGCCGCCGGCCAGTAGCCAGGCGGCGCCGCCCCCTACCCCCGTCTCTTTTGCACTTTTCCATCCTTGCGTGTACCCGGTGCACCACCTTTCGCTACTTTTTCATACCCGGTGCACCACCTTTCGCTACTTTTTCTAACGTGAGCCTAGGGATGCTCAAAGCTTTGTTAGCATGACAACAATCAACCATGTTAGAACTTGTAATTATCGTTGCGCTCCATATTTTCCCTATAAATAGCAGTCCCTAAGTCTCATTTTAAGACACACTCAAAAAAATACACTTCTACATTCTAATACACTCACATACTCCTTTTCCATTTTCACTTTCTCACTCTAGAAATTCTCTTATAGTCTAGGATTATTGTAATTAATCTTCGGATTAGTATAGAGGCTAGAACGAACGTTAGGAGTTGTGAAGATTCATCTTTGTACGTGTAAACGAGTTGTCAATCATAATAATACGCTGCTACGCATTTAATTTCGGGTGATATCTAAACCTTTATCATACTTGTTTTATTCCATATTTTAAATATGTGTTATTGCTTGGTATGTGATATATTTGTTGCCATGAATTGCGAGTAGTTTATTATTGTGGTTTTTGATGACGTAGATAATTATAAGTAAGGATGACATTATATAATTAATGCATGACAATCGTGAAGAGATATGACAAACTCTTTAAGGCGGAGTACAAATGTATGGAAGTCGGTAAACGACCGAAGGTAGTTATATCTCTGGAATCAGCTCTAGTTTAATAGTTGGAATCCCGAAGGAGTAATACAACTTCACAACTAACTGGTATATCCTACGAAAGTCAAAACACTATAAAATGATGTTCGTGAAATACGTTCAGATAAAATAGGAATTAGTAACCCTTGTAGCGTCAAGACTTTATGAATCAAGTTTAATTTATGAATTACCCTTTCTGGTTATCCACGTGACCACAACCTAGTAATTAGGACCTGATCAACCTTAATTATGGTAAGTAGTTATCTGTGCCCATGACATGCAATAAGTAAGATACATTGAAACCACTCGTTGTATATATTAGGTTTACATTTCTGCACTGCTTTACATTTATTTAGATAGAGTGTCACTTTCACTGTCAATTACTCTCGACCGCATGTTGATGTGAGAAACTGTGGAACTACTACATAAAGTACATTGTCTATCATTGAAAGGCATGTTCCGCATATGAAACACGTTTTAACAAACTGCGAATAATCCGGGGATGTATAACTGTTTGAAAAGGAGAGATTTAAATCATAAGTCGAAGTAACTAGAGCCTAAATGAATGATAACAAGATTTCGGAATAAGATCAAAGTCGTAATGACCTAGAATCTTTAAAACACCAAATCTTATAAAATCGGCAGTCTAAACATACAAAGTTATTAGTCTGCATGCTAAGAGAACAGTAAACTACCTTAGGAGTTAAGAACGGTCGGACCTATGAGACGATACGCTACTGATTCATGAACCTTGGTATAAAACCAAAATAGGTTGCTTATCTTTCAACTAGATAAGTATTGGAAGTTTGCATATTGCTCCGATCAGAATCATGATAACCTAGTTCCTAGTGACATGCCAATGGGAAATTGAGTTGGTAGGGTTCTAGAGTTTACGCCTAGTAGTTTGGTTGCCACATTAGTATCATCCCTATTTATTTAGTCATCCCAAAATAGTAGTTATCGAAATCTCAACAATGACATATTTATCTTTATCTGATTTCCTGTACTTTACTTTCCTGCATTTTAATTACTTGTCTTTAGTTTAAAACCCCCAAACCTACCTACTTTGTTCCATCCTAGATACTTCCCTACCGAAAGTGCCAACTTTAATTTACCCACACGTTTGGATTCATATAACGATCTTAGGTTATACTTACCGCTTACTAACCAGAGTAGGTAGTACATATAATTTAAGCCCCGCTAATTATAAATTTTAAAACCCCTGTTGGCGCCCGATTAGTTACTATCAACGACACCGACGCTTTCGGGTGCCATCAAGTTTTTGGTGCCGCTGCTGGGGAATCACAAACGTACAATTTAAAGCCACCTTAAGTAGTAGTATTTAGGAGATCCTTCTGAACAAAACCTTTCCAGGTATCTTGCGGAAGTTAATTTGAGTAATTTAGTATTAATTATTAATTTAGTATTGGTTTAGTTAATTAGGATAGTATTAGTTTAAAATGACAAATCGAAAATTCACTTCTTACCTTATTTCAAAAGACGAACTGACGGCAATGGACGACACAGAATTCTTCGACTACTTAGTAGGAGAAATAGGATCTGATTTCTTTTCACCCTCTTCCTCTAAAGCTAAAGAAACCTCCGAAACCCTTGAAGAATTTAGGACCTCACTTTCTATTCCAAAACATTGCCTGGACTTTGATGACATGGATCAGTTGCCTGACCTGACATCATCTCCAGAAGATCGCTTTCCAACTTTGCATTCGCCTTAAATACCAAATTCTGTCCACTTCGATAGTCCTTCCGAAGAAGATTATGAAGAAAAACCTCCGAAATTATGTGACTTAATCACCCTCATTCCTGAAACGTCAGTCTATGGAAAATACAGAGATCCAGTCTTACAAATCCTACACAAGCTGATAGCTTGTTCATTTGATGGAAAATACACGACAAGCGGTCGAGTTTCCAGATTTGATATTGCTATGATGACATGCATCCTCGAGAAGAGGAATATTCAGGTTGCCTATTTAGTTGCCCAGCGGATTCTGGAAGAAAAGGATTTTAGCGCAAAGAGATCATATATGGGTCCAATAATTACAATGCTGATTCGCAGAATGGGATTGCTTAAAACGACAGAGGTAGAAAAATTCCAAAGCCTGCCAGTATGGAGTGCCCACCCGATAGATTATGAGTTCCTTAGGAGCATGGATATCTTCAAGATTATGAGAGACGGCACCGTTTACATCAGGGCACGATCATCAGACACAGAAAGTATGGATGAATTGGTACCAGGTCTAATCTTACCAAGAGAGGGAAGAAAGAGGCATCAACCAAAAGAGCCAAATAACTCAGATTCAGACTCAGATTCAGACGAAGACAAGGATGATTATGACGACCCAGTTGCACCACCACCAGTAGTGCCACAGCCTACTAGAGCAGGACCTTCCACCCTAGCTCCTAGATCCCAGGTGCCCCCTTACATATACCACTATGGGACACCACCAGGGCCAGACTATTGGTACTGGCTGATGCAGATGCAGGTCCGATGTTATAAGGATATGAGACAGCAAACAGCAGGGATACCAGTGAGCCCACTTCCTGACTTACCCTGTGGATTGGGCTGAGCACCACCACACTTATATCCCCCTGCAGTTCCTACTCCAGCACCTCATCGACATCCAGTTCTTGAACGTGGCCATGGTTTACCACCTCGCACAATTCCACCTAGGCCATAAGCACCACCAGCACAGGTTCCTATTCAGAGACAACATGTTCCTTCTGTTGTTGGTTCAGCTAGAGGGCGGACTTCGAGAGGCAGTAGGATATCCAAAACCCCTACACGAGCCACCATTGTTCAGAGTCACGGGATTCTCAGGAGCACTAGCCCTGCAGATGCACCGATTGATTCAGTATCCTCTCATAGACAGACTGATTTATTCAGAGGACACTCCCAGCAGAGGACACCTGAGATTCCACTTGACAGCTTCGACATGCCCGCAGGGGAATTTGTTGATCATTTGATACAGGATGGAGTATTCACCATAGGTACACCAGATGCAGAGGCTGATCGAGATGCATCAGACAAAGGCACCCACTATCAGCATGATGATTCTTCATCAGATGAGACATCACCTGGATCTATAGTATCTTCAGCTGCAGTATCACCACTAGCCGAGCAATAGATTGCTCCGCTTTCTCACTCCTTTCTATATTCTACCAAGACTTTATTATTATAGTGTGTATTTGATGTACTGTGGATGCATAGACATCACATCTATCCAGTTATTACTTTATTATGCTATTACTTTACTTTTCTTATTAGCAGCTATTACTTGATTGAATTGAGTGGTTTGTTTGAGAAACTATAGAAGACCAAAGCAAGGGGAGTTGTGGACCACACAAAGAAGAATGCCGAGAGCCATAAGCCATAAGCCACAAGCCATAGACCAGCAGACTTCTAATGAGTAACCAACAACGTGCACAGTAAAAGCGGTACACCGTTCCAAAACCCTCTACCCATTTACAGAATTGATTATCTCATCCGATATTCCAAACACTAGGTGTGGGATAATAAAAACCACACTACACTTACGAAACAATCCAAAAATAAGTAGAATCTCTAAGTATGGGATACTTCAACAAGAGGTACTCAACAAATAGATTCGAACATTAGGGACAATGTTCCTCTAAGTGTGGGATATACGGTCTTCAACCGTAAGTTTTTACCTCTTGTCCGTAAATCAAACAATATTTTCATTAAAAGGCTAAAAATGGATAAAATTTCAAAATTTTTAGATTCAAAAACATCGTTCTTTAGAAATCTTATCTTTCAAAATTATAAATTACAGCAAGAAACGAGTTTTGACAACGAAACAAAACTGTTTTAGAATAAGATACGGACGAAAAGGGCAACACATGGCTAGGCACACATCGACCAAAACATTCAATTCATGAGGATTGAGCCCATCATTAGCATTCATCTCTAAAATGCTTCACTTTTCGTTTCATGTGTGCGCCGATGTATGCATTTGAATTAGAACTTGCTCTTGTAATGCATTTCGAGATCACACCGATGAGTGCCATACGTGGCATATGTACAACCCATCTTGATAACTTCTAAGGAATCCAAATGCCTTTCCACCATCAAACATCCACCCACTCAACATTCACTCTTCACACCCAATCAAAACCTCCTAATATTCATCCCGAACCTACAGAAGTTTCATTTTCCAACAAACTCTCAAAGATACTCTTGATTTTCCAAGACTTCTGCAGCCTAATACAAAGCCATAAAATATATCGGAGCATTCCCCAAAGGATGAGCATCATCCGTAAAAGGAGCTCCAAGAAAAAGAAATTCAGCAAAAGCAAAGCTGTCAGAAGAAACCTAAAAGCCCAAGGATCAAGTAAAAGGGCCAAGAAAAGAAAAATTCTAAAGAAAAAGGAAGAAAAAGGCAATGTAGTCCTTTCAAAATCTGAGAAATTCCAAAGAAACTCTCTCAAGAAAAGTTTTGAGAAAATACAAGGAAAACCCTCACACCTTCTTCAACCTAAAACATCCGATTCCTTCCAAGATATCTCGAAAGGTTAGTACCGTCCTCATCAAAAGTGATGGAGATCTGATTCTCGATCAAGCCTATGACGAGAATGCTGCATGACAGGCTATCTGAGTGATTGACACTAGTAAGTAGGAAACCCTAAACACTTGAGTGATTTGAGAGACCCACTTGTGAGGATTGCCTAGTCATGATCATCATATATGTTGCTCGAAGAAGGTATCAAATTCTATTAACCCTTAGTTTCCGGTAAAAACTCTTTGATAACTGCAACTTTATATTCTTTGGAAAATGGTATCTCTAAAAATTAATGCGATTAGAATCCTTCCAGAAGCTTTTTAAGAATGAGTTTGCTTGAGGACAAGCAAAGTTCTAAGTGTGGAATTCTTGATATCGCGTAAAAAGTTATGTTTTTACAACCGATATCTCTCTCGTTCTGGAACGATTCTTGGCATTTTAAACTCAAAACCACTACAAATCAATGATATTGTGCCAATATGGTCAAAACAAGGTTGCACGATAAAAATCAAGCAAAACGGATGACAAAATGAAGATTCCACACACGTTTGAAGATTCAAGGCATCAAAACGAGATTTTAAGATAAAAGTGCCCATCATCAACATCCATCTCTCCCAAGATGTTCGTTTTCAAATTACGAATCCAACAGAAGAAGAATCAACAAAAACGAATAAAGAATGAAGATTCTACGCCCGTCGGAAGATCCAAATGAGTCGTACGCAATATCTGGAGATTAGAAACATAATTTTTTGGATATCTTGACATCAAAGTCTTCGTTTTTGAATTACTAATCCAACGCAAAAAGAATCAACACAAACGGACGCATAACGAAGAAGATACGCATGAATTAAGCAACACAACGAAAGAGACGGACCGGGCAGGTGGCAACCGACCGCCGCCGGCCAGCAGCCAGGCGCCCCCCCCCCCCCCTACCCCCTTCTCTTTTTCACTTTTCCGTCCTTGCGTGTACCCGGTGCACCACCTTTCGCTACTTTTTCGTACCCGGTGCACCACCTTTCGCTACTTTTTCTAATGTGAGCCTAGGGATGCTAATGTGAGAAATATTTTCCCTATAAATAGCAGTCCCTAAGTCTCATTTTAAGACACACTCATAAAAATACACTTCTACATTCTAATACACTCACATACTCCTTTTCCATTTTCACTTTCTCACTCTAGAAATTCTCTTATAGTCTAGGATTATTGTAATTAATCTTCGGATTAGTATAGAGGCTAGAACGAACGTTAGGAGGTGTGAAGATTCATCTTTGTACGTGTAAACGAGTTGTCAATCATAATAATACGCTGCTACGCATTTAATTCCGGGTGATATCTAAACCTTTATCATATTTGTTTTATTCCATATTTTAAATATGTGTTATTGCTTGGTATGTGATATATTTGTTGCCATGAATTGCGAGTAGTTTATTATTGTGGTTGTTGATGATGTAGATAATTATAAGTAAGGATGACATTATATAATTAATGCATGACAATCGTAAAGAGATATGACGGCACCTATTCGACTGTTTATCCGATATAACCTGGAAACGCTTTAAGGCGGAGTACAAATGTATGGAAGTCGGTAAATGACCGAAGGTAGTTATATCTCTGGAATCAGCTCTGGTTTAATAGTTGGAATCCCGAAGGGGTAATACAACTTCACAACTAACTGGTATATCCTACGAAAGTCAAAACACTATAAAATGATGTTCGTGAAATACGTTCAGATAAAATAGGAATTAGTAACCCTTGTAACGTTAAGACTTTATGAATTCAAGTTTAATTTATGGATTACCCTTTCTGGTTATCCACGTGACTGCAACGTAGTAATTAGGACCTGATCAACCTTAATTATGGTAAGTAGTTCATGCAATAAGTAAGATACATTGAAACCACTCGTTGTATATATTAGGTTTACATTTCTGCACTGCTTTACATTTATTTAGATAGAGTGTCACTTTCACTGTCAATTACTCTCGACCGCATGTTGATGTGAGAAACTGTGGAACTACTACATAAAGTACATTGTCTATCATTGAAAGGCATGTTCCGCATATGAAACACGTTTTAACAAACTGCGAATAATCCGGGGATGTATAACTGTTTGAAAAGGAGAGATTTAAATCATAAGTCGAAGTAACTAGAGCCTAAATGAATGATAACAAGATTTCGGAATAAGATCAAAGTCGTAATGACCTAGAATCTTTAAAACACCAAATCTTATAAAATCGGCGGTCTAAACATACAAAGTTATTAGTCTGCATGCTAAGAGAACAGTAAACTACCTTAGGAGTTAAGAACGGTCGGATCTATGAGACGATACGCTACTGATTCATGAACCTTGGTATAAAACCAAAATAGGTTGCTTATCTTTCAACTAGATAAGTATTGGAAGTTTGCGTATTTCTCCGATCAGAATCATGATAACCTAGTTCCTAGTGACATGCCAATGGGAAATTGAGTTGGTAGGGTTCTAGAGTTTACGCCTAGTAGTTTGGTTGCCACATTAGTATCATCCCTATTTATTCTTTTATCCCGAAATATTAATTATCGAAATCTCAATAATCACATATTTATCTTTATCTGTTTTCCTGTACTTTACTTTCCTGCATTTTAATTACATGTCTTTAGTTTAAAACCCCCAAACCTACCTACTTTGTTCCATCCTAGATACTTCCCTACCGAAAGTGCCAACTTTAATTTACCTACACGTTTGGATTCATATAACGATCTTAGGTTATACTTACCGCTTACTAACCAGAGTAGGTAGTACATATAATTTAAGCCCCGCTAATTATAAATTTTAAAATCCCTGTTAGCGCCTGATTAGTTACCATCAACGACACCGACGCTTTCGGGTGCCATCAGGGCAATTGGCTAGGAGAGAACTACAGAAGGTAACAACTTGATATTTAAATGGATATGTGGATGTGTTTGGTACATATTCATTTTTTCTAGAAGCGATGCCCCACATAATATGAAACATAATGAATGAAGATTGAGGAAGATTAAAGATGTGAAGAATAATGAAGAAAGAGGTAGAGGTTGAAGAGATACAAGCATGAAATGACCCATAAACAAGAGAACTCAATAAGATCAATAGCTTACTAAATTAATTTCAGTAGTTTATTTCAGCATTTTGTATGTTAGTTTAAGAAACATATAATTTGATGATATACTTTGCAAATTAGTTTTTGGGAGAATATTTGTTTCATGGTAGTTTTGAATTCTGGATGGTTTATAAATAATTTGATTATATTTGCGGCTGAATTTGGTTATATAGATTATAGACCCAAAATTAAACAAATGCACTTTTGTGTTTTTTTATTTCTATTTTGTTTTACCCACTAATTATCAATGCAAATGGTTGTAATAAACATGTTGTGGGAAACATTGGTTGATAAAAATTCATTGAAAATATCGATAGATGATAATGCATTGAAAAGTTTAGGAGTTGAAAATCGGTTGAAAAATATAATCCCTGGGAAGTTTGTGGGAATTACCTAATGATATATTGTTAGAAATTCGTGGGAAACAAAAATCCGTGGGAAATATTGGTTGAAATTTTGTGGGAAATTTGTTGATTCTGAAAGATGTCATATCTGAAATCTTAATTATCATCAAAATGGTCCGTTGAAAATCCAATGAAAAGTTATTGGCCGTTGAAAAGTTAGTGCGAAAAATATTTCCGATGACCATTTTAAATTCGGACCATTTTCATGGGAAATTCGTGAAAAACCGCGGTTTCCCACGGATTGACAATTTTCTTTTCTAGGAGTGTACACAGGGAGCTTATTATTTAAGTCTAGGCAATGAATGAAAATCAATAGAGAATTATTAAGTAAAAATTGTGGTTGTTCTTACCTAAGAACATTTATCTATCAATTTAATTAAGCTTTCATTGGGACCTATCAAAAAACTTTATTATTAGAGTCCAAGTTGGTAAAATTGTAAAATTATTATCATGAACATAACTATTTAAACATGAGTAAGGCATGTAGCCATGTACACAGTAAATACAACATTTACGTTTACCCTACACATCCCTGTACACAATACCACTCCTTACTTTAATAAAATAAATTTAACTTAAATTTAAAATTTTAGAACCGGATAAACCTTTAATTGTTAAACAGATAATAGAATTAATTTTGCCATTTGAATTGAGAGACCAAGTCCACAGGAGATACTCAAATCCCAATTTTATCGGAGCCCAAGTAACACATTAGTTATATACTAAACTTACTCATTTAGCCATAAAACACACATCCACCAACAAAGCAAAGTTAAGATAAAAGAATTGAGAGAAGAATAAACATAGTGGCCGGATTGGAAATGGGAACAAGAAGCTTTTACGTGTTCATTTTCGGTTAGAATTCGTGTTCGTTTCGGAGGTAACATTCAACTCAATACTTCTGTTAATCATGTAAAATTCGTTTATATTGCTTTCTTAATATATTTAATCATATTATTGAGTTTATAATGATGAAAAATCACCTACAATGTTATCGGTTATGCATGGATATGAAATGAGAATTTACGCGTATTAAAAATATGTATCTTAATGAGATCGGAACTTTAAAAATCTATAGTCACATAGTTAATGATGGGATGTGTAAACGATATAATCGTTATTTAATCCAACATTATATGCTGAAATTCATAGTCTATTTCATTATATTCGGTAACAACATTGGAAGTTTCGGGCCTTATAATCGATGACCAATTGTTATAATCGGAATATAAAATTTACAAGATTAGTATTAAAACATGTGTGTTTAGATGATATGTAATTAGATCAGAGAAACTTAGCAAAATCAAATTAAAGATTTAATGGAATTTACAGTCTTGGATTTGTTTTTTATGAATTTTCAGTTAGGCCCCTAAAGAAAATAAAATGTTACAAATTATAGCCATAATTAATAACTTATATTTGAGTTAAACTTAAACCTTACGATATAGCAATCGTTCTTCTAAATTGGTCCTACGCAAATTATATGATCTCGTTACCGTAACCGTATGAACTATATTTAATTTGCTTCCAACATATGTGAATCTGAATGTGATCATTACAGGTGGAGTATGTAAGTTAACATGATAATAAAATATAAGGTCACAACAGTAAATAAACAGGTTGATAAATGTTAATAATTGTTTGTTGGTAACTGTTGTACATTGAGTGGAGCTATAATTATTTGGATATCTAATAAGCATTTTGACAATAATTTGAGGTACGGATTCTCTGAAATACCTTTCGGTTTATTTAATTTGAGCTGAAACATATTATTCTCACTTTCTCAGCCTCATATTGGACAAGAAGATGGAGGAGAATAAGGAGAACAAGAAGAATTGGTGTCATAATTGTAACCGGAACTACGACCATTTTGCAATTTGCAGCTTCAACGGCTGCACTAAAAAATATTACGGCAGATGCTTGAAAAATTATGGATCCCAACCAAACTACTACCCACAAGACTGGGTATGTTTTCACTGTAAAGGAACATGCAGAAAAAAATGCAGAAAAAAATCATGCAGAGAAAAAGCATGCAGGGTATGCAGAAAAAAACCATGCACTATATTTCATATTGTGTACAATAATTTTAACCATAAAGTTTGAAAATATGTTGTTGAATTGATTATTATTGTTTTTTATTATCAGATGGCTCAATTTTCAGATCTAGATGGAGAAAATCAATTTTTAGATCTAGATCTAGAAAATCGATTGCAAGATTGCAAGATCCAGATCGAGAAAATCAATTTCAAGATCTAAAAGCTAGAAGGTCAGAATTGCAAGATCTAAAAGCTAGAAAGTCGGATTTGGAAAAACAATTGAAATTTCGACAAGATGAAAATTTAAAGAAAGAGTGTGAAGTAAAAAAACTGAAGGATGACATTTCAAAACTACGTACAAGTAAAAAAAATACACGATGAATGTCTAGAATGGAAGACTTGTGCTTTTCCAGTTGATATTGACTCTTATATGTAGCATTTTGAGTGTTAATGATACATTTAAATTAACTATTTTCAGGTTAACCACTTTTATGTTGTTTGGTTGTATACATTGATGTCTATCTCGTTCGCCTACTAGATTGGTTATGATGGTTATAATGGATAAATCTGGAATAAAGGATCTCCAACTAAACAGTTGCTCTTTGGTTCTGATAACCTACACAAGCTCAGATTTTTGTTTTGATTAATCCCTATGTGATAAATTCTATAATTCTATAATGTGTAAATGTTTGTCGTTTTAAAGTAAACCATCAGTGCTACATGTTCGTAGCATTTTTATGCTCATCATCATATTAAAAAAGAATTGAATGGGTGAGTCTCCAATGCAAAATTAAATGTTAGTCGTCAGATAGTTAGGTGCGATTCCTACTTGTGATTTCTTTGCTTCTATGATATACCAGGTACAATATGTATCACTTTTGCTTTTATGTTCATTAGGGAGCCTGATTTGCATATTTGTGTGATATGATATTGTTTGCATATTAGGGATATTGTAGATAATATTGGAATGCAATATCTGAGAAAAGCAAATGGAAAGTGTTGAAATTAAAACTGGAAAAGTGGTATCTAGATTTGAATGTATGCTCTCTTAAATTGTAAGCCATTTTTAGTAGAGGCAACTGTTGGTTTCACAGGCCCGTACTATGCTAATCATTGGCAACTGTTGGTTTCACAGGCCCGTACTATGCTAATCATTCTGTGTTTGTTTTCTGGAAATGAAACGAATGGAGGAAGAAAGAAGGAAACACACACTGCACTATCATTCATATATTAAATATAGACTTACACCCACACGTACATCACATGCATTATTAAGAAAAAATGGTACACACATTTTGACCACTGTTCATATTCATGCGTACTATTCACCATTCATGCCTAACATGCAAACGTGAGAAACCAAACTACCAACTATTCTATATCATGTTTTCTGCCAACCCATTCTTATTCCACATGCATACTATACTACTGATCCATCAAGATTAAACACAACAACAACAATTTTGGCCATTTTATGGGTACACAATTGGAGTTCGATTATACTTATGCTTATTATAGGTCAAAATGGTAAAATATAATTGGCTACAATAGTTTAACTGGAAAAACAGGTCAAAATGTCACCCCAAATATATAATGACTATATGGTTTTTTATTATTTAAATTCAAAAGTTAGACGATCATTGTAATAATATAGATTTATAGCTATTTAAATCATTATTACAAGAATAATCTTATGTTAATCTCAACTAAGAATTATGTGTTCTTAGTGATCCGACATTCTCACTTCCATTGTAATATTTATAGTTACAATAGCTTATTTACAGCTGCATGTTGACTATGTTTTCTAATTGCAATAGTTTATTTAAAGCAAAACTGACTTCATGTTGACAATGTTTATATCCGGTAAGTAATTAATGACAATACTACATTAGGGCCTTTGCTGACATTCACATGATGCGTTATATTAGTTAGGTCATAATGTTCACGTTTATTTATTTACTGATGAGTCTATACGATTATCGTATGTGCTTCATTGTATGGATTGCTAACAGAAAATACATTGTCTGATATTATGCATATGTTGTTTACATGCATCGTTTGTTACCTTTAGTTGACATGTTGAAGTATTTCAGATCACTACTAATATAAATATGTACACAGATTGAGGACGTGATAATCACTGTCCTTAAAGAATATTAGCCCTCACTATGAAACGCTAGTGGGTCTCGACTAACTTCTTCCCAGGATTCGACCTCTATTAAAGAACTTTATGCAGCATACATAAAGTCCACATGAACATCAAAGAATTGCATTTGTGAAAATGAAAGTGTATCGGATGGTTTCTATGTGTGTGTTGAAACTGATGGAATTATACACCTATTTATAGTTGTGTTATTGGCAGTTAACACCAACCATCATGATTATTCACTAACCATCATATCTATTTAATTACTTCCGAAAATCAACCAACATGACTGTTGGTTCACACCCTTTGAAAATAACTGTCGCATAACTGTTTTTATAATTCTGTAGGAAATAATAAAAAAAACTATAAGTGCTAAGTCTATGATATAATTATATATATCATTATAGATAAACTAGGACTTATAAACTCACTTTCATATTTTTCTGCAAGCAATGTGGGATAAATAAGACCACAAGTTCTAATAATCCCCCACTTGGGCTTATTTATCATTATCAAACAAATTTTGCATAAGCTAAGGTAGCTTTCGCTTTGAACCTTAACATAGTGTATATCCCTCAAATAATTTAACGAAATCATAGGCGGCTTGCAGCATTTGAGCCATGATTCCTTTTGTTAAATTCCTAAAGATAACACACATAACATGTTATATTGATGTTCACATGGTAGCACTATTATGGCCATGTGCTGATCCCAGTTTCGTGGACATCTCCAAAAGTATTATCTACTTTTGCTGCAGCGGAACCACTCCTTATGCCCATATAGGTGAAATCCTTTAATTACCAAAGGTGCATTTCATTAAGAGTATGTATAAATACTTGCCCTAAATTGCTCACTAGTAATTGGTAACAAGACTACTAGTATACAAGTTGGTTATCAACAATTTGTTTTTACCACATTGAACCTTTAGATAGATTTTGGTCTAAGTAAAGGTTGGGTTCCCATTGTTGCCAACTCTATTCAATGGGTTTCAAACCCATCTCTCTTGTAGTTCCAAAGATTACATCTTCTCGAAGACCTTTTGTAAACGGATCCGCTAGATTCTTACAAGAGCGTATGTATTCAATAGTTATTATCCCTTTTGATATTAACTCTTTGATATAGGCATGTGTAAGGCTAATGTGTCTAGACTTTCCATTATATACCTTATTATATGCCCTCGATAGTGTTGCCTCACTATCACAATGTAAGGAAATGGCTGGCATGGGTTGTGGCCACAACTCTATATGTAACAACATGTTTCTTAGCCATTCAGCTTCCTTACCCGTAGCTGCAAGTGCTAAAAACTCAGCCTCCATGGTGGAATGAGTAATGCATGTTTGTTTCTTTGAGCCCCAACAAACAACACCACCACCTAATGTAAAAATCCAACCCGTTGTGGATTTATTATTACTATTCCCAGTTATCCAACTGACATCTGCTTCTAAAAAAGCAGGAAAATGTCCATAATATAATGCTAGCGTCCTAGTTCTTTTAAGATAACCAAGAACTCTTCCAATCGCTTTACAATGATCATAACTAGGTGTCGCACCCCCAAATTATGATGCGGAAGCGGGTCGGGTCAGGGCGCGACTAATCAATAAACAATAACACATAAGATATAATGAACGACTCTATATACATCGTTTACAATACATTGATATTATAAAAGTCTTACACTATTATAATAGTTTACAAAAGCTCGAATTGATGTAAGAGATTCTATGTCATAACTAATTTATACAAAATATAGTAATGCATGATAATCTTCTGATGTTTGCATGAGACTCGAGCTAATGGGCATCCTGAGTGAGCAGACTTACTTCTGCTGCGAACCTGAGAATACACGCTAAATATAAATTGGTCAACAGACCATCTATGCTAGTTTTCCATCAACTAGTTATGTCCAATGTTAGATTGTTTTGTTTGAGTTTTGAAAACATGTACAACCTTTATTATGTTATAATACTTATAGGAAACGAGTTTCGTGACCATTGATGACTCACAAGTGTCGTTTATATTTATATTTCCAAAACAGTCCCTAAATGTATTTTTCGATTATGTCGGTTCATTTCGCCTATTTTTGTTAACTAGTTATGATCCGAATTAAAGTCCGTAATTTTTATCAGTTATTCTACTATGTGTCTAGTTGTTAACTTAATTTTTCCAGTAGTTATAGAGTCCATCTAGATAGGTATAAAATTCCGCATAAGAACCGAACTCGTTTTTCGACTATCATCAGACCACACTCAAAGATTAATTCGTAGCTAAAAGTAGTTGGGTTTCTGGAAGGATCCATAAAAATACTTTTTATAGATCTTTTCAATACGCAACTTTTAAAAAAAATTCGTTGTCTAACTCTTTCTAGAACTCAAGTTATGGCTGTTTTACTAAACTGACCTTTTCTGGGCAGATTATGCATGTATATATATAATTTATAAAAACGATTTTTAACCATTCTTTTAGACATAATCAAGTTAGATGATCAACATAGAATACAAATAACTAACATACAAGTAAATCTAAGGAGTAAAGATGGTCATTCATACCAAGAATGATGATGAAAATGAAGAAGATGATGATGGTGAATGAACTTGTGCTACTAGCTTCTTCTTGTTCTTGATTCTTGCTCCCTTTACTTCAATAATCAAGCCTGAGTTTTTGGTGTGTTTTAGAGAGAGAGGGTGGCAGATTTTAGAGAGAGGTAGGAGAGATTGTATGTGTAATTAAAATGAAAAATGAAATGATTAAGTGGATGTGGAGTATAAGTTGTGTTCAACTTAACAAAGAGAGGTGGATTTGACTCTTGGGCACAAGGGCCGATTTTGGGAGGGCCCACAGGGGCTGATTTTTGTTCAAACTTTGTTCCCTCAATTCGCGCTCCGTGCGGTGTTCGTTTACTCGTCCGTTTCGGTGTTTATGTAAACGTTAAACGTTTAATACGCGCGTTTTAGATATCGATTTAAATCTCGATATTTTTGATCCGTTTCGGTGTTTACGATACAATTGATCTGTTAAATATTATCAACATAATATTTATGAGTTTATGAGTTTATTAAATAGTTTCATATTATTTAATATTATATTCACCAACGTCTGTATTTATGATGTCGGAATTCGTCCGAATATGTAAATGTACGATTTAAATAAATCGCATACGTGTGTGTGTATATAATAATTATATCAATACACATAATGATACACATAATTAACCCTAATTACATGTATTAGTACTATGATTAGGCACTAAGTACTAGTCCTAATTGGTCGGGTGTCACATTCTCCCCTTGTTAAGAAAATTTCGTCCTGAAATTTAGCTCTGAGTTGTCGTGTGAGGAGAGTCTGTGAAAAGTTGTGGGTATTTGAGTCGCATTTGGTCTTCCCATTCCCAGGTGAATTCCGGACCATCCCGCGAATTCCACCGGACTTTAGCGATGGGAATACGATTTTGTTTTAACTGTTTGACCTCACGGTCCATGATTTCTACTGGTGTCTCGATTAAATGGAGTTTATCATCGATGTGGATTTCATCGAGGGGAATAATGAGTGTCTCATCAGACAGATATTTCTTAAGGTTAGAAATGTGAAATGTGGGATGCACGCTACTAAGCTCGAGAGGTAGCGGCAATCGATATGCGACTGGATCAATCCTTTCAAAGATCTCTAAAGGTCCAACGTATCTAAGATTTAGCTTTCCACTTCGGTCCAACAGATAGATGACCGGAACTTACGACCGTACAGTGCCTCAAATGGTGCAGCTCCAACGCTGGTATGATAGCTGTTGTTGTACAAAAATTCGCACAATGGCTGATGATTTTCACAATTTGCACCGAAGTCTATCACGCAGGCGCATAGCATATCTTCCAGTGTTTGAATTGTTCGTTCACTTTGGCCATCAGTTTGAGGATGATATGCAGTACTCATATCCAGACGAGTACCCAAGGATTTTTGTAATGATTGCCAAAAGTGAGATGTAAAATGGCTGTCTCTATCACATCATCTTTATTTAATTGTACATAGATAGCTACGCTATGTTAAATTAAACTCGTATGATGTAATTCCTGAACCAGTTATACTTAATGAGGAATACTGCCTAACGGTCATAGTCTAGGACCACTAAATGCAACCTAGTTCACTATAACCTTAGGCTCTGATAGCAATCTGTCGCACCCCCAAATTATGATGCGGAAGCGGGTCGGGTCGGGGCGCGACTAATCAAATATCAACAACACATAAGATATAATGAACGACTCTATATGCGTCGTTTACAATACGTTGATATTATAAAAGTCTTACACTATTATAATAGTTTACAAAAGCTCGAATTGATGTAAGAGATTCTATGTCATAACTAAGTTATAAAAAATATAGTAATGCATGATAATCTCCTGATGTTTGCATGAGACCGAGCTAATGGGCATCCTGAGTGAGCAGACTTACTTCTGCTGCGAACCTGAGAATACACGCTAAATTGGTCAGCTTACGTTGGTGAGCTCACAGGTTTAATGATAAAGTGTAATGTATGAACCGCAAGATTTAAGTATAATGATTTGCAATTAAGCAAATAAGTAAATGATAAAAGATGTATATAACTGCCATGAGCACATAGTCTAAGCTTAACTGAGGTGTCAGGATCACAATTAAGTGTCTGAGCGAGGGTGCCTCTATGCGTATGCCTAATCAACACACATATGAACAAATGATAATGCGTCCGTTTTGACCAGTCAGTGCTTGCTGACCCGGACGGGGATTGTCAGTCCCATATGGTACCATACACTAACATTCACGCTACAAAGTATTACCAAACTACGCTAATGAGGACTTATGATGATTAGATGATTAACTCATGCAGAATATAGCGATATTTGATACTTGCGTTCACATGTAAAAGAAAACGAGCATGTATTCTCACCCCTAGAGTAAAAACAGTAAAATAGGGGCTATGAGACTCACCTGAGTCTAATGAGATGATATCAAGCACAAATGATGGTTTACAAGAGAAATGATGTCGTCTCCAACGACTAAAACCTGCTGGACATCCTAAACGCGCAAGGTTTTAAAGGATTAGATGTGGAAACCTACTGGGCGTGTTAAACGCGCAAGGTTTTAAATGATTAGAGGTCTCAATAGACCATCTATGCTAGTTTTCCATCAACTAGTTATGTCCAATGTTTGATTGTTTTGTTTGAGTTTTGAAAACATGTATGGCCCGTTGGTGATGGTTTCTAATGTATGAATGTAAGTTTTGTATAAGGTTTGATTATTATAAGTGTTGAATACTTAGTGTAGTAATTATTTTTCAAGCTTCTTTTATTGTATTTGAAAGTACATGTATACATTTATATCCGAACATTGTGGTCAAATATTTTTTTTCTTCTGAAAGTCAATCTTGGTCAAACTGGTCAAACTAGTCAAGCTGGTTAAATTAGTCAACTGGTCAAGCTGGTCAAATATGGTCAACTGGTCAAATCTGGTCAACTGGTCAAACTGGTCAAACTAAATCGGTTTGACCTGAAACTTTTACACAACCTTTATTATGTTATAATACTTATAGGAAACGAGTTTCGTGACCATTGGTGACCCACAAGTATCGTTTTTATATTTATTTCCAAAACAGTCCCTAAATGTATTTTTTGATTTTGTCGGTTCACTTCGCCTATATTTCTTAACTAGTTATGATCCGAGTTAGAGTCCACAATTTTTATCAGTTATTCTACTATGTGTCTAGTTGTTAACTTAATTTTTCCAATAGTTATAGAGTCCATCTAGATAGGTATAAAATTCCGCAAATGAACCGAACTCGTTTTTCGACTATCATCAGACCAGACTCAAAGGTTAATTCGTAGCTAAAAATAGGTGGGTTTTTGGAAGGAGCCATAAAAGAACTTTTTTATATATCTTTTCAATACGCAACTTAAAAAAAAATAATTCATTGTCTAACTCTTTCCAAAACTCAAGTTATGACCGTTTTAATAAACTAACTTTTTCTGGACAGATTATGCATGTATATATATAATTTATAAAAACGATTTTTAACCATTCTTTTGGACATAATCAAGTTAGATGATCAACATAACATACAAATAACTAACATGCAAACAAATCTAAGGAGTGAAGATGGTCATTCATACCAAGAATGATGATGAAAATGAAGAAGATGATGATAGTGAATGAACTTGTGCTACTAGCTTCTTCTTGTTCTTGATTCTTGCTCCCTTTACTTCAATAATCAAGGCTGAGTTTTTGGTGTGTTTTAGAGAGAGAGGGTAGCAGATTTTAGAGAGAGGGATGAGAGATTGTGTGTGTAATTGAAATGAAAAATGGAATGATTAAGTGGATGTGGAGTATAAGTTGTGTTCAACTTAACAAAGAGAGGTGGATTTGACTCTTGGGCACAAGGGCCGATTTTGGGAGGGCCCACAGGGGCTGATTTTTGTTCAAACTTTGTTCCCTCAATTCGCGCTCCGTGCGGTGTTCGTTTCCTCGTCCGTTTCGGTGTTTATGTAAACGTTAAACGTTTAATACGTGCGTTTTAGATATCGATTTAAATCTCGATATTTTTGATTGAAGTATATATTAAAATACTTAAAAATATTTATAAAAATTTTCCCTTTATTTATCGGCCTCGATTTGCGCGCTCGTTTTACGGATGTTTAATTGCGTGACGTTTAAACTAGACGTTTTTGTTATCGTTTTTAACTACGATATTTTCAATGAAGGTCTTACTTGAAATGATATATTTTAAAGTTATAAAATATATTTTGGTTCACATTTGATTGTCGGGCGCGTTCCGCGCATTTTTGTAATGTACTTGTTACTTAATACGATACAATTGATCTGTTAAATATTATCAACATAATATTTATGAGTTTATGAGTTTATTAAATAATTACATATTATTTAACATAATATTCACCAACGCCCGTATTTATGATGTCGGAATTCGTCCGAATATGTAAATGTACGATTTAAACAAATTGCATACGTGTGTGTGTATATAATAAATATATCAATACACATAATGATACACATAATTAACCCTAATTACATGTATTAGTACTATGATTAGGCACTAAGTACTAGTCCTAATTGATCGGGTGTCACACTAGGATTACTCGTATATCTTGAAAGTTTGCTACGCAAATGCAGTATCAGGTCTAGTACAATGTGTAGCATATATTAAACAACCCATTGCACTCGCATATTCAATTTGAGCAACTGCTCTTCCAGTGTTTTCAATCAGTTTAGAAGATGAGTCATATGGGGTATTAGCTTCCTTAATATTTAAGTGTTGAAACTTATCTATAATCTTTTCAATGTAATGACATTGATTTAACGAATAACCCCCACTATGCCTTTTAACTTTAATCCCCAATATGGTATCAACTTCGTTCAAATCCTTCATTTGAAAACATGAGGTCAGAAAGTTCTTTGTTTCATTGATGCCATTCATATTGGTTCCAACAATAAGAATGTCATCAACATAAAGGATTAGAATGACACCGTAATCGGGTCGGGGCGCGACTAATCAATAATCAAGCACATAAGATATATAATGAATGACCACTACATGTGTCATTTGATAAAATACATAGATGTAATAGAAATTACATAATCGTATCCCAAAATGTGAGTTCGCATAGTTTACTTGAGAGATTCTAGTACATATCTAATTTATACAAAATATAGAAATGCAGTGAAATCTCTTGATGATATTATTTGCATGCGACTCGAGCGACAATATCTTGATGGACAGTCCAACCTACTGCTGAGTACCTAAGATAACATGCTAAAAGGTCAGCTAAAAAGCTGGTGAGCTCACAAGTGTATATGAGTAAATGAGATTTATGAACCACAAGATTTATATAATGATTTGTAATCAAACAAATAATGAATGTACATGCAGCCATGAGTCCATAGTTTGAGCTTAACTGAGGAGGTCAGGATCCACATTCAAGGACCTGATCGGGGTGCCTCCCTATGAGTGCCTAATCAACACTCATACTGAACAAATGATAATGCGTCCGTTTGACAGGTTAGTGCTTGCTAACTCAGACGGGGATTGTCAATCCCATATGGTACCATACACTAACATTCACGCTAAATAATATTAACAAACTATGTGATGGAGGACTTTAAATTGATTAGATGAAATTAACTCATGTAGCATATAGCGATGTTTTGATACTTGTGTTCACATGTAAAACAAAATGAGCAAGTATCTCACCCCTAGGTAAAAGCATTTAAAAAGGGGCTATGAGACTCACATGAGCCTAATGAGATGCTAACAAGCACAAATGATGGTATTCAAGAGAATGATGTCGTTTCCAACGACTGAAACCTGCGGGGCGTGTTAAACGCGCAAGGTTTAACTGATTAGATGTCTCAACAGATCATCTATGATAGTTGTTCATTCAACTAGTTATGTCCAAAATGTTTGATTGTTTTGAAAACATGTACGACCCGTTGGTGAGTTTTTGTAATAATAATTTCAAACTGTAGTTACTATTATGTTGTTACGTGATACTTATAAAGTATGTTTCAAGTGTTTAAAAGTCGTATCATATAAGTATTAGAGGTTACGTGAGGTTCGACATAGGGCTTGTGTCAGAGTTAGTTATATCTGCTAGTTATAGTTGTGACACAGAGGTTGCGTCGCTCGTTATTACTGCTAGTTATAATCTCGTTATTACTGCCTTTGATAACTCGTTATTATTGCCCTTGATAACTCATTATTACTGCCCTTGATAACCCGTTATTATAGCCCTTGAATACTCGTTATTACTGCCCTTGATTACTCGTTATTACAGCCCTTGAATACTCGTTATTACTGCCCTTGAATACTCGTTATTACTGCCCTTGTAATTCGTTATTGACTAGTTCCAGTCTCAAAGATCAGTTTATACAAAAAAATACGTACAAATCTGGAAAAAGTATAAAACACGAAAGTTGTAGCTCTTTTTAATACGCAACTATTAAAAAGAAATTCGTTGTCTAAATCATCCTAGAACTCAAGTTATGGCCAGTTTTGTAAGCTGACTTTTCGAAGGCAGAATCTGCCCCTTTTAAATGTTTATGAAAAACGTGTTTTGGATTTGGATTTGGACATATTCAAGTTGTTTGAACAATATATCATCTATATAAACATAATACAAGTACTTTACGAAAGTGTCAGAGTCTTACAATGATCGTATGGAGAATCCGAAAAGATGGAAACGTAGCTCTCGTTCCCGTGATCGTCTTTGCTTCAATCGACTTTATGATCCAAGGTGATTCAAGGGAGTGATTTAATGTGTTTTTGGATTGAATTTAGAGAGAGAGAGAGTGACAATGGAGAGAGAGATAGAGAGAGAGATGAAAGATGGTGAATGATTGAGGTGATGGTGGTTTGGTCTTGTATTATTTAACAAACAAGATCCATATTTTGTGGGTTGTGTCTAGGCCGGCCCACAGGCCCGACATGGCTTTGTTTTGGTTAATTTTTGTTCCCCCAATGTTACGTAGTACGCGGTGCTTGTTTACCCGATTGTTTAAATGTATATTTAGACGTTATGTATTATATATACGTTTTTAAGTAACGAATAAACTTTCGATTTTTTTTTGAGTTGAAGTATTTTATCAAAATATTTGTTAATGAATTATAAAAATATAACTTTGGTTTGTTTCATTTATCGAGCGCGTTTTATGTATTTTTGGTCGCGTAGACGTTATTTACACGATATGAATTACTTATGAAATATTATCAAAATAATATTTAGAAACAAATGTGTTTATTAAATTAATTCATATTATTTAATAAAATAGGTTCACCAACGTCCATATAAATGAATCAGAATTTGGCCGATATAAAGTGACACGATTTCATTAATCATGTTAATGCGTATATATAACTATATACGTAATGATACACATAATTAGACTAACACAGAACTAATTACATGTATTGGAAAAATGATTAGGACCTAATAACTAGTCCTAATTTGACGGGTGTCACATTCTCCCCTTGTTAAGAGAATTTCGTCCCGAAATTTTGCTCCGAGTCGTGTGAGTGGAATTTGAGAAAAGATGTGGATAGTTGAGTCGCATCTGGTCTTCCCGTTCCCAGGTGAATTCCGGACCACGCCGTGAATTCCACCGAACTTTGACGATTGGAATACGACTTTGCTTTAGTTATTTGACCTCATGGTCCATGATCTCCACTGGTGTTTCGACGAAATGAAGTTTGTCGTCGATTTGAATCTCATTGTGAGGTATAATGAGTGTCTCATCAGACAACAATTTCTTTAGGTTAGAAATGTGAAATATGGGATGCACACTACCAAGCTCGGGTGGTAGTTGTAATCGATATGCGACTGGACCAATCCTCTTGAGGATTTCAAAAGGTCCAACGTATCTAGGGTTTAACTTCCCGCGTTTACCAAATCGGATAACACATTTCCAAGGTGATACCTTGAGCAATACTCGATCCCCAACCTAGAACTCGAGATGCTTGCGTCTCACGTCAATGTAACTCTTCTGAAGATCACGTGCGACTTTCAACCGTTGCTGGATATCAACGATTTTCTCGGTGGTTTCATGAATGATTTCCGGACCAGTGAGTTGGCTGTCTCCCACTTTGGTCCAACAGATAGGCGACCGGCACTTACGACCGTACAGTGCCTCGAACGGTGCAGCTCCAATGCTGGTATGATAGCTGTTGTTGTACGAGAATTCACACAATGGCAAATGATGTTCCCAATTTGCACCGAAATCAACTACGCAGGCGCGTAGCGTATCTTCCAGCGTTTGAATAGTCCTTTCACTTTGGCCGTCGGTTTGAGGATGATAGGCAGTACTCATATCTAAACGAGTACCTAAGGATTTCTGCAATGATCTCCAAATCTGAGAAGTGAAACGACTATCTCTGTCAGAGATAATCGAGATTGGAACACCGTGTCGAGATACAATCTCCTTCAAATAGATTTGAGTGAGACATTCCATTTTGTCAGTTTCCTTGATGGCAAGGAAATGAGATGATTTGGTAAGCCGATCCACGATCACCCAAATGGTATCCTAACCGCTTGATGTCCTCGGGAGATTAGTGATGAAATCCATGGAGATCTGCTCCAATTTCCATTGAGGGATTTCCAGTTACTGGAGCAAGCCGGAAGGTTTCTGATAAGATTTGGTAGTTTATGGTATAACCGATAGATTCCCTATTAGTCGGTTATCAACTAATATGTCACGAGGAACCACGGTGTCATGATTCTGATCAGACAGACAATGCTCAACTCTCCACACTCTCCTGTGAGGGAGTCAGTGGCCCTTGTTATTGAACACATTTGCTCGTGGGCGAAGGAATAGAGTAGCAAGTCTACAACAAATCTAACCGTTCTTAATACCATAAAGACTATACATTTAGCAGACAATTAACTTAGCAAATACATTCGGACTTAGTTGATCAATTCCTATTAATGAAGTTTAAGCATGGTAAGCGAAGGAAAGTGTTGAGGTTTCTTGCGTACCTTACTTTAAATTTCATAGGTTAAGGAAAAGTATCGGTTTAAGTTGGATTTTAAACTTGCCTTTCTCAATACAATTAACAAATCCCTAGGTTTTCGTAAATGGTTATTTAGCCTATAGCCTACCTAATCTAATCTAAACTAATTAAAACGCTAATTAAAATGCTGACGGCTTTTTGCATAATGTTAAACCCAGACCATGTCGGAAAATGCTATGGTAGTTCACAATGTATTTAATCGTTTACCAATGTTTCCATTGTGAATTCAATTGCTTCACGATGTTTACATGATAAGTACATTGTGATTTCAAGTGTACAATACTCATGGAAATTCCACGTAATCACATTGAATTTTATGATGCTCGCATGACGTTACAATTAAAACCATAGTTTTACACAGATAACTATTGACCAAGTAGTAAGGTTCGCGACTCCTCTTTACAAGGTTACAATCACGTTTGTTAATCGAAAGGCGAATGTAAGTTTTAGGTTTAAAATCATAAGGTAAATCCGTTCATAAAATTTCCATTTTAACGTCGATCCATAATACAACTACCTTCGGTCGTTACCGGATTCCATGCGTTTGTACTTTGCTCGAAAGCATTTCCAGCACTATACCAAGTAGACAGTCGAATAGGGGCCGTCATATTATTTCACGACGCAATTAAAGTCATCCCACAATTACATATGCTAACTACATCACAACAAATACAATAGTAATCTACTCGCTAATCATGGCACAAACTATCTCTAGCATAATTAAAGTATACATATTTAATCAAGATAGATAAGGATAGAAATAACCGAGATTAATATGCGAGAAGGAATAGGCTTGAATTAATAAGAGTTGCTCCAAGCGTACACCAAAGATTACAAATACGTTCCTCACCAAGGACTACAAGCACGTTCCTTGCTTCTATTTTAACTAGCCTAATACTAATTTAAAATAAAGAAAGGAAGAAAAGCTAGAAGCTAGAGAAAGAAAGTGTGAAAGTGCCTAGGTAAGTTGGTGTCCTAGTGCCTTGGTGTGTTTTTGCAAATGAGCCTCATGCCTCCTACTTATAGGAGAGTTTTGGTGCATTTTAGTAAGTGGAAGCTCACAATAGCAAAAGGTGGAAAAGGTGGTGGCACCGGGTACGAAAAAGGTGGTGCACCGGGTACGGAAAAACACGAAAAGGTCTAGCACCGAGTACACGAAAGGACAGAAAAGCGTGAACCGTGCGGGTGGGTGGCAGCCGGCGGTGGCCAGGTGGCAGCCGGCGGCGGCCTTGTGGCTGGCCGGCGGCGGCTGGCTGCTACCCGCACCAGTCCGCTGCCTGTTGCCTCGTTTTTCGATTCGTGCGTGTTTTCTTTGTTATGCGTCCGTTTGCGTTGATTCTTTTTGTGTTGGATTTGTAATTCAAAAACAAAGCTTTTGATGAAAAGAAATCCTAAAAATATGTCTCTGAACTTTAGATGTGTCATACGAATCATTTGGATCTTCCGGAGTGCGTAGAATCTTCATTCTTCGTCCGTTTTTGTTGATTCTTCTTCTGTTGGATTTGTAATTTGAAAACGAACATCTTGAGTAAGGTGGATGTTGGTGATGGGCTCTTTTTTCTTGAAATCTCGTCTTGATGTCTTGAATCTTCAAACGTGTGTGAAATCTTCGTTTTTCATCCGTTTTGCTTGATTTTTATCGTGCAACCTTGTTTTGACCATCTTGGCATAATACTATTGATTTGTAATGTTTTTGAGTTAAAGTGCCAAGAATCGTTCCAGAATGAGAGAGATATCGGTAGTAAAAACGTGACTTTTTACGCGATATCAAGTATCCCACACTTAGAACTTTGCTTGTCCTCAAGCAAACTCGATTTTCAACATGGTTAAAGATAAAATAATTTTAAGGCGGAACTTTTTACTAAGGGGTTTTAGGAAAGTAAAGTACTTGTTCCTTGAAAAGGAAGGATTGTAATCTTTAGGAGCATGCTTTTGATCTTTGATCTTGGCTACATGACTAGGCGATCCTCTCATGGTGGTCACTCAAATCACTCAAAGTGTTTAGGGTTTCCTATTCTATTATATTATTAATCACTCAGAACGCCAGTCATGTATCGTTTATCATCATAGGCTTGATCGAGAATCAAATCGTTACCTTTTAGGTGAGCGTGAAGTTGATCTAGCCACAATCATTCAAGGAGAGGGGATGTAAGGTTTTTGGAGTGGAAGGTTGGTGGAATGAGAGGGGGTTGTGTTGGTTCTTCATAGGTTTTCTTTTTGGTGAAGCGGAAAGTTGAAATTTTGATTTTTTCGGGAGGAATGACGCCCTTTTCTTTTGGGAGGAGTCTTTTCTCCATTTGACTTTCTTTTCTTTGAGTTTTCTTGGGTATTTTCTTTCTTTGACGTCATATCCTTGTGACTTCTCTTCTTTCATCTTTGGAACTTTTTATGAAGTTTGAAGGATGCTTTTGAGTAGGTAAGGGGTAACGTATTTATTTTCGGGTGTATGGATGGGTTTAAGAATGATGTGATTCGATCTCCTTTTTTATCACCAGTTCGGACTCGAAATGCATAACAAGAGCAAGTTCTGATTCTAAACGCATACATCGGCACACTCAAGAATCGAAAAAGTGAAGCATTAAAAGTGAAAGCTTTTCATATGGCTCAAGATACCTCATGAATCGAAAGTTGGGTTGTTGTGTGCTTAGTCATGCGATGCTCTTTATGGGATTACTAAACTAATTTTTTCAGAAGAATCTGTATTTTATTTGTCCTTCCTCCCAAAGTAAATCATTCTTCGTCTAAAATTTTTCATTTTCAACACATTTTTAACTCAATTTTGAAAATTTTGTTTACTTTTTTGGAGAAGGATGGTCTTATAAAGAGCAGCGATTTTAGAATCAAGCATATACCATTACCCATCTGACAGTAGTGTAACTACTGCTATCCCATACTTAAAGAAACATCGTCCTCGATGTTTATCTAAGCTCTAACTGGGGTGAAAATCCCACACTTAGGGATTTAAACATCTAAGACGTATTCTTTTAGCAGTGTGTTTTGGGTTTGAATCCCACACTTAGTGATAAGCATAATGGATATGGTATATTTAAACAAATGAAAGAGACGGTATAGAAGTACTCCCCGGTGGCTGCAGTGTTCCTTGGGTTGCATGTGTCGGATTCCGTCTTCCTTGGTGCATTCTTGATCAAGTCTTCTTGTGATTGGTCTCGTAGGTGTGAACATTTCGGATCTATGATTCTTTGGGTGTTGATGCTTCCTTGCAGGCTAGAGCATGTTTCGTATGATCCGAGTGTGAAAGATAGTCGGAGATTTCATCACTTCTTGGAAAGTAAAATTGTCTGATGAGTTGATGTTGTTCGCGGTTGAAGGGAAAATCTGAGTATGTGAAAACGTAGATTAACTTGCTGAATATTTTGCGGTATCCGTTGCGGTAAGCGTCGATTTCTACATCGCCTTCCTCATACATTCCACGCAGTCGATCTATTACATAGGATGCTAAGTTGACTGGTGACATGTGCCAATAACGTGTTGGAATGTCACGAGTGTTTTCTTCGAATGCTGCTTGATTCAGTTCATCAACTATTAGTTCAACGTGATAACCAATAGTGGAGTGAATGACGATCCTGAAGTTTTCTGGAGTTTTGAGATGTTCTCCAGTTTCGATGAGATCTAGAAGGGTTCTAAGATCTCCCACCATTCTTATGTCAGCATAATTCTGTGGATTTCTAGTAGCTCTTTCAAGATGAGTTCTCATTGATGCAAGTATAGCCTTCTGACTTGATGAGTAGGGAAAAGCTGATCTGGCTAAGGCACAATATACTTTTTGGTATATTTGTCTTTGGTTGTTGCAAATCGATTTCTCCCATTGGGTAGTCTGGTCTTTCTGGCTGTTGAGCTTCTCTGATGACTTGTTCTTGAAGGGAATCGGAGAATTCTTGGATATGTCTGAGCAAAGTCTAGGGTACTGGTTCTCCATAATTGGCGAGATATGAATCGTATTCTCGTTTAATTTTCCTGATCAGGTATCTCTGAGCGGTGTTGTATTCATTGGTTGACTCTTTGATAGCCTCCACAATGATGCGTACATCGTCATTTTCATCAATCAGGTCAATCATCTCTTCGTAAGTGTCGATAAGGGGGATCTCTAATCTTTCAGTTGTGATGACGGGTGAATTTGGTGGAGCATGAGGAGTTTTTGGAATAGAGCGTTCATCGATAGTGACGTCAATAAAATCGCCATTAAATTCGACACTCTGGTAGTCGGAATCTTCATCTCGCGAGTCTGGGAATTGGTGGAATTCTTCGTCTAACGGTGCATTGTTGAAAGGTTGAGTACTGTTGACTTTGATGGTTCTGACTTCCGTGATGGTGTTTTGAAGGTTTTCTTCAGCAAAGCTTCCTGGTTGTCGTGCCTTATATGCAGAAATTCTTTGTAGGAGTTTAGCATACAGGTCAGGGTGCTGTGATGTTCGGAGTTCTTCTTCAAAAGTATCTATGTCTCGGAGTCGGGTTCTGGTAAAGGGCTTCGATGGATCGAGATAAGATTCGAGAATATTTCCCATCCTTTTGAGATGAGTGAATCTAAGCTCTTGGTGGATGGCTCCATAATCAAAGGATTCTTCTGATGAAGTGTAGTCTTTGCAGTCTTGTATTCTTTTGACTTCAGCCATCTGTGGTGAATCAATTTGATCTTCATCCTCCTCCATTTCTTCCGTTCTTTCATCTTCCTCGGTGGGTTCTTCCTCTTCTTCCTTAGGTTCTGATTCGTCCTCCTCGGATTCTTCTTCTTCCTCAGCGTCTTGATACTCCTCGTCCTCGTCTCGGTTTGTTTCAGTGTCGTAGATCAAGGTTGTTGGTCGAGTGAAGCATCGTTCTTCTTCGGGGTCTGATTCGTCATCGGAAAAATTCGGCCTATTGATATAGCGTGGCATTCTTCTTGTTCTGGTGTACAGTCCAGTTGGTCGATCTTGTAAGTGATGCTTTCACCATGTGCTCGTAGAACAATCGTATGGTTATACACATCAATCACTGCTCTGGCTGTGTTCATAAATGGTCTTCCAAGGATAATCGGGATGTTTATGTCCTCGTGGATATCCATTACCACGAAATCCGTCGGAAAGAAGAATTTGTTAACTTGAACCAAGACGTTCTCAGCTATTCCTTTTGGGTATCTAACAGATTGGTCAGCTAGCTGGACAGTCATCTTAGTGGGTTTCAAATTTTCAAGTTCTAGCCTCTTAAACAGGGAGTAGGGCATAAGGCTAATGCTAATTCCTAGGTCGGCTAAAGCGCTGATATCTCCGGATTGGTAAATAGAACAAGGGAGTGTGAATCTACCGGTGTCTCCTATGTTTTCGAGAAGGCTATTCTTAAGTAGGGCTGATGTTTCAGAACTAAGGGGAATGTTGTTTACTTCGGGCAGTTTATCCTTAGTGGATAGCAATTTCCTGATATATTTATTACGACCGGGAACTCTAGACATGGTATCAAGGAATTTTCCATCTACCTTAAAGGATGATAATTTCTTAGGTTGGGCTTTAAGTCTAGCGGGATAAGGGATTTTAACCTCTTTGTTCATGGTCGGAGTGGTTTCCACAGCTGGTATCTTGATCTTTGGTTCTTCCTTTACTCGTACAGCAGCAGGAGGTGGAGTGGCTGCTTCCTTTGTGGTAGTGAGTTGCTTTGCTTCCTCAACATGTGGGTTGTGAACCGTGTTGCTAGACAAACTTCCTCATGGTCTGTTATCAAGACGTTGTGCCAGTTGTCCAATTTGGGCTTCCAAATTCTTTAGCACGGCCAATTGGTTTCTCATAAAGAGGTCGGCTTGATCTTGTCTAGCGGACGTCTTTTGGTTGAGTAGGTATTGACCTTTCATGAATTGGGTTAAGGCATCATATGAACTTGAAGCTGGGGCATTTGTCTTTGCAGGTTGTACAGCGGTTTGGTTTATATCGGAAGTGGGTGCAGGAAGTGCGAGGGGTTGGTTATAAGAAGGTTGTGATTGTTGTGGGTATCTAGGTGGGTATCGGGGTTGGTATGGTTGGTTAGTTCCTTGTGGGAATGGAGGTCCTCTAGGTTGGTTATTGTTTTGGTTGAAACCGGGTGGAAAATTCTGTGGTCGAGCGGGAAACTGAGCATAGTAGATTGTGCCATCTGCTTCTTCGTATTCCACTTGGTATTCACCAGATGGTTGCGGGTTGGTGCAATGTTGACAGACTTGTACTTGGTGTACTTGGTGCTGTTGTTTCTTGAGTTCTACAAACTGTTTGACAAGTGAGTCCATTTTCTCCGTTAATACTTTAAGTATTTCAACTGGAACTGGATTCGATGCAGCGATAGGTGCTGAAGATGTTGAGTGATCTCCAGAGTTCCAATCATGGTGATACATAGTCATGTTCTCTATCAGGTTCTATCCTTCCTCGTCGGTCTTTTCCATGAAGCTTCCTTGTGCGGCAGCGTCGAGGGTGGTTCGGTGGTTAGGGTCTAAACCATTGTAGAAGGTACACAATTGTGCGGATTTGTCGAGACGGTGATTGGGGCACTTCTTCAAGGCTCCTTTGAATCGTTCCCATGCAGTGTATAATGACTCATCAAAAGCTTGTCGGATATTCATGATGTCATTTCGAAGTTTGGTTTGTTTAGAAGGCGGAAAGTATTTGGTTAGAAACTTTGTCGCCATTACCGTCCATGAAGGGATAGAGCCGGTCTCTAAACCTTCAAACCATGTTTGCGCATGATTAGTGAGCGAATAAGGGAAAAGATACAAGCGGATTGTGTCTTGGCTAATTCCGTTTTGTTTGTAGGAATTTGAAAGAGATATGAACTTGTCGAGGTGAGAGTTGGGATCATCACTTGGTAATCTATGGAATTGACAGTGGTTTTGGATTAGTTGGATGATGTGGTGTTTAAGCTCGAAAGATTGACCAGGGGTTTCAGGGTAGAAAATTGATCCTCCTCTTCCTTCGATTGAGGGTTTACTGTTGTCAGTGAGAGTGATGCATTCAACCATTGCTTGTCTAAGTGCGGATTGCTTCTTTTCTCGTCGAATGGTACGTATTATAAGTTCTGGATCCGGGAAATTAAACAGTGGTGATCCAATCAACCTTTCTTTTCTAGTAAAGATTTTAAAAGAGTACGTTGGGGGTTTTTGGTTCAGTTAATTAAGTAAACTAAATAAAGCGAATAAAAGATAATGGTAAATTAGATAATAAAAGGAGTATTTGTTGTGAGTTCATTAGCTTATAATGTGGGACGATGACTTGTAGGGAAAATGTTTAATAAATTTGGAATGTTCACTAGATTTGGTAGTTTATGGTATAACCGATAGATTCCCTATTAGTCGGTTATCAACTAATATGTCACGAGGAACCACGGTGTCATGATTCTGATCAGACAGACAATGCTCAACTCTCCACACTCTCCTGTGAGGGAGTCAGTGGCCCTTGTTATTGAACACATTTGCTCGTGGGCGAAGGAATAGAGTAGCAAGTCTACAACAAATCTAACCGTTCTTAATACCATAAAGACTATACATTTAGCAGACAATTAACTTAGCAAATACATTCGGACTTAGTTGATCAATTCCTATTAATGAAGTTTAAGCATGGTAAGCGAAGGAAAGTGTTGAGGTTTCTTGCGTACCTTACTTTAAATTTCATAGGTTAAGGAAAAGTATCGGTTTAAGTTGGATTTTAAACTTGCCTTTCTCAATACAATTAACAAATCCCTAGGTTTTCCTAAATGGTTATTTAGCCTATAGCCTACCTAATCTAATCTAAACTAATTAAAACGCTAATTAAAATGCTGACGGCTTTTTGCATAATGTTAAACCCAGACCATGTCGGAAAATGCTATGGTAGTTCACAATATATTTAATCGTTTACCAATGTTTCCATTGTGAATTCAATTGCTTCACGATGTTTACATGATAAGTACATTGTGATTTCAAGTGTACAATACTCATGGAAATTCCATGTAATCACATTGAATTTTATGATGCTCGCATGACGTTACAATTAAAACCATAGTTTTACACAGATAACTATTGACCAAGTAGTAAGGTTCGCGACTCCTCTTTACAAGGTTACAATCACGTTTGTTAATCGAAAGGCGAATGTAAGTTTTAGGTTTAAAATCATAAGGTAAATCCGTTCATAAAATTTCCATTTTAACGTCGATCCATAATACAACTACCTTCGGTCGTTACCGGATTCCATGCGTTTGTACTTTGCTCGAAAGCATTTCCAGCACTATACCAAGTAGACAGTCGAATAGGGGCCGTCATATTATTTCACGATGCAATTAAAGTCATCCCACAATTACATATGCTAACTACATCACAACAAATACAATAGTAATCTACTCGCTAATCATGGCACAAACTATCTCTAGCATAATTAAAGTATACATATTTAATCAAGATAGATAAGGATAGAAATAACTGAGATTAATATGCGAGAAGGAATAGGCTTGAATTAATAAGAGTTGCTCCAAGCGTACACCAAAGATTACAAATACGTTCCTCACCAAGGACTACAAGCACGTTCCTTGCTTCTATTTTAACTAGCCTAATACTAATTTAAAATAAAGAAAGGAAGAAAAGCTAGAAGCTAGAGAAAGAAAGTGTGAAAGTGCCTAGGTAAGTTGGTGTCCTAGTGCCTTGGTGTGTTTTTGCAAATGAGCCTCATGCCTCCTACTTATAGGAGAGTTTTGGTGCATTTTAGTAAGTGGAAGCTCACAATAGCAAAAGGTGGAAAAGGTGGTGGCACCGGGTACGAAAAAGGTGGTGCACCGGGTACGGAAAAACACGAAAAGGTCTAGCACCGAGTACACGAAAGGACAGAAAAGCGCGAACCGTGCGGGTGGGTGGCAGCCGGCGGTGGCCAGGTGGCAGCCGGCGGCGGCCTGGTGGCTGGCCGGCGGCGGCTGGCTGCTACCCGCACCAGTCCACTGCCTGTTGCCTCGTTTTTCGATTCGTGCGTGTTTTCTTTGTTATGCGTCCGTTTGCGTTGATTCTTTTTATGTTGGATTTGTAATTCAAAAACAAAGCTTTTGATGAAAAGAAATCCTAAAAATATGTCTCTGAACTTTAGATGTGTCATACGAATCATTTGGATCTTCCGGAGTGCGTAGAATCTTCATTCTTCGTCCGTTTTTGTTGATTCTTCTTCTGTTGGATTTGTAATTTGAAAACGAACATCTTGAGTAAGGTGGATGTTGGTGATGGGCTCTTTTTTCTTGAAATCTCGTCTTGATGTCTTGAATCTTCAAACGTGTGTGAAATCTTCGTTTTTCATCCGTTTTGCTTAATTTTTATCGTGCAACCTTGTTTTGACCATCTTGGCATAATACTATTGATTTGTAATGTTTTTGAGTTAAAGTGCCAAGAATCGTTCCAGAATGAGAGAGATATCGGTAGTAAAAACGTGACTTTTTACGCGATATCAAGTATCCCACACTTAGAACTTTGCTTGTCCTCAAGCAAACTCGATTTTCAACATGGTTAAAGATAAAATAATTTTAAGGCGGAACTTTTTACTAAGGGGTTTTAGGAAAGTAAAGTACTTGTTCCTTGAAAAGGAAGGATTGTAATCTTTAGGAGCATGCTTTTGATCTTTGATCTTGGCTACATGACTAGGCGATCCTCTCATGGTGGTCACTCAAATCACTCAAAGTGTTTAGGGTTTCCTATTCTATTATATTATTAATCACTCAGAATGCCAGTCATGTATCGTTTATCATCATAGGCTTGATCGAGAATCAAATCGTTACCTTTTAGGTGAGCGTGAAGTTGATCTAGCCACAATCATTCAAGGAGAGGGGATGTAAGGTTTTTGGAGTGGAAGGTTGGTGGAATGAGAGGGGGTTGTGTTGGTTCTTCATAGGTTTTCTTTTTGGTGAAGCGGAAAGTTGAAATTTTGATTTTTTCGGGAGGAATGACGCCCTTTTCTTTTGGGAGGAGTCTTTTCTCCATTTGACTTTCTTTTCTTTGAGTTTTCTTGGGTATTTTCTTTCTTTGACGTCATATCCTTGTGACTTCTCTTCTTTCATCTTTGGAACTTTTTATGAAGTTTGAAGGATGCTTTTGAGTAGGTAAGGGGTAACGTATTTATTTTCGGGTGTATGGATGGGTTTAAGAATGATGTGATTCGATCTCCTTTTTTATCACCAGTTCGGACTCGAAATGCATAACAAGAGCAAGTTCTGATTCTAAACGCATACATCGGCACACTCAAGAATCGAAAAAGTGAAGCATTAAAAGTGAAAGCTTTTCATATGGCTCAAGATACCTCATGAATCGAAAGTTGGGTTGTTGTGTGCTTAGTCATGCGATGCTCTTTATGGGATTACTAAACTAATTTTTTCAGAAGAATCTGTATTTTATTTGTCCTTCCTCCCAAAGTAAATCATTCTTCGTCTAAAATTTTTCATTTTCAACACATTTTTAACTCAATTTTGAAAATTTTGTTTACTTTTTTGGAGAAGGATGGTCTTATAAAGAGCAGCGATTTTAGAATCAAGCATATACCATTACCCATCTGACAGTAGTGTAACTACTGCTATCCCACACTTAAAGAAACATCGTCCTCGATGTTTATCTAAGCTCTAACTGGGGTGAAAATCCCACACTTAGGGATTTAAACATCTAAGACGTATTCTTTTAGCAGTGTGTTTTGGGTTTGAATCCCACACTTAGTGATAAGCATAATGGATATGGTATATTTAAACAAATGAAAGAGACGGTATAGAAGTACTCCCCGGTGGCTGCAGTGTTCCTTGGGTTGCATGTGTCGGATTCCGTCTTCCTTGGTGCATTCTTGATCAAGTCTTCTTGTGATTGGTCTCGTAGGTGTGAACATTTCGGATCTATGATTCTTTGGGTGTTGATGCTTCCTTGCAGGCTAGAGCATGTTTCGTATGATCCGAGTGTGAAAGATAGTCGGAGATTTCATCACTTCTTGGAAAGTAAAATTGTCTGATGAGTTGATGTTGTTCGCGGTTGAAGGGAAAATCTGAGTATGTGAAAACGTAGATTAACTTGCTGAATATTTTGCGGTATCCGTTGCGGTAAGCGTCGATTTCTACATCGCCTTCCTCATACATTCCACGCAGTCGATCTATTACATAGGATGCTAAGTTGACTGGTGACATGTGCCAATAACGTGTTGGAATGTCACGAGTGTTTTCTTCGAATGCTGCTTGATTCAGTTCATCAACTATTAGTTCAACGTGATAACCAATAGTGGAGTGAATGACGATCCTGAAGTTTTCTGGAGTTTTGAGATGTTCTCCAGTTTCGATGAGATCTAGAAGGGTTCTAAGATCTCCCACCATTCTTATGTCAGCATAATTCTGTGGATTTCTAGTAGCTCTTTCAAGATGAGTTCTCATTGATGCAAGTATAGCCTTCTGACTTGATGAGTAGGGAAAAGCTGATCTGGCTAAGGCACAATATACTTTTTGGTATATTTTTCTTTGGTTGTTGCAAATCGATTTCTCCCATTGAGTAGTCTGGTCTTTCTGGCTGTTGAGCTTCTCTGATGACTTGTTCTTGAAGGGAATCGGAGAATTCTTGGATATGTCTGAGCAAAGTCTGGGGTACTGGTTCTCCATAATTGGCGAGATATGAATCGTATTCTCGTTCAATTTTCCTATAAGCTAATGAACTCACAACAAATACTCCTTTTATTATCTAATTTACCATTATCTTTTATTCGCTTTATTTAGTTTACTTAATTAACTAAACCAAAAACCCCCAACGTACTCTTTTAAAATCTTTACTAGAAAAGAAAGGTTGATTGGATCACCACTGTTTAATTTCCCGGATCCAGAACTTATAATACGTACCATTCGACGAGAAAAGAAGCAATCCGCACTTAGACAAGCAATGGTTGAATGCATCACTCTCACTGACAACAGTAAACCCTCAATCGAAGGAAGAGGAGGATCAATTTTCTACCCTGAAACCCCTGGTCAATCTTTCGAGCTTAAACACCACATCATCCAACTAATCCAAAACCACTGTCAATTCCATAGATTACCAAGTGATGATCCCAACTCTCACCTCGACAAGTTCATATCTCTTTCAAATTCCTACAAACAAAACGGAATTAGCCAAGACACAATCCGCTTGTATCTTTTCCCTTATTCGCTCACTCATCATGCGCAAACATGGTTTGAAGGTTTAGAGACCGGCTCTATCCCTTCATGGACGGTAATGGCGACAAAGTTTCTAACCAAATACTTTCCGCCTTCTAAACAAATCAAACTTCGAAATGACATCATGAATATCCGACAAGCTTTTGATGAGTCATTATACACTACATGGGAACGATTCAAAGGAGCCTTGAAGAAGTGCCCCAATCACCGTCTCGTCAAATCCGCGCAATTGTGTACCTTCTACAATGGTTTAGACCCTAACCACCGAACCACCCTTGACGCTGCCGCACAAGGAAGCTTCATGGAAAAGACCGACGAGGAAGGATGGAACCTGATAGAGAACATGACTATGTATCACCATGATTGGAACTCTGGAGATCACTCAACATCTTCAGCACCTATCGCTGCATCGAATCCAGTTCCAGTTGAAATACTTAAAGTATTAACGGAGAAAATGGACTCACTTGTCAAACAGTTTGTAGAACTCAAGAAACAACAGCACCAAGTACACCAAGTACAAGTCTGTCAACATTGCACCAACCCGCAACCATCTGGTGAATACCAAGTGGAATACGAAGAAGCAGATGGCACAATCTACTATGCTCAGTTTCCCGCTCGACCACAGAATTTTCCACCCGGTTTCAACCAAAACAATAACCAACCTAGAGGACCTCCATTCCCACAAAGAACTAACCAACCATACCAACCCCGATACCCACCTAGATACCCACAACAATCACAACCTTCTTATAACCAACCCCTCGCACTTCCTGCACCCACTTCCGATATAAACCAAACCGCTGTACAACCTGCAAAGACAAATGCCCCAGCTTCAAGTTCATATGATGCCTTAACCCAATTCATGCAAGGTCAATACCTACTCAACCAAAAGACGTCCGCTAGACAAGATCAAGCCGACCTCTTTATGAGAAACCAATTGGCCGTGCTAAAGAATTTGGAAGCCCAAATTGGACAACTGGCACAACGTCTTGATAACAGACCATGAGGAAGTTTGTCTAGCAACACGGTTCACAACCCACATGTTGAGGAAGCAAAGCAACTCACTACCACAAAGGAAGCAGCCACTCCACCTCCTGCTGCTGTACGAGTAAAGGAAGAACCAAAGATCAAGATACCAGCTGTGGAAACCACTCCGACCATGAACAAAGAGGTTAAAATCCCTTATCCCGCTAGACTTAAAGCCCAACCTAAGAAATTATCATCCTTTAAGGTAGATGGAAAATTCCTTGATACCATGTCTAGAGTTCCCGGTCGTAATAAATATATCAGGAAATTGCTATCCACTAAGGATAAACTGCCCGAAGTAAACAACATTCCCCTTAGTTCTGAAACATCAGCCCTACTTAAGAATAGCCTTCTCGAAAAACTAGGAGACACCGGTAGATTCACACTCCCTTGTTCTATTTACCAATCCGGAGATATCAGCGCTTTAGCCGACCTAGGAATTAGCATTAGCCTTATGCCCTACTCCCTGTTTAAGAGGCTAGAACTTGAAAATTTGAAACCCAATAAGATGACTGTCCAGCTAGCTGACCAATCTGTTAGATACCCAAAAGGAATAGCTGAGAACGTCTTGGTTCAAGTTAACAAATTCTTCTTTCCGATGGATTTCGTGGTAATGGATATCCACGAGGACATAAACATCCCGATTATCCTTGGAAGACCATTTATGAACACAGCCAGAGCAGTGATTGATGTGTATAACCATACGATTGTTCTACGAGCACATGGTGAAAGCATCACTTACAAGATCAACCAACTGGACTGTACACCAGAACAAGAAGAATGCCACGCTATATCAATAGGCCGAATTTTTCCGATGACGAATCAGACCCCGAAGAAGAACGATGCTTCACTCGACCAACAACCTTGATCTACGACACTGAAACAAACCGAGACGAGGACGAGGAGTATCAAGACGCTGAGGAAGAAGAAGAATCCGAGGAGGACGAATCAGAACCTAAGGAAGAAGAGGAAGAACCCACCGAGGAAGATGAAAGAACGGAAGAAATGGAGGAGGATGAAGATCAAATTGATTCACCACAGATGGCTGAAGTCAAAAGAATACAAGACTGCAAAGACTACACTTCATCAGAAGAATCCTTTGATTATGGAGCCATCCACCAAGAGCTTAGATTCACTCATCTCAAAAGGATGGGAAATATTCTCGAATCTTATCTCGATCCATCGAAGCCCTTTACCAGAACCCGACTCCGAGACATAGATACTTTTGAAGAAGAACTCCGAACATCACAGCACCCTGACCTGTATGCTAAACTCCTACAAAGAATTTCTGCATATAAGGCACGACAACCAGGAAGCTTTGCTGAAGAAAACCTTCAAAACACCATCACGGAAGTCAGAACCATCAAAGTCAACAGTACTCAACCTTTCAACAATGCACCGTTAGACGAAGAATTCCACCAATTCCCAGACTCGCGAGATGAAGATTCCGACTACCAGAGTGTCGAATTTAATGGCGATTTTATTGACGTCACTATCGATGAACGCTCTATTCCAAAAACTCCTCATGCTCCACCAAATTCACCCGTCATCACAACTGAAAGATTAGAGATCCCCCTTATCGACACTTACGAAGAGATGATTGACCTGATTGATGAAAATGACGATGTACGCATCATTGTGGAGGCTATCAAAGAGTCAACCAATGAATACAACACCGCTCAGAGATACCTGATTAGGAAAATTGAACGAGAATACGATTCATATCTCGCCAATTATGGAGAACCAGTACCCCAGACTTTGCTCAGACATATCCAAGAATTCTCCGATTCCCTTCAAGAACAAGTCATCAGAGAAGCTCAACAGCCAGAAAGACCAGACTACCCAATGGGAGAAATCGAGTTGCAACAACCAAAGACAAATATACCAAAAAGTATATTGTGCCTTAGCCAGATCAGCTTTTCCCTACTCATCAAGTCAGAAGGCTATACTTGCATCAATGAGAACTCATCTTGAAAGAGCTACTAGAAATCCACATAATTATGCTGACATAAGAATGGTGGGAGATCTTAGAACCCTTCTAGATCTCATCGAAACTGGAGAACATCTCAAAACTCCAGAAAACTTCAGGATCGTCATTCACTCCACTATTGGTTATCACGTTGAACTAATAGTTGATGAACTGAATCAAGCAGCATTCGAAGAAAACACTCGTGACATTCCAACACGTTATTGGCACATGTCACCAGTCAACTTAGCATCTTATGTAATAGATCGACTGCGTGGAATGTATGAGGAAGACGATGTAGAAATCGACGCTTACCGCAACGGATACCGCAAAATATTCAGCAAGTTAATCTACATTTTCACAGACTCAGATTTTCCCTTCAACCGCGAACAACATCAACTCATCAGACAATTTTACTTTCCAAGAAGTGATGAAATCTCCGACTATCTTTCACACTCGGATCATACGAAACATGCTCTAGCCTGCAAGGAAGCATCAACACCCAAAGAATCATAGATCCGAAATGTTCACACCTACGAGACCAATCACAAGAAGACTTGATCAAGAATGCACCAAGGAAGACGGAATCTGACACATGCAACCCAAGGAACACTGCAGCCACCGGGGAGTACTTCTATACCGTCTCTTTCATTTGTTTAAATATACCATATCCATTATGCTTATCACTAAGTGTGGGATTCAAACCCAAAACACACTGCTAAAAGAATACGTCTTAGATGTTTAAATCCCTAAGGGTGGGATTTTCACCCCAGTTAGAGCTTAGATACACATCGAGGACGATGTTTCTTTAAGTATGGGATAGCAGTAGTTACACTACTGTCAGATGGGTAATGGTATATGCTTGATTCTAAAATCGCTGCTCTTTATAAGACCATCCTTCTCCAAAAAAGTAAACAAAATTTTCAAAATTGAGTTAAAAATGTGTTGAAAATGAAAAATTTTAGACGAAGAATGATTTACTTTGGGAAGAATGACAAATAAAATACAGATTCTTCTGAAAAAATTAGTTTAGTAATCCCATAAAGAGCATCGCATGACTAAGCACACAACAACCCAACTTTCGATTCATGAGGTATCTTGAGCCATATGAAAAGCATTCACTTTTCATGCTTCACTTTTCGATTCTTGAGTGTGCCGATGTATGCGTTTAGAATCAGAACTTGCTCTTGTTATGCATTTTGAGTCCGAACTGGTGATAAAAAAGGAGATCGAATCACATCATTCTTAAACCCATCCATACACCCGAAAATAAATACGTTACCCCTTACCTACTCAAAAGCATCCTTCAAACTTCATAAAAAGTTCCAAAGATGAAAGAAGAGAAGTCACAAGGATATGACGTCAAAGAAAGAAAATACCCAAGAAAACTCAAAGAAAAGAAAGTCAAATGGAGAAAAGACTCCTCCCAAAAGAAAAGGGCGTCATTCCTCCCGAAAAAATCAAAATTTAAACTTTCCGCTTCACCAAAAAGAAAACCTATGAAGAACCAACACAACCCCCTCTCATACCACCAATCTTCCACTCCAAAAACCTTACATCCCCTCTCCTTGAATGATTGTGGCTAGATCAACTTCACGCTCACCTAAAAGGTAACGATTTGATTCTCGATCAAGCCTATGACGATAAACGATACATGACTGGCGTTCTAAGTGATTAATAATATAATAGAATAGGAAACCCTAAACACTTTGAGTGATTTGAGTGACCACCATGAGAGGATCGCCTAGTCATGTAGCCAAGATCAAAGATCAAAAGCATACTCCTAAAGATTACAATCCTTCCTTTTCAAGGAACAAGTACTTTACTTTCCTAAAACCCCTTAGTAAAAAGTTCCGCCTTAAAATTATTTTATCTTTAACCATGTTGAAAATCGAGTTTGCTTAAGGACAAGCAAAGTTCTAAGTGTGGGATACTTGATATCGCGTAAAAAGTCACGTTTTTACTACCGATATCTCTCTCATTCTGGAACGATTCTTGGCACTTTAACTCAAAACATTACAAATCAATAGTATTATGCCAAGATGGTCAAAACAAGGTTGCAGGATAAAAATCAAGCAAAACGGATGAAAAACGAAGATTTCACACACGTTTGAAGATTCAAGACATCAAGACGATATTTCAAGAAAAAAGAGCCCATCACCAACATCCACCTTACTCAAGATGTTCGTTTTCAAATTACAAATCCAACAGAAGAAGAATTAACAAAAACGGACGAAGAATGAAGATTCTACGCACTCCGGAAGATCCAAATGATTCGTATGACACATCTAAAGTTCAGAGACATATTTTTAGGATTTCTTTTCATCAAAAGCTTTGTTTTTGAATTACGAATCCAACACAAAAAGAATCAACGCAAACGGACGTATAATGAAGAAAACACGCACGAATCAAAAAACGAGGCAACAGGCAGCGGACTGGTGCGGGTAGCAGCCAGCCGCCGCCGGCCAGCCACCAGGCCGCCGCCGGCTGCCACCTGGCCACCGCCGGCTGCCACCCACCCGCACGGTTCGCGCTTTTCTGTCCTTTCGTGTACCCGGTGCTAGACCTTTACGTGTTTTTCCGTACCCGGTGCACCACCTTTTTCGTACCCGGTGCCACCACCTTTTCCACCTTTTGCTATTGTGAGCTTCCACTTACTAAAATGCACCAAAACTCTCCTATAAGTAGGAGGCATGAGGCTCATTTGCAAAAACACACCAAGGCACTAGGACACCAACTTACCTAGGCACTTTCACACTTTCTTTCTCTAGCTTCTAGCTTTTCTTCCTTTCTTTATTTTAAATTAGTATTAGGCTAGTTAAAATAGAAGCAAGGAACGTGCTTGTAGTCCTTGGTGAGGAACGTATTTGTAATCTTTGGTGTACGCTTGGAGCAACTCTTATTAATTCAAGCCTATTCCTTCTCGCATATTAATCTCGGTTATTTCTATCCTTATCTATCTTGATTAAATATGTATACTTTAATTATGCTAGAGATAGTTTGTGCCATGATTAGCGAGTAGATTACTATTGTATTTGTTGTGATGTAGTTAGCATATGTAATTGTGGGATGACTTTAATTGCGTCGTGAAATAATATGACGGCCCCTATTCGACTGTCTACTTGGTATGGTGCTGGAAATGCTTTCGAGCAAAGTACAAACGCATGGAAGCCGGTAACGACCGAAGGTAGTTGTATTATGGATCGACGTTAAAATGGAAATTTTATGAACGGATTTACCTTATGATTTTAAACCTAAAACTTACATTCGCCTTTCGATTAACAAACGTGATTGTAACCTTGTAAAGAGGAGTCGCGAACCTTACTACTTGGTCAATAGTTATCTGTGTAAAACTATGGTTTTAATTGTAACGTCATGCGAGCATCATAAAATTCAATGTGATTACGTGGAATTTCCATGAGTATTGTACACTTGAAATCACAATGTACTTATCATGTAAACATCGTGAAGCAATTGAATTCACAATGGAAACATTGGTAAACGATTAAATACATTGTGAACTACCATAGCATTTTCCGACATGGTCTGGGTTTAACATTATGCAAAAAGCCGTCAGCATTTTAATTAGCGTTTTAATTAGTTTAGATTAGATTAGGTAGGCTATAGGCTAAATAACCATTTACGAAAACCTAGGGATTTGTTAATTGTATTGAGAAAGGCAAGTTTAAAATCCAACTTAAACCGATACTTTTCCTTAACCTATGAAATTTAAAGTAAGGTACGCAAGAAACCTCAACACTTTCCTTCGCTTACCATGCTTAAACTTCATTAATAGGAATTGATCAACTAAGTCCGAATGTATTTGCTAAGTTAATTGTCTGCTAAATGTATAGTCTTTATGGTATTAAGAACGGTTAGATTTGTTGTAGACTTGCTACTCTATTCCTTCGCCCACGAGCAAATGTGTTCAATAACAAGGGCCACTGACTCCCTCACAGGAGAGTGTGGAGAGTTGAGCATTGTCTGTCTGATCAGAATCATGACACCGTGGTTCCTCGTGACATATTAGTTGATAACCGACTAATAGGGAATCTATCGGTTATACCATAAACTACCAAATCTAGTGAACATTCCAAATTTAGTAAACATTTTCCCTACAAGTCATCGTCCCACATTATAAGCTAATGAACTCACAACAAATACTCCTTTTATTATCTAATTTACCATTATCTTTTATTCGCTTTATTTAGTTTACTTAATTAACTGAACCAAAAACCCCCAACGTACTCTTTTAAAATCTTTACTAGAAAAGAAAGGTTGATTGGATCACCACTGTTTAATTTCCCGGATCCAGAACTTATAATACGTACCATTCGACGAGAAAAGAAGCAATCCGCACTTAGACAAGCAATGGTTGAATGCATCACTCTCACTGACAACAGTAAACCCTCAATCGAAGGAAGAGGAGGATCAATTTTCTACCCTGAAACCCCTGGTCAATCTTTCGAGCTTAAACACCACATCATCCAACTAATCCAAAACCACTGTCAATTCCATAGATTACCAAGTGATGATCCCAACTCTCACCTCGACAAGTTCATATCTCTTTCAAATTCCTACAAACAAAACGGAATTAGCCAAGACACAATCCGCTTGTATCTTTTCCCTTATTCGCTCACTCATCATGCGCAAACATGGTTTGAAGGTTTAGAGACCGGCTCTATCCCTTCATGGACGGTAATGGCGACAAAGTTTCTAACCAAATACTTTCCGCCTTCTAAACAAACCAAACTTCGAAATGACATCATGAATATCCGACAAGCTTTTGATGAGTCATTATACACTGCATGGGAACGATTCAAAGGAGCCTTGAAGAAGTGCCCCAATCACCGTCTCGACAAATCCGCGCAATTGTGTACCTTCTACAATGGTTTAGACCCTAACCACCGAACCACCCTTGACGCTGCCGCACAAGGAAGCTTCATGGAAAAGACCGACGAGGAAGGATGGAACCTGATAGAGAACATGACTATGTATCACCATGATTGGAACTCTGGAGATCACTCAACATCTTCAGCACCTATCGCTGCATCGAATCCAGTTCCAGTTGAAATACTTAAAGTATTAACGGAGAAAATGGACTCACTTGTCAAACAGTTTGTAGAACTCAAGAAACAACAGCACCAAGTACACCAAGTACAAGTCTGTCAACATTGCACCAACCCGCAACCATCTGGTGAATACCAAGTGGAATACGAAGAAGCAGATGGCACAATTTACTATGCTCAGTTTCCCGCTCGACCACAGAATTTTCCACCCGGTTTCAACCAAAACAATAACCAACCTAGAGGACCTCCATTCCCACAAAGAACTAACCAACCATACCAACCCCGATACCCACCTAGATACCCACAACAATCACAACCTTCTTATAACCAACCCCTCGCACTTCCTGCACCCACTTCCGATATAAACCAAACCGCTGTACAACCTGCAAAGACAAATGCCCCAGCTTCAAGTTCATATGATGCCTTAACCCAATTCATGCAAGGTCAATACCTACTCAACCAAAAGACGTCCGCTAGACAAGATCAAGCCGACCTCTTTATGAGAAACCAATTGGCCGTGCTAAAGAATTTGGAAGCCCAAATTGGACAACTGGCACAACGTCTTGATAACAGACCATGAGGAAGTTTGTCTAGCAACACGGTTCACAACCCACATGTTGAGGAAGCAAAGCAACTCACTACCACAAAGGAAGCAGCCACTCCACCTCCTGCTGCTGTACGAGTAAAGGAAGAACCAAAGATCAAGATACCAGCTGTGGAAACCACTCCGACCATGAACAAAGAGGTTAAAATCCCTTATCCCGCTAGACTTAAAGCCCAACCTAAGAAATTATCATCCTTTAAGGTAGATGGAAAATTCCTTGATACCATGTCTAGAGTTCCCGGTCGTAATAAATATATCAGGAAATTGCTATCCACTAAGGATAAACTGCCCGAAGTAAACAACATTCCCCTTAGTTCTGAAACATCAGCCCTACTTAAGAATAGCCTTCTCGAAAAACTAGGAGACACCGGTAGATTCACACTCCCTTGTTCTATTTACCAATCCGGAGATATCAGCGCTTTAACCGACCTAGGAATTAGCATTAGCCTTATGCCCTACTCCCTGTTTAAGAGGCTAGAACTTGAAAATTTGAAACCCAATAAGATGACTGTCCAGCTAGCTGACCAATCTGTTAGATACCCAAAAGGAATAGCTGAGAACGTCTTGGTTCAAGTTAACAAATTCTTCTTTCCGACGGATTTCGTGGTAATGGATATCCACGAGGACATAAACATCCCGATTATCCTTGGAAGACCATTTATGAACACAGCCAGAGCAGTGATTGATGTGTATAACCATACAATTGTTCTACGAGCACATGGTGAGAGCATCACTTACAAGATCAACCAACTGGACTGTACACCAGAACAAGAAGAATGCCACGCTATATCAATAGGCCGAATTTTTCCGATGACGAATCAGACCCCGAAGAAGAACGATGCTTCACTCGACCAACAACCTTGATCTACGACACTGAAACAAACCGAGACGAGGACGAGGAGTATCAAGACGCTGAGGAAGAAGAAGAATCCGAGGAGGACGAATCAGAACCTAAGGAAGAAGAGGAAGAACCCGCCGAGGAAGATGAAAGAACGGAAGAAATGGAGGAGGATGAAGATCAAATTGATTCACCACAGATGGCTGAAGTCAAAAGAATACAAGACTGCAAAGACTACACTTCATCAGAAGAATCCTTTGATTATGGAGCCATCCACCAAGAGCTTAGATTCACTCATCTCAAAAGGATGGGAAATATTCTCGAATCTTATCTCGATCCATCGAAGCCCTTTACCAGAACCCGACTCCGAGACATAGATACTTTTGAAGAAGAACTCCGAACATCACAGCACCCTGACCTGTATGCTAAACTCCTACAAAGAATTTATGCATATAAGGCACGACAACCAGGAAGCTTTGCTGAAGAAAACCTTCAAAACACCATCACGGAAGTCAGAACCATCAAAGTCAACAGTACTCAACCTTTCAACAATGCACCGTTAGACGAAGAATTCCACCAATTCCCAGACTCGCGAGATGAAGATTCCGACTACCAGAGTGTCGAATTTAATGGCGATTTTATTGACGTCACTATCGATGAACGCTCTATTCCAAAAACTCCTCATGCTCCACCAAATTCACCCGTCATCACAACTGAAAGATTAGAGATCCCCTTTATCGACACTTACGAAGAGATGATTGACCTGATTGATGAAAATGACGATGTACGCATCATTGTGGAGGCTATCAAAGAGTCAACCAATGAATACAACACCGCTCAGAGATACCTGATCAGGAAAATTGAACGAGAATACGATTCATATCTCGCCAATTATGGAGAACCAGCACCCCAGACTTTGCTCAGACATATCCAAGAATTCTCCGATTCCCTTCAAGAACAAGTCATCAGAGAAGCTCAACAGCCAGAAAAACCAGACTACCCAATGGGAGAAATCGAGTTGCAACAACCAAAGACAAATATACCAAAAAGTATATTGTGCCTTAGCCAGATCAGCTTTTCCCTACTCATCAAGTCAGAAGGCTATACTTGCATCAATGAGAACTCATCTTGAAAGAGCTACTAGAAATCCACAGAATTATGCTGACATAAGAATGGTGGGAGATCTTAGAACCCTTCTAGATCTCATCGAAACTGGAGAACATCTCAAAACTCCAGAAAACTTCAGGATCGTCATTCACTCCACTATTGGTTATCACGTTGAAAACTAATAGTTGATGAACTGAATCAAGCAGCATTCGAAGAAAACACTCGTGACATTCCAACACGTTATTGGCACATGTCACCAGTCAACTTAGCATCCTATGTAATAGATCGACTGCGTGGAATGTATGAGGAAGACGATGTAGAAATCGACGCTTACCGCAACGGATACCGCAAAATATTCAGCAAGTTAATCTACGTTTTCACAGACTCAGATTTTCCCTTCAACCGCGAACAACATCAACTCATCAGACAATTTTACTTTCCAAGAAGTGATGAAATCTCTGACTATCTTTCACACTCGGATCATACGAAACATGCTCTAGCCTGCAAGGAAGCATCAACACCCAAAGAATCATAGATCCGAAATGTTCACACCTACGAGACCAATCACAAGAAGACTTGATCAAGAATGCACCAAGGAAGACGGAATCCGACACATGCAACCCAAGGAACACTGCAGCCACCGGGGAGTACTTCTATACCGTCTCTTTCATTTGTTTAAATATACCATATCCATTATTCTTATCACTAAGTGTGGGATTCAAACCCAAAACACACTGCTAAAAGAATACGTCTTAGATGTTTAAATCCCTAAGTGTGGGATTTTCACCCCAGTTAGAGCTTAGATACACATCGAGGACGATGTTTCTTTAAGTATGGGATAGCAGTAGTTACACTACTGTCAGATGGGTAATAGTATATGCTTGATTCTAAAATCGCTGCTCTTTATAAGACCATCCTTCTCCAAAAAAGTAAACAAAATTTTCAAAATTGAGTTAAAAATGTGTTGAAAATGAAAAATTTTAGACGAAGAATGATTTACTTTGGGAAGAAGGACAAATAAAATACAGATTCTTCTGAAAAAATTAGTTTAGTAATCCCATAAAGAGCATCGCATGACTAAGCACACAACAACCCAACTTTCGATTCATGAGGTATCTTGAGCCATATGAAAAGCATTCACTTTTCATGCTTCACTTTTTCGATTCTTGAGTGTGCCGATGTATGCGTTTAGAATCAGAACTTGCTCTTGTTATGCATTTTGAGTCCGAACTGGTGATAAAAAAGGAGATCGAATCACATCATTCTTAAACCCATCCATACACCCGAAAATAAATACGTTACCCCTTACCTACTCAAAAGCATCCTTCAAACTTCATAAAAAGTTCCAAAGATGAAAGAAGAGAAGTCACAAGGATATGACGTCAAAGAAAGAAAATACCCAAGAAAACTCAAAGAAAAGAAAGTCAAATGGAGAAAAGACTCCTCCCAAAAGAAAAGGGCGTCATTCCTCCCGAAAAAATCAAAATTTAAACTTTCCGCTTCACCAAAAAGAAAACCTATGAAGAACCAACACAACCCCCTCTCATACCACCAATCTTCCACTCCAAAAACCTTACATCCCCTCTCCTTGAATGATTGTGGCTAGATCAACTTCACGCTCACCTAAAAGGTAACGATTTGATTCTCGATCAAGCCTATGACGATAAACGATACATGACTGGCGTTCTAAGTGATTAATAATATAATAGAATAGGAAACCCTAAACACTTTGAGTGATTTGAGTGACCACCATGAGAGGATCGCCTAGTCATGTAGCCAAGATCAAAGATCAAAAGCATACTCCTAAAGATTACAATCCTTCCTTTTCAAGGAACAAGTACTTTACTTTCCTAAAACCCCTTAGTAAAAAGTTCCGCCTTAAAATTATTTTATCTTTAACCATGTTGAAAATCGAGTTTGCTTGAGGACAAGCAAAGTTCTAAGTGTGGGATACTTGATATCGCGTAAAAAGTCACGTTTTTACTACCGATATCTCTCTCATTCTGGAACGATTCTTGGCACTTTAACTCAAAACATTACAAATCAATAGTATTATGCCAAGATGGTCAAAACAAGGTTGCAGGATAAAAATCAAGCAAAACGGATGAAAAACGAAGATTTCACACACGTTTGAAGATTCAAGACATCAAGACGATATTTCAAGAAAAAAGAGCCCATCACCAACATCCACCTTACTCAAGATGTTCGTTTTCAAATTACAAATCCAACAGAAGAAGAATTAACAAAAACGGACGAAGAATGAAGATTCTACGCACTCCGGAAGATCCAAATGATTCGTATGACACATCTAAAGTTCAGAGACATATTTTTAGGATTTCTTTTCATCAAAAGCTTTGTTTTTGAATTACGAATCCAACACAAAAAGAATCAACGCAAACGGATGCATAATGAAGAAAACACGTACGAATCGAAAAACGAGGCAACAGGCAGCGGACTGGTGCGGGTAGCAGCCAGCCGCTGCCGGCCAGCCACCAGGCCGCCGCCGGCCAGCCACCAGGCCGCCGCCGGCTGCCACCTGGCCACCGCCGGCTGCCACCCACCCGCACGGTTCGCGCTTTTCTGTCCTTTCGTGTACCCGGTGCTAGACCTTTACGTGTTTTTCCGTACCCGGTGCACCACCTTTTTCGTACCCGGTGCCACCACCTTTTCCACCTTTTGCTATTGTGAGCTTCCACTTACTAAAATGCACCAAAACTCTCCTATAAGTAGGAAGCATGAGGCTCATTTGCAAAAACACACCAAGGCACTAGGACACCAACTTACCTAGGCACTTTCACACTTTCTTTCTCTAGCTTCTAGCTTTTCTTCCTTTCTTTATTTTAAATTAGTATTAGGCTAGTTAAAATAGAAGCAAGGAACGTGCTTGTAGTCCTTGGTGAGGAACGTATTTGTAATCTTTGGTGTACGCTTGGAGCAACTCTTATTAATTCAAGCCTATTCCTTCTCGCATATTAATCTCGGTTATTTCTATCCTTATCTATCTTGATTAAATATGTATACTTTAATTATGCTAGAGATAGTTTGTGCCATGATTAGCGAGTAGATTACTATTGTATTTGTTGTGATGTAGTTAGCATATGTAATTGTGGGATGACTTTAATTGCGTCGTGAAATAATATATGACGGCCCCTATTCGACTGTCTACTTGGTATGGTGCTGGAAATGCTTTCGAGCAAAGTATAAACGCATGGAAGCCGGTAACGACCGAAGGTAGTTGTATTATGGATCGACGTTAAAATGGAAATTTTATGAACGGATTTACCTTATGATTTTAAACCTAAAACTTACATTCGCCTTTCGATTAACAAACGTGATTGTAACCTTGTAAAGAGGAGTCGCGAACCTTACTACTTGGTCAATAGTTATCTGTGTAAAACTATGGTTTTAATTGTAACGTCATGCGAGCATCATAAAATTCAATGTGATTACGTGGAATTTCCATGAGTATTGTACACTTGAAATCACAATGTACTTATCATGTAAACATCGTGAAGCAATTGAATTCACAATGGAAACATTGGTAAACGATTAAATACATTGTGAACTACCATAGCATTTTCCGACATGGTCTGGGTTTAACTTTATGCAAAAAGCCTTCAGCATTTTAATTAGCGTTTTAATTAGTTTAGATTAGATTAGGTAGGCTATAGGCTAAATAACCATTTACGAAAACCTAGGGATTTGTTAATTGTATTGAGAAAGGCAAGTTTAAAATCCAACTTAAACCGATACTTTTCCTTAACCTATGAAATTTAAAGTAAGGTACGCAAGAAACCTCAACACTTTCCTTCGCTTACCATGCTTAAACTTCATTAATAGGAATTGATCAACTAAGTCCGAATGTATTTGCTAAGTTAATTGTCTGCTAAATGTATAGTCTTTATGGTATTAAGAACGGTTAGATTTGTTGTAGACTTGCTACTCTATTCCTTCGCCCACGAGCAAATGTGTTCAATAACAAGGGCCACTGACTCCCTCACAGGAGAGTGTGGAGAGTTGAGCATTGTCTGTCTGATCAGAATCATGACACCGTGGTTCCTCGTGACATATTAGTTGATAACCGACTAATAGGGAATCTATCGGTTATACCATAAACTACCAAATCTAGTGAACATTCCAAATTTAGTAAACATTTTCCCTACAAGTCATCGTCCCACATTATAAGCTAATGAACTCACAACAAATACTCCTTTTATTATCTAATTTACCATTATCTTTTATTCGCTTTATTTAGTTTACTTAATTAACTGAACCAAAAACCCCCAACGTACTCTTTTAAAATCTTTACTAGAAAAGAAAGGTTGATTGGATCACCACTGTTTAATTTCTCGGATCCAGAACTTATAATACGTACCATTCGACGAGAAAAGAAGCAATCCGCACTTAGACAAGCAATGGTTGAATGCATCACTCTCACTGACAACAGTAAACCCTCAATCGAAGGAAGAGGAGGATCAATTTTCTACCCTGAAACCCCTGGTCAATCTTTCGATCTTAAACACCACATCATCCAACTAATCCAAAACCACTGTCAATTCCATAGATTACCAAGTGATGATCCCAACTCTCACCTCGACAAGTTCATATCTCTTTCAAATTCCTACAAACAAAACGGAATTAGCCAAGACACAATCCGCTTGTATCTTTTCCCTTATTCGCTCACTCATCATGCGCAAACATGGTTTGAAGGTTTAGAGACCGGCTCTATCCCTTCATGGACGGTAATGGCGACAAAGTTTCTAACCAAATACTTTCCGCCTTCTAAACAAACCAAACTTCGAAATGACATCATGAATATCCGACAAGCTTTTGATGAGTCATTATACACTGCATGGGAACGATTCAAAGGAGCCTTGAAGAAGTGCCCCAATCACCGTCTCGACAAATCCGCGCAATTGTGTACCTTCTACAATGGTTTAGACCCTAACCACCGAACCACCCTCGACGCTGCCGCACAAGGAAGCTTCATGGAAAAGACCGACGAGGAAGGATGGAACCTGATAGAGAACATGACTATGTATCACCATGATTGGAACTCTGGAGATCACTCAACATCTTCAGCACCTATCGCTGCATCGAATCCAGTTCCAGTTGAAATACTTAAAGTATTAACGGAGAAAATGGACTCACTTGTCAAACAGTTTGTAGAACTCAAGAAACAACAGCACCAAGTACACCAAGTACAAGTCTGTCAACATTGCACCAACCCGCAACCATCTGGTGAATACCAAGTGGAATACGAAGAAGCAGATGGCACAATCTACTATGCTCAGTTTCCCGCTCGACCACAGAATTTTCCACCCGGTTTCAACCAAAACAATAACCAACCTAGAGGACCTCCATTCCCACAAAGAACTAACCAACCATACCAACCCCGATACCCACCTAGATACCCACAACAATCACAACCTTCTTATAACCAACCCCTCGCACTTCCTGCACCCACTTCCGATATAAACCAAACCGCTGTACAACCTGCAAAGACAAATGCCCCAGCTTCAAGTTCATATGATGCCTTAACCCAATTCATGCAAGGTCAATACCTACTCAACCAAAAGACGTCCGCTAGACAAGATCAAGCCGACCTCTTTATGAGAAACCAATTGGCCGTGCTAAAGAATTTGGAAGCCCAAATTGGACAACTGGCACAACGTCTTGATAACAGACCATGAGGAAGTTTGTCTAGCAACACGGTTCACAACCCACATGTTGAGGAAGCAAAGCAACTCACTACCACAAAGGAAGCAGCCACTCCATCTCCTGCTACTGTACGAGTAAAGGAAGAACCAAAGATCAAGATACCAGCTGTGGAAACCACTCCGACCATGAACAAAGAGGTTAAAATCCCTTATCCCGCTAGACTTAAAGCCCAACCTAAGAAATTATCATCCTTTAAGGTAGATGGAAAATTCCTTGATACCATGTCTAGAGTTCCCGGTCGTAATAAATATATCAGGAAATTGCTATCCACTAAGGATAAACTGCCCGAAGTAAACAACATTCCCCTTAGTTCTGAAACATCAGCCCTACTTAAGAATAGCCTTCTCGAAAAACTAGGAGACACCGGTAGATTCACACTCCCTTGTTCTATTTACCAATCCGGAGATATCAGCGCTTTAGCCGACCTAGGAATTAGCATTAGCCTTATGCCCTACTCCCTGTTTAAGAGGCTAGAACTTGAAAATTTGAAACCCACTAAGATGACTGTCCAGCTAGATGACCAATCTGTTAGATACCCAAAAGGAATAGCTGAGAACGTCTTGGTTCAAGTTAACAAATTCTTCTTTCCAACGGATTTCATGGTAATGGATATCCACGAGGACATAAACATCCCGATTATCCTTGGAAGACCATTTATGAACACAGCCAGAGCAGTGATTGATGTGTATAACCATACGATTGTTCTACGAGCACATGGTGAAAGCATCACTTACAAGATCGACCAACTGGACTGTACACCAGAACAAGAAGAATGCCACGCTATATCAATAGGCCGAATTTTTCCGATGACGAATCAGACCCCGAAGAAGAACGATGCTTCACTCGACCAACAACCTTGATCTACGACACTGAAACAAACCGAGACGAGGACGAGGAGTATCAAGACGCTGAGGAAGAAGAAGAATCCGAGGAGGACGAATCAGAACCTAAGGAAGAAGAGGAAGAACCCGCCGAGGAAGATGAAAGAACGGAAGAAATGGAGGAGGATGAAGATCAAATTGATTCACCACAGATGGCTGAAGTCAAAAGAATACAAGACTGCAAAGACTACACTTCATCAGAAGAATCCTTTGATTATGGAGCCATCCACCAAGAGCTTAGATCCACTCATCTCAAAAGAATGGGAAATATTCTCGAATCTTATCTCGATCCATCGAAGCCCTTTACCAGAACCCGACTCCGAGACATAGATACTTTTGAAGAAGAACTCCGAACATCACAGCACCCTGACCTGTATGCTAAACTCCTACAAAGAATTTCTGCATATAAGGCACGACAACCAGGAAGCTTTGCTGAAGAAAACCTTCAAAACACCATCACGGAAGTCAGAACCATCAAAGTCAACAGTACTCAACCTTTCAACAATGCACCGTTAGACGAAGAATTCCACCAATTCCCAGACTCGCGAGATGAAGATTCCGACTACCAGAGTGTCGAATTTAATGGCGATTTTATTGACGTCACTATCGATGAACGCTCTATTCCAAAAACTCCTCATGCTCCACCAAATTCACCCGTCATCACAACTGAAAGATTAGAGATCCCCCTTATCGACACTTACGAAGAGATGATTGACCTGATTGATGAAAATGACGATGTACGCATCATTGTGGAGGCTATCAAAGAGTCAACCAATGAATACAACACCGCTCAGAGATACCTGATTAGGAAAATTGAACGAGAATACGATTCATATCTCGCCAATTATGGAGAACCAGTACCCCAGACTTTGCTCAGACATATCCAAGAATTCTCCGATTCCCTTCAAGAACAAGTCATCAGAGAAGCTCAACAGCCAGAAAGACCAGACTACCCAATGGGAGAAATCGAGTTGCAACAACCAAAGACAAATATACCAAAAAGTATATTGTGCCTTAGCCAGATCAGCTTTTCCCTACTCATCAAGTCAGAAGGCTATACTTGCATCAATGAGAACTCATCTTGAAAGAGCTACTAGAAATCCACATAATTATGCTGACATAAGAATGGTGGGAGATCTTAGAACCCTTCTAGATCTCATCGAAACTGGAGAACATCTCAAAACTCCAGAAAACTTCAGGATCGTCATTCACTCCACTATTGGTTATCACGTTGAACTAATAGTTGATGAACTGAATCAAGCAGCATTCGAAGAAAACACTCGTGACATTCCAACACGTTATTGGCACATGTCACCAGTCAACTTAGCATCTTATGTAATAGATCGACTGCGTGGAATGTATGAGGAAGACGATGTAGAAATCGACGCTTACCGCAACGGATACCGCAAAATATTCAGCAAGTTAATCTACATTTTCACAGACTCAGATTTTCCCTTCAACCGCGAACAACATCAACTCATCAGACAAGTATGCCAAGCAACCCGATCTTTTCGAGGAGATCCATTGGCCAATGATTTTGAAGAAGTGATGACTGAATTCATGGCTTTAATAACCTCAATAGGTCAAAACTACCCACAGCGTGAAATTGTTCAAACTCACACATGAACTCGAATCGATCCTAATGGACCAGTCACAAGGGCAGTTTGATACATCAGCTATGGGATGGCAATCCTCGACAGATTAGCCACTGATCACTTCAAGAGCTTCAGGATGGAATCCACCACTCCACCAACTCTCATTACCGACATGATAGAACAGTTTCTGCGATACTTTTCTCCACGATACGCCCTACCTAGGAACCACAGTGACCACTCTAGCACCACGGACACATCCAGCATCATCTAAAGAAGAAAGGACTAAGTCGAGCTCTCGACTTAAAAAGAGCGCTTCTCGGGAGGCAACCCGTGTTTTTACATTTATGCAATTTTACTTTCCAAGAAGTGATGAAATCTCCGACTATCTTTCACACTGGGATCGTACGAAACATGCTCTAGCCTGCAAGGAAGCATCAACACCCAAAGAATCATAGATCCGAAATGTTCACACCTACGAGACCAATCACAAGAAGACTTGATCAAGAATGCACCAAGGAAGACGGAATCCGACACATGCAACCCAAGGAACACTGCAGCCACCGGGGAGTACTTCTATACCGTCTCTTTCATTTGTTTAAATATACCATATCCATTATGCTTATCACTAAGTGTGGGATTCAAACCCAAAACACACTGCTAAAAGAATACGTCTTAGATGTTTAAATTCCTAAGTGTGGGATTTTCACCCCAGTTAGAGCTTAGATAAACATCGAGGACGATGTTTCTTTAAGTGTGGGATAGCAGTAGTTACACTACTGTCAGATGGGTAATGGTATATGCTTGATTCTAAAATCGCTGCTCTTTATAAGACCATCCTTCTCCAAAAAAGTAAACAAAATTTTCAAAATTGAGTTAAAAATGTGTTGAAAATGAAAAATTTTAGACGAAGAATGATTTACTTTGGGAAGAAGGACAAATAAAATACAGATTCTTCTGAAAAAATTAGTTTAGTAATCCCATAAAGAGCATCGCATGACTAAGCACACAACAACCCAACTTTCGATTCGTGAGGTATCTTGAGCCATATGAAAAGCATTCACTTTTAATGCTTCACTTTTTCGATTCTTGAGTGTGCCGATGTATGCGTTTAGAATCAGAACTTGCTCTTGTTATGCATTTCGAGTCCGAACTGGTGATAAAAAAGGAGATCGAATCACATCATTCTTAAACCCATCCATACACCCGAAAATAAATACGTTACCCCTTACCTACTCAAAAGCATCCTTCAAACTTCATAAAAAGTTCCAAAGATGAAAGAAGAGAAGTCACAAGGATATGACGTCAAAGAAAGAAAATACCCAAGAAAACTCAAAGAAAAGAAAGTCAAATGGAGAAAAGACTCCTCCCAAAAGAAAAGGGCGTCATTCCTCCCGAAAAAATCAAAATTTCAACTTTCTGCTTCACCAAAAAGAAAACCTATGAAGAACCAACACAACCCCCTCTCATACCACCAACCTTCCACTCCAAAAACCTTACATCCCCTCTCTTTGAATGATTGTGGCTAGATCAACTTCACGCTCACCTAAAAGGTAACGATTTGATTCTCGATCAAGCCTATGACGATAAACGATACATGACTGGCGTTCTGAGTGATTAATAATATAATAGAATAGGAAACCCTAAACACTTTGAGCGATTTGAGTGACCACCTTGAGAGGATCGCCTAGTCATGTAGCCAAGATCAAAGATCAAAAGCATGCTCCTAAAGATTACAATCCTTCCTTTTCAAGGAACAAGTACTTTACTTTCCCAAAACCCCTTAGTAAAAAGTTCCGCCTTAAAATTATTTTATCTTTAACCATGTTGAAAATCGAGTTTGCTTGAGGACAAGCAAAGTTCTAAGTGTGGGATACTTGATATCGCATAAAAAGTCACGTTTTTACTACCGATATCTCTCTTATTCTGGAACGATTCTTGGCACTTTAACTCAAAAACATTCCAAATCAATAGTATTATGCCATGATGGTCAAAACAAGGTTGCACGATAAAAATCTAGCAAAACGGATGAAAAACGAAGATTTCACACACGTTTGAAGATTCTGGACATCAAGACGAGATTTCAAGAAAAAAGAGCCCATCACCAACATCCACCTAACTCAAGATGTTCGTTTTCAAATTACTTATCCAATAGAAGAACAATCAACAAAAGCGGACGAAGAATGAAGATTGTACGCACTCCGGAAGATCCAAATGATTCGTATGACACATCTAAAGTTCAGAGACATATTTTTAGGATTTCTTTTCATCAAAAGATTTGTTTTTGAATTATGAATCCAACGCAAAAAGAATCAACGCAAACGGATGCATAACGAAGAAAACACGCACGAATCGAGAAACGAGGCAACAGGCAGCGAGCTGGTGCGGGTAGCAGCCAGCCGCTGCCGGCCAGCCACCAGGCCACCGCCGGCCAGCCACCAGGCCGCCGCCGGCTTCCACCCACCTGCACGGTTCACGCTTTTCTGTCCTTTCGTGTACCCGGTGCTAGACCTTTACGTGTTTTTCCGTACCCGGTGCACCACCTTTTCCACCTTTTTCGTACCCGGTTCCACCACCTTTTCTACCTTTTGCTATTGTGAGCTTCCACTTGCTAAAATGCACCAAAACTCTCCTATAAGTAGGAGGCATGAGGCTCATTTGCAAAAACACACCAAGGCACTAGGACACCAACTTACCTAGGCACTTTCACACTTTCTTTCTCTAGCTTCTAGCTTTTCTTCCTTTCTTTATTTTAAATTAGTATTAGGCTAGTTAAAATAGAAGCAAGGAACGTGCTTGTAGTCCTTGGTGAGGAACGTATTTGTAATCTTTGGTGTACGCTTGGAGAAACTCTTATTAATTCAAGCCTATTCCTTCTCGCATATTAATCTCGGTTATTTCTATCCTTATCTATCTTGATTAAATATGTATACTTTAATTATGCTAGAGATAGTTTGTGCCGTGATTAGCGAGTAGATTACTATTGTATTTGTTGTGATGTAGTTAACATACGTAATTGTGGGATGACTTTAATTGCGTCGTGAAATAATATGATGGCCCCTATTCGACTGTCTACTTGGTATAGTGCTGGAAATGCTTTCGAGAAAAGTACAATCGCATGGAAGCCGGTAACGACCGAAGGTAGTTGTATTATGGATCGCCGTTAAAATGGAAACTTTAGGATTTACCTTATGATTTTAAACCTAAAACTTACATTCGCCTTTCGATTAACAAACGTGATTGTAACCTTGTAAAGAGGAGTCGCGAACCTTACTACTTGGTCAATAGTTATCTGTGTAAAACTCTGGTTTTAATTGTAACGTCATGCGAGCATCATAAAATTCAATGTGATTACGTGGAATTGCCATGAGTATTGTACACTTGAAATCACAATGTACTTATCATGTAAACATCGTGAAGCAATTGAATTCACAATGGAAACATCGGTAAACGATTAAATACATTGTGAACTACCATAGCATTTTCCGACATGGTCTGGGTTTAACTTTATGCAAAAAGCCGTCAGCATTTTAATTAGCATTTTAATAAGTTTAGATTAGATTAGGTAGGATATAGGCTAAATAACCATTTTCGAAAACCTAGGGATTTGTTAATTGAATTGAGAAAGGCAAGTTTAAAATCCAACTTAAACCGATACTTTTCCTTAACTTATGAAATTTAAAGTAAGGTACGCAAGAAACCTCAACACTTTCCTTCGCTTACCATGCTTAAACTTCATTAATAGGAATTGATCAACTAAGTCCGAACGTATTTGCTAAGTTAATTGTCTGCTAAATGTATAGTCTTTATGGTATTAAGAACGGTTAGACTTGTTGTAGACTTGCTACCCTATTCCTTCGGCCACGAGCAAATGTGTTCAATAACAAGGGCCACTGACTCCCTCACAGGAGAGTGTGGAGAGTTGAGCATTGTCTGTCTGATCAGAATCATGACACCGTGGTTCCTCGTGACATATTAGTTGATAACCGACTAATAGGGAATCTATCGGTTATACCATAAACTACCAAATCTAGTGAACATTCCAAATTTAGTAAACATTTTCCCTACAAGTCATCGTCCCACATTATAAGCTAATGAACTCACAACAAATACTCCTTTTATTATCTAATTTACCATTATCTTTTATTCGCTTTATTTAGTTTACTTAATTAACTGAACCAAAAACTCCCAACGCACTCTTTTAAAATCTTTACTAGAAAAGAAAAGTTGATTGGATTATCTCCGTTTCAATTCAGTTTCTCTTTAAGAACGACTCTAGGTCATACTTACTATCTACTTGCCTTTGGTTCAGTATTAGTAAGTCACACTTAGACCACAGTAAATACAAATTTAATGCACCCACCGATCGTGGTCCGAGCACCGTCTTCATACGACGCTTCGGGTAGCATCAGATACCATACTGCTGCAGTACCCGCATGAATTGAGTATTGCAGAAATACGTGCCACGATCACTAATTATAGCTCTAGGAGTTCCAAATCGACTGAACAGCTTTTTGAGGAACTGGGTTACTACTTTTGCATCATTGGTCGGGAAAGCTTGAGCTTCGGCCCACCTGGAGACGTAGTCAACTGCGACTAAGATGTACTCTTTGCCGTTAGACTTAGGGAATGGTACCATAAAATCTAATCACCAGATATCAAAGATCTCCATGGCCTAGAAATTAGTAAGTGGCATTTCGTTTTGGGCTTAGATACTGCCTTGCCTTTGGCAGATATCACACCGTCTTACCAGGTCGCAAGCGTCTCAGAATATGGTTGGCCAATAAAAGCCAACATCGTAAACCTTTTGTGCAGTAATTTTGTTGCCATGGTGTCCTCCAGTAGGTCCGTGGTGGCTCTGGTGTAGAATTTGTTCTGCCTCCTTCCTATCGATGCATCTTCGAATAAGTTGATCGGGACAAACCTTAAAGAGGTAAGGATCGTTCCAATAATAGTTCTTGACATCGCGGAAGAATTTTCGTTTATGAGAAGTTGGCATTCCTTTTGGTATGATGTTTCCTACCAAATAATTGGCGAAGTCGGCATACCAAGGGTTGCGTTTGAACTGTGATCCTTGTTGGTAGCCTCCTACAGTCATGAGTTGTTCTTCGGGGAACCGATCTTGTATATCTTTTTCGTGCAACTTCTCCATTGCTGGATTTTCCAATCGGCTGAGATGATCGGCCGTGACGTTTTCTGCTCCTTTCTTATCTTTAATCTCAATATCAAATTCTTGTAGGAGTAGAATCCATCGTAGAAGGCGCGGTTTAGCATCTTGCTTCTTGAAAAGGTATTTCAAAGCGGAGTGATCTATGTAGACAATAGTTTTGGACAGGATTAGATAGGAACGAAATTTATCAAAAGCAAATACTACCGCAAGAAGCTCCTTTTCTGTAGTAGTGTTGTTCTCTTGAGCATCTGTGAGCGTTTTGCTGGCGTAGTATATTGGCTGAAAGTGTTTCTCCTTCCGCTGTCCCAGTACAGCTCTAACGGCGAAATCACTGGCGTCGCACATGATTTCAAATGGAAGGCTCCAGTCGGGGGCAACCATGATCGGTGCATGTACAAGCCGATCCTTCAGATAGTTAAAAGCTTTGAGACATTCATCTGTAAAGTCGAACGGAGTATCTTTTTTGAGAAGATGAGTCATAAGTCGAGAGACCTTAGAGAAATCCTTAATAAAGCGACGGTAGAATCCAGCATGACCTAGAAAACTTCGGATGGCTTTCACAGAAGTGGGGGGTGGAAGTTTTGAGATCGTTTCAACTTTTGCTTTGTCAACTTCAATTCCAGACTTTGAAATGCGGTGTCCATGACATTTCTCCCAATTTAGAACTAGGTTTGATTCTTCACATCGAGCAAGCATCCTATCCAAGTTAGAAAGAAAAGTGGTGAAAGAATCCCCAAAAACTGAGAAATCATTCATGAACACTTCCATGCATTGTTCAATCATGTCGTGGAAGATTGCTACAATGCATCTTTGAAAAGTCGCAGGTGCATTACATAAACCAAAAGGCATACGTCGGTAAGCAAATGTTCCGTAGGGACAAGTGAACGTCATCTTTTCTTGGTCCTTCGGATCGAGAGGTATCTAAAAAAAGACCGAGAAGCCATCAAGGAAGCAGTAGAATTCGTTCCCTGACAGTCTTTCGAGCATCTGATCAATGAATGTGATGCTGCCTGAAACGTCGTATGAAGACGGTGCTCAGACCGCGATCGGTTTGTTTTAAATTTGTATTTGCTGGGGTCTAAGTGTGACTTACTAATACTGAACCAAAGGCTAGTAGATGGTAAGTATGACCTAGAGTCGTTCTTAAAAAGAAACTGAATTGAAACGGAGGTGATCCAATCAACCTTTCTTTTCTAGTAAGGTTTTAAAAGAGTGCGTTGGGGGTTTTTGGTTCAGTTAATTAAGTAAACTAAATAAAGCGAATAAAAGATAATGCTAAATCAGATAATAAAACGAGTATTTGTTGTGAGTTCATTAGCTTATAATGTGGGACGATGACTTGTAGGGAAAATGTTTACTAAATTTAGAATGTTCACTAGACTTGGTAGTTTATGGTATAACCGATAGATTCCCTATTAGTCGGTTATCGACTAATATGTCACGAGGAACCACGGTGTCATGATTCTGATCAGACGGACAATGCTCAACTCTCCACACTCTCCTGTAGGGAGTCAGTGGCCCTTGTTATTAAACACATTTGCTCGTGAGCGAAGGAATAGAGTAGCAAGTCTACAACAAGTCTAACCGTTCTTAATACCATAAAGACTATAAATTTAGCAGACAATTAACTTAGCAAATACGTTCGGACTTAGTTGATCAATTCCTATTAATGAAGTTTAAGCATGGTAAGCGAAGGAAAGTGTTGAGGTTTCTTGCGTACCTTACTTTAAATTTCATAGGTTAAGGAAAAGTATCGATTTAAGTTGGATTTTAAACTTGCCTTTCTCAATACAATTAACAAATCCCTAGGTTTTTGTAAATGGTTATTTAGCCTATAGCCTACCTAATCTAATTTAAACTAACTAATCTAATTAAAACGCTAATTAAAATGCTGACGGCTTTTTGCATAAAGTTAAACCCAGACCATGTCGGAAAATGCTATGGTAGTCCACAATGTATTTAATCGTTTACCGATGTTTCCATTGTGAATTCAATTGCTTCGCGATGTTTACATGATAAGTACATTGTGATTTCAAGTGTACAATACTCATGGCAATTCCACGTAATCACATTGCATTTTATGATGCTCACATGACGTTACAATTAAAACCAGAGTTTTACACAGATAACTATTGACCAAGTAGTAAGGTTCGCGACTCCTCTTTACAATGTTACAATCATGTTTGTTAATCGAAAGGCGAATGTAAGTTTTAGGTTTAAAATCATAAGGTAAATCCTAAAGTTTCCATCTTAACGGCGATCCATAATACAACTACCTTCGGTCGTTACCGGCTTCCATGCGTTTGTACTTTTCTCGAAAGCATTTCCAGCACTATACCAAGTAGACAGTCGAATAGGGGCCATCATATTATTTCACGACGCAATTAAAGTCATCCCACAATTACGTATGTTAACTACATCACAACAAATACAATAGTAATCTACTCGCTAATCATGGCACAAACTATCTCTAGCATAATTAAAGTATACATATTTAATCAAGATAGATAAGGACAGAAATAACCGAGATTAATATGCGAGAAGGAATAGACTTGAATTAATAGAAGTTGCTCCAAGCGTATACCAAAGATTACAAATACGTTCCTCACCAAGGACTACAAGCACGTTCCTTGCTTCTATTTTAACTAGCCTATTTACTAATTTAAAATAAAGAAAGAAAGAAAAGCTAGAAGCTAGAGAAAGAAAGTGTGAAAGTGCCTAGGTATGTTGGTGTCCTAGTGCCTTGGTGTGTTTTTGCATGTGACACCCCCAATTTCGGTCAACGCGATTAACGCACGATTAGCGGAAGCATTAGTATGTGCGGGGGGTGCTGACGTTAACGTTGAACATCATGCCAGATCAGAGCTTATGATTATTGCTGAACCGTAAATTAAGATGCCATTTATGAAAATAGTTGGTTTACAAAGAACTACGACTTTTCAAGTCGTAGAAATAGTATTAGTTATACAAAATAAATCCTTGTTTGTCCCAAAATGTGGCATCCTAATTCGTCATGGGTCGCCTAACTCTGTAAGTATGCGTTCTTACTTGTGCTGTGAATTACCTGAAAAACATAGTAAAAAGTTAACAAAATTGTTGAGTGAATTCACAGGTTTTATGTTTATAAAGTGGTTTGTTAAACCATGTTCGTTTACGAGTTTTTGACATGTGAGTCAAACAAGTTTCGTTCATAAAGGTTTGTAGGAAAGCAAATATCCTATCGTAGTAGTTCGTACAAGGGCCTATAAGTATCCACATATAGTTCTCAATCATAAAATGAAATCATCCATATACTCAGTAACACATAGGCACCAAAGCAATTATGAACAATTATTGCATGTTATAGCAAGACGGTTTGTTAAGTTTTTCACCCCAAGTTTTAAAAGCAATAAAACAGTAGAAAGTGGGGCTGTGAACTCACTGTGGTTCACTCGGTATGAATGCTAGCAGCCGACAGATAATTGCCCAAAGTATGTTAACCTATATACAATAAATGTATTAACATAAGTACGTTTGATTTGTTTAATCAACTTATGTTAACAGTTTGTTTGTTTGAAGAAATTGTTGATTTCTTAATAATGTAAGTCGTTGAATTCGTTGGTGACTTTGTGTTGAAATATGGTTATTATTTCTCACATCGTATACTTTGTCAAGTGTATATACACGTATGTAGTCGTATATATAATTGGATGTCGTTTTGTTCCCTTTGTACATATACTTGTTCTATATATGTATACTTGTGCAAATATACTTATGGTATATTATTAAGTCATACGTTTGTTAAACGTATATCTCATTTGTATAAGAACATGTAATGTTCACTTGTTGTAAGTATATATATATATATAAATATATAATCATATTCGTTCGTTGTTATACACACACACACACACACACACACACACACACATATATATATATATATATATATATATATATATATATATATATATATATATATATATAAAGTTTATAAGTAACATTTATGTCGTAACTTTATAAAAATGTATCATTCAATCTCGGTTAAAGTTTGCGTTTATGTTTTAAAGTTTTATGGCCCATTGGGCTCAACCCAAATCATGCGGCCCTTTAATAAAACTTTACCCATTGGGCTAGGCCCATTACTTAGCCCATTATAAGTGGTTATTACTGCCCTTGATAACTCGTTATTACTGCCCTTGATAACTCATTATTACTGCCCTTTATAACGCGTTATTACTGCCCTTTATAACTCGTTATTGCTTCACCTTTATAACTCTTTATTACTACCCTTTATAACTCGTTATTGTTGCCCTTTATAACTCGTTATTACTGCCCTTTTAACGTTTTTCGATCTATTTTCGGGCCTGTTTTCGGAGGTCAAAAGTTATCACACGATTCCAAAAATTTTACACGGTTTTCCCACATATGTCACCTACTTCTAGTATCGTTTTCATGATTTTTAGACATCCACAATATTTTTAAAACAATCGTGATCAGGCCTGTCCAGAAACTCATTTTTCTTAACTAAACTTTACGAATCGGTTACTAGATCAGAATCTGTGCATTTTCAAGTGAAGTGTTCTTCATGAAAGTTGTTCTTACATAAATACGAAGATTTTCCAAGTGGTCTCAAGTGTTTTCGTTACTCGTACGATTTTATACAATTTTTATACCGAGATGTTAAAAATTGTCCAAAATTTATATGTCACTAAGGTTATGTTTTACCTAGTTTTTGTTAAGTTTTCATACATGATCTTTCAAGATATGAACTTATAACATGTTTAAGAGTTAAAAACAAACAAGATTAGTGAAAGTTTAAGTGTTCTTACAAAGTAGTTTAATGAAGGAATCAAAGGAGGTGATGATGATGATGATGTTGTTGTTTGTTCCTTGCTCTTGATCTTCTCCCTTTTTGTAGATGATTTAATGATGATGATATTGGTGGTTTTTGGTTCCTGATCTTGTTGTTTTGCTCTGCCGATTGATTCACAGAGGAGAGGAAAGAAAAGTTTGGTAGCTCAATTTTCTGAGTTAGTGATCAAGTGAGGAGGGAGTATGTATCTGTTTAAATGTCAAAGGGAGGCATGGCTCGGTACGAGTTGTGTCTCCTAGATATTTTAGTTTGTGTTAATATTGTAGGTTTTTAATCCGTTAGTTTCGTGTACGGGTCCAATTGTGTGTCAATTTTCGTTCAAATTTCTTAATTGTAATTTGAGGTAATTCCCCAAATACTTTATTATGAATAACGAAAATAATACTTTTATTATTTTCGATCTTTGGGTACATTTTAAAAATTGACGCAGTTTTGTACGATACATTTTAAATAAAATGTATAATGTTTTTATATTATAATAATAATATAAATTTAATAATATTCTTAATTAATAATTTCATATTATTAATTAAACGTTTACCAACGATTGCATTTATTTTTATCGGTTTCATTCCGATAAGTTTGTACGCAATTATAATTAATTACGAAATATGTAATACTTTTTGTACAAAAGTGTTGGGTTCGCTAGGCTTATATCACATCAGTAGTTTTTGTTTAAACTTTTGTCAGGAAACTAGCATAAAATACACGTGTTTACTGTATTAATTGTACTTAAATTTGCGGGGTGTCACATTGCAAATGAGCCTCATGCCTCCTATTTATAGGAGAGTTTTGGTGCATTTTAGCAAGTGGAAGCTCACAATAGCAAAAGGTGGAAAAGATGGTGGCACCGGGTATGAAAAAGTTGGAAAAGGTGGTGCACCGGGTACGGAAAAACACGTAAAGGTCTAGCACCGGGTACACGAAAGGACAAAAAAGCGCGATCCATGCGGGTGGGTGGCAGCCGGCGGTGGCCAGGTGGCAGCCGGCGGCGGCCTGATGAAATGATCTTTGCGTGTAGCTTCATTCAGTTTCCGATAGTCGATACACACCCTCCAACCATTGACGGTTCGTGTTGGAATCAATTCATTGTTTTTATTAGCGATGACCGTCATGCCTCCTTTCTTTGGGACGACTTGAACTGGGCTAACCCATTGGGAATCCGAGATAGGGTAGATCAAACCAGCATCCAGGAGTTTGATAACCTCCTTTTTAACCACGTCTTGGATCTTCGGGTTGACTCTCCTTTGCCTTTGAACTGATGGTCTGAAGTCGTTTTCCTTTAAGATTTTTTGCGTGCAGTAGTTTGGACTAATCCCTTGTATGTCAGAGATCTTCCAAGCAATCGCCTTCTTGTGTGACTTTAGAACCTGTACCAGCCTTGCTTTCTCTTCAGGCTTCAATTCTTTAGATATGATAACTGGTAAGTGCGAAGTGCCTTCAAGAAAAGCATATTCGAGCTGTGGGGGAAGTTCCTTTAGTTCCAATTCGGGTGGTTCTTTAGTAGAGGGTTTCATCCTAGCAATTTCGTCTCTTTTAAGCTCATCATATGTTGTTTGATAGTCTGACTCCATTGCAGGTGATTCCGGAATATCGGCTGATGCTATCTCAACCCATTCTGTATTGTTGGACAACTCATCTTTTCTCAGCTCATATTTTACTCGGGAAGATTGAGAGATTGCATTTTCTTCAGTGATTATTTCTTTTCCTTCGTCGGTTGTTGCAAATCTCTGGAATTGAGCTGATGAAGACTCGCTGATGGTGATTTCTGGATTAAGATTTTCACAACTTTCAGATAGTTGCGAGGCAGGTGTTTTAAGCATTGACTCCATGTCTTCAAGAGTCTTCAGAATTTCTTCCCTTGAGAGAGACGAATGATTCACTTCAGAAGTCGGGTTCCTTCGTAGTAGAGTGACAGGAATGCCATATCCAAGCTGAGTAGTTATGATGGAGTTGAACTGCGGCTCAGATTTCTTTAAAGGAAATAGTAACTCTCCAGATGCATTGGAACAATCCGAGATAGCAAAGCATAGACCCGCACCTTCTTCACAGAGTATTCTTGAAGTAATGACAGTATTGGGAAGGGGGTTGATGCTGCTTACTGTGAGGATCTCTTCCAAGGGTTCTTCAATTATTCCTGCATAGAATCTACCAAACCAAGATCTTCTCCCATAGGTTGTTTCATTAGTTTATCAACATTGAAGGTGACCTCTTCAGTTCCAACTCGGAGTTTTAAAGATTTTTCATTTACGTCAATGACGGCCTTGGCAGTGTTTAGGAAAGGTCTGCCAAGGATGAGTGGAACCTAGGTGTCCTCTTCAATATCCATAACAACGAAATCAACTGGGAAGACGAATTTGTCAACACGGTCCATAATATCTTCAGCAATTCCTCAGGGGAGTTTAACTGATCTATCTGCTAATTGGATGGTCATACGGGTAGGCAAGAGTTCGTTTAATCCTAGTTTCCTATAAAGCGAGAATGGCATGAGGTTTACACTAGCTCCTAAGTCAGCTAAGGCGTTACTTATTTGAACATCCTGAAGATAACAAGGAATAGTGAAACGGCCGGTATCTCCAAGCTTAGGGGGTAGTCCTTATTGCATAATTAGAGAGCACTCTGCATCTAAAGGCAAGTTAACTATCTGTCTAAGTTTTTCTTTGTTGGATATCAGTTCCTTAAAGAATTTAGCACAACTGGGCATTTCTACTAAAATATCTAATAATCTAACGTTTAGGTGTAGGCTTTTGAATATTTCTAGGTATTTTCCAAACTGAGTTTCTTGTTTCTCTTTCTTAAGCCTACCATGGAAGGGTTAGAGACTTCTGGGGCTTTAGAAGGTTCTGGCTCAGGAGAAGCGACAGGGGTGTCAACTTGTACCGAGTCAGTAAAAGTAGAAGGTTCATTTGAAGGAATATCTATGGTTTTCTCATTCTTAGTCTCTTTTCCTCCTCTAGTGACTACAAGAATGTCGTCATACTCGTAGGATGAGTGATAGACATAATTATAAATCGCTTCCCCCCTTTGCTTCTCCTCAAATTTTAAAAACAACCTTTTAACATTATCCTCCATGTTTTGAATTAAATCATTTGAAATCCTGAGCAAATAGTCATTTTGTTTTTGAAAATCAACAATTCGTTTGTTTGTATTATTTTGCTCAACCATGAAGTTATTGAAAATCGTATTGTTTAGACGAGAAGTCAATTGGGTAGGAGTAGAGAGAACTAAAGATTGAGATGAAGGTAGTGTGGTTAACCGTTGAACGAATGGTTTAGAATGAAAGGGTTGGTCAGGGTTTCTACCAGTGGTATCAAGAATTTCTTTGTTGGCCTGTATGTTGCATGGGTTTAGAAGATTCTTGCAAGTCCTTGACAACTTTGGAGATGGATTCGAGTTGAGTTTTCAAGGTATCCAAGGCTTGATCTGAAGTATTCCATTTTTCTGAAGTGGATTCATCTGGCTCCAAGTCATGATGGTGCATCGTTATCGTCTCAATCAATTTCCAAGCTTCGTCTGAAGTATCTTGCATGAAGTTTCCGGATGAAGCAACGTCGAGGGTTTGTTGGTGCTGAGGATTTAAGCTACTGTAGAACGTGCAGACCAGATTCGTTTCAACCAACTGATGATTTTGACATCTTCCGATAAGATTCTTAAATCGTTCCCAAGCCTTGCTTAATGATTCATTAGTCTCCTGACGGAAGTTAGAAATGTCGGCTTTAAGCTTGGTTTGCATGGAAGGAGGGAAGTACTTAGATAGAAACTTAGTAGCCATCTCCTCCCATGTATGAATCGAATTGGGTTCGAAATCATAAAACCAGGTTAAGGCTCGAGAGGATAGAGAATAAGGAAACAGATGGAGTCGAAGAAGGTCCCTGTTGGTTCCTATTAGCTCGAAAGAGTCGGTAAGGTTAATGAATTTATTGAGATGAGCGTTTGGATTCTCAACCGAAAGACCATGAAACTGACACTCAGATTTAATCATTTTTATGTAGTGAGGCTTAATTTCAAGGGTTTCGTTTGTTTGCACTACGATCGGTCCTACTCGTCCCTCTAGCAGTGGTTTGATTGATGAGGCGAGCGTGATACGGTTCGTCATAACTCGTAGGGTAGAAATTAGGGGTACGGAAAGGAAATCTAATTTAATCTAAACTATTAACCTAATTAACCTAAAGATAAAGCAGGTAACTTCCGGATGATATTGATCTTCCGAAAGGATCTCTAAATAACTAAAATAATTAAATTCCTAAATCCGGTCGTTGTAGTCCCCGGCAGCGGCGCCAAAAACTTGTCGCAGCCCCAGCGGTCGATCGGATTTTACTCCGGTCGTTTAACCGTCCGGCAAGGGCTTACGGCAGTGGGTTTTATATTTATAATGCAGGGAATCCTAAGTTTTAATACACTTAAAACCTAAAGGGCAGTAAGCGGTACGTATGACTCAGGTGTCGTTCTCAAACTACAACGGGCATGGGATCTTAGGGGGATTAACTATCTTTTGTAATTTAGGTGGGATTTTAAAACTTTTTGATAGGTTGGTTTGGTTTTCTAATCTAATTACTAAAATTAAAAACTAAATTAAAGGAGGGGTTTATACGGAGAACGCAGAGAAATCAAGATAAGGAATATGTTTGCTGCAATTTCAACAATGTTATTTGGGTGGATAGTTATGGGGGATAAAGCTACTAGGTGCGATGACTAATCCGGTGAGGTCATAGAAGCTTAATTGGTAATAAAGTATTATGCCAACAACGCTTTTCCGTTATACCAATTACGAGTCCAGATTACTCACTAGATATTCCTATATTTCTTAATGAGCTACAGCTACGATCCTACTATATACCTAACGTAGAGTTGTCCGCAATCAGATATATAATATGTCACAGGGATAGCAGTTATAGAATGTCCAGTACACCGGAAGTTCTCCCAAATGCACAGACCAATTCAGCTGACAACTATCCTCTAATCCAGGTCTCCATTTACAGACATCCAGAGGACGTTAGTATCATGGCATGAATTGTTCATTGAACAATAACATGAACAGGATTTAACCCGCGGAACCGGTTGGGATAATCTGTCTAGCGGTCGGCTGAATTGTTCATCATTAATCATACAATCATCAAAATTATTACATGCATGTTAACCTATCTATATTACGTTTATCATGTTTATGAAAATCTAATTAGCAGGGCAGTGATAGTGGTTATGTATGTCTAGCATGCAGTACCTAAGCAACAATCAAACAAGAACATGCAATAAGATGGAACACTAGCATCACAATAACCGACCTAATAACTAAATCATGAGTATCCCAGAAGTTGTCCCAAAGATACGCAACAAACAAGCATAAACCTAATCTATCTCTAATCCTATGCTTCGTGTCCCTCGGATATGTTTCAATCAAGGGAACAGCGACCATGTTGAGTTCATTGATCATCATACACAGAATAGTTGGCAATCCTACTTCTAGTAATGGGCCCAATTCTAGGGAGGAGGATACAAACCACAACATAAGTTGGACAGATAAACGGGTAGAGGTTCAGCTTATAAGTTCACAAACAGTTTAAATTTACACAGACAGAGTAACAGCATGTTTACAATTGGGATCATTATTTCTACAACGGATTGTGCCCACGACTTTCATAGTTTCCACGTTCCGTACTACACACATTCGTGATGTTTCCGGCGCTATACAAATGAAAGCCGTATAACGTTACCTCCGTTGTTTCATAATGGTGTCACCCCAATTGCATATTAATTAATAACTATCCTAACATTGCATACATCACAACAAACATTGATTTACCTAGCCTAGCATAATTCTAGCATTCATTCCTAAGCAGGCATAATAAGAAAGCATAATTAAAAGAATAAATACGAGAGATTGTATTAAACCTAAATAAGAGAGTAATACAGAAAAATCTTCGCAAATCTTAAGTCTCGGAGTAACTCCGTACAAAAGCTACTAAGAGCTTCTACATCTAACCTACTAATTCTCCTCTAACTCCTAAGAGTAGTGCTAGAGAGAGAATGCTAAATTACCTACTAATTCTCCTCTAACTCCTAAGAGTAGTGCTAGAGAGAGAATGCTAAACTAATTAGAGAAATGAGATGAGAGGTGTGTGAAAATGAGAAATGGAAGCCTCTATTTATAGGAGAATGGAGGTAGCCATGGAACAAGTCTTGAAGTATTGAATACAAGCATCAAAGCAGCATACGGGGAAAGCGAACCAAGGGGGGGGGGGGGTCATACGGTACCTTCCTAGAGCAAACCCCCCGTATACGGCACCCTAAGGTCCATATACGGCACCTAGGGTACCGTATACGGTACCTAGGTGGCCAGGGGGGGGGTTGGTGCTCCATTTGCTGTATACTGACTTCTCGGTTGCTTGGTTCGTCCGTATCTTCTTCGTTTGGAGTCCGTTTGGCTTGATTCTTCCGCCGTTGGATTCGTTTTTCCGTTACGATTCTAATGAAACTAAGTTTGCCAAATTTGGAAGTGTTTGAATTTTGCGTGTTCCGGATGACGATCGACGAGCTTTTAGACTGTGCATATTCTCTGTCTTTCGTCCGTTTCTTCTGATTCTTTCACCTCCGGTCTTGGATTTTCCTAAAGAATCATAAAATATGAATTAAGCTCTATTTCTATAAGGATATTAAGAACGGATATTTTAAGGTGATTATTTTTACCTCGGTTTGCGTGTTATTTGGACATTTTAATCGATTTTTGTAGCAATGTCTATATTTAGACTACCTTGGTGATTTTTGGTAAATAATGATGGTTTTGAAGTGTTTTCACCAAAGAATAGTCCAAAAAGTATGGAAATATGTCCTTAAAAACATGACTTTTTGGGTCACATCAGTGGCACACCCAGAACTAAGCCTTTTTTGGTTATATAATTCATTTTCCGAAAGTTCAAGTGTGTCATTCTCCTATGCCATAAAATAGAGTCAGCTTCTGAAGCTTGGATAATAAACATGTAGACTCCATTGAAGTAATCGGAGCACCCATGTTGATAGCATAGATGTCCTTCTTCCTTGGTGCCCTCATTAATATCCAATCTTCGAGAATAACAAATCCCGGTTTCAGGACTAAGGCTTCCTTTTCATTGAAATGAACAGGATGACCTTTATCGCAGACTTGGGATACACTCACTAAGTTGTGAGTTAGTTGTTCAACATAATTCACATCTTCAAGAGTCAAAGTTCTATTCGAAACTTTTCCTTTCCCTGTATTTAATCCTCCTTTGTCACCAGCGAAGTTTACTCGCTGTTTCAATCCACCTTTGAAGTCCATCAGTAGACTTCTTTCACCTGTAATGTGTCTCGAGTATCCACTGTCTACATACCACCAGCTATCCTTGTTCACAGTCTGCTCCTACACATGACAAGTTGTACACAGTTAGTTTTCGAGAGGGACCTAAGCCATTACGGTCTTGGGTTGTCCCTTATCATCAACAATCTGAACTTCTTTAAAGTAACCATAACTATTCCCATCGGGAGTCTTGATGACTCACACATTCTTACACCCATACACAATCCTTTTCCATTTCCACTTTCTCATTCTAGAAATTCTCTTACCTTATAGTCTAGGATTATTGTAATTAATCTACGAATGAGTATAGAGGCTAGAACGAATGTTAGGAGGTTTGAAGATTCATCTTTGTACTTGTAAACGAGTTGTCAATCATAATAATACGCTGTTGCACATTTATTTCCGGGTGATATCTAAACCTTTATCATACTTGCTTTATTCCATATTTTAATTATGTGTTATTGCTTGGTATGTGATATATTTGTTGCCATGAATTGCGAGTAGTTTATTAATTAATGATATAGATAATTATAAGTAAGGATGACATTATATAATTAATGTACGACAATCGTAAAGAGATATGATGACCCCTATTCGACTGTTTATCCGATATAGTACTGGAAACGCTTTAAGGCGAAGTACAAATGTATGGAAGTCGGTAAACGACCGAAGGTAGTTATATCTCTAGAATCAGCTCTGGTTTAATAGTTGGAATTCCGAAAGGGTAATACAACTTCACAACTAACTGGTATATCCTACGAAAGTCAAAACACTATAAAATGATGTTCCTAAAATACGTTAAGATAAAATAGGAATTAGTAACCCTTGTAGCGTTAAGACTTTATGAATTCAAGTTTAATTTATGGATTACCCTTTCTGGTTATCCATGTGACTGCAACCTAGTAATTAGGACCTGATCAACCTTAATTATGGTAAGTAGTTATCTGTGCCCATGACATGCAATAAGTAAGATACATTAAAACCACTTGTTGTATATATTAGGTTTACATTTATGAACTGCTTTACATTTAGTTAGATAGAGTGTCACTTTCACTGTCAATTACTCTTGACCGCATGTTGATGTGAGAAACCGTGGAACTACTACGTAAAGTACATTGTCTATCATTGAAAGGCATGGTCCGCATGTGAAACACGTTTTAACAAACTGCGAATAATCCGGGGATGTATAACTGTTTGAAAAGGAGAGATTTGAATCATAAGTCGAAGTAACTAAAGCTTAAATGAATGATAACAGGACTTCGGAATAAGATTAAAGTCGTAATGACCTAGAATCCTTAAAACATCAAGTCTTACAAAATCGGCGGTCTAGACTTACGAAGTTATTAATATATGTGCTAATCGAGCAGTTAACTATTTTTAGGAGTTAAGAAAGGTCGGACCTATGAGACGATACGCTACTGATTCATTAACCTTGGTATAAAACCAAAATAGGTTGCTTATTTTTCAACTAGATAAGTATTGGAAGTTTGCGTATTGCTCCGATCGGAATCATGATAAACTAGTTTCTAGTGATATGCCAATGGGAAATTGAGTTGGTTGGGTTCTAGAGTTTACGCCTAGTAGTTTGGTTGCCACATTAGTATCATCCCTATTTATTTTGTCATCCCGAAATATTAAGAAAGGTCGGACCTACAATCACATATTTATCTTTATCTGCTTTCCTGTACTTTAAGTTCCTGCATTTTAATTACTTGTCTTTAGTTTAAAACCCCCAAACCTACCTACTTTGTTCCATCCTAGATACTTCCCTACCAAAAGTGCCAACTTTAATTGCCCACATGTTTGGATTCATAGAACGATCTTAGGTTATACTTACCGCTTACTAACCAGAGTAGGTAGTACATATAATTTAAGCCCCGCTAAATATAAATTTAAAACCCCTGCTGCGCCCGCATCACTCTCAGAAATCACAATGGCCGGTTGAGAGTGCAACACAGGTCAAACTCAGTTCGCAGAGTAGAACTCAGTTCGCAGGTCAAACTCGGTTTGCAAGGCAGACTCAGTTCGCAGGACAGACTCAGTTCGCAAAATCTCAGTTCGCTAACTCAGTTTGGTTCGTGGACTCGGTTCGCTTCGTAACTCAGTTCGCAGAATCGGCTGAAAACCCTAAAAATGAAAATTTTAGGTTTTTGAACGTCCAAATACAAAGATTTCAGATTTAAACTAACCTAAAAACTTCTAGAGACTGATTTTAATCGTTTTTAAGCCAAAGATAACGTACAAACAACCCTAAATCAACCGTTATTACCCGAATAACCTCGAACCTACGCGTATCAGGCCGTAGGCTCTGATACCAATTGTAAGTTCGTATGTATTAGGATCAATAACGAGGTTATCTTTAGATATTAAGGTGCGGAATCCCTTAATACTAGTTTACGGATTGTAAACGGTTTGTTTCACAAGTATTAGTGAAATCGATTACTATTTAGCTTTGTATTGATTAAAACTAACGTTAATCTATCAATACCTAGCTCTTAGAATGCTTAGAATAGCTCTGGTAACTCAAGAAATTCGTCTGGGTATTATGGCAAAAGTTAATTAGGTTTAAACCTAATTTTATATATATACTCGACTCGGCTCGCAGGTTATGGGCTCTGCGAACCTACTCGGTTCGCAGCCCAACTTGGCCCAGCGAACTGACTCAGCTCGCCTCGCATATCTGCCCTGCAAACCCAACTCAGTTTGCACCGCATGTGTCCAATCAAACTTCGTCAACATTTTTCAGCATTTAACATTTAACTCTAAAATGTTTACCAACCAATATTTTCATTACAATTCAAAATCAATTTACAAACTTGATTACAATAATCTCTAGTACTATTACAAGATAGATCTGTTGTCACAATAACATGTCCCAACATACTCTCTCCCCAGTCTTCTCTTTATTGCTTTTGCAATAAGTCCCCCCTTGCAAAGATTCCTCTTCCAAGTAACATAGATTCTTCGAATTTTTCCTCCCACGAAGAACTAGTCGATCTCCTTTGTAAGCTTTGCAAGTATCTTTTCTTCCAACATAATGGTAACCACGAGATGTCAAAACTCCAAGTGAAAGTATATATTTCTTGTAGCACCCGGAATATACTTCACTTTCAAAGTGGTTCTCACACTACCATCATGAAGCTTGAAGCGCATACGTCCAACAGCTTCAACATTCATTTTCTCTTTGTTACCAACTTTGATCGCACCCCCAAATTATGATGCGGAAGCGATTTGGGTCGGGGCAAGACTAATCAAATATCAACAGTGTAAAATATATAATGAACGACTCTATATGCGTCGTTTACAGTATATTGATATTATAAAAGTTTTACACTGTTATAATAGTTTACAAAAGCTCGAGATTTAATTAAAGAGATTCTATGGCATAACTAATTATACAAATTATAGTAATGCATGACAATCTCCTTATGTTTGCATGAGACTCGAGCTAATGGGCATCCTGAATGAGCAGACCTACTGCTGCTGCGAACCTGAGAATACACGCTAAAAGGTCAGCTAAAAGCTGGTGAGCTCACAAATTTAATGATAGAGTATAATGTATGAACCACAAGATTTTAATGTAACGATTTGCAATTAAGCAAATAAGTAAATGATAAATGATGTATATAACTACCATGAGCACATACTCTGAGCTTAACTGATGTGTCGGGATCACAATTAAGTGCCTGAGCGAGGGTGCCTCTATGCGTGTGCCTAATCAACACACGTATGAACAAATGATAATGCGTCCGTTTGACCAGTCAGTGCTTGCTGACCCGGACGGGGATTGTCAATCCCATATGGTACACACTAACATTCACGCTACTACGTATTACCAAACTATGTTGTGGAGGACTTTAAATTGATTAGTAAAAATAAGTCATGCAATATTTGATTTCGATTGTACTTGTGTTCAAATGTAAATAAATCGAGCAATAAATCACACCCCTGATGTAAAAACAGTAAAATAGAAGCTATGAGACTCACCTGAGTCTGACGAGATGCTAACAAGCAATAATGATGGTATACAAGAGGAATGATGTCATATCCAATGACTGAAACCTGCTGGGCGTATTAAACGGGCAAGGTTTTAAATGATTAGATATCTCAACAGATCATCTATGCCAGTTGTTCCCTTAACCAGTTATGTCCAATGATTAGATTTGATTGATTGTGATTGGAAAACATGTACGGCCCGTTGGTGCGTTCAAATAATAACTCTAAAGTATTATTGAAATGATATACTTATAAAGTATATTTGAAGTGTTTAAATGTCGTATCGTATAAGTATTGGTGTCACGCAAGTTTAACATTTTGTGGGAGGAACTAGTTGTAAGCCCGCTATTCGAGAAAATGGGGTAAGGGCGAAGCCCTCGAATGACGGGGGTCCGGGGGCAGCGCCCCTGGTTAGTGGAGTCCCAGGGGTGGCAACCCCTGGCGGGGTCCAAGGGGCAGAGCCCCTGGCTGGGGTCGAGGTAAGATTAGGTGACAAAATCTTAGTTCGGAGTAAGATTAGGTGACAAAATCTTAGTTCAAACACATGATTAAAATCTCTATTTTTACACGATACCCGATTGGCGGAGGTTCATACCCGATCAGTTTGCAAGATCACAGCAGAACGGCTGAGAATGATTACCCAATCGGCTGGAGTAGTGATCCCGATCGGCTGGATGAGCATAGCCGAACGGCTGGGAGGAAACTCACCCGATCGGCTGGTTTCACATAATTGATCGGCTAGATGGAGTTACCCGATCGGCTGGAGAATAGCCGATCGGCTATGAAGTCGTTTCAGGTCTGTTCCAGGTCTGTTCGTGAAATAATCCGCAAAAACATGTTCTAACCCTAGTTTTCGGACATAATAAGTTGTTGGAACGCAAAAGCATGATTATGTATGTATTTCAAACATGTAATTTCAAAGAAAAAGTGAATGAATCCTTAAAATTAAAATAGGAACCGTAAGGACGATGATGATGAACACGATGGTGATGATGCTACATGATGAAGATAAAGAAGATGATGAAGGTGGTGCTGCGCTGCTGCTACTGCTGATTGTTGTTATTGTTGTTGTTTGAAGGTGAGCAGAAAGAGAGCGAGATTGATGATGACGAAGTGAAGAAATGAAATGGAAGGTAAAGGGTGTGTTTGGTGTAGTCGACTGGCTCCAATTATTGGAGTTGGTTGGCTCCCATTCGTAGTACAAAATACCCGTGTTTTTGTACCCGATCGTAGAGTAGTATAATGTTTTCAAATGGTAAATTTCTAAAAATGAAATCGTATATACTTTTAATCGAAATATTTTATAAAAATACTTTTAGTGAGATATAAAAATATATCTTTGTTTTAAGTTTAGATGACGGACCTGGTTCGAATGGTTTCGTCGCTTTTGAGTGAATTCGAATAAAACGGCATATGTTTTATTTTCATCCAAATAAATAATAATTATTATTTTGAATAATAATACATTATTTATAAGTTTTGCCAGGAATGTTTTGATTTGTACGATACGAAATACTTTATATATTATCAAAATAATATATAATAATTAATGAGTGTATTAAATAATAATTCTATATTACTTAATACTTGTGTTCACCAACGCCCGTATATATCAATCGAAATTTGACCGATTTTGATAATGCACGGTTAAATTTAATCGCGTACTGATATATATATTCAACAATATACATATTGATACATACAATTAGCCTAGCACAGAACTATTTACATGTATTAATAAAATGATTAGGACCTAATAACTGGTCCTAATTTGATGGGTGTCACAAATAATTTCACTCCACTCAAGAAACTACTAGTGCCAGTCATTCTTCTTTAATTATCACATAACACTTAAAGCACATCTTCAAGTGTCAAAGTAGTCCTCCCTGTTAACATAGTCTGCACAAACGGTTTGTATGACCTAGGTAATGATGACATTAACAATAAAGCATGTTCTTCATCCTTCATAACCTCATCCACGTTAGACAACTAACACACCAACTGATTAAAAGAATTAATATGATCATGCAATTTACCTCCTTCTTCGAATTTCAACGACTACAAATCCATCTTCATATATAGCCGATTCGTTAGTGACTTGGATGCATAAATACTCGTGAGCTTGTCACATATATCTTTTGGCGTGTTCTCCTTCAAAACACTGTATTTGATCTCGGGAGCAAGTGCCAACCTAATTGTACTTGAAGCTTTCTTCTGCATTATCTTCCAAATATCGTCTTTCATCACTTCCGGTCGTGTCTCTAACAAAGCTTCATCAATACCCTGTAGAACCAACACATCTTCTACAGTCATCTTCCAAACCATGAAATCCATCTTTCCATCGAATATCGGGATCGAAAACTATGACGTATCCTACCCATCTTTCACAACAAAACAACCTTACAGCAATAAAAAAAAATCAACTAACAATTGCTCTGAATAATAACAAACTAAAACACCGAATCTGTCTAGAAAACTTCGAAAACTGATAACTCACTGTAGAAATTTCCGATCAAAATTTCCTTTGGTCAATATGTAGAACAACGTGACTTGAACCTACTATCCAAAAATCGCGATGATCTAACGGTTAACGAACTCGTGATGTTCGTTTATCCAAAGCTGCGCAAAAAGGGATGAAAATCCGGCAGCTAACTTCGACACATGATTTCTCTTAAACTATATATTCAATCAAGAATCCCACGGTCAAACGTTAGATCTGTGTTGGCACCTACAGTCCAAATTTCACAGAGATCCAACGGTTAACAAACTCAGATAGTCAATTATACTTATACTGCGCAGAAAGTGACGAACATAGAAAAATGAATTTTTTGCATATTGGCTTCCTACGGGTTGTATGATTTCTTTAACAAACCTAGCTCTGATATCACTTTGTTATAATCAATCGCCAACAAGAGATCATACAACCAATAAATAGACGGGAAAAAAAAACACAACAATTTAGGTGGTTCACCTCCTCAAGGTTAATCAACAACGAAATACTTCACTAAAACTTTAATAACAAGTTTTCTCTCACAAGTTTTTCTCTCCTCTCTACCAAATTATGTACCCTAACATATCTCTCTATATATATAGGTAAACATAACTCTAACTCTAATTTGATTCAAAATCAAATTCTTTAGATAACTCCTATTAAAATAGGCAACACAATTTGAGTCAAATACTAACAGTTTTGACTTTTTGAGTCTTTTTTTTATCAACTTTGACCATAAATAATTTTGTTTGTGTTATATAATACTTTGTGCAGAATATATGAATGGATTGGATTTTAAATGTATTTTTATTGGAATAATTTTTTATAAAGTAATATATAACACAAACAAAGATATTTAAGGTCAAAGTTGAAAAATAAAGACTTTCAAATATGATTCAGGACACTTAATTTGGGACGTAGAGAGTATATCTTTACATGTAAATATGTAATTGGTAAAGATATTACACTTGGAGTAATAAGCTCCACTAAAATCATCGCTAACAAGAAGTTTGTTAAAGCGGTTTTTAATTAAATTATTTAAAGCTTCTAAAGTAAAATTTTTTAATTTATATACTTAATTGATAAAATATCCTTTTAGGTACATTAAATCATTTAAATGTACAAATTAATAAGTTGATAGAATGAAAGATTTAAGAAATATATAATTTTATAATCTCTTTCATTGTTTAATTTATATCTTTTAATCGTTTTAATTACAAAAAAAATTTGTTGTTGGAGCAACATCTTTTTGAAAAAAGTTTATACATCATTTGTGTAAAAACAAACTTGAAAAAAGGCACTTGTTATGTATGCTTTAAGACTACTCCTAACAGTAACGCAGATTGACACATCATTTTTTATCAAATCAGCGTCATGTCATCAGTTTACAAACCTGACACAATACTGACAACAATGAATATAACTTCACTTTTTTGACCCCAAACATAATTTCCTTTATATAATTAGAATACAATATTAAATAATTTTTTGTTAAAATTTAAATAATTGTATAATTTATCATCTTATATTTTCAGCTAAAATAATCACAATAATTTCTTGAAAGTAAGATTGATCTATATAAATAAATTGAAAAGCTTTTGAAAACAAAATAAACAATGGCCAAATTGGCCCAAATTAAGGAGGCTTTGAGTCAAAAGTTAGGGCACCGGTTATTTGTTTTCTATTTCCCTACAACTACATAGAGGTGAACAAAAAAACCCGGTATTAAACTCTACCAGATTAAAATCCGAAAACCCAACCCAGTTAATATCCGGTTTGACCCTACCCGGTTCGGGTTTTCTAAGTACCTGACGGGTACGTAACCATGTAGGTTTTTTAGAATTCGAAATCGGGTTGAAGTCGGTTCGGATTGGAAAACCGATCAAAAACCCAAAAACCGGTCAAAACCCGGTTGAAAACCCGAAAAAACCCGGGTCGGGTTGATCAAAAACCCGGTTTGACTTCTTTGACTAAAAACCGGATAGGTTTCGGGTTTGGGTCGGGTTGGGCCCAACCCGATTTTTGTACACCTCTACAACTACATCATCTTCAGTTTATTATCTTCTTCATCTTCAGTCCATTAATATTCATCCCAAAAAAAAGAATTTTTTTAAAAACTCGCGAACCCCACATCTCTGTCTCCTCTCCCGTCGCTTATCCGACATTCCAAACCAACGCGACCAACCGATGAGGGCGTGCCAACGACGTCAGTTATGTCGATTGGAACCGACAGCCCAACTGACTAACCGTTGGAGCAGTCTAACATACCTTTATAAAAAAATTAATGTCACGATACTACTAAACTTAAAATTTAAAAAAAAAAGAACTAGTATTTAGAGCTAAACTAGTATAATCTGTCTGTCACTATAAGTGTTCATTATGAATGTGACATATTTTTAGAAAAATACAAAAATCCTTCGTAAATCAATAAGATTTCAACTTTTATTATTTAGATTTTTTTGTGTTATTGAAAATAAAATTAGATACTTAATTTAGACAAACAAAAATAAAATTGTAACTCTTTGATTGACACGAAGTAATAAGAGCATCTTCAATGATCAAATTTGAAAAGGTTTTTCTAAAAATGATGTAATAACTTTTTACAAATAAATAAAACTATTGAAATAACTTTAACTCTAAAAAAAGAACTTTCAAGTACACATAGATTATTAAAAATGCATTAAATCAACGTAGTAACTATAGCTTGATATATATAGAGAGATTTGCTAGAAAAATTGTACTATAATTTGAGAAGTTTTTTTCTAAAGCTTTTAGTAAATCTTTTTTAAATAATAATAAGCTTTAGAAAAAACTTTGCAAATTTGATCATTGGACATGCTATAGGTAGTACTATTATTGTCTCATCACAAGTGTTCACCTTTATTTTGAGTTGTTCCAAATAAGTATTCATTTTCATGTTTTAACCAATCGAAAGAAACTTTAGTTAAAATGAATACTTTGATTAGATTAAGACGGAGGAAGTAAGTAGCAATAACTCCCATTCAATTAAATAAACTTTTAATTTTGTAAATAAATTTGAGTATACACACGACACCATTGTATTAACTCCACAAATACCACGGTAAAACTCAAAACAAATTTGTCCTCAAAGAGATTGATGTATGCAGACTGCTCAACGACCACTTTTCACTATCAAATTAGGGTTATTTCTCCTTCTGTTTGGTATAGTCGTTATTTAGATTCTATATATAGGGGTCTATTGAAGATTTTTAACAAACTAGGCCCACTAAACATTGATCCAGTTTTATACAACGCTACGGTTAGGGGTGTAAATGAGTCGAGTCAGCTCGCGAGCTACTCGAGCTCGACTCATTAAAAGTTCGACTCGAGCCGATCCTAAACGAGCTCAAGTCCGAGTGTGAATATAGTTTAGAGCTCATTTAATAAACGAGCTCAAGCTCGAGCTTTATATATCAAGCTTGAATAAACTCGCGAACCTAAATGAGTTTTTCATAAATATACATTAATAATTTTATATATTTAATTTGTTGGGACATGTTATTGTGACAACAGATCTAGCTTGTAATAGTACTAGAGATTATTGTAATCAAGTTTGTAAATTGGTTTTGAATTGTAATGAAAATATTGGTTGGTAAACATTTTAGAGTTAAATGTTAAATGCTGAAAATTGTTGACTATGTTTGACCAATGATCTGCGACGCGAACTGAGTGAGTTCGCAGGGCAGGGCTGCGAAGCGAATCGAGTCGATTCGCTGGGTCAAGCTGGGCTACGAACCGAGTCGGTCCGCAGAGCCAAGAACCTGAGAACCGAGACGAGTATTTAAACAAATTAGGTTTGAAACCTAATTAACTTTTGCCATTTGATTAATTCAAACGAATTTGTATTTTCAGAGCTTTCAACATAGTCTAAAGGTTAGGTATTGATAGATTAATAATTGTTATAATCAATACAAGACATATTAGATTATTGATTTCACTAATACTTGTGAAACAACCCGTTTACGATTCGTAAACTAAGTATTAAGGGATTCCGCACCTTAATACCTAAAGATAACCTCGTTATCGATCCTAATACATACGGACTTACAATTGGTATCAGAGCCTACGGCTAGATACGCGTAGGTTCGAGGTTATTCGGATAATAACGGTTGATTTGGGGTTGTTAGTACGTGATTTGTTACGTAAAAACGCTCAAAATTAGTCTCTGGAAGCTTTTAGGTTCGTTTTACGTTCGAAATCTTAGGGTTTAGATGTTCAAAAAACCTAAAATTTTCGTTTTTAAGGTTTTCAGCCGATTCTGCGAACTGAGTTGCGAAGCGAACCGAGTTTGCGAACTGAACAAAGTTGGCGAACTGAGATTCCGCGAACTGAGTCTGTCCTTCGAACTGATTTCTCTTCTATGAACTGAGTTCAATCTGCGAACTGAGTTTGATCTGCAAACTGAGTTCTCCTCTGCAAACTGAGTTCTGGTCTGCGAACTAAGTTGGTTCTGCGAGTTGAGTTCCTGCGAACTGAACTTTCTGTTTATTTTTAATTTCTGGGATTCGCAAAAATGTCTGACATAAGTAAGATGATTGAGATGGAACATGAGGTTGGAAAATCTAATGTTCCACCTAAATTGCTCCGACTTGAAGACTACTATGGATGGAAAGATAGATTTGAATCACACTGTCGGTTCCATGATTTGTCTATTTGGATGTGCATCAAGAATAGATATACTGCACCTTCTGCTAAAGTTGGTAGTAAAACTGTGGCACTTACCTATACTCAAATGAGTGATGAAGAAAAGAAAGATTATCAAATTGAAAATAAAGCTCACTCATCAATTAAAATGAGTCTTCCAAAAGAAATCAACCATCAGTTGAAGTCTTTTCATACTGCTAAAGAGCTATGGGAAGCTCTAGAGAAAAGGTGTGATGGAAGTCCTCAAGTTAAGGCAGGTAGGTGTAATCTGTTAAAGAAACAAAATATAGTCTTGAAAGCTATGAAAGGTGAAGACCTTGATGCATATACCACCAGATATTACCATCTGTTAAGTGAGCTAGATGACCACGGCATTACCTATTCTAATACAGAGAAGACTGACAAGTTTTTTGAGGGTCTTCCTTCGAAGTGGGAAATGTATGGAGTTATGCTCAAGGATAACGATGAGCGTTATGCAGCTATGTCATTGGAGTAGTCAATTGATAAGCTCCGCGGATATGATTTCAGAAAGAAATCAAGAGATACTGATTCTGATCAGGTACAGGATCCTAGGCTTTATCATGGTACGAAATTTTAGGAATATAATTGGACTTAACAGTTCAATTAAGTTCAGTAAATTAAGGTACTAGTTAATAGTAAACTTAGATGTTAGATGATCGTGTGATCATAATACGTAGAAGTTTAAATTAACTAATGTTCGTAAGGTTAAGCTAAATGCCATTTATGTCATTTATAATTACAGATATGGCAGTTAGAGCTTTTGCACCTGGTCACAACATTTTGGTGAGTGTAGACACCAATGAGCGTGGTGCTGAGCGCTTCACTGAGATTCTGACATTTCTAGCACGATCAAGGAATTGATATGCCATTACTGAGTCACCACCATTATCTCAGAGCATACTGACCCAGTTTTGGGAGAATATTAAGTATGATGTTGCTGCTAACCCTCCTGTTGTCCGAACGAGGTTTAATCAACATCCAGTTGTTTTTTCTGCTGATAATATTCGACAGATTTTGCAATTAGGTACCGTCGAGCAGGAAGCTGGTCCATCTGCTTACTCTACTGATTTTATTGAGGGAGCTTTGGGCATAATGGGATATTCTGGTCCCAGACGAGGACGTCAGTTCATCAAGGCGTTCATTCTTGGGCAGTGGAGATTTCTATTCCACATTATTGTTACTATTTTTGGTAACAAGAAGGGCGGATATGATGAGCTTAGTCCTCAGCTATTTTCTGGGTTACTGTCACTGGTTTATAACAAACCATACAGTTTTTCTTCATATATCTTCAGCTCATTCATTGGTCAGATTACTGGAGCTGTTAGATCGAAGTTTCTGATTTATCCCAGATTCTGTATGTTGATCATTCGCCACTGCATTCCTGACATACCAGTAGTTGCTCCTGATCTATTTGTGGACAGGGTTAACTTGCGTACTTACAATGCATGTTTTCTTAATTCTTTGAGGCGTCCGGATGTTGTTAATCCAGAAGCGGTTGACTTATTTGGATATCTTTTGGATGGGAACTATGTGGCTCCGACCAATGTTGGTTGGATGGATGCATGAGCTCAAGCTCAACCACAACCACAGCCTCAACTTGCCGCTGAGCCTCAGGAACTACTTGAGGATGTTTTGATACAGGCTGGTCAGCAAGGACAACAAGTTATCCCTGAGATTGCAGCTCAGGTTGTGCAGGATGTACTGGGACATCAAGATGATGTTACCGATCCAGTACTTCAAGCTATTGAGGATTATCAACCTCAGGTACTTAATTTAGTACTTAAATATAATTATATTGAAAGATGATCGAGATTAATATCTAATCATCAAAGTTTAAATATTCTACATCACAGGATGATGCTGGCCCAGAGGTTGCTAGACCTGCGAGTATTTTGAGGCACACTAGACCGGATGCCGAGACATCTGGTAGTTTGGGTAAAGATGGTGCCTCTGCATCTGATTCTGATGATGAGGAAACTGATGATGATACTGATCCTCGACCCAGGTTTCCTATGGGTATTCCGGGCTTGATCAAGAAAGGATCAAGGGTATTCATGGATCCAGTCGACAAGGGCAAGAATAAAGCCGATGAGAAGGATCCTGATTATCATTTGATTGATGAGGATTCAGAGGACGATGAGAGTACACCTCTTGTGACATCACGCAGGAAGCGTATACGCTCTGCTACTACCCAATTAACTATTGGGGATTTGTCTCGTCCAGGTAACTTTTTATATTTTGAATTACTTGTAGTATGTTGTATATTTAACTCTAGAGACTGAGATAGATATTTTCTATAACAGTTGCTAGGGAACGACATCCTGCTCAGGCTAAACCTAAGAGGCAACGATTGACTTCTTCTGTGTCTGAAACCTCAGAGAAGGTTAGAGATACATATTATGTTAATATTGCTTACTTAATCAGAGATTGGGACAGATTAGTCTGTGATATTTACTGATTTAAGTTAATTTTAGGTGCCTACTTCTACTACTCCTACTTCCCGGTTTCCGACTAACAAGGATAGTCATGTTGTTGCGGCCTTGCTGAGCGATGCATTTGAACAGTTGGTTCAAGAAAAAGTACTATCTGCATCTGCACAGCTTGAGGTTCCGACTGCACAACCACCGGTGAAAGCTTCTGAACGGGTTTCCAATTTGGAATCTCTTGTTCAAACTCTTGAAGCTCAACATGTGACTCTTGCTAAAGCTCTTACGACTCAGGGTAAAGCTTATAATGATTTGCTAAAAGCACACAAGATGTTGCTTAGAGATGCTGAAGATACCCAGAGTAAGCTTGATCGTCTTGAGAGATTAGTTCTGAATCTATACAAGAACAAGCCGTCTCAGGGGGAGATACTGGCATACCATGAGTCATGCAAGGAGGATGAGCTAAGGAAGAAGCAAAGAAATGACAAAGATGATGATCCCAACGCTCAGAAAGATAGCAAGCCGGCTGGTCCTTCAAAGACTAGTGAGCAAGCTATGATTCAGGGGGAGTCTGAGTCTGTTGGTGCTGATGCTAGTGCAAGTGGAAGTGGAGCTGGTGAGAAGTAGTTATGTTTTGTATTTGAAACTGATATACTTTTGTAATCTTAGATTGATTGTAACATTATTTATAATCTTTGAAAGATTAATGTTTTGTAAGTATATAAGTTAATTTAATATAAGATTTAGACTTGTGATTTTACATATAACAAGTGAAAATTATATAAGATTTAGATTTGAGATGATCTATAACAAATTAAAATTATATAAGATTAATGATTAGATGTGATTATACGATTGAGATAAATAAAGAAAATTCTTAGATTGATTCAGGGAAATCAATGAAAGGATTTATATTATATTATCTAATTCGTGTTATTTAAAATGATTACAGAAAAGAATGTTGAAAGTGATTCTGATATTGAGATTATCGATGAGGTCGAAGTAGAAGTTGATTATGATCTAGAGGAAGGTGAATTTGTACCTCCTGAAGATTGGACTTCTATTACTAATGTTGGGTTAGTTTAAGGAGTTGATCTTGATGCTGATATTGATGAACATATCATAAACCCTTCAAATACAAAAGTGATTATTCAGGATGAAGAAGGAGAAAGAGTTATAGATTTGGATGAATATCTAAATGATTCAACTGATTCTGATTCTGAAAAAGATCTTCGTGATTGTCATAAAGATAATCCAATGTTTAAGCCTTTGGAGAAGAAGAAAAAGGTAAAGATTTCGATATCAGAAATTGATATTACTGGAAAATGCGTACCTAAGAAAGGTATAATTGGATGGTAGTATGACGCAAATCTGAAGCTTTTTGCAATCAAAAGATATGACGGAGTTCAATATTTTGAAAGAAAGCTTGCAGTCTTCAGTTCTTTACCAATATTTGAAATTCGAGACTTGGCTAGATTGGAGATGAAAACCCCAGTAATGATCCTTATGGAAGGTATGTCGAAAAGATAATCAAGACTAAGGGTTGGTCAATGAAATTTGAACGTATTAAGACAAGAGTCGGAAAGACTATCAAGTTGAAAGAAAGGAGTCAAAGAATAGGAAGACGAATGCGTAAAAAGATATATCCGGCAGTTAAATGCATACAACAGATACTGTTAAAGCTTATGCCTCAGGATATTCTGGGAAATATGAAGAGATGGCATGTAGAAGCTGGAACTGGTGAAGCTGTAATTTTTGAAGCTATTGATGAAGTGGAAGATGGTGAGAGAGAACTTTTGAGAGTTTATGATCATCGACACTTAGTGAATCTTTCCAAGAGTGATTTGTTGATGTTATACAAGAACAGGATCACTGCTACTGAAGAATGGGGAGATTTAGGAAGAGATTATCAGCTGATGGTTAAAACTTGCATTAAACTGAAAATGTATGTTGGAAGTAAAATTTACAAGTGAAGATCAAAGACTACTTGAAGACATATATGGTAGAGCTATTGTCAAGGGGGAGTCTGTTGGGACATGTTATTGTGACAACAGATCTAGCTTGTAATAGTACTAGAGATTATTGTAATCAAGTTTGTAAATGGGTTTTGAATTGTAATGAAAATATTGGTTGGTAAACATTTTAGAGTTAAATGTTAAATGCTAAAAAATGTTGACTATGTTTGACCAATGACCTACGATGCGAACTGAGTGATTTCGCAGGGCAGGGCTGCGAAGCGAATCGAGTCGATTCGCTGGGTCAAGCTGGGCTGCGAACCGAGTCGGTCCGCAGAGCCCAGAACCTGCGAACCGAGACGAGTATTTAAACAAATTAGGTTTGAAACCTAATTAACTTTTTCCATTTGATTAATTCGAACGAATTTGTGTTTCCAAAGCTTTCAACATAGTCTAAAGGTTAGGTATTGATAGATTAACAATTGTTATAATCAATACAAGACATATTAGATTATTGATTTCACTAATACTTGTGAAACAAACCGTTTACGATTCGTAAACTTAGTATTAAGGGATTCCGCACCTTAATACCTAAAGATAACCTCGTTATCGATCCTAATACATACGGACTTACATAATTTTAATATATAATTATATAAAACTACTAATATACCTATATAAATATTAATATAATTGCCATAAATTATAAATCTAACATTTACCAGGAAGTTGGTAAATTACTATTAAATGAATAGTAGTGAGCCAATAAAAATTTTACACCTAATTTTCTGATTCTTTTTCTTCAATGGGCGAGATGATCCGAGTGCGTTTTGTGGTGTTATTTAGTGATTTAAGTGGTGGTGGAGTGGTTTGTTATAAAGAGAAAAAGAGAGAAAGAATATGGAAGAGAGAGACTGAGTGGATGAAAGTGAGGGTGGGGAGGGGGAAATGGCAGATTTTTGGGGGGAAGGGAATCTCCCAATTTTAACCCCCGCGTTTGCGCTCCGTGCGGTGTTCGTTTCCCGATTGTTTAATCGTTTAAATAATTATTTTAAAATACGAATATTTATTAATGTTTTTGTTGAAGTATATCATCAAATACTTTTACTTGAGTTATAAAATATAACTTATTCTTGTTTCGATTGTTCGCGCGTTTATTATTTTATCGCGAAATCCTTGTTTGTACGATACGAATTTGAGTTGAAATATTATCTAAATAATATTTTGGATAAAATTGAGTTATTAAATAATGTCATATTATTTAATAAATTTGTTCACCAACGTCTGTATTAATTGTATCGAATTGCATTCGATTTGAAACTTGTACGATTCAATCAAATCGCATAGTTGTATATATTCATCAATATATATTCCAATACATTAATTATCCTAACACCGAACTAATTACATGTATTAACAATTGATTAGGCACTAATTACTAGTCCTAATTTGACGGGTGTCACATTCTCCCCTTGTTAGGAGAATTTCATCCCGAAATTTAGTTCAAAGTCGTGTTTGAAGTAGCTTAAGTGAATAACTGAGGGTACTTGAGTCGCATTTGGTCTTCCCGTTCCCAAGTGAATTCCGGCCCACGCTGCGAATTCCACCAGACCTTGACGATGGGAATACAACTTTGTTTGAGTTGTTTGACCTCACAGTCCATAATTTCCGCAGGTTCTTCAACAAAGTGAAGTTTGTCATCGACGCGAATCTCGTCGAGTGGAATAATGAGTGTCTCATCAGACAGGCATTTCTTCAAGTTAGAAATGTGAAAAGTGGGATGCACGCTGCTGATCTCGGGTGGCAGCTGCAATCGATATGCCACTGGGCCTATCCTCTAGAGGATCTCGAATGGTCCAATGTATCTGGGATTCAATTTCCCGCGTTTACCGAATCGGATAACACCTTTCCAAGGTGAAACTTTGAGTAGCACTCGATCTCCAACCTGGAACTCGAGTGGTTTGCGTCTCACGTCAACATAACTTTTCTGACGATCACGTGCAGCTTTGAATTTGTTTTGAATCTCGAAGATTTTCTCATTTGTTTCGTGAATGAGTTTAGGACCAGTGAGTTGACTGTCTCCCACTTCGGTCCAACAAATCGGTGAGCAGCACTTACGACCGTAGAGTGCCTCGAAAGGTGCAGCCTTAATGTTGGAGTGATAACTGTTGTTGTATGAAAACTCGCACAACGGTAGATGTTTTTCCCAGTTTACACCGAAGTCAACTACGCAAGCTCGTAGCATGTCTTCCAGTGTTTGAATTGTTCGTTCACTTTGGCCGTCGGTTTGGGGGTGGTATGCGGTACTCATATCAAGACGGGTACCCAATGATTTTTGGAGTGATTGCCAAAAGTGAGATGTGAAGCGACTATCCCTATCTGAGATAATCGAGATTGGAACACCGTGTCGAGAAACAATTTCTTTGATGTAGATTCGGGTAAGGCGTTCCATTTTATCAGTTTCCTTGATCGGAAGGAAATGGGCAGATTTTGTGAGACGATCGATGATCACCCAAATGGTATCGTAACCGCTCGATGACTTAGGAAGTTTGGTTATGAAATCCATGGCGATTTGTTCCCATTTCCATTCAGGGATTTCGGGTTGTTGGAGTAAACCAGAAGGTTTCTGATACTCAGCTTTGACTTTTGAGCAAGTAAGACACTTGGTAATGTATGTGGCAATTTCAGCTTTCATATTCGGCCACCAATAAAACTCCTTGATGCCGTGGTACATTTTATCGGATCCCGGGTGAATAGAATATTTGGAGTTGTGAGCTTCATCCATCACCAAGTTTCGCAAGTTTCTGAAACTAGGCAACCAGATTCGGTTAAAGAGGTACCTAACTCCATTAGGTTTGATTTCGAATTGTTTATCCATGCCTCACAAGGCTTCATTTCTGATGTTATCGGGTTTCAGAGCTTCGAGTTGAGCAGTGAGGATCTGAATGTTTAGATCGTTGTGAATAGTCATACTGAGAGCTCGGACTCGAAGTGGTTTCAATCGTTCCTTTCGACTGAGGGCATCGGCAACAACATTTGCCTTACTAGGATGGTATTTGATCTCGCAATCGTAATCGGTAAGCAACTCGACCCACCGACGTTGCCTCATATTGAGATCCTTCTGATCAAATATGTGTTGGAGACTTTTGTGGTCAGTAAAGATCGTGCACTTAGTGCCGTAGTGATAATGTCTCCAGATTTTAAGAGCAAAGACGACAGCTTTGAGTTCAAGATCGCGGGTGGTGTAGTTCTTTTCATGAATTTTGAGTTGTCGTGAAGCGTAAGCTATGACTTTGTCCCATTGCATCAATACGCAACCGAGACCTTGATGAGAAGCATCGCAATATACCACGAAGTCATCGGTGCCTTCGGGTAATGATAGAATCGGAGCACTGCAAATCTTTTGTTTCAGAAGTTGAAATGCTTACTCTTGTTTATCAGTCCAATCGAACTTTTTGTCTTTCTGAGTCAGTGTCGTGAGTGGTTGGGCTATTTTCGAGAAATTTTCAATGAAGCTCCGACAGTACCCCGTCAATCCCACGAATTGGCGTACCTCGGTCGGAGTGGTTGGCGATTGCCAGTCTTTCATAGCCTCGAATTTTGATGGCCATGGATTCCTTGACTATCGATGACATGTCCAAGGAATTGAATGGTTTGAATCCAGAACTCACACTTAGAGAATTTGGCATAAAGCTCCTCGTGCTTAAGTAGTACTAGGATGGTTATGAGGTGTTGCGCATGTTACAGTTCGTTGCGCGAGTAAATGAGAATGTCGTCAATGAAGACAATGAAAAACTTGTTGAGATATGGCTTGCACACCCGATTCATAAGATCCATGAATACAGCCGGTGCGTTGGTTAGACCGAATGGCATCACTTGAAATTCATAATGCTCATACCTGGTTCTGAAAGCGGATTTTGGAATATCGGAGTCGCTAACACATAGTTGGTGATAACCTGACCGGAGATCGATCTTTGAATAAAAACTCGACCCTTGTAGTTGGTCAAATAGGTCATCAATACGAGGAAGTGGATATTGATTCTTGACGGTCAACTTGTTCAACTCTCGGTAGTCGATACACATTCTGAATGAACCGTCTTTCTTTTTCACAAATAAGATCGGAGCTCCCCAAGGTGAAGAACTCGGCCTAATGAATCCTCTTTCCAGGAGTTCCTGTAATTGGTTGGACAACTCCTGAAGTTCGGATGGGGCTAAGCGGTATGGTGCTCGGGCCACAGGTGCGGCACCTGGCACGAGGTCGATTGAGAACTCAACCTGTCTTGGTGGTGGTAGACCAGGTAGTTCTTCGGGAAAGACTTCTGAAAAGTCTCGAACGATGGGCACATCCTCAAGTCGGTTCTCCTCCGACTTTTTCTCCATGATATGCGCGAGGATTGCTGGATAACCCTTTCTCAGAAATTTTCGGGTTTTCAAACAGGATATGATGTTGAGTCTCGTCCCACCGGTCTCCCCCTGTATGACCAAGGTTCTACCGACGGTGAGAGGAATACGAGCGATTTTATCATAACAAACGATTTCGGCGCGATGCTTGGACAACCAGTCCATACCTACGATGACGTCGAAACTTCCGATTTCAACAGGCATAAGGTCGATTGAGAAGGTCTCGTCGGATAGGTTTAAGGTGCAATTAGGTATCACACTATCGGTTTCTATGAGTTTACCATTTGCAAGTTCTACAGTGTACTTAACATCTAAAGCAATAGGTGTGATATCAAGTAGGGGGCAAAACTCATCAGAAATAAAGCTTCTATCGGCACCAGTATCAAACAGAATAGAAGCAGATAAGTTGTTGAGATGGAACATACCCGTGACCACATTCGGGTCCTGACGGGCATCCCCGGAGTTGAGTACGAACGCTCTTCCCCTTGCGTTGTTGTTGTTGTTCTTGTTCTTGTTTTTAGGACATTCATTTCTGAAGTGTCCCGCTTCCCCACACCCAAAGCAGGATTTGGGTTGGTTGGCATTGTTGTGAGGGGTGTTGTTGTTGAATTTGGGGGCTCGACAATCTCGGGTCAAGTGCCCGTACCTCCTGCAATTGTTGCAGGGAGTACTGCATGGACCGTCATGGTGGTAGTTGCACTTGGAACTGTATAGCCTGTCTCCAGTGTAGCTACGTTTGGGCTCAGAATTGGTAGTGTAAACTTGGATGGAATTGGATCTCTTGTTCTGGTTGTTGTGGTGTTCAGATGATTTGCGTTTGTTGTTGTTGGAGGAGGATGTGTTGGATGTCTCACGGCTGACAACCATGGCCATGAGTTCATGTGCTAGCCTGATCGCACTTTCAACAGTGGTTGGTTTAGATGAGGCGACGTTCCCCTGGATAGTCTCCGGGAGGCCGCGGATGTATCTCTTGATGCATTTCTCCTCCGGGTCAACTAAACCCGGGCATAACAAAGCGAATTGTTGGAACTTGGTGGTATATCCAGCAATGTCAGTCCCCTACACTGTCAAGTGTCAGAATTCTTCCTCCAGACGGTGCAGTTCTTCTTCGGGACAGTATTTTTCCCTAAGCTTTTTCTTCAGTTCAGTTCAAGGAAGCTGGTTTGCTATCTCGATGCCCACAGAGTTTGCGTGGGTGTTCCACCACGTAAGTGCACCTTCCTGAAAGGTGTAGGTAGCAAACTTGACTTTGTTATCCTCCGTACAGTTGCAGAGGTTGAAGACGGATTCCATACGTTCAATATACCTGATTAGACCAATAGCACCTTCCGTGCCTTTGAAGTAGAGCGGTTTGCAGCTAAGAAAAACCTTGTAAGATCAAGGTTTGATAACAGGGGTATTGACTGGGGTTTCATCATTACTTCGAGAGTTTTGAGGTGAATCCCGAGCAGTCATAGCATCGGCCACTGCTCGAGATACGATAGTAGTAAGTTCGGCATCACTATAACTTTTCTTCTTTGGCGGCATGATTCTTCAAGAGAGAAACAAAAGGTACATGAGAGGTGGTACCAGAATGATAAGTACGATAGATGTATATCTATAAAAGTGGTAATATACAACATCACAGGGTAAAAATCACAATGTAGAAATAACGAGAGAAATTGTCAATTCAAAATACGAAGTCGAATGATTACAGACAATTTCTAGTTAGGAGTTTCAAAAGTCACAGACTTAGAAGTTTTACAAAAGTGCCAGGAATTATTACATTCGGTCAAATTACATAGGTCCTACGAAAACATAATAAGGTACGGATTCAGCCTAAGCTAATCCTGACGTAGACTAAGTTGTGGTAGTAGTGCGGTGAGATGGTCCACAGATTCTGCAAGTCTGCTAACAATTCGGAGAGCGTCCTCGGTTTCCCTTAGACGTGTCTCGCACTGATTCAACCTTGATTGTAGGATGGAGATTTCGTTTTGGTTGCCAATCATTTGGTTGTGGACAACCTCCATAGTTTCGATGGTTTCACCCAGACGGTTGTCAAGGATTTCCATGTTGCTGACAGTATTTTCGTGATCTTCGGAGACTTGATTGATTCGTTCGAGTGATGTGAGTCTCTAGTTTTCGTTGGTTTCTTGGAGTTCGATATCCATAGTATTAAGTCGTTGCTCGTGACAGTGTAGCCTAGTGGCTAAGTCTGACAAAGTGGAGTGAGTGGGGTATGGGTCAGCTCGAGGCAAACTGGTGTTCCTCCTAGCTACCCTTGGGTTTAGCAATCCATACGGATGAGAGCGTGATGAATTGGGTGGTGTGTTTGCCATTCTGAGACAAAGCGTTAGAAAGAATGAGGCCTATATCCATATAATACATATATAATATAGCCTAAGATATTGAGCGAGAGCGAGGCCTATCTATGTATGTATGTATGTATATATATATATATATATCACATAATAGCCTAAAGTGTCTAACACAGACATGTTTGAGTCCCGGTTCTCTCGAGGTCAGAGTTAACTAGTGTATCCTGTTCAGTCATGACTCCTTTCAGATCTCACATCATATTCTTTTAATTGTACATAGTTGATCAGGCTATGTTAAATTAAACTAATACAATGTAGTCACTGAACCTAATCATACTTAATGAGGAATACTTCCTAACGGTCATAGTCTACGCCCACTAAATGCAACCTAGTTCACAATAACCTTAGGCTCTGATACCAATCTGTCGCACCTCCAAATTCGGGTTGCGGAAGCAGATCGGGTCGCGGCGCGACTAATCAATATACACAACACATAAGATATAATGAACGACCACTATATGCGTCGTTTTACATTTGTATTGATAAAACCAAAAGTTTACATCAAAATATTGTTTACATTAGCTCCGTTCTTAAATTGAGAGATTTACATTACATAATTACTTTATACAAAATATAATAATGCAACTAAATCTCTGATTGATTAAATAAAGACTCGAGCTAATGAATCCGGATTAGGCAGTCCAACCTACTGCTGAGTACCTGTGATACATGCTAAAATTGGTCAGCGAAACGCTGGTGAGCTCACAGGTTTGTATGTTAACACATATTTGTATGAACCGCAAGATTTAATTGAATTTAAAATGCAACTAAGCAAAATAAAAGTTATACAACCATGAGCACATATTCTGAGCTTAACTTGAATGTCAGGTCCAATTAAGAAAACCCAACGGAGGTGCCTCCTACGAGTGCCTAATCTACACTCATCTCCCCAAATGCTAATACGTCCGTTTGACCAGTTAGTGCGTGCTAACCTGGACGAGGATTGTCAATCCTATATGATATCATATACTAACATTCACGCTACAGATGTATTACCAAACTATGCTTGTGGAGGGCATTAATTGATTAGTTGAAAACAACTCATGTAGTATTTGATTTGTATTGTACTTGCGTTTATATTGTAAAACAAAACGAGCAATGTAATCACACCCCTGATGAAAACCATAAAATAGGGGCTATGAGACTCACCTGAGCCTTGAGTGTTTATTGAAATAAACTTGAATTGATTAGTTGAATTGTGATGTCCGAAGACTTGTAACCCAAGGGGTGTCCAAGACACGCGATGGTTATAAACATGAGTAGGTATCTTGAAAGACTACCTTTGTAGTTGTTCGTCCAACTAGAATGTCCAAATTACTACGATTTGGTTGATTAAATTGTCCAAATTACTACGATTTGGTTGTTTAACTTGTCCAAGTCACTACGACTTGGTTGATTATATTATGTTTTGAAAACGTGTATGGCCCGTTGGTGAATTGTTTTTAATAATAATCTCATTATTGTTATGATTTCGAAGTGTTCATGTTCAAAAACGTATTCCGATGTGCTTTAAAAGTAGTATCGTATAATTGTTTGAAGTTACATAAGTTTGACACTTAGTAAAAATACATATTTTTAAGGTTCTGATTTGTGCGACACTAGGTGCGACACTGGATGCGACACCAAGTGCGACATAGGCTAGTGTGTCGCAGGGCAGGACTGCGACATAGGTCTATGTGTCGCTATGTGCAACATCCACAATTTAATGCGACATAAGGTATTGGGTCGCTATGTGCGACGGGAATGAGTTATGTGACATAGTGTTTTGTGTCGCTATATGCGACATCCGAAAGTATTGCGACATAAACATTTGTGTCGCTTCATGCGACATCCATGATGTGGTGCGACATAGAGGCTTGTGTCTCTATATGCGACATAGGACATGATTTTGCGACATAAGAGCTTGTGTCGCTATATGCGACATAGGACATGATTTTGCGACATAAGAGCTTGTGTCGCAGGTGGCCTGGAGCCTCTGCAACATAACGGGCTGTTGGCTGGATTTTGAGCCGAAAATGTGTTTTCCGGTTTCTGTTTGACTTAAAACTTTTATCCAACCCATATTTGGACATTTCAAGCTTAAATAAACAACAACATGTTAAAAACACTTGAAATCGAGGAGTTTCGAGATTTTGTCGGAAACTTACAAGTTAACGCGTGAAGATTTCAAAAAGATGGAAAGGTAGATCGTGACTCCATGATTCTTTTTCTTCAAATGGGCGAGATGATCCGAGTGCGTTTTGTGGTGTTATTTAGTGATTTAAGTGCTGGTGATGTGGTTTGTTTTAGAGAGAAAAAGAGAGAAAGAAGATGGAAGAGAGAGAGAGTGAGTGGATGAAAGTGAGGGTGGGGAGAGGGAAATGGCAGATTTTTGGGGGAAATAGGGGAGGGAATCTCCCAATTTTAACCCCCGCGTTTGCGCTCCGTGCAGTGTTCGTTTCCCGATTGTTTAATCGTTTAAATAATTATTTTAAAATACGAATATTTATTAATGTTTTTGTGTAAAGTATTTCATCAAATACTTTTACTTGAGTTATAAAATATAACTTATTCTTGTTTCGATTGTTCGCGCGTTTATTATTTTATCGCGAAATTCTTGTTTGTACGATACGAATTTGAGTTGAAATATTATCTAAATAATATTTTGGATAAAATTGAGTTATTAAATAATGTCATATTATTTAATAAAATTATTCACCAACGTCCGTATTAATTGTATCGAATTGCATTCGATTTGAAACTTGTACGATTTAATCAAATCGCATACTTGTATATATTCATCAATATATATTCCAATATATTAATTAGCCTAACACCGAACTAATTAAATGTATTAACAATTGATTAGGCACTAATTACTAGTCCTAATTTGACGGGTGTCACAGAAACTAAGAAGGGAGCAAAGGAGAGTAACAAGATACAAATTACAAATCTGAAAATGGACAACAATTCCAATTCGCCAAAATACAAGGAAATCTACTTCTATGCTTGATCCACAAAAACGAAACTAATGTGATTTCCCTCGCAATTGTGGTGTGACATTTAACCAAATTGTTGAAGATTAAATCATTTCTCGCCTTCCAAGTACACCAAATCAGCCCATAAATAATGACCGTAAAAAATTTTCTTTTTTTCGGACAATTTCCCCAATTAGCTCCAAAGTTTAGAAGCTTGACCACCGAATTAAAATGAGGCATATTGATCCCGCACCAATCAAAAATCAATTTTTTAGTATCCACTGCTCGCTTACAACTTATCAAAACATGATCTGCATCCTCATCATGAAGGAAACAAACTTTGCAACTAATCGACCCAATATTAACCCCTCTATCTAATACGTTTTTTTCCACCGTAATCCAACCCAAACCCGCTCTCAAAACAAAACAATTAACTTTAAGTGGTACCGATTTTAACCAAGACATATCGATGAAGCCCACGTTAGAAAATTTATCATCAATCCCACGACGAACCAAACAAACTGCATATTTACCATCCGACGCCAACTTGCATGACAAACAATCCAAATTGTTATTCAAATTAACAGAGATCAAGAGATGAAGTAACTCACAATATTCAATGATGAAACTAGGAGCACGCGGATTATGCACCCACTTCCAATTGAAACCATTAGGCTTAATTCTATCACTAACAACGCAACTCTGATGCAGTTCAATGGAATATAGCGAAGGAAATCTGAGTTGAGGAGTACACTCACCAAGCCACAAGTCTTTCCAAAATGAAACACTATTCCCATTGCCAATCTTGATCGAGAAAAGATCACCAAAATTAAAACCAAGCTTAATAAGATCAGATTTAATTTTGAATATGTTTTGCCATACCCCCGAGCACCTTTGGGCCGACATGAAACACCATGGTTTGGAATGTAGATTGTGAATGGCAAATATCACTTTTTTCCAATTATTATTATTGTTATCTCTAATCTTCCACCACCATTTGACCAATAGAGCATAATTATGAGCTTTTAAAGATCCAACACCAAGCCCACCTTTTTCTTTTGAAGCCAAGATAGTGGACCAAGCAACCCAACTGATTTTTTTTTCATTTTCACAACCACCCCACAAGAAACGCCTTCTGATTTGTTCAAGCTTATCTATGACACACTTAGGAGCATTGAACAACGAAAAATGTAAATGTTTTAAATTTAAATGTTTTAGGTAGTATTTAAATGTAAATGTTTTCTTGATAATTTAGTTATGAGATTAATAAAACATAATTATAATGTAGTTGTGATCGAGAATAGTGTATTTTTTTGGTAATGTTAAAGACTGTTAAGGACTCAATTTCATATAATCTGTGCTAGTGTACGAGTTATTGAAAAACTGCATGAGAAAATTTGTGAGTTATGTTGTGAATTTTTCTATAATTTGATTTCACTTTTATATAAATAGACACCTTAAGAAAAATGAGTATTTGTATTCTATAGACGATATGATTTAATCTTTTAATACCTTAAAGTGTTTTGATTGATTGAAAGTATAAAGTGTATATATGCACATTACATAATCTTATTGGCATCATGACTTATACTTAACCCTATTGAGTGCAAAAAGATGCAAGCGATGGAGATCAACAACACAGGAAAATCATTGTCTGATGATGGCTGGATTCAGGTTAACAATCGTAACTAATTGTGGAAATGGTGTTGAAACTATTCACCATATAATTGCTGAGTGTATTGTGGCTAAGAAGACTTGGAGCTCGATTCAAAAATGGTGGACATTCAAATTCCGTACACCTTGGAATGTAACGAAATTCTTGATTTTGTGGATTCTATGAAGATGAAACAAAATTCTAAGAACATCATTAAGTTTATAATCTATACTTTATGAGTTTATGGTGGGAACTTTGGTGATTCAGAAATGACATCGTCTTTAACTCTTTAAAGAAGCGTGATATGGGCCTCGTTGATTCTATTGTTAACTTTTCTTTTTTGTGGTATAGTAACAGGAGTAAATCTTTGAGCGTTCGGTGAGATGAGTGGCTTAAAAATCCGCTATTAGGCTCATAATTAGTTTGGAGAAGCAAGGACCATGTGTTGAAGTTTTATTCTTTTGCTTTGCTTTGGTGGATCAACTGGAATTAACTTCATATCATTGGATGCTCGTTTTGTAGTTCTGGATCCTTTGTATTTGGCTTTGTGGTAGCTTTCTTTGGGACTTGTATGGGATTGCATCAAAAATGCCGCGGAGTGAAAACCGGTGACTCGACCTTCGTTGGTGGGGATTTTCTCATGTCTTGGTATTCTGTAATCGGCTTAATTTTTTCATCCCTTTTTCTTTCCTTGCAGTTAAAGTTCCGAAATGTATCCAGTATTTGTAGTTGTTGTATTTCTGGATTTTTTTTGTACTCTGTTCTCTAGCTCCTTGCTAGTTGATTTTTATATATTAAATTTCTACCGTTCAAAAAAAATAATAAATTCCCCTTCTCAACATCAACGATATCGCAATGCCATGAAAGGAAATCGACAGGTAAACCCTAACCCTAATCTTCAAGATTTAGATCGTGTTGCTCTCTCTTTTTATGTTACCAATTTCCTGGACTCTATTACGACAACGGACATGTGGAAATGTTGTTCAGATTGGGGTAGAGTGGTAGATGTATATATTGCGTCTAGAAAGGCAAAAACTGGTAGAAGATTTGGATTCGTGAGATTTGTTAAGATTGATAATGAAGATAGGCTTCTTGGAAATTTAAGATCCATGTGGTTTGGTAGTCATCGTATGTATGCTGAACGGGTATGTTTCCAAGGAAAACAACCTATCAACACTGATCCAATTCGTAATCCTTCCCATGAGATTAAGAAGGGTAGTATGAATTCGTTGGGGAACAAGTCATTTGCTGATGCACTGAAAGAGAAAATTTCAAAATCCAATGGCCCCACTACTATTTATGTTCCGGTGGGAAAGAAAGTGTTACTAAATGAAGGAGATTTAATGAGTTTGGACCTGATTAAGTTTTCAATTCTTGCTAAAGTCCATGAGGTTAAGGTCATTCAGAACCTTTATCAGTTTTTAAACAAGAATGGGTTCAAAGATTTTGCTATCCGGTATGTGGGAGGTCGCTGGGTTTGGATCAATTTTGATTCAGTAAGTACTCTTGAAAGCTTCAAAAATTCTTCCGAGATGAAACTTCTATTTGCGGACTTCTGTCAATCCAAGCTAGATTTCACTCCAAATGAATGTCTAGTCTGGATTGACATTGTTGGGACACCTTTAATATCATGGTCACCTAATGCATTTAAGAAAACTAGAGCTACTTGGGGTGAGTCAATTTTTGTTAATATGGATGAAAACGATCCTTTAGCGCACGGGAAAGTATGTATTCTTACCAATCAAATGCATAGGATCCAAGAGGAGGTGACTGTGGATGTGAATGGGTTTTCTTTTTTGGCTTGCATCATGGAAAATGCTTTATGGACGCCAAGTTTTGCTTTGGATAACTCGGAGATTAAGTCGGAGGTATCTAGATATGATGATGATGGCAACTACTCTTCATCCAGCTCATTATTGGGCGAGGAGGGTGAATTGAATGATGAAGAGTTATCAGATGACCCATTTAATCTACGAGAGCTGATAAAGGAATCGGGAATTCAACAACAAAAAATTATCAACAGGGTAATATCGATAATGAACAAGTTAGGGATGATAATTTTGATGCGTTTGGAAAAACAGTACACTCAAATGCTTCTCAACAGGCTTCTGTCCAACAAAATCTATCGGAGCAGCTTAAGATGGAAATTAATGAAGTTGTGCATCAAAGAGAAAATGAGACTGTTGCGAGTTTTTATGAGAAACTTCCAACTCCTGGTGAATCTTTACATGAAAAAAAACCCAGGAGTTTTTTCAACTACATCGTCTTCTATGCCCCCAGGTTTCTTGGATTTTGCTCAAAAGGTTAAACAAGACAGAAACAATGGTAAGCTGAAAGAACATAGTACAGGCTCTATGACATCTGTTTTTATTGATCTATCCTCAGATAAAAAAGGTCCATCTTTAGAAGATCTGTCTCGGGTTACTAGAATGGCTGAGATTTTTGAACTACATTTGCCAGATTCTTTAAAAGATGTTAATAACCTTATTCGCCAGATGAGTGTCAAAAAGGTGGATCAATGAATATTCTTTCTTTGAATATTTATGGAACGAGAGGAAAAGATCTTGAAAATAAAAGGAAAATTGCGGGTCTTCTTCAGAAGCATTGTATTATTTTTTGTGGATTTCAAGAAACTTTTATGACCATTGTTGATTATTTTTGTCTTCGTGATCTTTGGGATAATTCGCAGTTTGATTTTGCTAATTCTTCGTCCAGAGGTCATTCGGAAGGAATTATTTCCATGTGGGATCATGCGATTTTTATAAAAAAAAGGCTCTTTTGTTTTCCTAATGTGGTCATTATTGATAGCATTTGGCAAAGCTTACATCTTCAGTGCTATATGGTTAATGTTTATGCACCTCAAGATATCAAGAGAAAGAGTGAATTATGGTGTTTTTTGCTCACTTTCATGGCTGCGAATGTGGGTAACTATATTATTTTTGGAGATTTTAATGTTATGCGTTGTGAGGATGATCATCTTGGTTCTTTCTCAGCTGCTGCTGCCAATAGTTTCAATAACATTATCGCTGATGGTGGGTTAGTGGATGTCCCATTGGGTGGATATAGATTTACCAGAGTTGATCACTCTTGCGCAAATGCTAGCAAAATTGACAGATTTTTGGTCTCTAATGGCATCTGGAACTTGCTTATGTATTTTCAAGGAATCATGTTGGATCGTCTATATCGGATCATCATCCCCTTGTGTTACGGCAGAAGGTGTTGGATTATGGCCCAACCTATTTCAAGGTCTATCATTAGTGGATGAATTGTCCGGGGTTTGATGAGCTTGTTCGCATCTCTTGGACTACAGGTGAGTACAATAAATCTTCTAATGCTCTAATTGATTTTAAAAATCATTTGAAAAATATTAAATATGTTATAAAGCAGTGGCGCACTAACTGTTCTTCTGTAGATATTGATAAAGAATATCCTTCATATGGAATTGAATAAAAATATTGATCTTAAGCAAAAGCTAAAGGCCAAGTGGTATGTTGAGGCCGATGAGAATTCTAAGTTTTTCCATGGGTTGGTTGATAAGAAACGGCAAGTGAAGACATTTGATGACACGTAAAAAGTCAAGTTTTTATGTGTCATTATCTCACCTTTTTAGCCCGAATCATGATGAATATACCCGAAATCAACAACTTATCATTCAAACTTGTCATTTAGGCTAAAATATGGACAACATTTCAAAAATCATCTCAAATGGTCAAAAAACATGATAAATGTAATGAATACGATCATAAGCATTCCTGTTTATGCTTTTAAGCGCTTTTTGAGTTCCAATTGGAACTATGACCTCTAACTTATTTAATTTTCTTCGTTAGGAAATTATGAACGCGTGGATATAAAGAATGCTCAAAACGGACAACCGACGAAGAAGTTACGCCTGAACGAAGATTCCAAGCAACCGAAGAACAATAATATGGGAGAGCCAAGCCGGATACGGCCAAGCTCAACCGTATACGGCCACGACAAGGTCGTATACGCCCTTACCCATCCGTATACGGCCAAGGTTCAGCCGTATACGGCATGTCTTGCCCGTATACGGTTGAGTCTCTCCCGTATCGCACCCATTCTCTCCCGTATACGGCTAATCTCGCATGTATCCTATGTTTTGCCCGTACAAGGTTGGATTTTGATACGGTTAGGAAATACGGCTAAGATTTTGAAGGTAGGAATACGGTTGAGGAATACGGTTGAGCCAAATCTATAAATACCCACCACCACCTCCTCCTCATTTCAAATAATGTTTTCATTCTTTCTTTCATTTCTCTCTCTACTCTCTCTCTAGAAATAATTAGATTAGGTTAGTATAATTAAGCTAGTAGATTAGCTTCTAGCTTAGTTGTAACGGAGGTGCTCCGAGACTGCGATTGTGCAAGATTTGTAATAACGCTTTGTCAGATTCTATTATAATCTCTATCTTGTTATTTTTAATAATGTTGTGATGCTGCCATGATTATTTATAAATTCTTGCTAGAATTATTGCCATGCTTAGCTAAAAAAATATGTGTTTGCTATGATAGTCATTATGCTAGGGTAGTTATGCTTTAATCATGTTGTTACACTGTCTGTATACTGTTGATATATATTTGAATATATGAACTGAATCTCCATTGTTTATCTATCCAACCTATGCGGTGGTTTGTAACTTACTGCTAGAACTTAACTAGTGGTACGCCGCTTATTATTCTGTGTCTGATGATCGTTGAACTCGACATGTCTGGTGTTCTCCTGGTTGAAATACACCGGAGGGAGACGCGGAGCATAGGATTAGAGATAGATTAGATTCACTTTATATAACAATTGTTTTAGAGAGAACTTTTGGAACATTTGTGACTTAGCCACTTATCCAGTTACTCTGCACAAATAAAATTGATCCCTGTGTGCTGCTCTGCTGCATGTTCTTGTCTGATTGTTGCTTTAGGGTTTGCAAGCTAGTATCACTTGTGCTATTGGATATATGATTAGGTTTTCGAATATAAATTGACTGAATACACCAGGTTAACATGCGTAGAATAGTTATGTTGATTTATATGAAATAATGATGAACAATTTAATCAGCCGTTAGACCAGACCATCCCAACTTGTTCCGGTGGGAAACCCCTGTTCATGTTTTTGTTTATTCAACAATTAATGTCATGATTCGAATATCTCAAATGTCCGAGATTGGAGAACAGGATTCGAGGATGGTTGTTGGTTAAATTGGTTGCTGAATTTGGGAGAACTTCTGGTGTAGTTTACATTCCATAGCTGTTATCTTCATGACATTTTATTTATCTGATTGCGGACAACTCTACGTTAGATAATAGGCTAGGAGCTATGGCTCATTAGGACATATATATTTAATCCAGGATAGACAACAAAGATCTTTTAATGTGGCAACGGAAATACCGTATAACAGATGAATACATGGTATAGCGTTGGAAACACCACTGGTGTAGTACAAATACGTGGAAGCCATGGAAAAGCTGTAGGTAAATTACTTTGTTATCATTGATTGTTCCAAGTACGTCCGTTAAATCCTGATTCCTGTCATCATAACTAAAACCATAACTAAAATAACTACCCCTAAATAGCATAAACGATTGTCATAGTAAACACTCGCGTTAATTTGTAGTTCTCTTAGCCACCTCACCTCCATTACTTTAGTCTAGTTTTAAATTAGGTAGTTAGAACAGAAAAGAAACAAAACCCCTATCAAACTCTAGATAAATCAGCTAAATTATGAAAGATAATCAAAAAGCCTAGATCTCATGCCCGTTGTAGTTTGAAGAATGACCCTAGGTCATACCTATCGCTGTACTCACCCATAGTTTTAGTATACTTAGGCCCCGCAAACATAAATTTTAAACTCCACTGATCGCAGCCCGATGCTGTTTGGTTAGTCCTTTGACGACGAGGACGGTTCTCCCCCTTCACAAGGAGAGAAATTCACAACCTGACCGTTCGGGATGCATCAAGTTTTTGGCGCCGCTACCGGGGACTATAACGACCGATTTAGTATTTTAGTTATCTTAGTTATTTAGCGATCCTTTCGGAAGATCAATGTCATCCGAAAGTTCCTTTTCTGTACCTTTCCTTTCCAAAACTCTCTTTTCTACCAAACCCAAACTTCCATCAGCCATGACGAATCCTATCACTCTCACTTCAACCTGCACACCACTGCTGGAGGGAAGAGGAGGACCTATCGTATTACCACCTGATGGAAACTTCGAAATTAATCCGACCATTAGTAAATTACTTAAAACCTTCTGCCAATTTCACGGTTTTCCGCTTGATGATCCAACTTACATTTGGACAGATTCATCAATCTTTCTGACTCCTATGAACAATTAGGAACTCCTAGAGACGTCATTCGACTCTATCTTTTCCCTTACTCTTTATCTTCACGTGCTCGGGCATGGGTTGACGAACTCAAACCCAATTCGATTCATACTTGGGATGAGTTGGCTACTAAGTTTATGGCTAAGTTTTTCCCTCCTTCCAAACAAACCAATCTTAAAGATGACATCATCAACTTTCACCAAGGCAATGATGAATCATTATCCGCAGCATGGGAGCGATTTAAGAAATTACTTCATCGATGTCTGAATCATTAGATGGTTAAGACAAACCTTATCTGCACATTCTATAATGGTCTGAACCCTCATCACAAATCAACCCTCGATGTTGCTTCATTAGGAAACTTCATGTCACACACTTCAGAAGTAGCATGGGAGCTAGTTGAGACGATGGCGATGCATCAACATGACTGGGAGTCTGGCGAACCCACTAAGGAGGTAAATAGTACTTCCGATCAAACCCTAGAAACTTTGCAAGCACAAATAGATAATCTTACCAAAGTCTTCGAAGGTCTACAAGACTCTTCTAAACCTAAACGAAGGGATGATTTCCAAAGATCATCCACTAGTAAAGGTAAGGAAGAAATTCTTGTCACAACTATCAAAAGCCCTGAACCAAGCTTTCATTCTACATCTTTTGTTCAGTGACCCATACCTATTCAACCTCTATCTACTTTATCCACCACTCTATCTGATTCCTCTATCAACTCTCAACAACACTATAACGAAACTTTGACTAACTTCATGATTAAACAAAATAACGTTAATAGACAAGTAATAGCTTTTCAAGACAAAATCGATGTTTTACTTAGAATTTCCGAAGATTTAATCAAAAACCTGGAAGTTAGTCTTAAACAAATATTTTCAAAAGTTGAGGAGAGTCAAAGAGAAATCATGATCGGTAACGACATCATAGTTGTTATTAAAGGAAGTAAAGAAACTAGAGTTGAACAAACCTCAGATAATCCTTCAAACAAGCCTTCTACTTCTACTGAACCATCCACTGATCCAGTGCCTAGTGACACCCCTGTCACTGCACCAGATCCATTGTCCACTCAAGCCCCAGAAATCATTTCGTGTACCTTCCATTTCCTGGTAGGCTTAAAAAGGAGAAGCAAGAAGCGCAGTTTGGGAAATATCTCGAGATGTTTAAAAGTCTGCACTTAAACGTTAGATTATTAGAAGCTTTAGTAGAAATGCCTAGTTGTGCAAAATTCTTCAAAGAACTTCTTTCAAATAAGGGAAAATTAAGGCAAATAGTTAATATACCCTTAGATGTTGAATGCTCTGCAATCATGATATATGGCCTTCCACCAAAACTAGGAGATACTGGCCGTTTCACTATTCCTTGTTATCTTTAAAATACCCAAGTTAGTAATGTCTTATCTGAACTAGGTGCTAGTGTCAACCTTATGCCTTACTCGCTATATAAGAAACTAGGATTTAGAGAACTGCTACCCACTCATATGACCATCCAATTAGCTGATAGATCAGTTAAACTCCCATGGGGGATTGCTGAAGATATTATGGTCCGAGTAGGAAAATTCATCTTCCCAGTTGACTTTGTCATTATGGATATTGAGGAAGATGCCCACGTTCCCCTCAGCCTTGGAAGACCTTTCCTAAACACTGCCAAGGTTGTCATTGACGTAAATGAAAAATCTTTAAAATTGAGGATTGGAGTGGAGGAAGTCACCTTTAACATCGATAAATTGATGAAACAACCTATGGGAGAAGATCTTGGTCTTGTGGATGCCATGCAGGAAGTATATGACGAGCATTTGGAAGAAATTCTAGCAGTTAGCAGTCACAACTTTTTTCCCAACACAATCGTCACTACAAGGAGACTATGCCAGGATGATGTCAGACTCTGCTCATCTATTTCTGACAAACCAACACACTCTGGGGAGCTGCTACTTCCTTTATCTGAAACGAAGTATCCTCTTGCACCGCCTGACAGCACTTCCACGAACAACTCTTTTGTTGTTGTTCCCTTAGGAGAAGGCATTCCTCTACTAATCTTACAAAGGGGTCAAACTGATTCATCTCCTTCAGTAGCTGAAATTCTCAAATCTTTTAAGGAGATGGAATCAGAAATTTTAGCTGAGCCGCAACTATCTGAAGGTTGTACGCCTCAAAATCCAGAAATCACCATAAGCACATCGTCAACATCTCAATTTCAGAGGTTTGCATTCACCGAGAACAACGATATCATCTTTATCGAAGATAATGCAACCTCCTCATCATCTACAAGCAAATACGAGCTGAAGAAGAATGCACTCTCTGATAAGACAGAATTAGTAGAAATAGCATCAGCCACTGCATCCGACTCATCTCCAAACAAACCCGAGTTCCAAACGGAGTATGAGGAATTACGAAGAGACGAGATCACTCGAATGAAACCTTCCACTGAAGAACCACCAGAGTTGGAGCTGAAAGAACTACCCTCTCATCTGGAGTATGCATTTCTTGAAGGAACCTCACAGTTACCTATCATAATTGCAAAAGGTCTTGCACCCGAAGAGAAAGCAAAACTCATCCAAGTGTTGAAGTCACATAAGAAGGCGATTGCATGGAAAATCTCTGATATTCAAGGGATTAGTCCAAACTACTTCACGCACAAGATACTCATGGAAAATGACTTCAAACCTTCTATACAGAGACAAAGGAGAGTCAACCCGAAGATTCAAGATGTGGTCAAGAAGGAGGTTATCAAACTCTTGGATGCTGGCTTGATTTATCCTATTTTAGATTCCCCATGGGTCAGCCCAGTTCAAGTTGTCCCCAAGAAAGGAGGATTGACGGTTATCACTAACGAAGATAATGAGCTTATTCCAACACGAACCGTCACCGGTTGGAGGGTATGCATCGAATATCGGAAGCTGAACGAAGCCACTCGAAAAGATCATTTCCCTCAACCGTTCATTGATCAAATGTTGGAGACATTATCTGGGAACGAGTTCTACTGTTTCCTTGATGGTTTCTCTGGCTATTTCCAGATTCCTCACGATCCTAAGGACTAGGAAAAGATGACCTTCACATGTCCTTACGGAACATTCGCTTACCGACGCATGCCTTTTGGGCTATGCAACGCACCTGCTACATTCCAAAGATGTATGGTGGCAATATTCCACGATATGATTGAACAGTGCATGGAAGTATTCATGGACAACTTCTCGGTCTTTGGAGACTCCTTCACTTCTTGTCTTTCCAACCTCGAACGAATGTTAGCCCGATGTGAAGAATCGAATCTTGTCTTAAACTGGGAGAAGTGCCACTTTATGGTGAAGGAAGGAATAGTTCTAGGAGATCGAATATCGAAGTATGGAATTGAAGTTGAAAAAGCTAAAGTTGAGACCATTGCCAAACTTCCGCCACCTACTTCTGTTAAAGCCATTCACAGTTTTCTAGGTCACGCCGGATTCTACCGTCGCTTTATTAAGGATTTCTCTAAGATTTCTCGACCTATGACGCACCTTCTCGAGAAGGACACTCCGTTTGTCTTTTCAGATGACTGCTTGAAAGCTTTCAACATTTTAAAGGACCAGCTCACACATGCACCAATCATCGTTGCTTCTGACTGGAGTCTCCCATTTGAGATCATGTGCGATGCCAATGACTTTGTTGTTGGAGATGTCTTAGGGCAAAGGAAGGATAAGCATTTTCAACCAATATACTACGCCAGCAAGACACTCATTGATGCTCAAGAGAATTACACTACTAAAGAGAAAGAGCTGCTTATGGTAGTATTTGCTTTTGATAAATTTCGTTCTTACTTAATCTTGTCCAAAACTATTGTCTATACAGATCACTCAGCCTTGAAGTATCTTTTCAAAAAGCAAGACGCTAAACCAAGAATACTTCGATGGATTCTGCTTCTCCGAGAATTCGATATAGAAATCAAGGATAAAAAGGGAGCATATTATCTCAGTCGAATGGAAATCCCATCGATGGAAAAGCTTAATGAAAAAGAAATTCAAGATCAGTTTCCTGAAGAACAACTCATGAATATCGGAGGCGACCATGAGGGATCACAATTCAACTATAACCCTTGGTACGCAGACTACACTAATTATCTGGTTGGAGGAATTGGGCCAAAAGGAATGCCCACCCCTTAAAAGGGCAAATTCTTCAGAGATGTTAAAAATAACTATTGGGACGATCCATACTTGTTCAAAGTATGTCCGGACCAAATCATCAAAAGATGCACAGACGAAAGGGAAGCAAGGAACATTCTCCACCAGAGTCATCACGGACCCACTGGAGGAAATCATGGAGCAAATACGACCGCAAGGAAGGTATACGATTCTGGCTTCTATTGGCCGACCATATTCAGAGACGCTCACGACTTGGTAAAACATTGTGATGCTTGCCAAAGGTTTGGAAGTATCTCACGGAGGAGTGAAATGCCACTTACTAACATCCAGGCCTGCGAGATCTTCGATATATGGGGTTTGGATTTCATGGGACCATTCCCAAAGTCCTTCGGAAAAGAATACATTCTGGTAGCTGTCGACTATGTCTCTTGATGGGCCAAGGCACAAGCATTTCCTACCAATGACTGACGACTCGTGACCAAGTTCCTCAAGCAACTCTTTTCTCATTTCTGAACTCCAAAGGCGATGATCAGTGATCGGGGCACGCACTTCTGTAATGCTCAGTTTATGAGGACATTACAATATTATGGTGTCACCCATAAGACCTCTACGGCCTACCATCCGCAGACGAATGGGAAAGCCGAAGTGACAAACAGAGCGCTCAAAAGGATCTTAGAAAGAACAGTGGTGAATCATAGGAAAAGATGGGCCGATAAATTAGACGATGCTCTGTGGGCGTTCAGAACTGCATATAAGTCACCATTAGGTACCACACCTTACAGACTAGTCTATGGAGAAGCGTGTCATCTGCCGATAGAGTTGGAATACAAGGCATACTGGGCGCTGAGAGATTGCAATCTAGACCTTTCCATAATAAGATTACATCGCAAGATGCAGCTGAATGAACTAGCCGAATTGAGAGACCAAGCATACAATAGTTCTCTACATTTCAAGGAGCGAACCAAGAATATCCACGATGACAAACTTAAATATTCTAAGTTCAAACCTAGAGATAAAGTTCTTCTCTACAATTCGCGCATCAAAAGTTTTTAGGAAAATTCAAATCAAGGTGGAGTGGACCATTCGTGATATCAAAGGTCTTTACCTTTAGAGCAGTCGAACTAGAGGCACCGGACGGTAATTTTAAAGTCAATGGCCACCGCTTAAAGCACTACATCGAAGACTTTCCTTCCAGTGAGGAAGTCTATATCTTTGAACCACCTTGAGCTGACAAATTAGGTAAAAGAGTCAAGCTAATGACTCGTTAAACAAGCACTCTTGGGAGGCACCCCATTGCTTATCTTAGATTAGTTTTATTTTATTTCTATGTTTATTTTTGCTTAGTATTATCATCCCTGGACTAATAAATGCAGGATAAGCTAGATATCCGACACCACCGCACTCTTACATATACATCGGAGATAAGTTTTATTTGACTTATACAAACGCAACCATTCAGATGACTCAAACTTTATAAAAATATTTTAAAAGTCATCTGACTCTGCTGCATTTGTATAACCACATAAACTTTAGCATTACCTATTTTTCTTTATGTTTCAGGATGGACGCTTCAGCTGAGACATCAAGACACACTGCTCAAACTCAACAGAAGAGGAAGAAAAACCGCAGAGGAAAGAAGAAGCTGACCACCGTCCCAGAGGAGCATACGACAGATGTAATGATCACTCCAGTATCTGTGTCAGTATTCGACTATGGGGTCACCACAGCTAATCCAGCCGTGACTTGGGTGATTCTTCGAGAGCTCTCCATCCAGCATGACTCTCACTCTGACATCAGAGAGATGGTTGGATTCCCGAGACTTCCTGACCAGTCCTTCAAACTTGGTCAAGGTCCGAGACCACCTCTCCCGCCATGGTCATTCTTCCGAGCTGCCCCCACTTCAGAGCCCACTCTTCCTGCTGATGCTCAGATATCTCCTGACCCTCCTGTTGCACCTATGATGCCTGGTTCCACTGTTGCCATGTCACCTACTTCCGTTCCAAACAGTGACGCACTTGCAGCATTTGACCCAGACATGGATGATTTACTAGACGACTTTTAGTTTATCTTATTTACTTTATGTTTTTTTATGTTAGACTTATTATGATGTTGAAATATTGAACTGGTGATTGTGACCGTGTTTATGGTATTGCAGAACTTAGCTTCGTAAGGAATGGATGAGCTTTAAATAGAGACTGGTCCACAAATTCGGCTGATCACTAGCACCACTCCTTCACGAATCTGTTCCTGATTCTAGTGCTCACTAACCATAGGGAAGTACCTCTCTTAAACCCTTCGAGTTTCTACATAACTTAGATATGCTTATGCCCACTTAAATCTCTAAGTGTGGGATCCTCCGTACTTTAAACTTTTCAATTTACATTTTTCCTAAGGCAAAACCCTAAGTGTGGGATTCTCCCAACTTAGTGCAGAAACATTGGGGACAATGTTTATTTTTAAGTGTGGGATAGCAGTATATATCTTATCTAAATATCCGTAAAGTTGATTTAGAAACATGCACGTCCTCAAAATGATTTTCAATCCTTATTTTTGCCAAAATTTTTAAAAAATTTAAACTTTTTTGAGTTACAATGTAAGAAAGAATACAGATTTTTTTTTTACAAGTATTCAAAAGTTGGTAAAAAGAGGTCGAATCATGTTGGATTCCAAAACTTTTAAGATGAGGATCTAAGAGGGGCATCGCACGACTGGACACGTATAACCTATTTTTGCGGTGAGGAATTTTGAGCCTTATAAGCATTTTAAATGCTTCACTGTTCGTTTGTTGTGTGTGACCGGTGCACGCATTTCTAAATTAGAACTTGCCCCGGGTATACGTGTCGAGATCACATTGATGGGTGTCATACGTGACATAGGTACAATTAGAGGACCTTGACATTCCCTAGGATTAAACCCCATTTCAACATATCTCTTTCAAACCCAAAACCCTTCCAACACTCATTTTTAGTGTTGATGATCCACCTAGAAAACCCTGTTGAGCCTTAGCCTTTTCGTTTCTTTCAACCCATATTTTAAACCCACTTATTCTCATACCTACCAAAAGCTTATCTTAGAATTTTTAAAATCTTTTTGAAAAATGCTAATTAGGTATGCTTTTTGTTTCTACCCCAAAGTCATAAATTTCATGTTTACTTAAAGCTACTCGTGTTTGTTTACATGATCAATATTCGAGAGCTTTATGGTGTGAAAAATTGACACCAAGTAAAATTCAAAAGTGAAAAAAGGTTAGAAAAGCAAAAAGATGAAAGAAAGAAAGAAAGGATGTCTGCAGGGCAAAAGAAAATAAAATAAAAAGAAAATCCCTTAGAAGATCCCTCGCCATGAAATTCTAAACCAAAAATAGAATAAAGCAAAGTGCTTGAATCTCTCAAAAACTCCGATTCTTTAAAATCGTAAATTCTTCATGTGTTTTCAAAAGATAGAAGACAAAATAGCTATCTTCTTTCCCTTTTAGTTATCCGTTTCCGTTTTCATTAAAAAGTATGTCTAATAGAGTTTTTCATGAGTTTTTAAAGGTCGTGAGATAAGTAAAACTCTTAACCCTTTTTACCCTTATACATACCCTTTAAACCCTCACCACACATTACAACCCACTTCAATGTCCTGGGATAATTAGTATCGTTCCCGTCTAAGTGATGGAGATATGATCCTTGGGCAAGCCTATGATGATGAATGCTGCACGACTGGTATTTGAGCGATTTTTCATTTGGCTTAGGATAATAGGAAACCCGACACACTTGAGTGAATTGAGTGACGACCAGTGAGATCGCCCAATCGTGTATATTCCACATCCCAAGAATTGAAAGTTTGCCTAAGTAAATCATCTTAAAAATCTTTGGATACTTCATGTGAACATCTTGACTTTGTCTAACTAGCGAAATACTTGTTTTCACTATGATGACGTCTTCTTTGAGGTGCAAAATGTTTAAAAACAGAAAGTTTCGGCTGGTAAGATGAAAGTTTGCTTGAGGACAAGCAAAAGTCTATGTGTGGGATATTTGATGACACGTAAAAAGTCAAGTTTTTATGTGTCATTATCTCACCTTTTTATCCCGAATCATGATGAATATACCCGAAATCAACACCTTATCATTAAAACTCATCATTTAGGCTAAAAAATAGACAACATTTCAAAAATCATCTTAAATGGTCGAAAAACACGATAAATGTAATGAATACGATCATAAGCATTCCCGTTCACGCTTTTAAGCACTTTTTGAGTTCCACTTGGAATTATGACCTCTAACTTATGTCATTTTCTTTGTTAGGAAATTATGAACGCGTGGATATAAAGAACGCTCAAAACGGATAACCGACGAAGAATTTATGCCCGAACGTAGATTCCAAGCACCGAAGAGCAACAATACGGGAGAGCGAAGCCGGATACGGCCAAGCTCAGTCGTACACGGCCAAGAAAAGGCCGTATACACCCTTGCCTAGCCGTATACGGCCAAGGCTCAGCCATATACAGCATATCTTTCCCGTATACGGTTGAATCTCTCCCGTATCGCACCCATTCTCTCCCGTATACGGCCAATCTCGCCCGTATCCTATGTTTTGCCCGTACAAGGTTGGATTTTAATACGGTTGGGAAATATGGCAGAGATTTTGGAGGTAGGAATACGTTTGAGGAATACGGTTGAGCCAAATCTATAAATACCCACCACCACCTCCTCATTTCAAATAATGTTTTCATTCTTTCTTTCATTTCTCTCTCTACTCTCTCTCTCTAGAAATAATTAGATTAGGTTAGTATAATTAAGCTAGTAGATTAGCTTCTAGCTTAGTTGTAATGGAGGTGCTCCGAGACTGCGATTACGCAAGATTTGTAATAACGCTTTGTCAGGTTCTATTATAATCTTTGTCTTGTTATTTTTAATAATGTTGTGCTGCTACCATGATTATTTATAAATTCTTGCTAGAATTATTGCCATGCTTCGCTAAACGAATTTGCATTTGCTATGATAGTCGTTATGCTAGAATAGTTATGCTTTAATCATGTTGTTACTCTGTCTGTATACTATTGATATATATTTGAATATATGAATTGAATCTCCATTGTTTATCTATCCAACCTATGATGTGGTTTGTAACTTACTCCTAGAACTTAACTAGTGGTACGCCGCTTATTATTCTGTGTCTGATGATCGTTGAACTTGACATGGCCGGTGTTCTCCATGTTAAAATACACCATAGGGAGACACGGAGCATAGGATTAGAGATAGATTAGATTCACTTTATATAACAAATGTTTTAGAGAGAACTTTCGGAACATTTGTGACTTAGCCACTTATCCAGTTACTCTGCACAAATAAAATTGATCCCTGTGTGCTGCTCTGCTGCATGTTCATGTCTGATTGTTGCTTTAGGGTCTGCATGCTAGTATCACTTGTGCTATTGGATATATGATTAGGTTTTCGAATACAAATTGACTGCATACACCAGGTTAACATGCGTAGAATAGTTATGCTGGTTTATATGAAATAATGATGAACAATTTAATCAGCCGTTAGACCAGACCATCCCAACTTGTTCTGGTGGGAAACCCCTGTTCATGTTTTTGTTTATTCAACAATTCATGCCATGATTCGGATATCTCAAATGTCCGAGATTGGGGAACAGGATTCGAGGATGGTTGTTGGTTAAATTGGTTGCTGCATTTGGGAGAACTTCCGGTGTAGTTTATATTCCATAGCTGTTATCTTCGTGACATGTTATTTATCTGATTGCGGACAACTCTACGTTAGATAGATAATAGGCTAGGAGCTATGGCTCATTAGGATATATATATCCAATCCAGGATAGACAACAAGGACCTTTTAATGTAGCAACGAAAATACCGTATAACAGATGAATACATGGTATAGCGTTGGAAACACTACTGGTGTAGTACAAATACGTGGAAGCCATGGAAAAGCTGTAGGTAGATTACTTTGTTATCATTGATTGTTCCAAATACGTCTGTTAAATCCTGATTCCTTTCATCATAACTAAAACCATAACTAAAATAACTACCCCTAAACAGCATAAATGATTGTCATAGTTAACACTCTCGTTAATATGTAGTTCTCGTAGCCACCTCACCTCCACTACTTTAGTTTAGTTTTATATTAGGTAGTTAGAACAGAAAAGAAACAAAACCCCTATCAAACTCTTGATAAATCAGCTAAATTATGAAAGATAATCAAAAAGCCTAGATCACATGCCCATTGTAGTTTGAAGAACGACCCTAGGTCATACCTATCGTTGTACTCACCCATAGCTTTAGTATACTTAGGCCCCGCAAACATAAATTTTAAACTCCGCTGAACGCAGCCCGATGCTGTTTGGTTAGTCCTTTGACGACGAGCACGGTTCTCCCCCTTCACAAGGAGAGAACTTCGCAACCTGACCGTTCGGGCCGCATCAACTATTACTGGTATTAAAAATAATGGGCAGTGGATAGAGGATCCGGCTATGGTTACGGATGGTTTTTCCCATACTACTCCTCCAAATTCGCTAAGGCCAAGGTTATTAAAGCTCTTCCTAATCATCAAAAATTCAAAAAGCTGAGCAGGGAGAACATTATCATGATTGAAGAAGAGGTTACTGATCAAGAGATTAAGCAATAGTTGTATGGAGCTGTGGTAGTGATAAAGCGTCGGGTCCTGATGGATTTTCTTTTGGGTTCATTATAAATTATTGGGATATTATGAAAAATGATATTATCTGTGCCGGTTGAAAATTCTTATCATCCGCAGTGATCCCTCCGGAATGTAATGCCTCTTTTATGTCCTTGATTCCTAAGGTCGATTCTCCTCTTTTGGTCATCGATTATAGGCCGTTTTGTCTCATTGGGGTGTTGTACAAAATCATTGCAAAGATTCTTGCTTTGAGATTGTCAAAAGTCATTGACACATTGATGGATACTGTGCAATCAGCATTTATTAAAAATAGACAGATCCTTGATAGCCCATTAATCCTCAATGAGTGTGTATGATCTAAAAAAGAAAAAGAAAAAAGCTATGATTTTCAAAGTCGACATTGAGAAAGCTTATAATACCCTCAGCCGGGACTATTTGGAATCTACCATGATTGCTATGGGTTTTGGCAATCGATGGATTAGTTGAATTTGTGCTTGTTTACAATTAGGCCGATCTTCTATTAGTTAATGGTAGTCCTACGATGGAGTTTAATATTGAGAGAGGTCTTCGTCAAGGAGACCCCATGGTGCCTTTCCTTTTCATTCTCTCCATGGAGGGCCTTCACATTGCATTCGAGGAAGCAATTGAAGATGGTTTGATCACTGGTTTACATGTTGGTAATTTAAACTTTTTCTCACCTTATGTACGCTGATGATGTTATTGTTCTTGGCAAATGGTCTCGAGATAAACTTCTTAATGTTATGGCATTGTTTAAATGTTTCTTTTTGGCTTCGGGGCTAAAGATCAATATTGTAAAGTCCAAGTTATTTGGAATTGGTATTAGTTCTAATTGTATGAATCGTATGGCGGATCTGATTGGTTGTAAGGGGGAAACATGCCGTTTATTTATCTTGGAGTTCCTGTTGGTGCTGCCATGTCGAGATATTCATCTTGGAAACCAATATTGGAGAAATTTGAAAGACGTTTGTCTAAATGGAAAGCAATATTGCTATCGATAGGGGGCAGGTCGGTATTGATATATTTTGTCCTTGGCTCGCCTCGAGTTATTATCTCTCCCTGTTTAAGTTGCCTGTCAAAGTCAGACAAAAAATGGAGTCTATTAGGTCGAAGTTCTTTTGGGGATGTTATTCGAATTCTTCCAATATGCATTGGATTAAATGGGATTAGGTGGTGGCTAGCAAAGAAAAAGGTGGTATTGGTATTGGTAGTTTGAACGCTTTTAATCAAGCTCTTTTGCTTAAATGGTTTTGGAGATTTTACAATTCTCCTAAGTCGATTTGGGTTGCTACTATAAAGAACTTGTACAAGCTTAACTCTTCTTCATCTTTGTTGAGTTCGCTTTTTAAATCCACCAGTAGATGGGGTGCTATTTGTGGGGTTATTAATAATTTGATTACTAATAATATTATCCCTGCAAAATTAATTTCTAAAAGCATTGGTAATGGTAGTGACACTTTTTTTTGGATGGATTTTTAGGTTGGTGGTTCTCAGCTAAAGGAGATTTTTCCTCGTCTGTTTGCTTTAGAAAAGGATAAACAAGCTCTTGTTTCGCAAATATGGAATGGTTCTCAAGCTTCTTGGAACTGGCGCAGGAATATCAGAGATGGTATCGAGACGGATCAACTTCATATGTTGATGAATCTCCTTAATTTGGTTTCGATTCAGGATCATGAAGACAAGTGGGTTTGGTCTTTCAATGGCTTAATTAATTTTTCTATTAAAAGAGTGAGAAAGCATATTGATTCTTATTCCCTTGCATCTTCTTTAATTTCTACTAGATGGAATACATATATTCCATCTAAAGTCAACATTTTCGTTTGGAGACTTATATTGGACAGGTTGCCTACGCGGTTGAAAATATGTTCTAGAGATTTGGATATTCCTTCTATTCTCTGTCCATTTTGTGATAAAGATTTCGAATCATCACATCATCTTATGGTGGAGTGTGTTATTGCTAAGAAAGTTTGGCACTCAGTTTTGAAGTGTATTCAAATTACCCTTCCTGTTGATGTATCTCCACTTTCTCTGATTCAATATGTTGACTCTTACTCATTTTCTTCGAGTGTTAAAAAGCTCCTAGAGACGATTATTGATACGGTTCTCATTTTCTTCGAGTGTTAAAAAGCTCCTAGAGACGATTATTGATACGGTTTGGTGGTGTATTTGGAGACACCATAATGAAGAAGTGTTTAACTCGGGCAAAAAGAGAGACACCATATTTGACTCGATTTTGGCTTTTTCTTTTTCATGGTATTCCAACAGGAACAAGAAGAACAATTTTAGATGGGATGAATGGCTCAAGAATCCGTCGCTATTTTGCTCGCCAAGTGTTGTTGGTTATTCTTGATGGTTAGTGAGCTTTGTTATAGTATGTGCAGGTGTTTCAGGCTGTTTTTTCATGATTTGGTTGGGTTTTTTAAGTTGTATCGTTCCTCGGGTCTTGTTTGGGGCTGCTTCAAAAACACCGTGAAGTGAAAACCGGTGACACGGCCTTCATTGGTGGGGGTTTTTTCTCATGTCTTAGTATTGTAAAAGGCACGAGTTTTTTTAATCCATTTAGCAGTCCTTGTAGTTAAATCCCCAGGTTGAATCCAGAATATGTTGCTCTGTTGATTTCTAGATTTGTATTTATACTCTTTTGCCTTTTGTCTTTAGCTTCTTGCTATTGTTTTTTTTAATATATTTTATTCTGCCGTTAAAAAAAGAAAGGAAGTATATTGTGTACGATAAATTTGTGGCGGTCAGAGTAATAGTATTATGCAATGTTTTGAAAACCGATTTTTATATTGAATCGCTCGAAGTTCCGGTCCGACCGTTCGAACTGCCGGTCTGACCGATTTTCTGCTTTTAAATAACATGTGTACGTTAAAGCATTAACTAGCTGTACCAAACTCTATAAAAAGTAAAGAAACTTCCTGACAACTCCCCCAAGTTCTTTCCTCTTACATAATGTGACATAAAGTTTACTGTCATCTTTTTCATTTCCCAAAACACTTATTACTATTTTTTTTCTTTACTTAAAAAATATTTATAACTCTTTCTTCCTCACATATTAATTTTTTCTTCAAGCATACATGAGTGCAGTCACCACCATCACCACCTCGGTCACCGCCAACGTCACTAGCACCACCACCACCTTGGTCGCCGCCACCATCACTACCACCACCATGGCACCGCCGCCACCACAACCATGACCGCTGCAGTTTTAATTTCTGGCGACCTTGCCGGAGAACGTTTGGGTATGAAGAAGACGAACTAAAATACCAATCACGGGTATCATTCTTAGTCATCCGGAGAAGAGAATCAAACCTAAACTGCTTACTTGCTTCCCTTTTTATTCATCTTTCAGTTTAATTATGAGATACAAATCATCTTACATCAACTAAAAAAAGGAAAAATGATTTTGTGTTCGGTTCTGGTTCGCCGATTTTACGGTTGAACCGGAAAAGTCAACGATCTAAACCGATTTAAGTAGTCAATAACCGGTCAAAATTGAACCGGAAACCATCCCGGAGCCGATCCAACCGGTTGAATCGGACCGGTTCAACCGGTTCTTAAAACATTGGTATTATGAGTAAAATGAGGAGTATGTAGAGTATTAAATAAAAGGGCAAAGTGTATTTCAGTAACCTTTATTTGATCAACTAGGTTTTTACTACCCCAAATTATTAAGGGTGTAAATTAGTACCCTAAACTTGATAACTCGATACATTTTAGGCCCTGAGCCAGTCGCATGATATACATGTGACTTCTCCCTTGTTAAAAATGAATGGAGAAAGTTAAACACGTACATATTTTGATATTAGGTGTGACTAAAATGAACTTTCAATGTTATACTAAAGTACTACATCTAATTAATTTAGTATCAACTATATACCTAAAAATATAAATATCACTACATTTGGTTGTCATATGTTTATCAAGATATGATCGATTCCACTAATTCAAACCTTGTTAGTATAAAATTGAAAGTTCATTTTAGTCACCTAATATCAAAATATGTATTTAACTTTCTCCGTTAATTTTTTTAACAAGGAAGAAGTCACATGTATATCATGTGACTAAGTTAGGGCCTAAAATGTACCGAGTTATCAAGTTCAGGGTACTAATCTGCACCTTTAATTAATTTAGGGTAGCAAAAACTTAACTGACCAAATTGAGGGTACTAAATTACACTTTAGTCTAAATAAAACCGTATACGGGTATAAAAGTCATCTCCTATATAATCTTCACCAGGAGGCACTGCTAAAAAAGTATCATATCCAATTACTCCTCCATTAATGGCTTCCCCTAAAATGAACCTGAAGCTTCTAGTTGACAAAAAATCCTCAAGAGTGTTATTTGCATAAGTAAGCAAAAAATTTGTGGATTTTCTTTTTCACATATTCTCTTTACCACTGGGAACACTGATCGAGTTTTTGAAGTCCAAACAAATGGTGGGTAGCTTAGGAAAACTCAAAGATAGCATCGAAAGTCTCCATAAAACCTACCTTCAACCTGGTGTCAAAATAGATGATATCTTCAACCCCAAAACAACTTTTAATGGCAACACTTTTCTGTTATCATATGATGCTTCTTCTGTTGATCAATCTAGTGCAGTAGCATCAACTAAAATAGTATACAGGTGCTCTTGTAGTCACCAATCTTGTCGGTTCTATGCGACACTATATGCAAATTCCATATGTCCAAATTGCAGCCGTCGCATGTATGCTGAGATGACACTCGTTGTACCGAAGAATGCAGGTGATGAGGAAGAGGTGGAGATAGAGAAGAAGAAGAATAAGAGTAAAGGGTTTGTGAAAGAAGTTACATATATGGTGATGGATGATTTGGTTGTGAAACCCATGTCCACTATTTCTAGTACATATTACTCTGATCAACAAGTTTGGTGTTAAGGATCTTAGTCAACTTGAAGAGAAGACTGTTTCTTTTGGGAAAGATGAGGTAGTATATTACATTACAATTAATATTATTATCTTATTATTGCTATTGCTATATAAGTATATATAATTAATTTGGGGATGTTTATTAATTGGAAATTGTATCAGGGTTTGAAGATTTTGATGTGGAGGTGATCCTCACATACTGATTTTTGATCCATTCACACCTTTTAATAGAAACTGACCATCCTACCCTTTATATTAATTTATTTATACAACCAACCCTCTAAATATTTTATCTTAAGCTTATCTAGCTCTTTTTTTTCTTTCTACCCTTAATAGTTAATACTTATATTCTTTTACGTAGATTTTCTTTTCAACCCTAACTGCCGTATGTCGTATCCGAACCCACTTTAACTTGTCATCGATAATTCTTCATCACCACTTCCGCCTCGATTCCCCGGGCTCTATAGACACGCAGGCAAGTTCATATATAGTTGAAAAAGTAAATGTGACACCCGACAAATTAGGGATGGCTATTAGTTCCTAATCATCTATTAATACGTGTAATTAGTCTGGATTAGGCTAATTGTACGTATCATTATATACATTGAAATATATATACACGTACGCGATTAAATTTAATCGTGCATCTTTCATATCGGGCGGATCCCGACTCATTAATACGGACGTTGGTGAACTCAATTTATTAAATAATTCAAAATTATTCGATAAACATATTTATTTCCAAATATTATTTCGACAATATCATATAAGCATTTCGTATCGTGTAAAAAGCTCAGAAACGACCAAAAACACGCAAACCAGTACCGACACCATAACTAAACATTTTTATGAATGTTTTCCAAGTATTATGGGTAATACTTCCATTCAAAGATATCGAAAATCGAAAGTCATTTAAATCACTTACGTATAACGTATAAAATATAAACTAACGTTTAAACGACCGGGAAACGAACACCGTACGGAGTGAAAATGTGAGGAGACAAAAATGGGTCAAAAACACAGCCATGGTGGGCCCATGGGAGCCGGCTTTGGCCTCCCTCAAAACATGGAACATGTTTTGGTTTGTGTTTGACTATAACCACAAAACATGCACCATAATCTCATCACTTTATTCAACTTCCATCTCTCTCTACACTCTCTCTCAATCGGCTCTCTCCCTCTCTCTAACATACCTCAAGAACACTACACTTCCATCACCATAATCCATCACCTTCCACCATCAATTGTTGAAGGAAATTGAAGAAGGAGGCAAGGAAGAACAACCGAACACATCTCTTCGTTTCCGTCTCTAGGTCACCCCTTTCTTGTTGTAAGAATCACTTTCCCTCTCTATATTTTCGTGCTTAACATTTATAAACAGGTTATGTTGTTCATTTAACAAGAACATGTCCAAATCAAAGCTTAAAATACGTTTTTCATACACATACATGTAAACTGTTTTCTGTCTCTAAAAACAGCCTCACGAAAACGACCATAACTTGAGCTCTAGGATAAACCAACACATGAATCGTATACCGAAATTTCCGTATGGATGTCCTCTACAAAAAGTTGTACTATGTACTTTTCCAGAAATACACGAATTTTCGTGTGTAGCTCAATCTTTGAGAAATGGTCTGTGTCGAACCAAAACCGACCACTCTTCGTGTTGATTTTTGTTAAAAATAGTAAATGAACTTATTGAACTACCATAAAGAGAAGATTTACACTAGACATATAGGAGAACATGTGTGATTTTTTGTTAGGTATGAATCGGAGTAGAAATGGTCCGAATCGGGAGGTTTATCGAGTTCAAAATCTGGAAAAATGAATACTAAGGGCTGTTTTGGTCATTTTACAAGACCGACACTTTGGGTCAACCATAAATCATAACGACAATTTTCTAAAGCTTATTTAGCATATTTAAAGACTTCCCTAAAAGTTTCGGGTCAAACTGAACACCTTTGACCTAGTCGAAGAAAACGAACACTTAAACGAAATCGTAACCAAGACTTGCAACAATGCCATTGTCGCAAAACCCCTATTGTCGCATGAACAGTGCCCGACAATACCACCATTGTCGCATGAACAAATGTCCGAGAATATCCATTGTCGCATACCTTAGTATCGGATAATTGAGTACTTTCATTATTGTCACATAAAACATCATTGTCGCAAACCTCATTGTCGCATGAAATCACATTGGTGCATATGCATTCTCAAAAACACTATCGTTGGAAAATGCTATTGTCTCATGAATAGTAATTCCCGACAATGCTATTGTCTCATGAATAGTAATTCCCGACAATGCTATTGTCCCATGAATAGTAATTCCCAACAAATGCTATTGTCTCATGAATAGTAATTCCCGACAAATGCTATTGTCTCATGAATAGTAATTCCCGACAATGCTATTGTCTCATGAATAGTAATTCCCGACAATGCTATTGTCTCATGAATAGTGATTCCCGATAATCACTATTGTCTCATAAATAGAGTTCAACACTGATTTGCATGATCGACTTTTCAAACAAGACAATATCACGATATACTTGATAAAATATTTGGAATAACTCGGAAACATATGATACATATACTTTTGTAAGTGTACAATGAGACAAACATAATAATAATGCTTTTGATAATCATTATTATGAAACTCACCAACGGGCCGTACATATTTTCAAAACTCAAACTAATCAATCAAACAACCAAATTATTTGGACATTACTAGTTGGATGAACAACTAGCATGGACGGTCTTTTGAGACATCTACATATACTTATAATCTTGCACGTTTTGAACGCCCGGCAGGTTACCATCTTCGGACAACATCACCTTGTGCAACATCATACTCTCTTGATAGCAACACACCAGACTCAGGTGAGTCTCATAGCCCCTCATTTTACTGTTTTTAACCCAGGGGTGGCAATACATACTCGTTTTGTTTTACATGTGGACATGAGTACTAAACCTCGATATATACTTCATGAGTTGTTTTGCTAATCATTTAAAGCCCTCCACTACATAGTTTGTTTATATGGATTTAGCGCGATTGTTAGTGTATGGTACCATATGGGATTGACAATCCCCGTCCGGGTTAGCACGCACTAACTGGTCAAACGGACGCATTAGCATTTGTTCATACGAGTGTAGATTAGGCACTCGTAGGGAGGCACCCTCGCTCAGGCACTTGGTTGTGATCCTGACACCTCAATTAAGCTCAAACTATGGGCTCATTGCAGTGATATACATCTATTTTATTTGCTTGGTTGGAAATCATTATATTAAATCTCATGGTTCACACATCATGTTTATCTATACAAACCTGTGAGCTCACCAGCTTTTAGCTGATATTTTAGTATGTATTCTCAGGTACTCAGCAGTAGTAGATCTGCTCAGGATTATTAGCTCGAGTCGCATACAGACACCAGGAGATTCCCCTGCATTTCTACATTTTGTAAACTAGATATGCCTTAGAATCTCTAAACATTAATTACAAGCTTTTGTAAACATTACAACTTTGTAAAACTTTTACGTCATATTAATGTAACTTGTAAATGACGTATATAGAGTCGTTCACTTTATCTTATGTGCTTGTGATATTTGATTTGTCGCGCCCCAACCCGATTCGCTTCCGCGCAGTAAATTTGGGGGTGCGACAGATTGGTATCAGAGCCTAAGGTTATAGTGAACTAGGTTGCATTTAGTGGGCCTAGACTCTGACCGTTAGGCACTATTTCCTTATTAGGTATGACTGGTTCAGGGATTACATCATACGACTTTAATTTAACATAGCCTGATCAACTATGTACAATTAAGGGAAGATGATGTGAGGTCTGAAATGTTTATGTTGAACAGGAATACACTAGCTGACTCTGACCACGAGAGAAACCGGACCTATACATGTGTGTGCTAGAAACATTAGGCTATATGATATGTATATACATATATATATGTATATATAGGCATCACAATACTTACTGAACGCTCTTACCACAGACATGGCAGACATCCCTCCTCTAGCACCGACAGACGCGAACAACGAAACTGAAACCTACCCAACTGTAGAGGAGTTAACCGCTTTACCCCAAACTTCAACTGAACCTCTCTATTATTTCACTGGGGAGGCAAGAGTCACACGACATCAACGAAGGGGTAACAGTTCAGCTCGAGTTAGCCCTTACCGCACTGGTAACACCACAATCAGGGCGGACTATCCAACTTACCCTCGTAAGTGGGATTGGCTACCCACAACTCTGAACACCTGGAGGTCTGAGGAAGCCATACAGATTCCTGCTGACCCCATGCACATCTCCCCGTGTACACAAGAACCCATCCACCATACCGTTCCAGTGCTTGCTGCTCGACTACACCGTCATGAGGCAAGGCTTGAAAGCTTGGAACGAGAACAATACATAGTACAAACACATGGGTTACGCACATCACATGACCGTATTGCTGGACTCTATCTGGAACAAGAAAACATGACACGGAATGTGGATATGATCCACCAACAAGTGATTGATGACAGAAGCGCAGTTGATCTCCTGCAGGCGAGACTGGAAGAATGTGAGCTACGCTCACTGGAAGCCGAACAATATGCTCCCATGTTGGAGAAATGCCTAACTATCGCTGAAGATACCGCCTGACAGACCAGTCAACTTGCTGAAATCATGGAACGTCTTGTCACCCTGATGACACTAGTGGCTATACGACAAGATTAGTACAGTGTCTGTTATGTAATGACTTATCTAAGCCTTTTTAAGTCAATGTAATTCAACCGGATGTAACCATTCCCGGTACCTTTTGTAAAATCTAAAGTCTGTAATCTTTTGAACTCGTACCTTGTATGGTATCTAAATTTATTATCTAATGAAATATGATTATCACACTGTGTTGTTGTATAATACTCTCTTATATATATACATATGTGATAAATCATAACCTTTGAACAACATCTTACATATTTTTCCTCTGTATTTATTCAAGCATTATGCCGCCAAGACGAACATTCAGTCAAGCGGAAATCACTCAACTCATTGCTCAGGGTGTAGCTCAAGCCCTTGCTGCCCAACAACCACGCTCTGGCAGCGAAGACACGACCAACAACACCCCTCCAGCCAAACCCTGCTTATACAAGGACTTCCTCAACTGTAAGCCTCTGAACTTCAAAGGCACGGAAAGAGCTATCGGTCTATTACGATGGATCGAGAAAATGGAATCAGTCTTCCGGATCTGTAACTGCCCAGAAGACTGCAAGGTCAAGTATTCCACCTGCACCTTCATGGATGGTGCTCTGACCTGGTGGAATACTCATGCTCAAACTGTAGGCATTGATATCGCCTACAAACTCCCTGGGAAGAATTGAAAAGAATATTAAAGGATGAGTACTGTCCAAGAGAAGAGTTGCAACAACTCGAGGTCGAGTTTTGGAATCTCAAGGTTTAGGGCAATGATATTGCCAGTTATACAACCCGTTTTCACCAACTTGCACTACTGTGCCCATCAATGGTCGATCCTCAGTACAAGAGGATCGAACGTTACATCTGGGGACTTCCCCCACACATACAGGGAATGGTCACTACTTCCAACTCTCCTACCATTCAAGGTGTCGTCCGTATGGCACACAATCTTATGGCTCAGGTGGTTCGCTAAGAAACACCTACTTCCACACACACCGGTAATAACGCTGGGGATCACAAGAGAAAGTGGTCCGGAAACTCAACCCAAAATCAGCAATCATCAAGGAAGCCTGAAATCGTCAAGGCTTACACATCTGGTTCCGAACTCAAGAAAGGCTACACTGGGAACAAGCCTTTCTGCTCTAAGTGTCGCCGCCATCACGATGGTTCCTGTGGTACTCCATGTAAAAAGTGTCAGAGGTATGGGCATCTAGCCAAAGACTGCAGGTCTACCAGTACCAATACCAACAACAACCCCAACACCAGCTCCAGCCAACCAAAAGCCTGTTTTGAGTGTGGCAACACTGGGCACTTCAGGAATGACTGCCCAAAGCTGAAGAACAAGGGAAACAACAACAACCCGAGAGGTAGAGCCTTTGTCCTTAATTCAGGGGAAGCCCGTCAAGACCCGAATGTGGTCTCGGGTATGTTCCTCATCAAAAACTTACATGCTTCTATTCTGTTTGATACTGGTGCTGATAGGAGCTTTATATCTTATGAATTTAGTTCCTTACTTGACATCACCCCTGTTGCCTTGGAAGCTAAGTATATTGTAGAACTAGCTAATGGCAAACTGATTGAAACAAATAGTGTGATACCCAATTGCACTTTAAAACTAGCCGACGAACTCTTCAACAATGATCTCATACCTGTCGAGATCGGTAGTTTCGACATCATCGTTGGTATGGATTGGTTATCCAAACACCGAGCAGAGATCGTCTGTTTTAATAAAATAGTTTGTATTCCTCTCGTCACCGGTGGTACTTTAATCATACAAGAGGAGACCGGTGGGACGAGACTGAATATCATATCATGTATGAAAACCGGAAAATATCAGGCAATCCTCGCACATGTTATGGAGAAAAATTCGGAAGAGAAGCGACTTGAGGATTTTCCCATCGTTCGAGACTTCCTAGAAGTCTTTCCTGAAGACTTGCCTGGCCTTCCGCCACCAAGACAAGTCGAGTTTTCCATAGACCTCGTGCCGGGTGCAGCACCCGTGGCACGAGCACCTTACCGTTTAGCCCCATCCGAACTTCAGGAGTTGTCTACTCAGTTACAGGAACTCCTGGACAAAGGATTCATTCGACCAAGTTCTTCACCTTGGGGAGCTCCAGTCCTATTTGTCATAAAGAAAGACGATTCTTTCAGAATGTGCATCGATTATCGTGAACTCAACAAACTCACTGTTAAGAACCGTTATCCACTCCCTCGAATTGATGACCTATTTGACCAGCTGCAAGGGTCAATCTTTTATTCAAAGATCAATCTACGGTCAGATTATCATCAACTCCGAGTTCGAGACACCGAAATCCCGAAGACAGCTTTCCGAACACGCTATGGTCACTACGAGTTTCAAGTAATGCCATTTGGTTTAACAAATGCACCGGCTGTATTCATGGACCTTATGAACCGAGTGTGCAAACCATATCTCGATAAGTTTGTCATTGTATTCATTGATGACATCTTGATCTACTCGCACAACGAGCAAGAACACGCGCAACATCTGAAAACCATTCTAGAGCTACTCAAGCACGAGGAGTTATATGCTAAATTCTCCAAGTGTGAGTTCTGGATGCAAACTGTTCAATTCCTTGGGCATGTGATTGACAGTCAATGGATTCATGTTGACCCATCTAAAATCGAGGCTATCAAAAATTGGCAATCGCCAACAACTCCAACCGAAGTACGGCAGTTTTTGGGACTGGCCGGGTACTATCAGCGATTTATCGAAAACTTCTCGAAAATAGCCCAACCACTCACGACACTGACTCAGAAGGAGAAGAAGTTCGAATGGACTGATAAACAAGAGGCAGCATTCAAACTACTGAAACAAAAGCTTTGCAGCGCACCTATCTTATCATTACCCGAAGGCAACGATGACTTCGTGGTATACTTCGATGCTTCACACCAAGGTCTTGGTTGCATGTTAATGCAACGAGACAAGGTCATTGCCTACGCCTCCTGACAATTCAAGGTTCACGAAAAGAATTACACCACTCATGATCTCAAATTGGGAGCCATAGTGTTTGCACTCAAAATCTGGAGACACTATTTGTACGGCACGAAATGTACAATCTTCACGGACCACAAGAGTCTCCAGCATATCTTTGATCAAAAGGATCTCAATATGAGGCAACGTCGATGGGTCGAGTTGCTTACCGATTATGATTGTGAGATCCGTTATCATCCAGGCAAGGTAAATGTTGTTGCCGATGCCCTCAGTCGAAAGAAACGTGTAAAACCCCTTCGAGTCCGAGCCCTCAGCATGACAATCCATAATGATCTTATCATTCAAATCATTACCGCTCAACTCGAAGCACTCAAACCTGAGAACATTAAAAACGAGTCCTTGCGTGGCATGGACCAACAGTTTGAAACCAAATCCAACGGAGCCAAATACTTCTCAAACCGAATCTGGTTACCTAATTTTGAGAACCTACGAGACTTGGTGATGGATGAAGCTCACAAGTCCAAATACTCCATACATCCTGGATCTGACAAGATGTATCATGGCGTCAAGGAGTTGTATTGGTGGCCAAACATGAAAGATGACATCGCCACATATGTCGGCAAGTGCCTCACATGCTCTAAAGTTGAAGCCGGGTATCAGAAACCCTCCGGATTACTCCAACAACAAGAAATCCCTCAATGGAAATGGGAGCAGATCTCCATGGACTTTATCACGAAACTTCCAAAGACATCGAGCGGTTGCGATACCATTTGGGTGATCGTCGATCGTCTCACCAAATCTGCTCATTTCCTAGCCATCAAAGAAAAAGAAACTGACAAAATGGAACGCCTCACGCGAATTTACCTTAAGGAAATTGTATCCCGACACGGCGTTCCCATTTCGATTATCTCCGACAGGGATAGACGTTTTACATCTCACTTTTGGCAGTCACTTCAGAAATCATTGGGTACTCGTCTGGATATGAGTACTGCATATCATCCTCAAACCGACGGCCAGAGTGAACGAACCATTAAAACACTGGAACATATGCTACGGGCTTGCGTAGTTGACTTCGGTGCAAATTGGGAACATCATTTACCCTTATGCGAGTTTTCGTATAACAACAGCTACCATACCAGTATTGGAGCTGCACCTTTCGAGGCACTGTACGGTCGTAAGTGCCGATCACCTGTCTGTTGGACCGAAGTGGGAGACAGCCAACTCACTGGTCCTGAAATCATTCACGAAACCACAGAGAAAATAATTGGAATCCAAAACAGACTCAAAGCCGCGCATGACCGTCAGAAAATTTATGCTGATGTGAGACGCAAACATCTCGAGTTCCAAGTTGGGGATCGAGTACTCTTGAAAGTATCACCTTGGAAAGGTGTCATTCGCATCGGCAAACGCGGGAAGTTGAATCCCGTGTACATCGGACCTTTTGAAATCCTTGAGAGGATTGGTCCAGTGGCATATCGATTGCAGCTGCCACCCGAACTCAGCAGCGTGCATCCCACATTTCACATTTCTAATCTTAAGAAATGTCTGTTTGATGAGACACTCATTATCCCTCTCGACGAAATCCACATCGATGATAAACTCCATTTTGTCGAGACACCAACAGAAATCATGGACCGTGAGGTCAAACAGTTGAAACAAAGTTGAATTCCCACCGTCAAAGTCCGATGGAATTCGCGGCGTGGTCCGGAATTCACCTGGGAGCGGGAAGACCAAATGCGACTCAAGTACCCACATTTATTCACAGAATCCACACCATCTACGACTTCGAGCTAAATTTCGGGATGAAATTCTCTTAACAAGGGGAGAATGTGACACCCGACAAATTAGGGATGGCTATTAGTTCCTAATCATCTATTAATACGTGTAATTAGTTTGGATTAGGCTAATTGTACGTATCATTATATACATTGAAATATATATACACATACACGATTAAATTTAATCGTGCATCTTTCATATCGGACGGATCCCGACTCATTAATACGGACGTTGGTGAACTCAATTTATTAAATAATACGAAATTATTTGATAAACATATTTATTTCCAAATATTATTTCGATAATATCATATAAGCATTTCGTATCGTGTAAAATGCTCAGAAACGGCCAAAAACACGCAAACCAGTACCGGCACCATAACTAAACATTTTTATGAATGTTTTCCAAGTATTATGGGTAATACTTCCATTCAAAGATATCAAAAATCGAAAGTCATTTAAAACACGTACATATAACGTATAAAATATAAGCTAACGTTTAAACGAGCGGGGAAACGAACACCGTACGGAGTGCAAATGTGAGGAGATAAAAATGGGTCAAAAACACAGCCATGGTGGGCCCATGGGAGCTGGCTTTGGCCTCCCTCAAAACATGAAACATGTTTTGGTTTGTGTTTGACTATAACCACAAAACATGCACCATAATCTCATCACTTTATTCAACTTCCATCTCTCTCTACACTCTCTCTCAATCGGCTCTCTCCCTCTCTCTAACATACCTCAAGAACACTACACTTCCATCACCATAATCCATCACCTTCCACCATCAATTGTTGAAGGAAATTGAAGAAGGAGGCAAGGAAGAACAACCGAACACATCTCTTCGTTTCTGTCTCTAGATCACCCCTTTCTTGTTGTAAGAATCACTTTCCCTCTCTATATTTTCGTGCTTAACATTTATAAACAGGTTATGTTGTTCATTTAACAAGAACATGTCCAAATCAAAGCTTAAAATACGTTTTTCATACACATACATGTAAACTATTTTCTGTCTCTAAAAACAGCCCCACGAAAACGACCATAACTTGAGTTCTAAGATAAACCAACACATGAATCTTATACTGAAATTTCCGTATGGATGTCCTCTACAAAAAGTTGTACAATGGCCTTTTCCAGAAATACACGAATTTTCGTGTGTAGCTCAACTTTGAGCAAGGGTTTGTGTCGAACCAAAACCGACCACTCTTCGTGTTGATTTTTGTTAAAAATAGTAAATGAACTTATTGAACTACCATAAAGTGAAGATTTAAACTAGACATATAGGAGAACATGTGTGATTTTTTGTTAGGTATGAATCGGACTAGAAATGGTCCGAATCGGGAGGTTTATCGAGTTCAAAATCTGGAAAAATGAATACTAAGGGCTGTTTTGGTCATTTTACAAAACCGACACTTTGGGTCAACCATAAAACGTAACGACAATTTTCTAAAGCTTATTTAACATATTTAAAGACTTCCCTAAACATTTCAGGTCAAACCGAACACCTTTGACCTAGTCGAAGAAAACGAACACTTAAACGAAATTGTAACCAAGACTTGCGACAATATCTCTTATGCGACAATGCCATTGTCGCAAAACCCCCATTGTCGCATGAACAGTGCCCGACAATACCACCATTGTCGCATGAACAAATGTCCGAGAATACCCATTGTCGCATACCTTGTATCGGATAATTGAGTACTTTCATTATTGTCACATAAAACATCATTGTCGCAAACCTCATTGTCGCATGAAATCACATTGGCGCATATGCATTCTCAAAAACACTATCGTTGGAAAATGCTATTGTCTCATGAATAGTAATTCCCGACAATGCTATTGTCTTATGAATAGTAATTTCCGACAATGCTATTGTCCCATGAATAGTAATTCCCGACAAATGCTATTGTCTCATGAATAGTAATTCCCGACAAATGCTATTGTCTCATGAATAGTAATTCCCGACAATGCTATTGTCTCATGAATAGTAATTCCCGACAATGCTATTGTCTCATGAATAGTAATTCCCGACAATGCTATTGTCTCATGAATAGTGATTCCCAATAATCACTATTGTCTCATAAATAGAGTTCAACACTGATTTGCATGACCGACTTTTCAAACAAGACAATATCACGATATACTTGATAAAATATTTGGAATAACTCGGAAACATATGATACATATACTTTTGTAAGTGTACAATGAGACAAACATAATAATAATGCTTTTGATAATCATTATTATGAAACTCACCAACGGGCCGTACATATTTTCAAAACTCAAACTAATCAATCAAACAACCAAATTATTTGGACATTACTAGTTGGATGAACAACTAGCATGGACGGTCTTTTGAGACGTCTACATACACTTATAGTCTTGCGCATTTTGAACGCCCGGCAGGTTACCGTCTTCGGACAACATCACCTTGTGCAACATCATACTTGCTTGATAGCAACACACCAGACTCAGGTGAGTCTCATAGCCCCTCATTTTACTGTTTTTAACCCAGGGGTGGCAATACATACTCATTTTGTTTTACATGTGGACATGAGTACTAAACCTCGATATATACTGCATGAGTTGTTTTGCTAATCATTTAAAGCCCTCCACTACATAGTTTTTTTATATGGATTTAGCGCGATTGTTAGTGTATGGTACCATATGGGATTGACAATCCCTATCCGGGTTAGCACGAGCTAACTGGTCAAACGGACGCATTAGCATTTGTTCATACGAGTGTAGATTAGGCACTCGCAGGGAGGCACCCTCACTCAGGCACTTGGTTGTGATCCTGACACCTCAGTTAAACTCAAACTATGGGCTCATGGTAGTGATATACATCTATTTTATTTGCTTGGTTGCAAATCATTATATTAAATCTCATGGTTCACACATCGTGTTTATCTATACAAACCTGTGAGCTCACCAGCTTTTAGCTGACATTTTAGTATGTATTCTCAGGTACTCAGCAGTAGTAGATATGCTCAGGATTATTAGCTCGAGTCGCATACAGACACCAGGAGATTCCCCTGCATTTCTACATTTTGTAAACTAGATATGCCTTAGAATCTCTAAACATTAATTACGAGCTTTTGTAAACATTACAACTTTGTAAAACTTTTACGTCATATTAATGTAACTTGTAAACGACGCTTATAGAGTCGTTCACTTTATCTTATGTGCTTGTGATATTTGATTAGTCGCGCCCCGACCCGATTCGCTTCCGCGCAGTAAATTTGGGGATGCGACAGTAAACCCTAAATTAAAGTTTTAATATGTGATGTAGGGTGAAATTAACAAACAAAAATTAAACTTGTTGATTCAATGAATACTCAAGAATAATTTCTTTCAACAAACGTAGATTCTAAATGAATACCGTTGCTAGGATAATTCAACTCAATTGTTAACACAATATTGAGAGAAACTTGAACTTTCATAAAAAAAACATAAATTTCAACTCCCATTCTATTACAACTTAAAATCCTTATAAAGGGAAATAAAAAAAGCTTTAACCTATGGAATATCAAAAGTCTAATATTAATGAAAACTTAAAATGCAATTAAACATAGATTAGTTAATAAAAGAAGTTTAAACATATGTAATATCAAAAGTCTAATATTAAAAAAGACTTAGAATGCAATTAAATATAGATTAATTTATTTATTTCCAAACTAATCAAAGGTCTTCAATATAATTCCGCATCATTCTCCCCAGGTTAAAGCAACTCGTCCTCGAGTCTTGACTACATCTTCAACATTTGGAGATAGATGAGTAGCATTAACAACTTAGATGTTAAAAGAACATAACCAAAGATAATAAGGGTAGTAGTAGACAAATAAAACATTTTCACATTATTGTGAAAAATACTTCTCTCTTTTGAAAAATGAAATGTTTGTTGATTGTTCTTAACATTATCTTGCCACTTTGAAGGTTCATAACAACGTTCCAATAAAGATGAAACAATCAATATCTTCGTGGCCCCGTTAAAATCTTTTTCTTTGCTAAGAAAAGATTGATTATGATGATGTGTGTAGTCTTCCTCTTCAAATAATAACTTATCAAAGATATTCAATGAAATATCATTTTTACATGTTACTCCATTGTTAATGAAATCACAATTGTCATTTTTGTTGTTGCAACTCGTAAGATATATGTCTTCCATTTCTTCAAAACTAGAAAACCCAAATTTACCATCGAGAATTCTGTTTATAAACAAAATCTCACGTTCATCGGGTTTCTCTAGCTCCTCATAAACATCGTAGATTACCATTTCTAACAGGAATTTCGGCTCTGATATCAACTGATGTAAGGTGAAATTAACAAACAAAAATTAAATTTGTTGATTCAAAGAATACCCAAAAATAATTTCTTCCAACAAACGTTGATTCTAAATGAATACCGTTGCTAGGATAATTCAACTCAATTGTTAACACAATATTGAGAGAAACTTGAACTTTCATAAAAAAACATAAATTACAACTTCCATTCTATTACAACTTAAAATCCTTATAAAGGGAAATAAAAGAAGCTTTAACCTATGGAATATCAAAAGTCTAATATTAATGAAAACTTAAAATGCATTAAACATAGATTAGTTAATAAAAGAAACTTTAACCTATGTAATATCAAAAGTCTAATATTAATAAAGACTTAGAATGCAATTAAACATAGATTAGTTAATTTATTTCCAAACTAATCAAAGGTCTTCAATATAATTCCGCATCAATATGTTTTGTGTTTATGGGATTTGATTTCATGTTGATATATTACTGTACGTATGTATCAATTAAGTTTGATTATATGAATGTTTTCATTCATTCACAACTATTATTATTTTTAGTTTATTCATCCATTCATGGACAGGTCAAGAATGTGATTTAGACTTTCCTTAGAGATGGTGGTGATTTCCGATTGTAGGAAGCAGTTTATGAATGATTTATCCATTCATGAGCTAGTCTTGAGGTTGTATTTTGGATTGTTTTTTGATACTTGATTGACTTCTCTCTAAAGTTTGCTAGTGCTTATATATATCTTGGATTGTGTTTTGATATGTACGTAATTGGGAAATGTGTTTTTGGTTTTTTTTTTTTTTTTTTAATTTAGATGCTTGATCGAGCTGATGTTGTGTTAGTAGTACGTTCATCCAAGCCTCCTAATATATTTGGTGTTGGTTTCAAAATTCTATCTTTAAATTGTGAAATTTATCTTGTATTAGACATTGTGTATGTGGGGTTATTAATGGTGTGTAAAAGTGTGGTAAATGGTATATATCGAAAAAATCAGAGTCAGATGGCAGGAAGCCAGTTGTGTTTTATGCATTCTCTTTGTATTTAAAAAAATATAGGTAGAAAGAAAGAAAAACAAGGTTAAATAAGGTTAAGATAGAATAGTTAGAGGGTTGGTTATGTAAATTAATATATAGGGTAGGCTGGTCGGTTTCTATCAAAAGGTGTAGATGGACTAAAAATGGATGTGTGAGGATCACCTCTCATTTTGATGGCATCTCTGAAGACGGATAAGGTGTTGACCACCATCTATATGCGTTAGTATATAAGTGCATAATGTGATGAAGGATCTGGTGTTTTGAAGCGTTTTATTGCATATAGATAGATGGTGCTATATATGTTATTTTGTTAATCCCTTTTGTTATAGCATCATGTGCATTAATCAAGAAGTAAGTAAGAAGGTTGAACACTATGTATGTTTGGTATGTACCGCGCGTAATGTTCCGTGTGTACATTTTATGTATGTTTTTCGCTAACTCACCTTCAATATATGGGGTTATATGTTTGGGTTGCAACCATGGCGTTACTCTGATATTCTTTAGATGTATATCATATATCATCTACTTGTAATATGATTAAGATTGTGAGATTTTTTTATATAATTGTAAATGTCCAAGACATTTGAAGTTTTGAACAAATTTGTAAACTCAAACAGAAGTAGATAGTTTCATCAAGGAAATCTTACCTATGAACGAGTCATCAACGTTTTATACCCTCCACTTTTTGCGTAAAAAAAGAGATTATAGAATCAGTTCATGAACAATTGCTTCATGCGTCTAAATTAAATGTTAATTTTGAAATTGCTTAATTGTTACTCCTACAAGTTTGTTATGGAATTTTATCTTAAAGTTTGTTCTATTGAACAAAATGGCAACTCCTAAAAAAATTAATCTCAAATTACCCAATAAATTAGTTAACTATGATAACTCATTAAATGGATTAAAAGATTAGGTGACAAAGGGAAAATCACATAAATATTCAATCACCACACCCCTTTTAACAAACTAATACTTTGACCAACCAATTTAACAAACTAATCCACCTTTTGGCGCCGGATGGGCGCCCCTGGTGCCCCACCCTCAAAAAACGCGTCACGTGGGGCGATTTATTAATATTTAATAGTGGGGCGCCTGGGGTGCCGGTCCCACATGTTAGCGCCCTGACATTAATGGTGCAAGCTTTTTCCACGTGACGCCTTTTAAAAAGTGAAGCGCCCCACGTGGCGCGTTTTTTGAGGGTAGGGCGTCAGGGGCGCCCACCCGATGCCAAAAGGTGAATTAGTTTGTTAAATTGATTGGTCAAATGATTAGTTTGTTAAAAGGGGTGTGGTGATTGGATATTTTTGTGATTTTCTCAACATTATTGATCCAACCAATTATGTAACCATGAAATAAAATTTTATCTAAACAGTTAATGTTCATCAAAAGTCAAACAATATCAATTAGAAATCAATATTTGATGATTCGTTATCTTTATTTTGGTATAAAATGAAATTTTTATGATAATGTGAGAATATATATATGGCAATGCAGGGGCGGTTAGAAAAAAAAATCGAATGGAGGCCAGAATTTTATAGTGTACATTGAGCATGGATTATCAATTTAATTTTTTTTCCTTTAACCAAAACTATGTTTGTTGAACCAAAGTGAATTTAGTTCAACATCAAATTTAAATTACATGAACAAAATTAGAAAGGATAAAAAAAAAAGTTAATGCAACAAGCTAGGGGTATAGAAAAAGGATAAAAGACGCAATAAGGGGAGATTGAACCTTATACCTCTTGAACATAAGACCGACTTCTCCAAAACTAGACTAGATACACAGATAATATAATTATTTTAACTGTTTTGTATTTATTAGTTATTGAAGCTATATGCAAATCATACTAAAACCTACGAAATTTTTTTCGACTCGTAAAATCTTGGTGGTGGGGGCGAATGCCCACCCTGCTCCTACCCTAAACTTGCCCCAAGGCATATGATATTTTCATATAATTCTTATGAATATTTAAGAATGAAATAACTTTCAAAGTAAATTATTATAGAAAAACATCACGGCATATAAGAATTACAAAAGATAATAACTTTTCTAAGTTAGTAATTGCAATAACACCATTTGATATATTTATGCTATAGGTCCTTGTATTGTTCAAACGATTTGATAGCAACAAACATTTTATTATTAAGTATGATCAGGAATATGAATATTATGCGAGTCCTCTGTTAATTAATTATATTGACGTGCACAAGTCATAGCGTCCAAAAGAAAGTAAAATGCAAACAGAAAAATGGTTAACATATTGCAAAATTAATTACACGGGAGTGTGATCCGTTGAACAGATGTGCGCACACCGCTCAAGAACATCATTTCAGTATCGTATCAAACTTCTGTGTTTACTGTTTAGCGTCATCATTTTTATTCCTTCCCACTCGATTTAATCACTACTTTTATTTATTTAAACTTGTTTTCGTATTTACTACGAGTAATATTTTCACTCCATATTACTTCCTTCGTTTAGTATTAGACCATTCTTCGTTGCTATCAGACCATTCCTAAAAGTGAATAAAACTGAATACTTCAATCTGTGTCACATCAACGGTTCACAGAACTAATACAAGTTTAACATTTTACTATCAATAATGAACACTTCAAATTTTTTTCTAAACCCCACACATTATTTCTTTTATTATTTAAACTACAAAATTAAATAAAACACTTATATTAAAATTAAAATATTACATTTAATTAAAAATAAAACATTAAATTAATTAAAAATTAAAAACATTACAATAAATAAAAATACATTTATTGAAAAAAATATGACTAATTAAGTCTTTGACAGAAGTTTGGTGGGAGGTTCGCAATGTGTTGGATAAGAGCTTCGTAAAGTTGATGATGCATGTCACGGTCGCGTAATTCCTTGTCCATACGTATTTGTGTTGCAACCCTTTCTTGCATCGAGCATTGCGGCCTATTTTCCGGGTTCGCCAAATAGGCTTCCTCAAGTCGATATATGTTTCGCCCATTGTCCTCGGTTATCATGTTCTGTAAAATGAGACAATAATACATAATTCGGCGTGTTTTGTTCGTGTCATATGGTATAGCAGGATTTTGATGATTGCCCAACGTTCTTGAAGCATTCCAAATGCTCGTTCCACATCTTTTCTGGCAGATTTTTGGTATCTCTAGAACCTCTTCTTACTTTCTGTTATCGGATCCTTAAACGTCTTCATAAGCGTCGCCCATTCTGGATATATTCCGTCAGCGAGATAATACTTTTTTTGAATTGTTGATCGGAAATATTGAACACAATTTCAGGAGCTCTATCTTAGAGTAAGTCTTTGAATAAATCGGATTTATTAAGAACGTTGTAGTCGTTGCTCGATCCCGTATGACCAAGGTGGGTGTGCTAAATCCATAAGTCATGAGAAGCAACCGCTTCGAGCATGATGGTTGGATGGCCGTGATCACCTCGTATGTATTGACCTTGCCATGCCACTGAGCAAATTTTTCCAAGGTTAATGCATACGATCGATACTTCCCAGCATACAAATCGTCCTTTTTCTTTATGTTTTATAATCAAAATTCATAATTGCACATCCCCTAACTCTCAAATCAATTTTCATTGTTTTGTTTTTAGTGTTTTCCTTTACTTTTTCTAATATTTTTAAAGAATTCCTTTTTTATAATTATAAAACCCAATTTTAATTACAAAAAGAATACTACCTACGTCCCAAAATAATTGTCTTAGTTGCTAGTTTGGGTTGTTTTTAAATAAGTGTCCACATTCCGTTTCAACCAATCAGAAAAGACTTTCATAGGTAAAGATGATATGTTATTGATCGATAGTGACTATCCTAAAACTTTTGCATTTTGGATGTAATAGATTGATCTATGAATGGTTGATTTATGAATAATTGATTGCTAACACAATATTCGCACTATGCAGCGGAGTTTAGTACTTTATTCTATATAGTGACTCGGTAATAATCGTATACTCTTATTATTTTTGTTATTAGCTGATAGATTACCTGTAATTGTGAGTTTGATAAGACTAGTTTACCCGTATGTATAGTTTGAAATTTGGAATAGATCGACTTGATATAAGGTAAAGTATGTGAAAAAAATGGAATTAGACAAATGTGGATATGTTAGTCTTATTCTTAAATGTTTTTCTAAAAATTAAATAGCTAGATTGCTCTATATATTACTATAGATAATAAAAATTGATTTATATAAAAAATCATTTTTATAAAAAATTTATCTTTCAAAAATAGTCATAATTATTGATTTTTAATTTTTGTAGTTTTTTTATACTTCATAAATAATTAAAAGACTAAAAAACGAAATAAACAAAACAAAACATAAAATATTTAATTGATTTGACAGAGATGTGCAATTAGAAATCCTAGAGTGTGCAAATAGAATCAACCTTATTTTTCTATAGTCAAAATGACAAATGATATCCTCGTAAAGATATGTAATAAAAAGGTTTGATAGTAAAATTAAAAATCCGAATCATCTTACTACTACTTCCTCCGTCTCACCCAAAATGTTCACTTTGAATTTGTACGCAGTTTTATGATTCTCCATTAACTACTTTTTGCACTAATCATATAACATATCTACCCACTAAAGTCCCTTTCGATTGATTACAACATAAAAGTGAACACTTATTTTGAACTACTCAAAATAGTAAGGTGTACACTTAAAGTGGGACATAGAGAGTAGTAATTTGGTTAGATTCTTTACTTACTTTCAAAGGTTTGAATCCAGGTCATTAAACACATCCATCGAAGCGAAAACTTCTTCAAGTATTGTCACTTCACATTAAAGATGTTAATAATCAACTACGTAAAATTAAATACTCCCTCCGTCCTATAATAAGTGTCTCACTTACTATTGTGGGACGTCCTAAAATAAGTGTTCAGATTCTTTTTGAGCCAATCAGAAAAGACTTTAGTGGGTAAAGATAAGATGTTATTGGTAGATAGTGACTTTCCTTAAACTGTGTGCATTTTAACATGAGATATTTATTTTGGAACGGAGGGAATAAATACCGATACTACTCCGTATGTCTAAAAGTAGCTATCCTGCAACTTAAAAGGCAAACATGGAATTTAACATGTTAACTACTCCCTCCGTACCATATATATAGTCCGTTATTCTTTTTATGGATCTCTCAATTTTATTGTCCACTTCTATAAATAGATAAAAATAACGAGATAAAGTTCTTTTTTACCCCTAATTTATATATGAAAATAAAAAAGTAGGTAAAAAGTAGAGGGTAAAACTATCATCTTACTAAAACGTAAGAGAGATGATTATGATTTCTTAAACTGCATATTTTTGTTTTTTATCGGACAATAAAATTGCGACGTTGGGAGTAGTATGGTTTATTTCCGTGGTTTATTATTTATACTCCTATTTGTAGAGTTATATTACCAAAGCCCAAGTCTAATAAAATCAGCACACACAAAAATCTCTCATCGATGGCTTCACCAAACATGAGTCTTAAACTTTTAATCGACAACAACGGCAAAAGAGTGTTATTTGCAGAAGCCAACAAAGAATTCATCGATTTCCTTTTCCACATCTTCTCTTTACCACTCGGAACCCTCATCGAATTCTTGGGTTCTAAACAAATGGTGGGTTGTTTAGGAAAACTCAAAGAAAGCATCGACAGTTTCAACCAAACTTATCTCCAACCAGGAGTTAAGACAGATGATATCTTCAATCCCAAAACACCATACACTGGAAGTACTTTTCTGCTGTCGTATGAAGCTCCTACTAATGATCAATCTAGTGCATCTAAGACAATCTACAGGTGTTCAAATGCATCAAGCCAGTGCAGTTACTGTAACCGCAGCAATTGTCGATCAAACGCGACTCTATATTCGGGTGCAAAATGTCCCAGTTGCAGTGGTTCCATGAATATTACGATGACTTCCGTAAAGCCCACAGAGGATGCAACGACGGCGGCGGAGGTTGAAACTCCGGCGATGAAGAAAAAGAAAGGGTATGTTCAAGAAGTGATGACGTACATGGTGATGGACGATTTGATGGTGAAACCCATGTCCACTATTTCTAGCATAACTCTGATTAGTAAGTTTGGTGTGAAAGATTTAAGTCAACTTGAGGAGAAGACTGTTTCTTTTGGAAAAGAGGAGGTACAGTATTGTTAATTATGATTATTATGTTATCTCTTGTGTTTAATAATTGCATATATGTATTCATTTTAGTGAACTGTAATGGTGCATATGTAGGGATTGAAGCTGCTAAAGGCATCTCTGTCGACAAATAAAGTGCTGACAAGTATTTATATGAATTAGCTGAAGATAATCATGTATGTAATATATATGGGTTAAAAAAAAATTAAAATCTTTTGGTTATTGTGAATAGTTTGCAGATGGTATGTAGATCCCTTAAGAAGGTTAAGTACTAGTATGTATTCAGTGGTACCTAATATCTTTTGCATAGACATGGCCATGTTATCGTCAATGTATCTAGCTTCCCAGATGTAAGATCAGTTTGGTTTATATGTCTTATTATTATGCTTTTTCTGTATATCAAGTGGTTTATGTTGAATCAAGTGTTATGTTATATATTGATAAACAAGAGTAGATCTTGGTGATATATATTTGATTATATGTGTATATATCATGTATGGTTTGGTTGGATCTAAAATCTTGGTGATATATATTTGATTATATGTGTATTAGTCCCCGAATTAATGTGTGAAACCAAACATAATGATCAGATTTATTAAAACAGATTGATAGTTTGAATCTCAGTTAGAGCACATGGAGTGGGCTCGTTCTCGTCACCGTTTTTGGTGTAACAACTCGCAAATTTAAACGTAATTACGAGCATTAAACATTTACATTATTAGGCTAATTCCCTACTTGAGTGAATTCACAACTACTTTAGAGATAAGTCTAGCAAAGCCCACTAGTTGATACGCGTAGTATTATATATTTCGTAATTAGTATAATTGCGTACAAAACATTCAGAACAAACGCGACAAAAATATACGATCGTTGGTGAATAAATTATTTAATAATATGAAATTATTAAATCACCTTATATATTATTAAATATTATGTTGATAATATTTACAATGTATTTTGCTACAGATAACATTTATTTCGTACAATTTAAAACAAATCGCAATTTAATAGTAAAACAAAAATAAAACAAAGTTATAATCATTATTATTACTCAACTAAATAATTTTAACTAAAACAAAATAACTAAAAGAATAATCGAAAACGTATTTAAAACCCCATAATTTAAAAATATTTTAACATTTAATGATCGGGTAAACAAACACGGGTAAAATACCACAAAATTTGGGACTAAAATCCCCTCCCCTTTGGTTGAACAAAATCTGCCCAAACCCTTCCCACCTCCTCATTTCCCTTTCATTTTACCAAACACCCTCACACACACCTTCATCTTTTCTCTCTACCTCACTACCACCACCAACAACCAAAAACACTCACAACTAACAACAAAAATCAACAAACAAACATCATCACCACCACTGAAAATTTCGGAATCATCATCATCAAGAACAAGAACAAGCATCTATCATCATCATCTTCATCCTCTTCATCTTCAAGTTCTTCATCACCATTTTCAAAACCCCAAATCTTCAAATTGTAAGGATTCTTCACTTTTTCTTTAGATTTCTTGTTAAAAACACTTAATATATCATGTATTAGCTTTATAACAACAAGATTTGGCCTAAAAATGGGTTAGATTGCGTTTTTGGGTGAAAACCCGTCGAACAGACGGAAGTGTCGCCCACAGACGCACAGTACAGCGTCACTTACCTAAGTGACGCAGGTAAGTGCCGCACAGTAGTGACGCCTATAAGTGTCGCCTTAAGTGACGCACCCTAGTGACGCCCGTAGCGTCACTTCCCAAGTGACGCAAATTCTAAGTGTCGCACAGTAACCCATCCGACACTTGCTTAAGTGACGCCTGTAGCGTCACTTCCCAAGTGTCGCTAAAAACAGAAACTTTCAAATCTTTTTCACTAAGTGTCGGAACCAGATTTTACCACTTGATTTACTCCGAATTTGGAAATTCGAATGCGTTTTCACTACAACAACATAGTAGAAATAAAAAAAATTTCCAAGCTAACCTGGCAGCTCGACCCCAGCCAGGGGCTCTGCCCCTTGGACCCCGCCAGGGGTTGCCACCCCTTGGACCCCGCTACCAGGGGCGCTGCCCCCGGACCCCCGTACAAAATTTCGCATTTTATGAAAATACAACGAAACTGCCAACACTACTTTGAAATGTTGATTTCAAACCAACACCAACGAGTCGTATGCATTTTCACAACTATGGAATACAAACACAAATGTTAAACGAATACTGGAATGGATGGTTAAACTTAAACCTCCACATACTTACTAAATCTCATGCGTTTAGGACGTTAGGAGATTCGACTAGGTGTATTTTGGGCTTTAGGCTTTGCTAGCACTTATACGCAACTTAACTCGACAGGTGAGTTCACAGCCCCTACTTTTACTGTTTTAACTGCTTTTTGAACAGGGGTGGAAAACATAGTCAACTGTTTTACTTATTGCCATAACTGCTTTTACTCATATGATTGTTTATCATGCTTGTTTACTCACACGATTAGAGTGCTTGAACTGTTAAACTCATACATAAAACTGGAATTTATGATACCACATTTTCATACGAATGTCGTGTTAAACTTTGTTTGGTATACCGGAGAACGACCGGTACTTTTATAAAAACGCTGGAGAACGACCAGCTACGTATTTTAGTGCCAGAGAACGACTGGCCAAGTGGACGGGAGAACGACCCGTGCGTATTCTGGACCGGAGAACGACCGGTGCGTATTTCGCTGGAGAACGACCAGTAGTGTTTGGACGGGAGAACGACCCGTGCGTCTTTTGGCCGGAGAACGACCGGTACTGTTTGGGCAACTTTAACTGTATTTGGGTAACATCCCACGTAAACTGTATTTTGGGTAACATCCCACTTAAACTGTATCTTGGGTAACATCCCACGTAAACGGTATTTTGGGTAACATCCCACGCGAACTGTATTTTAGATAACATTCCACAAAACAATTACTTGACTATTATGGCAATAACTATTTGTGAACGTATTGATTTTAACAACTGTGCTTACAAACTTGATTTAATTATTGCAAACATAAAACCTGTGAATTCACTCAACCTCGTTGTTGACTTTTACTATGTTTTTCAGGGAATTAGCTGCGCATGTAAGAACCGCCTGCACGTTGGAATTTAGGCGACCCACGAAGAATAGGATGCCAACTTTTGTCAATTGGATTTCTTTTATATAACTGAAACTGTTTAGTCATATTTACGAAATCTACTTTTGTAAACTTAATACTTTTAATTTGTACGGTTCGAGAAATCGTAAACTTTGTAACTAATACTTTGGCATCTTAATATATTTGTTCTGTTGTAATCATATGCTCTGATACGTATGCATGTTCAGTATATTGTGGCACTCCCCATACTTAACTAAATGCTTCCGCTAATTAAATCCAAATCGACGAATTTGGGGGTGTTAAATTTGGCCAAGAATGCCGTCGGACGGTGTTCCGCCGCACCGGGACGGCGTTCCTGACGGTGTTCTTGGCAGCGTTTTGCTCCCACCGTCCTCTTCCGCCATCCAAGCAACGTTTTGAACATTTTTTTATTTCTTTTTAATGTCTTGTGTGCGTATGTATGTATATTTTGTTGTCTGTGGTTTTTGTGTGAGAGGTGGTTGTGTGCGAGGAAGAAGACCCAAGCAGAAGAAGCATTGTGTGTATTTTATATAATAATAATAATAATAATAATTAATTATTAGAAATATATAATATAATAAAAGGAAGGTGGTAGGTAGCTCATTTTTAACACTAAATCTAAATCCGATTAATGTGTTTTGTTTGTTTTGTAATTTTTTTTATTTGTTTTGAATAAATTGAATGTTATTTTAATTTAATTTATGTGTTTTTAAATATTAATTTATATATTTAATTATATTAAACAAATAATAAAAAAACTCCAGAATACTGTCCAGAACACTGTTTCCACTTCACAAAATCCTAATTACAAAATTCTTACTCAGAATACTATGTTTAGGCCGTCACCACTCCGTGTGCTCTAAGTAACCGCTAATTTTATCTATAGACATTATTAAAATTGATTATGAACCCGTTCGATAAATTTTCTAACTTGAGTTTAAAAAGTGATGGAGGCTCAAGTATTAAAGATCGAGCCCACATGTTTCTGGAGGCCCACGAGCGTGCCACAAAAAGGGCTGCACGAAAAGGGGCATAACTTGGGCTACAGGGCTCCGTTTCAGGCCCATGAGCAGGTGAATCGAAGCTCGGTTCGAGGCCCACCAAATTGCTAACAACCGTAGGTGGTTAGACCCATGATCGAAGCCCAAAAACGGCTCCGTTTGGAAGATACGGCTCATTCTATGTTTTTTCTATTCATTTTGGACTTTTGTTTTGGGCTTTGTGTTTGGCCCGTTATGTTTTTTAGGCCCGTTTAAAATTCTGGATGTTATTTAGAGTTCCATGTACATTGTTTGGGGTCAGTTTTTAATTTTCAAGAATTTCGATTTTGCTTCCAATTTTGTGAATCAAGGTTCCAATTTTGTGAATCGAAGCATACCCATCCACGACATTCTTGGTGAATCAACGTGCTTGGAAGAGTTTTTCCTGGTATTCAAAAGAATCAACAGGTTTAAACTATTTATCATAATCATGCACTACATCAAAAAGTACCTAACACATGCGTGATGACATTAATTTCAATGAACAGGCTCGTTAATCAAATACGTAAGTAACTAGTAGTAGTATTAATTAGCTATCACTTTCGTAGCTAATCACATTAATTCTATCTCTAGTAGGCTTCTCGAATACTCTATTTGTGACAATCCTCCATTTAGGGTATTAATCTGTACCTAATTTCATGCATTACCTAGAGTAATTCCCTGATTAGTGAATTCAAAACGATTTCTATATGTTAAGTTTGTGAAACTTACTATGTGATACGTGATATATTAAATTCGTAGTTATATGTATGTATAATTACGTATGGAATAAACGTACTAAACTCGACAAATTAAATACAATAAAGTTGGTGATACAAAATAATTAATAATTCGAAAATTATTAATTACAAATATTAGTAACTTATATTATTGAAATAATATAAGATATTATATGTTTTATATTAAACGTGACGAGCACGTCATACACGAACAGAAACAATTATAAAACGTACCTAAAGGTCGAAAATAATAAAAGTATTTATTTTTTCGTTTCTGTTTTAGTATTTGAAACATTACCTTAAGATATAAATTCCAAATTCAACCGAAATCTGGCACGCAAATAAACTGTACAGTCCCACTACGGTGAATAATTTTATTAAAAGTTTTAAATAACATTATTTCATTTATTTTACTTATCAATTATAAAGTTTAAAATAAAATTTAAACAAACGAAAAATTGAGTGGGACACGGGGTACAAATAATTGGACCCGTACACGGAACTAACGGGTTAAAAACCCAAACCAATACCCAAACTTAAAATATCTGGAGACAGTATGTACTGCCTCCATACCTCCCCTTTGAAATTTACAAACCTAAAACTAATTCATCATCTGTGCGTGTGTGTGTGTCGAGCAAGCAGCAGGAAGGAGAACAGGAGCTCAAACTTCATCTTCATCACTATCATTTCTTCAAACCATCAAACACAAACAAACCAAAATGATCACATAACTATTATCATCATCATCGATCGTTCTTCATCATCATCATAATCATCTATATCAAAATTTTGTAAGGAGTTAAACTCTTAAACTTTTATATGTATATTTTTCATACCATTTTGATCATGCAATTTTGAATGTATAATGTTAGTGTTAGATGTAAACATGTTATAGTATGAATTGTATGTTATGTATGGATGATTAGTATTGTACCAAAACTGAGATCAAACACCCGAACCTATACATATATGCATTTACAGACCAAGAACAGGGGACGAACACAGGCTAGGAACCAAACCGATTGGTTGGTTTTAACCAGCCGATCGGCTGGATTCAATGAGCCGATCGGCTCATCACACCTAGCCGATCGGCTAAGGTGTTTTCGAGCCGAACGGTTTATTAAACTTTACCCGATCGGCTAGGCTGTCTGTGTACTGACTTTTTCGATGCGTTTAAATAATACACGATCGATACATATATTTTGTAGTACAAATATATTAACGCGTACGAAATACAAATACTAAAAAGTTATAAAAGTTATAAAATCTAATGCTATAAAGTTTGGGACAAAGTTGTACTCGACCGCGGAACGTTATTTTGACACGGACAATTAATAATATAACTTTTTGGGCCAAACGGGCCGAATCTAAATTGGCCCAAAATGATTCATTAAACGTATTCGGGCTAAACTAATTTGGGCCACACATATTTGGGTCAAACTACTAGACTTTGATATTGGGCCAAACCAATTGGGCCGAGCCCAACGGGCTACGAGATTTCAAATGCAAACATAAACCGGATTATGTAAGTGACGAGTTAAATGGGACAAATGGATTATATAAATGAACGATTATAATTTATATATAGTTATATAAATAACGACAATTAATATATATAAGAATATATATATTCAACAAATAAGTATATTAAAATATATACTTGTACGCAACGATCGTATTAACGCAAATATCACCAACAACTAAAATGTTATGAACATTTCAACTTAACGATTAGTCCATATACTTATGTAAAGTATATTTAATTGTGTCTAGGTATCTGAGAGGCACGTTCGGACTACTGTATATTACTAGCTGTACTAGCTGAAGACTCGCTACACGTGAGTTCACAACCCCTACCTTTTACTTGTTTTAAATGCTTTTAAAACCAGGGGTGGAAAACATAGAACTACGTGCTATTACATGCTACTTGTTTATATAATTTCTTGACATGCTTTTATATCGAATTGATTTGTAATAATGCTTATTACTTTATAAATCAACTGTTAACTATATGAAACGTTTTTCACAACTATTTTGGGAATGAGACAACGAATCTTGGTACGATCCTAGGTTTACGCGAGGTAGTTGTAGTGCACATAAGTCCCAGTGCTTGCAACCTATAACCATTAGCTAGATGACTCTAGCCACTGAGTATACAGATAGTACTATCGATTTGACAACCCTCCCACTGATATAACTCGTTGGTCATTCCAACCACACGACGGCAGTCGTAACGAGGAGTGTATACTTACCGTGTTACTGAGGCAACAACATCAACTAGTCGTGGTTTGGTTATAGTACTAGGAGTCGTTACTTTAACTTTAAAGGTGTCGCTCACCTTAGAGGGATCATAGTCTACATTTCCCACATAACTAAACAACAAAACTACAACTTGATTTGGGAAGGGTATTCCCTGTGATAACTAATAGGACAGGTGTTCCTACGCATGATTTCTTATTAGGAAACGTTTACCTTATTGGATAAACTTGGTTTCCCGACAAAACAACTTTTATAGGAAATATTTACTTGACTGTTAAACTTGTGTTTCCTACAATTATATATATGGAAATGTTTACTTGATTGTTAAACTGTATTTCCTACAATTATATATATGGAAATGTTTACTTGATTGTTAAACTGTATTTCCTGCAACTATTATTAGGAAATGTTTATGGTTAAACTTGTGTTTCCTAACACATCGACTGAATTGTAGTAAGAATGACATTCTTACAGTAAAATAGGAAATGTTTTCTTTAATAAGAACACTTGTGTTTCCTGCTATACATATAAACATTATGTTTGTGTACATGAATGATTTATACAAAACTTGATTTAACTACATTTATACTAAACCTGTGAATTCACTCAACATTCAATGTTGATGGTTTACTATGTTTTTCAGGGAATTAGGACTCAGGTACTTCTGCATGCATAAAGGGCGTAGGCAACCCAGACTATTTATGATGCCACTTTTGGGACACTTGGATTTCCTTTGTATTACCAATTCCATTGGTTATACTTACGAAATCCCTCTTTTATAAACTCATGTTTTGTAAACTTATGTTGTTCTACAACAGCACTACTTGTACGACTTTATAAGTCGTACCCTTTTGTAATAACGTTTAAACTTATGGCATCTTAAATTAATATGTTCTGTATGATCATATGCTCTGATACAATGAATGCACTATTGTAACGTCAGCACCTCCGCTGTTAAACTGTAACTTAAAATGCTTCCGCTAATAAACAAATGCTTCCGCTAATTAACTAAAGCTTCCGTTAAACCATTAATAAACATGATTCCTGATTTTGTGGGTGTGACACTATTCGTTCAAGTGTGATAGTAATAAGTTTGAGTTGTTTCAAATAAGTGTTTTATCTTTCTTGTAACAATCAATCAAATAACTTTAGTGAAAATAAATTTTATTTAATTGTCAAAAATATACTCGGTGAAAATTCCTAAAAACTACATTCATATTCAAAGTGTAAACAAAAGAAGTATATTATACTTGCCACATATGTCCCATTGTCCAAGAAGTAAATTAATTAATCATCTATAAGATCATCCGCAATGGGGGATGAAAAGGGCGTGGTGCACTTTGAGAACGCCCGTAACGCGGCGTTCACGGGGCGGCGTTCTGAGGCGTTTATGGTGGATACACGGGACGAGAATGAGAGATTTTGTGAGTCCCACATGAATATTTAAATATATTTTTTTCGTTTTTTAATTCTTTTTTCTTTTTTGTTTTCTTTATCTTGTTTTATTTGTTTTGGGTTGTAATCTGAGAGTGAAAAAAAAGAAAAAGAAGAAAAAATGTTGTTTGAAGTTGCAGATGCGATGGATATAGATGGAGAAGGAGGAAAAGGGGTGGTCCATTGCTAGTTAGTGGTTTATTTAATTAAATAATATATTGTATATTTAAAATATAAATTGTTTTTGCTTTTATACATATAAAAAAAATCCGTGTACTTTATTTAAATTAAATACTTTTAGTTTTATATAGTGTATTTTATTTAATTAATATATTTTATTAATTAATTAATTAATTAAAATGTATTTAGTTTGTTAAATAAATGAAAATTAATTAGTGGGGTCCAGGGGGGAAATGGGCGTTCTGAAGTTATGATTGTGTGTGATGAAATGGTGTTGTGGTGTTATGCTGATGTCGCGACTGAAAAATGAGCATTCTGATATTACGATTGCAGATGGTCTAACTTATTGTCTAGTACTTCTGTGTCTTACTAATTTTTTAGCCCATATTTTCCTTTAAGATATTTTATTATAGGTGTCCACTTTTAAAAATTTAAAGGTATTATATATTAACTAGATTTACTTTATTACTTGAGGTACAAAATGTTGGAGGGTAATCGTATCATTTTATCAAATAGTACTAGTAAATTTATGGGTTGTGCGATGCACAACCCCTGCCCAACTATGTTAATATTGATTTTTTTAATGTTGTAAGTATATTATATTTAAAATTGGTGTTTGATTAATAGACAAAAAGTTACAATAAAAGAAAGAAAAATGTACAAAAAAGATAAGATAATAATAAACAAATGATGAGATGTAAAAACGTTATCATGTAAGTTTTAAATCAAATGACAAAATCATCTTAAAATTATGTAATGTAGATTATCAAAGAAAACGAGTAGGCTTATAAGCGAATCAAACGTTCAACGAATAATTCGTGATAACCGTGTATTATTTTCATATCTTGTAAATTTTGTTGATATGTCATCAATAAGCATCACATTTAAGATTTGTACCGGTTAGTAAGTTTATTGAAAGACAATTACAAGATTATTCAATATGTATTACAAAATTTTGAAGATTATGTTGTTTTTATAAAGTTTAAAAAATTAAGTAGTTTTTTTTTATATATATTTCTCTAAGGTCTGAAATGATAATTTTTATGGTTAAGTTGTATATTAGTGTCATGTAAAGTTCAAGATGTAAAAAGATTAAGAATAAACTATTAATCTTATATGTTAAAATTAAGTTGAATATTAATGATAAACATAAGTTTAACTAGATATAAAAAAAATTAAGATAAAATGTTAAAAATTAAGAAGATTGATATTAAAGAAAAATATATTGACACATGTCACCTTATTATGCCATCTTAAAATTAAGGTTTGCCTTATAATATAACTAAAGATAAAGATAAAGAAAAGACACATGAATATGACAAATTTTAAAGTAGGTTAAACAAAGTTTATTAACAAAATATAAAAATAAAGAATAAGAAAATAAAAATACTTGATAAAAAAATGTAAAAATATAAATGTGTTAAAAGTGTAAAATGAGAACAATAAAAACTTTAGGAGCTAAACTATTTATTATTATTATTATTATTATTATTAAATTAAAAAATAAAAGAAGTTGATGATGTCCTCAAAGAAAGCATATATCTTTCTTTATATATAAATAGTAAGAGCACCTCCAACAAGAGGTTTTTACAAAGCTTTTTTATCAAATTGATGTAAGAGCTTTTTTCAAAAAAGTTTTACCTCCAATGATAAAAAGCTTTTCATATATATAAAAGTATTAAAGAGTATAAAATATATAAAGCAAGAGGGTGAAAGACTTGATAAATCTAAAGCTTTACAATCTCATTTCTTGTGAAAAGTGTACTTTTAATTAGTTTTATATACTTGCAAGGGTTTTTATCATTGGATGTAAAGCTTTTTTGAAAAAAGCTCTTACACCACCTTGATAAAAAAAGTTTCGTAAAAACCTCATGTTGGAGGAGGTGCTCTAAGAATAGTAAGATAAGATACTATATAGTGTACTGATTAAGTTTATTAAAGTACGTCCTTTTTGTCTTTGTACAAATGAATTTGGAATTGAAGAAGTAAAATATAAATGTATCGTCACATTTTTAACAGCTAAAAACAATTACGTAACATATAAATACCCTCAAGTGTTGATAACCAATATTATTGATATTGATTCAAATTAAAGAAAAAAAATAATAAACCATCTTTAATGGTAAATTCTCACATGTAGCCATCCTAGCTTGATTTACCAAAATATATAAATTGAAAAGGACACGTGGTGAGATGAAAGATAGGTAGCGACACGTGTTGTAATCCCCGTTTGAGTTAAAGTCCACTTTTATAGCTAGTCATGCATTGTAATCACCCACACCGCTGCTGACTGCTGAGATCGAGTAACAAGTTAACAACCAACGAAGAAAATGGGACAAGGAAAAGAGGTGATTACGGAAAGCCCACCTAATGTTGAGATTCAGGTACATATTCATATTTTATATATATTTTAAATTAATTGGTGGGTTATGAAGTTGATTTAATTTGTGCATGCAGGAAAGTGGTGAGATATATTTCTTCTACAGACCTAAAGTCGACAGAGAAGAAGCACACAGCTCCGATGATGTGCAGCGTATGTACATCGTTTTACGACCCGAATCCGGAGAGAGACCCGTTGAAGTCAAGCAGAAGGAGGATGAGGAGGAAGACCCACCTGCTGAAACTACTCAAGGTGGCCATGGTGCCCAGGTGATGAGTTGCTAGCAGCAAATTCGAGTTTTTTATTTATGCGTAATTATAGTATTGTATTAGTATGGGTTGACTTGAGTGGTCAACTAAATAATTAACAAATTAATTAGGAGGTAAACATTGAGGAGCAGTCGCTGCTGAGGTTCATCGTCATGGGTCGGAAAAGTCTACCGGATCCATCTAAAAAGAGCAGCAGACCCTATTGGGGTTTTGTAGAGTTGGTCACTACCAACATTCAAGATGTCAAGGATGCGTTGAAAGGAGGTATATATATATTTGTTGATGTTTCAGTTTTGATTGATCACTAAACTATATTGTATATTTCGCAAAATTTAATCGACTTTTATCACATTTAATACTCCCTCCGTCCCAATTTCATTGTCCCTACACAAAAAACACACAATTTAAGAAAATATAATCTTCTCTCTTATGTTTTACCTTCTACTTTTGTCTTACATATATACACTGTCTTATATATATACACTAGGGGTAAAAAAGAACTTTAACTCATTATCCTTATCTATTTATTTATGGAAGTGGACAATTAATTTGGTACAACCCAGAAAGAATATTGAACAATAGATTAGGGACGAAGGGAGTACTTATTAGTGTGCCAAAAGTTCCAACTTTGTAAATTTTAGGACTTTGCGTAATTGTACTAATTGAATTTACAAGTATATATTAACAAGTGTTTGTTAACTTCTCATAATTGTACTAATTGAATTCACAAGTATTTGTTCCACACAGTCTAACTGAATTGTTAAGTGAGACCATGCTCTTGTGGTATCAGATTATTTTTTGGGGTGACGTATATATATTTGGTTATGTGTAGAGGATTATGATACGAAGACTAGAGGCCATAGACACCGGTACTAATTGAATTTACAAGTATATATTAACAAGTGTTTGTTAACTTCTCATAATTGTACTAATTGAATTCACAAGTATTTGTTCCACACAGTTTTACTGAATTGTTAAGTGAGACCATGCTCTTGTGGTATCAGATTATTTTTTGGGGTGACGTATATATTTGGTTATGTGTAGAGGATTATGATACGAAGACTAGAGGCCATAGACACCAGCCTCCAGCAAGACCATTTGGTGAAGGTGTCTACCGCATACTAAGGCACCACACTGGTGACGACAAAAAGGAGAATAAGAAAAAGATGCACACCCATTTGATTTACAAGCTAGAGTTCCCATCGGAACCAGAAGCAGGGAACCAACCACAAGAGGCACTAAACGTCGAAAAGGAGGCTTCATTCCTGATACAAATCAAAAATCCTGCCCAGAACCAACAAGGAAGAACAGAGTTTAGGGGACTTGAGAGAAAAAGGAGAGCAGCGTTTCCTGCACACCTGCAAGGACAATTTGGGAAACTTCGATACCATGCTGCAGATCCTCCTGACTTTTTGAATTACGAAGGATGCGAGTTTTTGCTGATATCGGCATCTGATGACATCCAAGAGGAGCTTGGTTTGGATTTGGAGATTGAACAAGCGCATGATGCTTCGTGCTCTGACCTTGTTAATATTTTTGGTGTTGGAGAAAGTGGATCTGCAGATGCGCTTCTCAGAGGCGTTTGGGTTTGAACAAGTGTGTAGCTGAATTTCTTTTGAAAACTGTCAGCCAGACTGTATTAGTATAGTTACCTTGGCTTTTGTATATTTTCATGTGTGCAGACGATACTAGGTAGCCTCTGTATATTTGTACGTGTGTGGATATATGCGTAGGTAGTATAACTGTTGTGTATATCATATCAGTAGGATCGTGAACAATCAGTGAAGCTGTGCGCATGCTGTACTGTTTTGCATATCTAATACAGTAGTATTTGGCATAATTACCCGGTGATGGATATAGTGATAAAACTTGTGTCCACCACACACCGATTACCTGCAACTTGTGACAGCATGTTTTTATCAACTCTGGGCACGGGTCAACTTGCACATTTTACATGTGGCAACCAACTGCAGGTGTGGTAACTAAACGTGTACGGAAACATGTAACATTTAACCTGTCAACATGTAACGGTTAACCTGTGGGTACAAGTAAACTTGGACACGTAAAAAATAAATCGCGGGTACAGGTATGCCCTATCCATTCCATCAAGAATGGATATCGCATACATGTCGCATGATGAGTATATTTTTTTCACAAGTATCAACACTAGAATGGATATCGCATACATGTCGCATGATGAGTATATTTTTTTCACAAGTATCAACACCCACAGGTAAAATTCATGGATTTACCCACCTACGCATACATGTGAGCCTGATGAGTATATTCTTCACATGTATCAACACCCACAGGTAAAAATTCATGGATTTACCGATCTACGACAGTCAGGTACTCCGGTATCCACGGGTCGCAGTTTTATCTGCAGAGAACTGTTTATTCTCACATATTGACATCCTTAGCCAATGGTTTTACCTGCACTACTTCAAGTGCCACGGTCACATATTCATGACAAAAGTTAAGATTTAGATAGGACAAACACATTCATGACAGTAGTTGAGATATAATAAAAACATGTGCCTTTCAAGTCTAATTCAATGATAAATATGTCTCTAGACAACCTAGAGCGGAACTCATAAGACATTGAATTAACAGGTCAGGGACCGTTGCGTACCATATCTTCTAAACCTCTTTCTCCATTTCTTCAAGTGTCAGTTACCCGCCACTTCATCAAGGAAGACATTTGTCAGCACTGTGTTGGAATTCAAAGAATGCTTCAAGAGTTCCAAGCCCTACATCATTAAATGACCGTTTCAAATCCTCAGATGTGTTGAGTAGACATAATGTTTTCACGGAGAATTGCACCCAAAAAGATGAAAAAAGAAACCAATGCTTTCTATAAAATTGTGCCTAACTAAGAGATGGAGACACATAGCATTACTCGAGACAAACACACATTCTAAAGCAAATGGGTGAGTTTCAACTTCCAGTATGAGAAGATGAAAACTTTCTACAACACAAAACAATTTAAGCTTAAATGTCAAATTGCTAACATGGATGACCCAAGATTTTGATTGAGAAGACAACATATTTATAGTACTGTCTTGAGCAGACCATTATAAGAAAATATAAGCAGAAATGTTTTGATACACAGGTCTTTAAGATAAATCTCTATCTAGGGGTGTTCAATTGGGTAGTTTCTTGCTTATTTGGTACGGGTTAGTCGGTTTTGGCTAACTTCTAATCTGATCCATCCAATACTCGAATTGAAGGTCGTGGTCACCCAATCCAAGCATCCAATTAAATGAGACAATAAGGGATCAGTTTAAGTGGTCATATTTCGGAACACCCGAATAAAGAAGATTAAACAGTTGGATTTGAAAGAACTGAGGTGAGTAAGACTTGGTTGGTGTTCGAACCATTGAGACTAACAAACTAAACAAAAACCTGATTGGAGTTTAGATGTACGTGCAAGGAGAAGCAATGTTAACCTTTCGAGTTTAGTGATTTCTTATCAACGAGAACTCATGTCATTTTGACCGAGGTTGCTATAAGTGCTAATCACATACATGTTAATCTACGCTAGAGCCTTTAATTTTATTACTTGATTAGCTAGAGATCACTCATTCATAGGTCTGAAAATCAAGCTAATGATATACCAATGACATATCATAAAATTAGGGGGAAAAGACATACATATGAAATGCTTTAGTCATTTGTTATAAACAGAATATTAAATATTAAATACGATGATATGATATTGCCCCATGAGAGATGACAGCTTCACATAATAAGGGTATTAATGTAATTAATCCCGAATTTAAAGAAACTTATTCTACATAATAAGGTATCTGCTAAAGATGAAAACTTTCTTTCCCTTTCTCTAATCCAATGTTATCATTTTGTACTAATTTGCAGACATTGAATGAAATAAAATTATAAATGAAGTTAAAAAAAGAATTACCTCTTCCATGCCAATATGAACAACTTTCTCCTCTAATACACCCAAATCTTTAATATTAAACTTGTTAAGCAAAGTGACACTAGAGATGGTAGACATGGGAGAAACTACGAAATCATCCATCACCATATACGTCACCAACCCTTTCACAAACCCCGATCTTTCTTCTGTTGTCTTTAAAACTAAACTGGTGTCTATGGTGTACATAGTACGGGAACAGCGTGCACATTTACGAGAATACGAGGAAAGATAAGAGTCCCTGCATGATCCACATTTGTAAATAGCAGCAGCAGCGGTTGTGGTAGGCTCAGTTGTAAACGATTCTTGATCACCAGCATGCAGAAGTGGGACTTGAGTTGATGACTGAGGGTTTAACAGGGTGTCTTTTTGTTGGTCAGTTTGTATGTAATCATCGTTGAGATCGGAGACGCTTTGGTAGAGATTAGATAACCCACCTATTTTGTTTTTACTGGTTAACAGTTTCATAACTGTACCTAGTGGTAAGGTAAAGAGGCTGAAAAGGAAATCAATGAAATCCTTACCAGCTTCCGCGAATAAGACTCGTTTTCCCTTTTTGTCGACCAGAAGTTTCAAAGTTACCTTTGAAGGAGCCATTCTATGAATATTATGGAACCCTAGAGATGAATGATGATGGGCAGCAGTTTTATATTGCTACGTATATGTAAGCTATTTTAGAAGCGTATATAGGTTTCCATTAAACTTTGATTCGATCTTTTTTTTCTTTATGTAAACCACTCTAATTATATGCAGGCCCGGCCCATGGCGGAGCAGGGTGTGCTGCTGATGAACAAGGCCCAAAAATTGAAGGGGCCCAGTTTTTTATACATGTCCACTATATATTGATAACTATTAAAAGCCCAATAACTTATTAAACTAGGTAACAAATTCTAGCCCACTAACAAAAAAAAAAGTTGGAGCCCACAAAGTAAAACTTAGAAACCCATTCAAGATTTATGAAACTTCCTGCGATATTAATTAATATCTATAAAATATTAATTTGTGTTGGCTTCTTGTAGATTACTGTTCCAACAAAATAACCACACGCACATCGATAAAAAAAGTCACAACAATCTTCTTGACTTCTTCTATGTATGTGTTTTTTAATCATCACTTTTACATATAGAGTTTAAATTTTTAGCTTTGATTTGGTTATTTATTTTTTATTTTTTATTCGTTTTTTATTCAACATAAATTATTATTTAGGCGATTTAAGTTTATATATAATTTTTTCGTAAGCTGTTTATTTGAATGATTATGAACTTTAAACGAATATATGTTTAGACACTTATCACGTATTGTTTAATTATATTGTTCTAATAACAGATAATTATGCCTCCCAAACCTCTATCCGGATCTGAAAAGCATAAAAAGAGAAAAAGAGATGAAGAACTCGTTAAGTCTCAATGTGGGTGTCACACCCCCGATTTCATGATTTGCGGAAGCGATAATTTGGGTGTGACTAATCAATAATCAAAGCACATAGGTACAAGCAAACGACTCTACATGAGACGTTTATATATTTTACAAAAGTAGTTACAAAGTTTAGGTTATAAGCTTACAACATAATTGAGTTCACATAGTTAGATTCCGAAGATTTTAATACATAACCGATTAACAAAAGATAATGCTAGAAAATCTTCAAGTTTATATAGATGCATGCGACTCGTACTAGCTAGCGTATCCTGTAGGCCATCCTACTGTTGCTGATCACCTGAGAATACAACACTAAAAGGTCAGCTATAAAGCTGGTGAATCTCACAGGTTTATCATAAAGCATGTTGTGATACACAGTGTTATCCGATGATTTGATACCGAACAATGATTAACCCATTAAAGTTACCGAACAATGATTAACCCATTAGGGTTACCGAACAATGATTAAATCAATTAAGGTTACCGATTTAATATACCGACTATGACATTGCATTGCATTGAGCCATGGTCTGAGGCCTAACCCGATTTGTGCCTCCCGAACGGTGTCAACACCCATAACAATTACTAAAATGCCCGTTTGTACATGGTTGTAGCTAGAAACCCGGACGGGGACGTCACTCCCATGATAGATCTATCTTTTAGTAATCGCGCCTTATTAAGTTAACGAACCATGCAATGATGAGGATTTTCCCGTATTAAAACACTCATGCAATACCCGAACAATGAAAATCAAGACCGACAATGATAATCAAATATGATTAACCGAGTTAATAATTAAATTAACTAACCGAATATCTGTGATCACGAAAACAAGTAAGTGTTGTATCTCACCCCAAGTTTTAAATCAGTAAAACAATAAAAGTGGGGTTGTGAGACTCACATGAGTCACCGGGCTATGATTATCCGATATAGAATGGACAGTCCGAATCCTCCTAACGCCCTACACATATAAGGTCATATATAAGTGAACATCTATATAGATCACTACCATTATGTGTCCATTTGTCCGTTTAATGTTTGATTAATCCGTTGGTACATTGTAAAATTGATTAAGTTTGTAGTTTGTAAAAATGTACGGCCCGTTGGTGGCGTCTCGAGATTATATTTCAAAATATAATAACGTTTGTTTCGTATATAAATAACTCGTACGTTTGTGTATCAATTTGTTTACAATTATCCGTGAGTGTATAAAAACCGATCCTTTGTGAAAAGTATATTCTGTTTTGACTAAGATCCGCCGGATCAGTATGTAGATCCGCCGGATCAGGGTGTGGATCCGCCGGATCGCAAGGTTTCTCGAGTGTTTTGTTTGATCCGGTCTTGATCCACCATAACATAGCTTGATCCGCCGGATCAGGTGTTTGATCCGTCGGATCAAGGGCCAACTTCCAGGTCTGTTCATGCAAGTTTTTAACAAAACGAGTTCTAACACAATTTTAGCTAATTTTCTCGCATGTAGAAAACTAATACATGATATATTAAATATTATAAACAAGAAATTAAAGGAAATTGGTGAGTGTTCTTACGAATTGAAATCGAGACCGTGAGGATGATGATCCGGATGGTGATGATGATCAAAGAAGATGAAGAAGATGATGATTATGATGATGAATCTTGTTGTTGTTGATGATGTTATTGTTGTTGTTTGATGAATCGAAAGAGAGGGAGAGTCGAGAGAGACGAGAGAGCAGGGGAAGAGATAGATAGGTATGCCAGTGTGTGTGTTTTGAATTATTGGAGTCGGTGTATAACCGGCTCCAATAATTGAGTTGTGGTATCCGTGTTCGCGTACCCGATCGTAAAGTAGTATAATATTTTCAAATGATAATTTTCTAAATATGAAATCCGTATATATTTTTAACCGAAGTATTTTATAAAAATACTTTAATTGAGTTATAAAAATATAACTTTGTTTCACTTTGGATGTACAGATAGTTTTCAGTATACAAATTGCGTTTAAATCTTCAACCGAGTAAATAATTATTATTCTCATAAATAATACGTTATTTAGAAATGTTTTGGACCAACGTCCGTATTTGAGATCGCGCGTTTTTACAGATTTGTTTGTATGTGATTAATAAATAATCCTTTAATGTTATATATATACATTTATATATATAATATCCGAATACTTTTGTTTTAACATGTACCGAGTACGAATGATTAAGGTTTAAATTGGCCACTAATTTTGGCCTTTTTTGACTGGGTGTCACAGTGGGGCTCTAGATAAGTTTGTTCATAGACAACCACATGTTTCATCTCAAAATCAAAATGTCAAGGATAATGTTGATGATGTTAATCTTGATGGTGATGATGATAATACTAAGGTTGACAATACGAGCGCTGATGATCCTAACAATAATCACGATGGTGAGGATGTTAATGATGAAAATAAGAATGTTAATGATGACCACACTCAGGATGCTAATGTTGATATTAATTATGATATATTCAATCCACAAAACTGGGATAGACTTAGTTCTGATATGATTGAAGCTTTAGTAGTTGCAGGTCCAAAAAGAGATACAACCATTGAGAAGGGTCCGAAAGATAAATTGAAGCGGTGATTTTCTGCAACTTCATACACAAGAATCCTACCAAATAGTAAGAAATGTGACAGAGAATGGCTAGTATATTCAAAAGAGCTAGATAAAGTGTTTTGTTTTTGTTACAAAGTACTTAGAAAACGGAATGTAAAAGGTCAGTTAGTACACGAGGGCTTTGCAGATTGGGAACATCTTAGCACCAGACTTAAAGAGCATGAAGTTAGCTTTGAACATCTCACAAATATGGCTACTTGGTTTGACATGCGTCGAAGACTGAAAAATCATGAAACAATTAATAACGCGTCGCAAAAACAAGTTGAGAAAGAGAAAGAACATTGGAGAAACGTACTCTTTAGAATTATTTCAATTGTGAAATTTCTTGCTAAACATAATTTAGCATTTCGTGGATCGAATGAGAGGCTATATGAAAATAGCAATGGCAACTTTTTGGGTTTAATTGAGATGTTAGCCGAATTTGACCCTGTTATCAAAGAGCATGTGCGGCGTATCACAAGTGATAATATCCATGTTCACTATCTTGGTCATAGAATCCAAAATGAGTTGATAAGTTTACTTGCTCAAACAATTAAATCAGAAATTCTTAAGAAAATCAAGCAAGCAAAGTATTATTATGTGATCCTTGATTGTACACCTGATTCTAGTCACCAAGAACAAATGTCCTTGATATTGAGGTATGTGGATGTCTCATCTACATGTATTAGTGTTGAGGAATCTTTTTTAGGTTTTTTGAATGTTGAAGAAACGACTGGTAAGAAACTTTTTGATGTTACATACGATGAATTGATGTCTCTTGATCTTGATATTGATGATATACGCGGCCAGGGTTATGACAATGGAGCAAATATGAAAGGGCAATAATTTGACGTTAAAAGTCATGTTTTACGCACATCTTTTACCTCATATTTAGAACTTAATTAACAAAATCATGCCCATAAAGTCCACATTTACCACATTTTGTTAAAAAGGTCAAAAGTTTATAAGTATTTCAAAAACAACGGTAAATGGACGAAAAACACACTTAAAAAGGCATAATTCATTCGACATGCGATTTTATCGTAAAACTCCGATCTGGGACTTAATAAATATCTTAAAATGTAGGTCTGGAGAATACGAACGCGTGGGTATAAAGATCGTCAAAAACGGATCAAGAACGAAGAAGATAGGGCCAAACAAGCACGATCCAGCACACAAGACTTACGATCCAGCACACAAGACCACGGACCAAGGCTCACCACCTCCACAGGGGCCGTATACCATCCTCTAGGGGCCGTATACGCCCCTTTAGAGGTCGTATACGCACTTCTAGGGGTGGTATACCCCCTCTAAGGGGTGGTATACCCCCCTGTGGTGCTGGATACGCCCCGTTTGCTACCGAATACGCCCTATTTGCTACCGAATACGCCCTATTTGGTGTTGAATACGCCCTATTTGGTGTCGAATACGCCCTCTTTGGTGTTGAATTTCATAGCTCAGGGGTGTATTTCAGTGTTAAAACGGATGCGAGGGTGTTGAGTGTAAAATTGTGACTTGGATGCCTATAGGCTTCAACCTCCTCATTTCTAATTAACTCACAATAATTCAATTCCATTCAAATCAAACACTTTTCTCTTGTATTTTCATTTCTTAGTTAGTTTCTCTCTCTAACCTCTCTCTCTAGAGGGTTAGAGAGTAGTTAGTGGGTAGCTAGTAGATTAGAGTAGAGAGTAGTTGTTGTAATCAAGGAGTATTTGTGTTCAAGCTTTTATTCAAGGATTGCAAGTTCTATTCTCTTGTTATGCTGCTCTATTATCCGGTGATATCTATTCCCTCATACTGTTATTATGTCTGATTTATCCATGCGTAATATTATGGTATGTGTTTTATTTATTGCCATGTTTATTGAGTCGTGTAATATTGTGATTGTTGAAATGTAGATATTTAGGAGTAGGGATGATGTTAAATTAATCTTTAATTAAATATGTGATTGGAAATTGTTATGTTATGTATCGGGTTAAACTTTTCAAGCGGTAGATCTAAACCACCCATTCCACCCTTTCCAAACTTTCACGTGACTATTACTTTAGTATTAGGATCTTATCAACCCTAGTATCAGTAGATAGTTATCTGTGTTTTTGTATGAAGTTGTGGACATGCTGTAAAATGGTCCAGTACGTAGTATAGCGCTGGAAACACCACTGGTGGAGTACAAATGCGTGGAAGCTACGGACCGGTCGTAAGCATATGACACCGTGGATACCTGGAAGTCACCCTTCCTGAACATGGTCTAGGTATATATTAAAGTTGTGGAACTACTGAAAAACGTAGTATACACCGTGAAACGAACCTAGGGATGAATGTTTGATCGCAAAGGAGGGTCTACACCTTGCAGAAGTATTTGTGCTCCTCGATTAAAATCTAAGGGATCTTGAAAAGAAATCAAACATTCAGCTATAGTGTAGGATGCTTAAACCCCTTGATCCAACTTAACTGATAGTTTAACATACATTAGCAAGCAATAGTACGACCCTTAATAAAATCAATTAGAATTAGGTGTTAAGAAAGGTCAGAAATTAAATATCGGTATGTTGCCTTATTCATGCGCCCAGGAGTTAACTCCAATATGGGTCACTAGTCCTCATCGGACATTGTTGGGGGACTGAGCAGCCTGATCTGATCAGACTCATGATAACCTAGTATTCAGTGACCAACGACTTAGGTTTTCCACTTAAATCATAGGATGCTAGTGTTGACACCAAACCTCTATTAATTTTATAAAAGGGAAGTCTTCAATCATCTTTTATAATGATTATCATCCCGAAACCTGAATATTGAAACTTCAGCAATCACAATCTCTATCTATCTGCTTACCCTACCCGTAGTTTAGTATTTACTTTTCAGTATCGTAGTTAATTTAGAAAACATCAAAAACAAACCCTACATGCTCTTTTAAAAACCCATCCTATTAGCTTCTATTGTTTAAAGTATTTACTTCATTTCGATTCGCTTCGATTTTAAGAACGACACCTGAGTCAGACTTACCGCTTGCTACCCTTAACAAGAGCAGTAGGTAATGATAAAACTTAGGCTTTCCAGCATTATAAATTTAAAACCCACTGATCACCCGCCTCCGACTGGAAGGTCCGCAATGACAGGGAAGTGATTCCTTGACCGATCGTTGGGCCGCGATCAGTCAACATCATGGGGTACAAGCGAGATTTTTAGAAATTAATCGTAGAGCATTTCATATTTCATGTGGGTGTTATAGTCTAAATCTTTCTCGATGTGATATGGCTAACACTTCTGGAAAAGCTAGGGAATTTTTTGGAATCATACAACGAATCTACACAATATTTGCCAATTCTATCAACAGATGGAAAAATTTAAAAGATAACGTTACAGACTTGACTCTTAAATCATTGTGTACGACCCAATGGGAGAGTTGTGTTGATAGTGTAAAAGCTATTAGATTTCAGATGGTCGATATAAGAGAAGCTTTACTTCAAGTTGCAGAAAAAGACAGCGATGCTCTTATCCAAAGTGCAGCTAAGTCCTTAGCAGAAAATGAGTTTGGTGATTTTGAGTTTCTAGTTGCAATAGTAATTTGGTTTCAAATATTATCTACGTGAGTAAAAAGTTACACTCAAAAGATATGATCATAAATATGGCTATAAAAGAAGTGAAAGGGTTGATATCTTTCTTTGAAGAGTATAGAATTACCGGGTTGTCTAAAGCAATTGATGTTGTGAAGGAAATTGCCACTGAACTAGAAGTCGATCCAGTGTTCCCTAAAAAACGTACAATTCGTAGAAAATGACAATTTGATGAAAATCCAAATGACCTGGATGTTTTACTTTCTGTTGAGGAGTCGTTTAGGGTTAATTACATTGTCGATCAAGCAATTTCTTCTCTTAAAATAAGATTCAAACAATACACAGAGTATGAGAAAGTTTTTGGTTTCTTGTCACCAGTTGAAGTTCTTCGATGACAAGGATCTTAAGTCATACTGTTGTGATCTTGAAGCTGCACTCAGAAATAGTGGACGGTCAGATATCGATGCTAATGAACTTTTTGTGGAATTAAGGTTGCTCAACAATTTCTTGCCTGAAAAAAAATATGGGACCGATCGATACTTTAAAATTTTTGAAGTAAGTTGACTGTTTTCCTAATGCAATAATAGCATATAGAGTATTATTGACTATTCCTATAACCGTGGCATCTGCAGAAAGAAGTTTCTCAAAATTGAAGTTGTTGAAGTCTTACATGCGATCCACAATGTCACAAGAGAGACTAAATGGATTGGCATTGATAGCTATTGAGGACAACATATTGGACAGTGTTGATTATATGGAGTTGATCGATAATTTTGCTTCCAAGAATGTCAGAAGGACCGCACTATTTAAGTAGTAAATTTTGATTTATTTTTCTGTATGAGACTTTATTACTCTTGTTTTGATATTATTATGCTTATAATAGCTTTACATTAATAATATAACTATTCATTGATATTATTTATAATATGTAGATATATATTTGTATATATAAAGGGCCCTTTTTTATTTTTGCACCGGGCCTTTGATTCTGAGGGCCGGGCCTGATTATATGATCATGGATTGTGCGGACTTAATAAAGTAAATACTTTGCTACTATAACAAATAAATTATTTTTTAAAGGCAGTTGTATAACAAATATAAGTTGACCTTGTATATATATTCGTGTTACATGAATTTTATTTTTAGGAATTTTAATTATTTGGGAACGGTTCACAGGAGCAAAAGGATGGGAAGGAGGACTATTTTGCAAAGGAGGGGGACCATTTTGCAATTCTGATAAAAATTATGGACCTACCTGAAAAGTTGTCCTAAATAAATCCAAAAAAGTGTCAAATTTTTTATTCAATTAGATTACTTATTAAATATGCAAGATTTAGTCAAAATGCCGACGAATGTAAGATGTAGTAAAAAATATACAAGTTGCACTAACAAAGACTTATTAATATGCAATATTCAGTCAAAATGCTGACGAACGTAAGATGCAGTAAAAAAAATACATGATGTAGTAGACAAGTAAAACTAATTCTATAAATTCCAACATAAAATCAAGATTTACAATACATAAACATGCTGGAAAAAAAATTCTAAGATGAAATAACGGTATACAAGATGCAGTAAATAAGTAATAGCAAAAGTATATATACATTATTTGCATTCAAGATACATTAACGTAAGATGCAGTAACGTATGATGCAGTGATAAATGTATGATGTAGTCAGATCTAAAAAGTAGATCCACTTTCAGATCTAATTTTTAGATCTAGATCTATGAATTTTCAGATCTAGATCTATATAGTAGTGGTGTTAGTAAAGACGATGACGTAAGTTGTAGTGGCGGTGGTGGAGCGGCGGTGGTGACGATGGAGCGGCGGTGGTGGTGGTGTAGCGACCAGAGAAATTGGAGAAACCACGGTTGGATACGTCCGGTGGAGGCCGGTTCACTAACGGTGGTGGTTTGCACTCGACTCTCCGGTCGCAAAATCCGCATCGTTTATTCGCCTCTTTTCTCAGGTCACAAGGGTGGTGGAAGGTGATGGCGGTGGTGGATCTGCGGTGGATGGTGGTGGACGAAGGTGGTGGTGGTGTGTTAGTGTATTCTTGTGAAGAGAAATAGAGAGAGAAAGTTAGGAATGTTTGTGACGACGATGGTGGACGGTGATGGCGATGGTGGAGCTGCGGTGGATAGTGGTGGACGAAGGTGGGGGTGTTGTTTTGGTGTGTTATTGTGAAGAGAAACAAAGAGAGAAATTTAGGAACGTTGTGTGTGTGTTTTGTGAAATGGAGAAAACGATTTGTGACACCTGCCAAATTAGGACTAGTATTTAGTGCCTAATCAATTGTTAATACATGTAATTAGTTCCGTGTTAGGCTAATTAATGTATCAAAATATATATTGATGAATATATACAAGTATGCGATTTGATTAAATCATACAAGTTTCAAATCGCATGTAATTCGATTCAATTTATACGGACGTTGGTGAATAATTTTATTAAATAGTATGACATTATTTAATAACTCTATTTTATCCAAAATATTATTTAAATAATATTTCGTACACAATTCGTATCGTACAAACAATGACTACGCGACTAAAATATTAAACGCGCAAATAATCAAAATAAAGTTAAGTTATAGTTTATAACTCAATTCTTAAGTAATTATTGAAATACTTCAATGAAGAATATCGAATAATTATTCGTATTTTAAACTTATATATAAACGTGTGAAATAATTAAATTAAACGTTTAGACGATCGGGAAAATGAACACCCCACGGAGCGCGAACGCGATGAGTTAAAATATGGGAGATTCCTCCCCTTTTCCTTCCCCCAAAACCGGCTCCACCCCCCTCCCCTCCCCTCATTCTTTTCACTTTTCACTTTTCACACACACACTCTCACACTTTCTCTCTTTTCTCTCTAAACACAATCACCACACCACCGCCACCTATTTCTACCAAAAAGCACCATCAAATGACGTCAGATTTCAAGACTCCTTTGGAGAAAAACATTCACCTCATCACGATCCACATTTCTACCTTTTCGGTTTCTTCCGGCGTTAAATCGTAAGTTTTCGACAATTCTCGAAAACACTTAGATTTCATTGATTTTCATAAAAGTTGTTTATTTAAGCTTGGAATGTCCAAATATGGGTTGGGTAAAAGTTTCAGACCAAACGGAAACCGGAAAACACGTTTTTGGCTCAAAATCCGGCTAACAGGCCTAAATGTCGCACAGACCAGTGCAGCGTAGCGTCACTTAATGCGTCACTTGAGTGACGCACTAAGTGTCGTTAAAATCCCTAATTTTGCATCATTTGCCTAAGTTCCGCATAAAACCCCTTTTTCCCGACACTTTTCTAAGTGTCGCAAATTCAACACCCGACACTCCCATCCGACACTTCTAGCGTCACTTGCCTAAGTGACGCCTACAACCGAATTCTGATTTGATCCGTCACTTATCTAGTGACGTCTAACACCTTTATCCGACACTTACGACCGACACTCGCTTAAGTGTCGCCCTTGATGCGTCACTTCCTCAAGTGACGCTACCGGTATTAAAATCACAATTTTATGCGACACTTCCTGAGTGACGCATAAACCCTAAGTGTCGCTATAAGTGTCGCATGAAACAAAACCTAGAAAACACATATTTTACTAAGTGTCAAGACCTAAAATTTTATCACTTGATTTCAACCAAATTCAAATTTTAGATATGTTTTTCACTATAACAATATAGTAGAAATAAAAAATTTAATGGTTGGCCAAACAAACATTATTCACTATAACAATAAGGTCAAATCAATACAACCAAAATAGAATGTTTTTTAATGGTTGGCCGGCACTCCGAAAATTTAGAACATCCTACTACCCTTGTTTACTCCGGCAAACTTTGTCTGGTACGTTGTTTATGATTTTGGTCTTTTGAATGTTAACCACCTGTTTGTTTTTCATTTTACTCCTTCTAGCTCATGGAAGTCAACCGGTTCCAAGTAATTTAGCGAATGCTTATGGCAGGTTGGTTTATATTTAGAATTTTGCTCTCTTGTTTTTGCTAGATATTTGTAACACCCGTCAATTTAGAACTCTAATTAGTGCCTAAACTACTTGTAATTATGTGTATTTAGTGTGGTATTAATCTCAATATACATGACATTTTGTGTAATTACATACACGCGTACGCGATTTGATTAGATCGTATACTCATGAATCGGACTAGGTTCGACACTATTTAATATGGATGTTGGTGATAAATTTATAAAATAATGTAGAGTTATCCAAACAAACATTATTTACATTAATATATTGTGAGAATATATTACGAAATTACTTATTGCTTAAAACACTCCGAACGTGACGAAAGCACGCAAGACGCGCTCAACAAAAGAAAATAATTCAAATTATATATATTTTTTGTAACTCATTATTAAGTATTCTGATAAAATACTTTGACTAAAAATGTTTCGTATATCTATTTAAAACATATTATAAAACTTAAGAATACTACGGGATTTAAACGATTATGAGTCGTGACAAGAAATTCGAAAACAAAAACCCGCGAGCCCGAGTGGGTCAGCCCAGACCTGCGGACCCAACCCACCGACCCATGGCCCAATCCTTTTAATCCCTTTCCCCTCCTCACTTCACCTCACTTTACACACACACTCACACCTAGATCTCTCTCTTTCTCCCTCTTGAAAATCGCAGCCCAAGATCACCATAAAACAACATCATTAAAAACTCATCATTTTGCGGAGTATATTCAAGAGAAAATGATCACAATCTCGAGCTCTCCATCCTCATCTTCTTCATTTTCAATTTCTTTGTAAGAAACTTAAAAAACTCTTTTAAATTACTTGTAAAGATTTGATTTACATGTTAGAATGTTTACCTAACAAGATTATGCCCAAGAACCAAGTTAAAATGCGTTTTAAAACTTGAATTGCACAAACAGCCTCGTCTGCGAACTGAGATGCGTCTCAGCTTGCAGATCGTGCTGCGAACCGAGATCCACCTACCAAAACTAAACCTGTGAGCTGACCTGCGAACTGACCTCGTGAGCTGATCTGCGAACTGACCTGCAAGTTGACCTGCCCTGCGAACTGAACCTTGTTCTGCGAACCCAACTCGGTTCGCGGCCTGCTCTGTCTTGCAAACCCAATCTCAGCTCGCATCGCAAACTCAGTTCGCACCACCATTTCTTTCCGCGGCAAACCTTGGTCCATTTTCCCGATTTTAAATTCTAGATGCGGTTTTTTACCAAAGCTCTACCCCTTGGACCCCGCCAAGGGCTGTCGCCCCTTGGACCCCGCTACCATGGGCGCTGCCCCCGGACCCCCGTCATCCAGGAACTTGTAAATACTTTTCACACTAAGTGTCGAACACTTACAAATAATGAAACCTGATACAACGATACATATAATAATAACACTTTTAGATTATTATTACGAACCGTCATCATACTTGTTTTCAAACTACAAACGAAATACTAAAAAAACACTTGGACATTTCTTAGTTGAGTGGACAACTAGCGTGGGTGATCTTTCAAGACACCAACTTACTTATTTACTTACAACCTTGTGCGTTTTGGACGCCAGAAGGTTACAGGGTTCTGAGAACCGATATACAGAATTACATCCGCTTTACTTGGTTGATTTCACATCATACTTGCTAGACTCAGGTGAGTCTTCCAGCCCCACTTTTTACTGTTTTTACAATTAGGGTGAGATACTTTGCTACCATTTTACACATGAACACGAGTACTGGACTGACTATACTACTCTTCTTACACACATTGCATGAGTACTTTTTATCCACTGAAAGCCTCCTATCGTAAGTTGTTAGTTATGGACTTAAGCGCGAGTACTAATAAATGGATCCATTTGGGACTGACAATCCTTGCCTGGGGTAGTAGCGTTACCACGGATTTCACCGTAGAAACAGGCATATTAGTATTTGTTACATATGAGTGTCGGAATAACACTCACGGGGGTACATTATATGATTCTTGATTGATTCATACTTACACACTGTTAAGCTTCAACTTATGAGCTCATGATAATTGTGCTGACATACTGATTTACTTACTTTGCTTGATAGCAACACTGGTACATACTTGTGGTTCATAACAATTACTTAATATTAAACCTGTAAGATTCACCAACCTTTTTGGTTGACCCCTTTTAGCTTTGTATCTCATGTACACAGACGGGGTAGGATTTCCCTTGGATACTAGCTAGAGTCGTATGATTTCTACATTGCATTTAACGGAGATTCTTAGCATTATCTTTTGTATATTATGATTATGTAATAGAATCTCCCGCTACACGCGTGGACTCTAGGGAACTACATTTTTGTAACCGAAAACACTATGTTTTCAAACATTGTATCTATGATATGTAACTATTTTACAAACGTTGCATATAGATGTCGTTTGCTATATCTTTATGCTGTTGATATTTGATTAGTAGTACCCCAACACTTGCTTCCGCCAAACAGTGAAATTTAGGGGTGTTACAATATTGTATTGGACTAAATATGCTTTGATTTGGTATGTGTTTAGAAGTGACGGCTGCGATGATAAAGTAGATCGTTCAGTTGAAGTAATCTCATGGGAGCCGAGAGCCGTCATCTATCATAACTTCCTGGTGAGTATATATTTCTTCATCTTTCAATCTAGTAAAGTTGCATACTCGAATTAATGTTAACTTGATTGTTTCACTCCATCTGTTTTTTTTAACAGTTGAAAAAAGAGTGCGAGTATCTAATAAAAATCGCGAAACCTCATATGGAGAGGTCAATGTTTAAACATTATGCGCGTGGCTTGGTCGTAGATACTATGTGTGTATAGTAGTTTATAACTCGTCTATCATTTATTTCATTATATCTAGCTATTCCATATAATATACCATTCAATTCATTTGCGATATTGATTACATAAATGACGCTCACATCATTTGTTCAGGTTTCGCTCTTGTTCAATGACATCTCTGCACCGAGGACAAGATGAGATAGTACGGTCTATCGAGAAAAGGATTGCAGACTGGGCAATTTTACCTGCAGGTATGAACCGGCCTTTCCTTTCTCTAATAGAGGCCAGCTTCTTCTATTCAAGTTTAACTTACTACAGAAAGTACTATCAATCTTCTGTTTACTTAAAATTTTGGTTCTTTGTGTTGGATTAATCCCGATCATCACAAAGATAAAGAGTTAGAAACGGGCCAAAGCCCGGTTTGATTTTGAAGAAGGCCGCAGACCATTAGACACAACAGAAAGAAATGGGCAGTTATAAACGAAGAGATACAAGGAAAGGGCATGACTTTTGGCAAGGGATACAGCCGCCAATAACTACCAACCGAACCTTTGCAATGGTTGGAATGGCACCGATTCATTAAGTATATATATGTATTGTATTAACAGAAAAAACAACACAAAAAGTTACAGTGATTGTAACAAGAAAACATTACAGTGATTGTAATTTGTTCTTAATTAATAAAGAGTGATTCTTTATGTGATTTGTGTTCAATTGAATTCCTGGGCAACACTTTGTAGCTGTTACAAGAAAATAAATATGTAAAAGCAAAGGGGCTCGATTTTTCTTAAAAATATGATACCTATGTGATCTGTAGTTAAGGTATATAAAATCAGCTTTTGGAGCTCTTAAATTACATATACTGATATAGTGATTTGCAATTTCTACATAGAGAATGGTGAAGGGATTCAAGTTGTCAACTTTGAAGTAGGTCAGCAGCATATAAGTCATTATGACTTCCATCATAATGGTTATGGCACTGAGAACGGGGGGCAAGTGATGGCTACAGTTGTAATGTACTTGTAAGTAATTGACGTCTTTGTTTTTCGTATCGACTCAATATAAGTTTTGTTTGGTTCTATGATCATTTGTTTATGTCTCACATCATTTACAGATCAGATGTCGAAGAAGGGGGTGAGACGGTCTTCCTTTCTGCAACGGGAAACATTAGTTCTTTACCTTGTTGGAATTATCAGTCTGGTAAAGGAGGGATATTTATTAAACCGAAAATGGGGGACGCATTACTTTTCTAGAGCATGAAACTGGATGCTTCTCTAGATTATTCAACTTACCATGGCCAGTTATTGTTTTAATCCACATTAATTGATTTGTATCGAGTGTCACATTCTTGTATTCCCACAGTTCATTAAGCTTTCCTCATATATGCAAATGCCCTTATGCCAGGATTGCGTTAGATGAGTTTTGTGACACTAACTTTGTACTTTTCCTTCTTATTGCATAGGAGAGTGTCCTGTTATCAAGGGGAGCAAGTGGACGGCTACAAAAAGGATCATGTTAAGGAGTATAAGGATAATTAATTTTGGTTCAAAAGGTAACTGCATGTTTGTTCATAATTTACGTAGACCTAATTACATTTGTAGTGATTAGAGAACCCGATTCTTATGTCTTATGGTAGGAATATATTGTGCCCATCTTTTCTATTTAAGCAGTGGTTAATGTCGTGGATATTACCTGACCGTTGCTCTTGAATAATTGATATAAGTGTGTTATAAGTACTAGTAAAATCTATAAGTCGACGTCAAATAACTTCATATCAATAATAATGAATGTTGTTCTCTAGATAACAAGAAGCGTGTCTCGAATTGGCTATCTTTATTCGTTTATTATGTTTTATAGAATAATAATGAATACATGTATGCATGAATGCATGTACATCATATGAGTCTGTTGGGCTAAATTCTTCTGGATATCAAATGCTAAATTATTCTAAGTGTTTAGTCTATTCAAAGTTAGTACTGCTGGTGCAATGAAGACTTAGTTCTGCTGGTAGAAGTTAGCTCTGTTCATTTATTGAAAACAAAGTTTTCCAGAGTTAGTTCTGCTAGTCATTTGAAGTTAGTTCTGCCAAGTATCTACAAAGTTAGTTCTGCCAAGTGCCAAGGTTTGCAAAGATTAGTTCTGCCAGTTGAAAAAGTTAGTTCTGCTCGTGATTTTGTTAATGCTGCTTAGTGGGTCTGCTTTCTACCAACTCTGCAACACAAGTACACCTACTGCAGACATGCTTTTGAGGAATAGTGCATGCTGCAGACAAGGAATGGTAATACATTTAATGCAGGCGTGTTTCCTAGAAAACTTATCTTAGAAAAGAAGATTTTGTATAGATTTTATACAAGTTATTTAGTCTATAAGTATGTACTTGAGTCATTGTTAGATATGAGGTCTAAGTGTTCAAATTGTAACTTGTAAGTCTCTAGTCAAGTTGTAACCAAGCTTCAAGGTTTCTTTGTAACCCTGATACATTTGTGTATCCGTATTATTTCAATAATAATATTGAGGCTTTTGACTATCGAATCAATTGTGTTCTTGCATTGTTTACAAATCTATTTCAATTACATTACAAGTAACATAAATCTTCCTACTTGACAAGTGTTATTCCGCAAACTGCTTGTCAAGAAATCTTAGCTTGTGTCAATACATTTGTCTCAACAAGTGTTATTGTGGGACCTCACAATTGGTATCAGAGCAAGTGTAAGCTTTGAATTCAGGAAGATCTAGGAAAGATATGTGATCATTTAAGTTTTAGTTCATATTAAGCTTGATATTATACAATGGCATCAGAATTTGTAGAAGGTGTTCAAGTGTCTAGAATTCCTATTCTTAGACCAGATGAATATAACATGTGGAGAAATAGAATTAAGCAACACATGTTGCTTACAGATTATCAGTTATGGGACATTGTGGAAAATGGTCCCAAGTACAAAACTGATGCAAATGGTGTAAGGCTGCCAAGGGTTACACCAACAACTGAACAAGAAAGAAGGGAAAGAGCTACTGAACTTAAAGCTCTAAGCACTTTGTTACTTTCCATTCCTAATGAGTATCAAAGTGAGTTTGAGTAGGTTGATGATGCTAAGGTGCTTATGGAAGAGCTAGACAAAAGATTTGCAGGGAATGAGAGCACCAAGAAGAACAAGAGGTCAATGCTCAAACAACAGTTTGAGAACTTTAGTTCTGTTAAATCTGAAACCTTGACTCAAGTTTTCAATAGATACAGAAAGATAGTTGGTGAGCTAAAGAATCACAAGGTTGTCATAGACAAGGATGATCTTAATAGGAAGTTTTTAAGATCTTTAGGTGAAGAATGGACTATATATACTATAGGTCTAAGACAAAGGAGTGATTTGGATGATAAAGAGCTAAATGATCTATACAATGATCTTATAGCTTTTGAGCCTGAGGTGGAAAGCAGGAAGCAGAGTGGTGGTGAAACACAGAGCTCACAGAATGTTGCATTTATGTCCATGGGAAGAGCTAAAACAAACTCAAGAGGTTATGGATCTGTATCTACTGTGAAAGGTGTAGGATCCAGTTCATCATCTGTAGTACAAGAAAAGTCTACAGATCAAGTAGTAGAGGCCTTCTTTGCTAGTCATGTGAACTCTTCACTGACTAATGAAGAGTTAGAACAGGTAAATCCTGATGATCTGGAGGAGATGGACATCAAGTGGCAAATGGCTATGATTACCATGAGGGTGAAAAGGTTCTTGCAAAGAACAGGAAGGAATAACTTTGCAGGAAAGAGAGATGATAATGTGGGGTTTGATAAAAGCAAGGTGGAATGCTATAACTGCCACAAGTTGGGTCATTTTGCCAGAGAATGCAGAGCTCCTAGGCAGGAGGTGAATGGACAAAGATCTGGGGGTTATAATGCTGCTTACAATGGATCACAGAAAAGGACCATTGCTGTTCAAGAGTCTACACCAAATGCTCTTGTATCACAAGATGGTATGGGGTATGACTGGAGTGATCAAGCAGAAATGGAACCACAGAATCATGCCTTGATGGCTGTTGGAGAGGAAAGCACATCAGATGAAGTTCCCTATGAGGTACAAGCAAAATTATGTTCTAGTGTATGTAAGAAAACTGTTAAACACTACAGGGATCATAATGCTAATATTTGCAAAGAACTTAGGGACTGGGACATTAGAAGCCAACACACAACCTTAGCAATAGAAGATCTAGAAAAACAAATAAAAGCATACAAGAAAAATGAAGAACAATATGATTATGATCTTAAGTATGCTCAATTTGAGAAAGATATGTTGCATAATAAGGTTGATGAGTTACTCAAGAAACTAGCTGAAGTCACTGCTGAGAAAGAAAGTATCAAACTTACAGTGGCTGAGTTAGAGAATGCTTCTGAGAGTGTTCAAAATCTGATAAAGAACCAAATCCATAATAAGATTAAAACTGGCTTAGGTTATAATCTTAACAGTGTGCCTCCACCTTACAACCACACCTACATGCCTCCTAAAACTGACTTAGACATAAGTAAGCTTAAGGAGAAAATGGTAAAAGAGGTTAAACAAGCAGATCCTGTTGCTGCATTGAATGAAAATGCAAATGATCTGGAAAAGGTTGAGATATCTGAGTGGATTTCAGATGATGAAGTTGAATGTAAGGAAGATGAGAGAGTTCATTCAAAACCTACTTCTGTTACTGGGCTAGTGACTAAGTTAAAAGCTAAGAAACTAGCAGAGGGTAAGAAACTGTTTCAAGAAAAGGCTAGGATGAACTTGAATAAAAGGAAGGATACTAGTACATCTGTTAACACACCAGAAAATGATAAAATTGTTGTTGTTAAATGTACTAAGTGTAACTGTTCTTCCAACTCATCACTAGTTTCAAAATCAAAGAAAGATTCAAGAGGAAACCAAAGAAATTGGAATCAAATGGTTTCTCAAAAGCTTGGATCAAATTTCAAAAGGGTTGATGAGAAAGCTTGTTTTATCTGTGGAAGATTCAATCATCTTCAAAAGGATTGTTATTTTAACCCAAAACTTCAACGGGTTAAACAATCATCATGGACTACTACTAATAGAATTAACCATCAAAATTTCAAAACAAAAGTTAATTCTGCCAGTATAGTCAAAAAGTCAAAGGCAAAAGTTAACTCTGCTGCACCAAAAGGAAGTGCAGGAGTGTTGACCAAGAATAAGGCCAACAGAACTAAAATGACAAAGACAAATATTAATTCTGCCAAGCAAAACTACAAGGTTAATTCTGCTAAGCCAAAGTTAACCAAATTTAGTTCTGCCAGGCAAAATTTAAGTGGTTCAGAAGTTAATTCTGCCTGGCCACTTAATGTTGTCAAGTCAAACACTAGTTGGGTTTGGAAACCAACTGAACTATCACCAGCATCAATTACCTTCAAAAGAGTTGATGCTGTTGATCAGAAAGGGACACCTACAACCAAATTGGTTTGGGTTCCCAAGAGAAACTGATCTTTTGTCGTTTGTATGTGCAGAGCAAAAAGAAAAGCTTATGGCATATTGATAGTGGATGCTCTAGGCACATGACAGGAGATAGAAGCAGATTGGAGGACTTCAAAGTTATTGATGGAGGTCCTGTTGCTTTTGGAGGTAATCCTAAAGGAGGAAGGATTACAGGTATGGGAAATGTCAACAGTGACAAGATGAGCTTCAATGATGTATACTTTGTTGAACAACTGAGGTACAATTTGTTAAGTGTTAGCCAAATAACAGAGAAAAAGAACCCAGTGTTCTTCAATGACACAGAATGCTGTATTCTTTCTGAGAAATTTGTTCTAGACCCTAAAATAATTTTAATGAAAATTCCCAGAAAGAACAACATGTATAGCTGTGAATTGGCTAAGTTTGTACCCAAACCTGAGTTGAGTTGTCTCATTTCAAGAGCAACTGTCAATGAATCTGACCTTTGGCATAGAAGGATGTGTCACATGAATTTTAAAACAATAAACAAACTTGTTAAAGGAAAACTTGTCAGAGGTTTACCAGAGAAAACATATTCATGTGATGACCACTGTGTTTCATGTCAAAAAGGCAAGCAACACAAATCCTCTTATAAGGCCAAGACACTGAACTCTATTGACTCACCTTTACATTTACTGCACATGGATCTGTTTGGACCAACAAATGTGAGTAGTATAGGTAAGAAGTCATATTGCCTAGTGATCACTGATGATTATAGCAGATTTAGTTGGGTATTCTTTCTTAGAACCAAAGATGAGACCGGAGATATTCTAAGGTCATTCATCATTAAGATTGAAAACCAAACCAACAGAAAGCTTAAGATCATTAGAAGTGACAATGGAACAGAGTTTAGAAATCAAGAGATGGATAAATTCTGTGAATCAAAAGGTATAGATAGACAATATAGTGTTCCTAGAACTTCCCAACAGAATGGAGTAGCAGAAAGGAAAAATAGGACACTTATTGAGGCTGCTAGAACCATGTTAGCAGATGCTAAACTACCAATGACCTTCTGGGCAGAAGCAATTAGCACTGCTTGTTATGTCCAGAACAGGGTATTAGTTGTTAAGCCCTACAACAAGACACCTTATGAGTTATTTTTAAATAGAAAACCTTTGGTTAGCTTTCTTAAACCATTTGGATGTCATGTTACTATCTTAAATACCAAGGATCAATTAGGCAAGTTTCAAAGCAAAGCAGATGAGGGATTCTTTGTTGGTTACTCTTTTCAAAGAAAAGCATACAGAATATTCAACTGTAGAACAAGAATAGTGGAAGAGACCCTAGATGTGACCTTTAATGAACACACACCTAATGCTTTAGGAAAAGGTCCAGCACACCTGTTTGACATTGATGCATTAACCAAATCTTTTAGATATATGCATGAGTCATCAATTGCAGGTATAAGTACAAATGTAAATGCAGGTACAAATGCAGGTCAACAAACAAACAAATCACCACAATTTGTTTTGTTTCCAACATGGCTACCTGACCCACCTGCAGTACTTGAATCTTACACCCCTGATCAACAACAGAGTTCAGAACCCATTTCATCAAACTTAGATGACAATGGTGCATATGATGATGGGAATGCATCATCAAATCAAGATTGCTCTCAACAAGAAGAAGCATCAAATGAAGATGCACAGGAGGAGCAACAACCATCAAGGTTGGAAGTGTCAGAATCAAGTGGTCAAATGATTCAAGAAGACACAAATCTGGATCAGAATCTTACCAATTTGGAATCTGGGATAGAAATGGCAGCTGGTCCACAGTATCAAGCTCATAAAAGCTACATGCCATTGGACAATGTCATTGGAGCAATTGATGCTCCTATGCAAACAAGAAGGTCATCTAAAACTCTTGATGAAAATGCAAATTTATCTTTGTTTGCTTGTTTTCTGTCACAGATAGAGCCCAAGAAAGCAGTTGAAGCTTTGAAAGATCCAAGCTGGGTTGAAGCTATGCAAGAGTAGCTACTTCAATTCAAAATTCAAAATGTGTGGACATTGATGGATCTACCCAAAGGAAAACGGGCAATTGGTACCAGATGGGTATACATGAACAAAAAGGATGAGAGGGGCATAGTGATTAAGAACAAAGCTAGATTGGTTGCACAGGGATACTCACAAGAAGAGGGTATTGATTATGATGAGGTATTTGCACCTGTGGCAAGAATTGAGGCTATTAGATTGTTCTTGGCTTATGCTTCTTTCAAGAACTTCAAGGTATACCAGATGGATGTAAAGAGTGCATTCTTAAATGGGAAGATAGATGAAGAAGTGTATGTATGCCAACCACCAGGGTTTGAGGATCCCAAACATCCAGATAAAGTGCTCAGATTGGACAAAGCACTTTATGGACTGCATCAAGCTCCTAGAGCTTGGTATGATACTTTGTCTGTGTATCTGTTGGATAATTGATTCAAAAGAGGTGCTATAGACAAGACCTTTTTCATCAAAAGAATTGAAAGTGACATCCTACTAGTGCAAATCTATGTAGATGATATTATTTTTGGTTCAACAAGGGACAGTTTGTGCAAAGAATTTGAATCTCTTATGCATCAGAAATTCCAGATGAGTTCAATGGGAGAATTGACTTTCTTTTTAGGTCTTCAAGTGAAGCAGAAAGTAGATGGAATCTTCATAAGTCAGGATAAATATGTTAAGGACATCTTGGATAAGTTTAAAATCAATGATGCAAAGATTACAAGCACACCAATGGAAACACACAAACCACTACTTGCAGATCTTGAGGGGGAGAGTGTTGATGAACATCTCTATAGATCATGATAGGTTCACTGATGTATCTTACATCCAGTAGACCAGATATCATGTTTGCAGTATGTGTGTGTGCAAGGTTTCAAACAAATCCTAAGTTGTCTCATCTTCATGCTGTGAAGAGAATTTTTAAATACCTAAAAGGTCAACCAAAATTAGGCCTATGGTATCCAAAGAATTCTTCCTTCAATCTGGTAGCATATTCTGACAGTGATTATGGGGGTAACAATCTGGACAGAAAGTCAACTTCAGTGGGCTGTCAATTCTTGGGAGATAGACTAGTATCTTGGCAATGCAAAAAGCAAACCACTATGTCTACATCAACAGCAGAAGCAGAATATGTTGTTGCATCAAGCTGCTGTGCTCAGATCTTATGGATTCAGAATCAGATGATAGACTATGGTTTGACTTTTCTAAATACTCCCATGTATATTGATAATACTGCTGCTATAAGTATCATTAATAACCCTGTAAAGCATTCTAAAACAAAACATATTGAAATTAGATATCATTTCATTAGGGATTGTAATGAGAAGAGATTAATTCAAAATTTTAAAATACATACGGATAACCAACTTGCAGACCTGTTCACAAAAGCATTTGATGTTGGAAGGTTTACATTTTTGGTTACTGGTATAGGTATGATGAATAGCTCATTATAATCATTATCTAATTTTAAAATGTTTTACACATGGGGTTATACTTGATACTTTAGCTTGTTACAACAGATATTATAAGATTCTCAATATTCAATACTCTCATGACTTAGTTCTGCTAGTATAGATAGTGATTATCTTATCTAGTTCTGCTAGTCATTTTAATTCTGCTAGTTATATTGTGTTTTTAAGCTAACAGTGCAGGATTAAAGGCTCAAAGGTTGTTAGTTCTGCTAACTCAATTTTCAACAATGTTAATTCTGCTAGCATAAATTAGTTCTGCCAGCACTATTAATAAAAGGGGTGACGTGGAATTGTCCAAGTGTGAAGAAAGGTTGGAGTTAATTCTGCTAAAGTTAATTCTGCTAGAATTACTTCTGCTAGAATTACTTCTGCTAGAGTTAGTTCTGCTAGAGTTAAGTCTGCTAAAGTTAATTCTGCCAGTAACTTTTTCCAACTTTAATTCTGCTAGTGTTATTTTAGGGCTTGAAAGTACTGTTCACTTTAAAAAGGGTATTTAATCTGCCAAACACTACACTTTTTCAATTCACTTGCACTTTTTATCGAAAATTGAAATTACCTTCACAAAAACCTCCCAAAACCTCTAAAACCTAACATTCAAAAATGGCATCTTTATCTTCTTCTTCCAAAACACTCGACACTGGTGATCAACATAATGTCTGCGGCTTCCTTCTCAAGCCACAAGGATCAGATGATTACCATGAAATCATTGATTTCTTGAAGTGCACCTCGCTAAGGTTTGCACTTACTGTTAATCCCACAATTTTTATTTCACATATTAACGACTTCTGGACATCTGCCGTGGTGTCAGAAGTAGATGGGGTTAAAAATATAACGGCAACAGTGAATGAGAAACATATCATTATAACTGAAGCTTCCATACGTGCTCATCTTCTCTTAGATGATGCAGATGGTATGGAATGCTATGCTACTTCTCAAATACATGACCAACTAGTGTTGTATGGGTATGAGGGGGAGAGGACAGAAAAATTAACATATTACAAACAACTCTTCTCTCCACAATGGAAAATTTTAATCCATACCCTACAACACTGTATTTCTCAAAAGAAAACATCTTGGGAGCAATTTAGCAGTAACATAGCTTCTGCTTTAATTTGTCTTGCCAATAATGAGAAATTTAATTTTTCCAAACTAATTTTTAATGGAATGGTAAATAATCTTGAGAAACCAAAAGACAAATTTTTAATGTATCCAAGATTTTTACAACACATTTTTGACCAAGAAATCCAAGATCTACCCAGGGAAGGTGGTAGATTAATCCTCTCAAACCTTTCAAAGAAAACTTTTTCTAACATGAGGAGGAATTTTCTGGGAAGGTGACCAATTTGACAGAGCATATGTTGAATGTGCCTTCCACTGTGCCACAGGAAGTAGAAACTCCCACTACTTCTCAACCAAGTGGCACAGTTACTAAAACAAAAAGAACAAGGGACCCAAAGCCTACCAAACCTAAAGCCAAAAAGGCTAAGAAACAGGCAACTGAGGCTCCTCTTCCTTAGATGTCTAAGTCCAAAACTGGTAATGAGGTGGTCACTAAGGAGAAGAGAGACCATATGGAAAGGGCTGCCACTACTATTGCTACCTCACTAGGAGAATAGGACAGTGGTACTGGAACCACAATGGGGGCTAGTGATGCTCAGACTAGGTCTGAGACATTAGCTAAATCTTCCAATGATCCATTAAAGGAGGGTAACACTTCTGGCAATGGTGAGGATAGCTTAACTTTAAAAGAATTGACGGCTATCTGTACAAAACTGTCAAAGGAAGTGGAGGATCAGAAGGCAGAAATTGCCAAATTAAGGGAGATGGTGGATCTATTGATGAAGGAGAGGGATGGATACAAAAGCATGGCTAAGAGTAAGTCCACTGGACTGAAAAGAATGCTTGTTGATGAAAGCACCAGTGATGAGGACAATGCAGATCAATTTGAGTTCACTGGTGCAGGGGAAACATAAAAGATAGACATATCTGAGGAAAAGGCAAATGAAATTCTGGCTGAAGAAGAGCAGAAAAAGCAGTATGAAAAGGATTTTGAAGATCTTGAAAAGCCTGCAGATGATGTGGTGGAAATTGATGAAAGCATTCATGATGATGTGAGTGTAGAGCAGCTAGGGAATATTGTTGGTAGTCTGATTCTAGAAGTATTAGATGAAGATATATCCGAGGCTGCAAAGAAAAGTGCCAAAGATATGTGAGATAGTGCTGCTGAAGTTAGTGCTGCTAGTACAGATGTTAGTGCTGCTAGGATGGTAGATGCAGAAGTTAGTGCTGCTAGTACAAAAGTTAGTGCTGCTAGTGCATTGGATAGTTCTGCTGGGCTTAATGAACCATAAATGGTTAAATCTGCCAGTCCTAAGGAAAGGGTTAGTGCTGCTGCTATGACAGATGTTGAAAAGATTGCTGCAGATGCACTGTTGAAAGTGGCTAAGAGTACAGCACAAGGGAAAAGCTCAACTGGCATATCTATCAAGGAAATTCCCTTCTCACAGGTGAGACCTACTGTTGTGGATGAGGCCTTAAAGCAAAAAGAATTTGATTTGGCCAAGGGAAAAGGTAAGGAGAAATTGGTTGAACCTGTGAAACCCTTAAAAAGAAAGGAACTAGAGGCTGTAAGTGAAAGGGTTGCTAGGAATCTGCAAGCCCAGTTCAATGAGGAGGGTATGAGCAGATTTGTGGAAGTAGACATGGGGGATGATGGTAAGATTATGATGACCCCAGATGAGCAGATTTTCTTTGATCACCTATTAGCAGATGGAACTCACAATGCACAAATGGAAGAGTTCACTCCTGACCAGAGGCTAATATGGTATTTGGATATTTTGGAGCAGAGGAGAAAGCATGAGGCCCAAAAGAAAATGGAGGAGAAAAGAAAAAGGGCACCTACTCAGAGGCAATTAAAAGACCAATATGCTAGAGTAGTAAAGAACAACACTGGGAGAACTCTAAAGGATGAGTATGGATTTCTATGAGCTGGAAAGGATTTACTTGAAAATTCAAAGGGACATAGAAGAGAGTACAAAAAGAGCCCTTGAAGAGAAATCAAAAAGTGCAGTTGCTTCAAAGGTTAAAATTCCAACTGCTGCAGAGAAAGAACTGCAAGAAAGAAAGGCAGAAATGGCAAGGGCAAGGGCAGAATTGGAAAGAAAAGAGAAGGATGATCTTGATGCTCTCAAAAGGAAAATTCCAAAAGAAACCCTTCATCTCAAAAGAAGGAAAAGGATGGCTGTCAGAAATGACAAAGATGAAAGTGAAATAGAAGTACCTGCTGTGGTATCTTCTACATCTGAGCCTACAAAGCCTACTGAGGAAGAGGTGGTTGATTGGACACAGATCAGATCTATGGTTGAGGTTGAGAACCCCAAGGTACCTATTGCTGTACATTTTCCTATTATTGATTGGGTATGGGAAACAGATGGGGAGATGAAAAAGTATTTAAAGATTGTGAGGGCAGGGAATACAGAGGAGAAGTATCAGTCCTTCTACAGATGCATAAAGAATTTATCCAGAGATGACTTAGATGACATGTGGAGTATTGCAGTTAGAAAATATCAAAATGCTCAAAAACATAGTGATGAGCACATTGTCTACAACAGTCTCTCTATTCTGTATGAGATGGATCCTGAGAATGACTTCTATAAGGATATGTCAAGGGTAAAGGCATGGTACTGCTATTCTCATAATGGAGTACATTTGGTGCAGTTACACAGTGGAGTGTTTGCCTACTTCTTCATTGGTACTGAATATCCTTGGAATGTTGGACATTTAAGCTCCATGCTCTCTCTTACAATGAAATGTGATGATCTAGACACAGCTGCTTCTCTAGTGCATGAAGTTCAACAGCATTATAAGAAAGCACTTGAAAAACATGCTGCTCAGAGTGAGGAAATTAGAAAGAAAAGAGCTGCAGAGATCAGAAAACAATTTGAGAAGAGCTTGAAGTAAAAAACTTGAATCTATTCAGGGAAAGATCAAGTTTAGGGGGAGATTGTTAGGCTAAATTCTTCTGGATATCAAATGCTAAATTATTCTAAGTGTTTAGTCTATTCAAAGTTAGTACTGCTGGTGCAATGAAGACTTAGTTCTGCTGGTAGAAGTTAGCTCTGTTCATTTATTGAAAACAAAGTTTTCCAGAGTTAGTTCTGCTAGTCATTTGAAGTTAGTTCTGCTCGTGATTTTATTAATGCTGCTTAGTGGGTCTGCTTTCTACCAACTCTGCAACACAAGTACACCTACTACAGACATGCTTTTGAGGAATAGTGCACGCTGCAGACAAGGAATGATAATGCATTTAATGCAGGCGTGTTTCCTAGAAAACTTGTCTTAGAAAAGAAGATTTTGTATAGATTTTATACAAGTTATTTAGTCTATAAGTATGTACTTGAGTCATTGTTAGATATGAGGTCTAAGTGTTCAAATTGTAACTTGTAAGTCTCTAGTCAAGTTGTAACCAAGCTTCAAGGTTTTTTGTAACCCTGATACATTTGTGTATCCGTATTATTTCAATAATAATATTGAGGCTTTTGACTATTGAATCAATTGTGTTCTTGCATTGTTTACAAATCTATTTCAATTACATTACAAGTAACATAAATCTTCCTACTTGACAAGTGTTATTCCGCAAACTGCTTGTCAAGAATTCTTAGCTTCTGTCAATACATTTGTGTCAACAAGTGTTATTGTGGGATCCCACAGAGTCAGATCATGAACAATGGGAGAAGCTGTACGTGCTCTACTGTTTTGTCATATCTATAGCATTTAGCATAATCATCAGATTACACACAACTTGTGACTGCATCTTTTTATCAACCGTGTGCACGGGTGAACTTGCACATTTTACATGTAACAACTAGCCTGAAGGTACATGGATAAATCTAACTGTTGACCTGCAGGTACGGTAAACTTGCTCGTATAAATGTAACAGTTAACCCGTGGATGTGTTAAACTTGCAGGTTTACATGTAACAGTTAACCCGCAGATATGCTTAAACATGCAACATTTAACCTGTGGGTGCAGATAAGCTTTTACATTTACTACAAAATTAATTTAGTGGATTTCACGAATTTGTGTGTGGTTCACCAAGAACTGATAGTGCGCACCTATCATTTGAGTAGTTGACAAATTGACGGATATGTTTTTTTCACAAGAATCAACGCCCACAGTAAAAGTTCATGAATTTACTCACCTACGAGAATCAGCCAATCAGGTAACCGCAGGTATCAGTTTTATCTATGAGAATCAGTCAAGGGTATTTCTCACCCAATACCATTCTTATGTAATGACCTTACTTGTACTACTTAAAACACAAACACATATTCATGACAAAAGCTAATTTTAGGTAGGACATATTCATATAGTTGAGATTTAGATAAAAACAAACGCCTACTAAGTCAAATTTGTTGAACTTAATGTCAAATGGGTCAATGGTCGATTAAATGGGTCGTATATTATGTGTGTATATTATGCGTTTTATGGGTAAAAAATAAGTAAGTGTCTATTTGGTTATGGGCCGCAGGCCAATAATCATTATGACCCATACAAGTATGGCAGTTAATTTAGGGCTACATCGATTCATTAGAAACAAATATGGTGAACCGATGCATCTGTTGGTAGTGGCTGTTAGTAGCAATTAGGATTAGAAGGGTGTGTCTGTTCGTTATAACTGATCACGATGAAACGTTACATCGTTTCATGGTGCCTGTTCAAGTTATATATATATATATATATATATATATATATATCTGTAAAGTCAGAAGTGTCTGTAACCCTCATTCATTCAAAAGTTATAATATTCAAAGGGTTTAACCCATATTCATGTTGTTCGTTGTTTTCTCATAATAATGATGATACTTGTTGATTGATACATGATGATGCATGTTTGTTTGATATATGGAGATCCTGGAATTATATGTGGAAATCGTATTGAAGGACCGATGCAACAATTGGTATCAGAGCGGGAATCAAACAACAAATTGAATCATGGAACAAGGATCAGTCATTAATGCGTTGAATATCACAAACAGGAAGAAGGGCAACCATGGAAGGAGAAGATGCAGATTGAAGAGAAAGTGATGATGGAAACGGTTACACCATCGAGATGGCGGTTAACCAGAAGAAGAAGATCAAAGATCATGAAGATCGAAGATTGTATTGAAGAAGATCAAAGATCGAGAGAGTCGATTGTAACAAATATAGAATTCAAGTGATTCGGTTACAAAAGGAAAGAGAATAATAGATAGAGACCCTGCAGATTTGTGATATGAAAATGCAACACAAGAAGAACAAAAAGGTTGTTCGGTTTGTACAAACGAAGAAAACCTCAGTGTGTTCTTGTAGATTCGAAAAGAAGTAGAACCGTATGGCCATGAAGAAAACAACAACAAGCGAAGAAGGCAAGAAGATTGTTTGTTTGTGATGAACTACAATCAGAGAACTTGTTACAAGATCGAGTGAATTGATCATAACAAGAAATCGAGTGACTCAATTACAAAGAAGAAGGAAAAGAAAACCAAAGAGAGACACGATTCGATTGAGTGAAGATTGAATCAGAGAAAGCAAAGAGAAAGAAGAAAATTGATCGGGATTCGATCATTTTCAAGAGAAAGAGAAGAATCAATCAGGATTAGATTGTTCTTCAAAACGGGTTAGAGAAACCCAAATTCGATTCAAAAAAGCGAATAGAGAAAGACAAGACATTGGTTAGAGAACCAACACATAGAAAAAGGAATTTGATCAAGGGATCAAATTTGGAGATGAGAGAAAGAGAAATAGCATTTGAGAAACAAATGCAGAGAGAACATAAAGTTCAAGATTATAACCGGGAAGGTTATAGTCAAGAGGAAGATGTGACGAATAAGAGATAAGTTGTACTAGTGGAGTATGACACCAAAGAAAATGTAGAAGAGACCGACATCAGAAGAGAAAGAGGTACATAGTTTATAACTCATAATTCAAGTTTGTGGTTGTGCACCAAGAGATGAAGAAACAAGATGAGAAGCAGACCAAGCGGGTCTGGATGTTGTGAACTGGACAAGGAACTAGTGTGATGGTCAAGGAGACAGCAGGAATGGGTCAGGGAACATTGAAGGAAAAAGAACAAGAACCTGCAGAGTTGAAAAGAAAAGATTGGCATTTGACATTAGGGAGGAGAATGTTAGACATAATGTCAAATGGGCCAATGGTCAAATAAATGGGTCGTATATTATGTGTGTATATTATGCATTTTATGAGTCAAAAATAAGTAAGTGGCTGTTTGGGTATGGGCCGCAGGCCAACAATCATTGTGACCCATACAAGTATGGCAATTAATTTAGGGCTGCATCGATTCATTAGAAACAGATATGGTGAACCGATGTATCTGTTGGTAGTGGCTGTTAGTAGCAGTTAGGATTAGAAGGGTGTGTCTGTTCGTTATAATTGATCACGATGAAACGTTGCATCGTTTCATGGTACCTGTTCAAGTTATATATATATATATATATTGTAGGGTCTCGGTATGGACCTAATCACATCGTTAACTCTATTGAAAGTACGGAATCCAAACAATCAAGTATTGAACGTTTAACAAATTGAACACACAATTAATATAAGCTTTTGTATGTATTAACAATTGAAGAAAAAGATTACCAACACAAACTCAGTCTCTCCTCCCTCTCTCAGCCTCCACGCCTCATACACTCTAGGGTTTGATCAACCCATAAATGAATTCTATCTCCTCTATTTATAGCTATCCAGCCGACCCTGCAACACAACCTTTGTGTCGCTATTGCGACACAGGCTCTGTGTCGCATGAATATTAACTTGTATATTCTATAATTACATTTCGTTTACAGACTCGAATATACACACTAATCACATCACATACTAAGACTAGTTGACTTTGACAAGTACAAACGTTGGCCAAGTAACTGACACACAAAATGCACCAACAAACTCCCCCATGTCAGCAGCTTGGTCAAATGAGCTTCAATTAGTCTTCACCAACAAACTCCCCCAAGGAGATAGGTTGGTCAAATAAGTTTTCAACTTGTTTGAACTGACAAAACTCCTTCATGTCTTCAACAATCAGAAACTCCCCCATTGAGATAGCATGGTCTTCAATAAATTCTTAATGTCTAGATTCACGTGACTAACACACATTTATCATACAATAAGATCTTCAAACTCTGTGACCATCTCTCAATCATCATCAGCTTCTCCATTAAAATTTATCTTCACAGTCTTTGGAGAATAACCAACATCCTTTATATCTTCAATATTTGACTTGAACAAGATATGTGATATTGAAGAAAATAATATAAAAATAAAATCTTTTTGTATTTCTCTTTAATAAACAAAAGGCAAAGAATACCTAAAAATAAATAAATTGGGGATAGGATTGTTTTAGGTCTGCTTAGAGATCATATCAGACCAACATGCAATTATTAGGAAATAGTAAATGTTATTTCGATTATCAGTATATTTGTCCACTTTAAATTTACTTAGCATACTTAAAGCACCTTTTATAAAAATTATTTCAAGACGATTACTGGTATTGTTTGTCCACTTAAACATGTTACATCCGGGTCTGTGAGTTAACCTTTTATTGTTAGTATCAATATTTCTCTGTGGTCCCCACCTATGACATAACCCTGTAACCCAGACATGAGCATAGCTTCCAAATCCAGAGAGAATATAAGAGTATCATTTTTAAGAATCAAGTCAGCGGTGACAGGTCTGTACAGACGTACAACAAAGCGACATAACTTGATTCAGGTTTAAGCAAAACGAGATTTGGTCAAACCATTTTGGTGACCTTTTTAGGTATCTTGTGATTTAAGTCTTTTTCAAGTTCATTGACTTGCGTTTGCTTAACTTTTAAGCATATACTAATTGAGACCAGGTCTGTACTTACGTACAACAGAGGAAACAATCAGTATAGACCCCCAAATGATTTCAGATAAACCTGAGGTATAGAAGTATGTCATGATACATTAAGGAATTAAGACATTTAGTCGTACATCATACGGTGTTTACCAAAAGATCATAGACACGTATTAGAATTACTTCTTAAGAACCCAGAAACCGGTGTGTATCATGCCTACCAATACATCATATGATGAAGTTAATGTTTATAAAAGCTATTTTAAACATGCCAGATAAACCTACTGACATATCAAACATAAACCTTAAAATTTCCATTGTGTGCATGTCATCTGATGTACAATCATTTTCCATGTTATTTACAGACACAATCCAATATCTTTTTGAGGAATAAGAATCTTGCTGTTCACATTTCTGATCCAAATAATCAGAATTTTTAATTACTTCCCCTGAACAGCAAATTCTTTTCACAAATCCAATTCAAAGGTACTCCCCTTAAACATTAAACATATTTTTAGCTTTTTTTAATTTAACAAATTTCGCAACATTGCATTACTTTGGTACTAAAAAGTACAAAGAATAGTCGTTGCATAAATAACAAATAAAAGTTCTAAAATAAAAGTAAAATAAAAGTTTCAAAATCACATATCAAGTCAAGTCAAATGCCTTTTTAGCACTTTAACCACCTGAACTTCAAAAATTTCATCATTCCAGTCACCCTTCTTCTAACAATATCCACATTCATCCAGTCACTAAAAATATTAGCTAACAAGAAACTGACTGCATCACCACAAACAATCAAATATTAGAGTTTATAGGACACCCAAGCCTTGATAAACTTGGGTTGTCCATTATCATCCATAATCATCACATCCTTGAGTTTATGATATTTTAAAAACTCGGTCTACTAGGCACAACTTTGTTTACTCTAGCCATAGGTTGTGGAGAGTTTGATGCACAACTAGATACAGGAGAATACGAACGACGTCTTGAAAATGATTTTGAAAAAGAATTCTTAAAAGAAGAAGTTCTTGGCTTCCCTCTACCAAACCTATCTAGGGATAATAACCTACAATCCCTAATAATATGGCCCTGTTGACCACAACGAAAGCAAGAACGTCTCTCAACATAAGATTGATTCCAATGAGTTCCCTCAAATCGTTTCGGTGGAGGACAATACACAGAAGGTCTATTAACAGGAACATTTGTTGAACATGCAGTCTTAGGTGAACATGTTGAAGTAGATGTTCCTGAGGTTGAGTTAGTTGATGTTGAACATTTATTATTTTCAGATTTATCAACTATTTTGTAACACCCCCAAATTTATTGTTTGGCGGAAGCATACTTGGGGTGCTACTAATCAATAATCACAAGCACATAAGATAAAGTGAACGACTCTATATGCGTCATTTTAACTAAATACGTTGATTGTAATAAAAGTTTACAAGAGTTATAAGGATTACATAAGCTCGGTATCCTAATCTGAAAGATTCTATGACATTACTACTTATACAAAATATAATAATGCAGAAAAATCTCTTGATGTTCGTGTTTGATTCTGAAAACACATTATGATTTGGTCCCATTAACTATATTAATGTATCTTATATACTATACAAATTATTTAATACATTTCTGAAACTCAAAATCAAACTACACAGAAAAAAGACCAGTACCCGCCGAGTACATGCCTTACCCGCCGGTAACCATGTACACCAACCGGGTTCCCCATGTGACATGCCGGGTGAATTAAAATTTGCTGTAACAGAAACTAATCGTGATTTAAAGACTCTAGAAGCAGCCAGGTGGCTAAAGAAGCCACCGACTTAGGCACTTTACCCGCCGGATACCCTATCTACCCGCCGGGTACCACGGCTCAGACTGTATCTGCAGTTCAGCTTTTACTTAATTCCATTTTATGAACTTTGAAAGCGCATATCTCACAAACGACAAATAATTAGGTCACAAAATTTTGCAGGCATGTTAATATGGTCAAAATGAAGACTTCTCTTTTTGCACTTCCTCAAAATTCACAATATCTCGGGATTGGGACATGTGGCTCATTTTTGACACAAAACAACACTTTAGTGGACACACTAAATATCAAATCATGATCCCTGAGACATTGAACTTTTAACCATATGACACATACACTAAAACAAAGTTGTGGAGCTATTTACTACACTCTTAACCTTCCTCTAACTCAATTTGAACTGTAGGTGCCTTTAAAGACCCAATTTGACCCTTTTTGACCCGCTGACCTTAAAGGGCTATTTTGACCCATTCAATAGTCAATCACAACCCCATATTTGACCCTTAAGATGTTTGACTACATTACAACACTTAACATATAATTAAAATGGTAAGTATGCTATAACTTTCACCTTAACACTTTTACAACATATTTGCTAATCATACACAAAGTACTACTATTACACCATATTACTTCTAGTCTCTGATTTCATATTCAAAATATGATAAAACTTTATTAGATCGGGCTTTCAAGGGCTGCAAAATGATAATTTAAAGAGAAAGCTTGTGTAACTTACAACAAGCTAGCAACTCCACTTCTAGTCTTTATTCACCTCCTTTCTTTTACCACTTCCACTTGTACCTACAACAAGCACTAAACTAATTAAGCACTTTGCTTAGTGAGTATAAGTATAACTAATCAAAATATGCATTAAAACATATAATAAGTAAAGGAATTAGTTTACTTCCCTCTTTCTTGCAATTTCTATTCATTTTGCTAATCACACATGCACATATCTATTCTTTGATTTAGCTAAGCTCGATTAGCTAATCTAATCACATCATTAGCTAACATAGTTAGCTACTAATCAATAACATAACTAACCTTGGTTAGTTATTCTAATCAATTCATGGCTAATAACCATTTACCATTTTAATCATTACTTTCATCATGATAAATCTCCACTAATAACAATTCACAAATTCTTATCTAATCAAATGTATATAATTCAATTTACTAATTAACAATCTAATTACATTACATTTACTCACCTTGAATTGTTGGACAACTTGTAATAAGATCATCAATGGATGAAAACCCTTCTTTAACACCTAATACACATACATATAACATATATATCATTAACTAATCATACTTTCAACTATTAATCATCTAATTCCCTTCTCCCCCACTAGATACATACTAGCTTTACTTTGAATAAGTTAATTAATTTCATTCCCTTGATCATGTTTATAGTTTTAACATGAATTTAACTACTTTCTTACTACTACTAACATCTACTAACACTTAACATTTGTAATTCAAACTAATTCACATAATTCATGAAAACCCCATAAACCCTAACCATGATATTTTACTTTTCACATGAAATTAAGCTTCTAATCATCATTTATAAACTAAACTAACACTAGTTAATTTATTACAAACCCTAATTTCAGATTAATTCATACAAATTAGCTAAAACCCTTAAAACCCCAATTTCTAGGGTTCTTAGAAAAATTAGAATACTTACAAAGATTGGAGGATGATATAAGATGATGAATTTGATGATTTGAAGCTTGAATTGAAGATTAATATAAGGCTTGAAGATTGGTTCTTGATTTCCCTTGCTTCCTGCGATTTTACTCTATTTGAATTTTGGGTTCTGGACTTATTTTGAAGATACCAGAAGAAGGCACGTATCTATGTGTCTATTACATTTTAATTTACTATACTACACAGTCTAGAACTGAACAACTATTTACGTATTCTATTATAACTTATTATTAAAAGATTTATAATTAAAAATAAGTATGTATTTTTGTACACTAAAATAATACCTTAAAAACTGGGGTGTTACAACTCTCCCCCACTTATTCTGTTCGTGTCCTCACGAACCATTCTTGGTGTACCGCAGGGTAGTATATCATCATCCACTCCTCTAGTTCCCAAGTGAATTCTGAACCTTTCCTATGTCACCACTGAACTTTAACTATCGATACTAATTTATTTTTGAGTTGCTTTATTTTCTGATCAAGAATTTTAATTGGCTCTTCTATATAATTTAACTTCTCATTTATTTCTATTTCTGTCAGTGGCACATAAGAAGCTTCATCAACTAAACACTTTCTGAGCTGAGACACATGAAATGTGTCATGAATACTACCAAGTTCTTCAGGTAACTGCAATCGGTATGCAACTTTTCCAACTTTATCGATAATTTCAAAAGGTCCAATATACCTTGGACTTAACTTTCCACGCTTTCGAAATCAAATGATTCCTTTCCAAGGTGAGACTTTAAGCATCACCTTATCACCTACTTGAAACTCAATTGGTCTCCTTCTTTTATCTGCATATGATTTCTGTCGATCTTGTGCCATTTTAAGTCTCTCACGTATTTGATCTATCTTTTCTGTTGTCAACTGCACTATATCTGTACTACCAAGTTCTCGTTGACCAACTTCACCCCAAAAAATTAGAGTTCGACATTTTCTACCATATAACATTTCAAAAGGTGGCATTTTAATCCAAGAATGATAACTGTTATTATAGGAAAACTCTACCAACGGAAGGTGAGTATCCCAACTGCCACCAAAGTCAATGGCACAAGCTTTGAGCATATCCTCAAGAGTCTGAATTGTACGTTCGCTCTGACCATCAGTTTGAGGATGAAAAGTTGTATTAATATGCAACCTAGTTCCCAGATCTTCTTGAAATTTATTCCAGAATCGAGAAGTAAAATGAGTATCCCGATCTGAAACAATAGAAAGTGGAACTCCATGCCTAGCAACAAGTTCTTTAACATATAGGTCAGCTAATACTTCTGAAGAAGAAGTTTCTCGAATAGGGAGATAAAGAGCACTCTTTGTCAATCGGTCCATAATCACCCAATTAGTGTCATGTTGCCTGGGAGTTTTTGGCAACTTTGTAACAAAATCCATGGTGATGTGTTCCCATTTCCATATCGGTATTTCTAATGGCTGAAGTTTACCGTATGGTTGTTGGTGTTCAGCTTTAACCTGTAAACAAGTGAGACAATTCTGAACATGTTTGACTATATCTCGCTTCATGCCTGGCCACAAATAGTCACGTTTTAAATCACGATACATCTTGGTAGCACCAGGATGAACAGAATATCTGGATTTATGAGCTTCATCTAATAACACTTTCTTTACTTCACTTGTTCGTGGTATCCAGATTCTACCATAACGAGTCTTCAAACCTCTAGAATCATCTACTAATTCTGAAAGTTGACCGGCTAACCGTTGTTTATTTGGGTCATTTGATACTAAGACTTCAACCTGAGCAGCTTTAATGGAATCAAACAACTGAGAAAATACAGTCATTCGAAGAGATTTCACTGAAAGAATATAATGACTAACTTTTCGACTAATAGCATCAGCTACAACATTTGCTTTACCAGGATGGTAAAGTATGTCGCAGTCATAATCTTTGACTAAATCTAGCCATCTTCTTTGACGATTATTTAAATCTCGCTGATCAAAGAAATATTTGAGACTTTTGTGGTCGGTGTAAATGGTAAATTTAACACCATAAAGGTAATGGCGCCAAATTTTAAGAGCAAAGACCATAGCTGCTAACTCAAGATTATGAGTGGGATAGTTCTGCTCATGCGATTTTAACTGACGTGAAGCATAAGCAATGACTTTCCCACGCTGCATAAGAACACAGCCTAATCCGAGTTTCGAAGCATCACAATAGACTACCATATCCTCGCTACCCTCGGGTAAAACAAGAATAGGGGCTTGACTAAGCTTTTCTTTCAACATCTGAAACGCTTTTGATTGTTCATCTCCCCACTTCCACTGAATACTTTTTCTAGTCAACTGAGTCAAAGGAGTAGCAATCTTTGAAAAATCTTGAATAAAACGACGATAGTAGCCAGCTAAGCCAAGAAAACTTCTGACTTCAGTGGGTCTCACTTCATTACTGCTGCTATCTTGGAAGGATCAACTTGAATACCGTGAATATTGATCACGTGTCCAAGAAATTGGACTTCCCGTAACCAAAATTCACATTTAGAGAATTTAGCATATCATCTTTCACGTTGAAGTGTTTCCAGAACCTGTCTAAGATGTACTGCATGATCATTCTTACTTTTAGAATAAATGAGAATATCATTGATGAAAACTATAACAAAGATATCAAGCATGGGCTGACAAACTCGGTTCATCAAGTCCATGAAAGCAGTTGGAGCATTGGTCAAACCAAATGGCATGACTGTGAATTCCAAGTGACCATATCGAGTACGAAAAGCTGTTTTCGAAATATCTTCTTCTCTAACCTTTAACTGATGGTAGCCAGAACGAAGATCAATCTTTGAAAAGAAACTGGCACCCTGCAACTGGTCAAATAAATCATCTATTCGAGGTAAAGGATATCTGTTTTTAATGGTCACTTTATTTAGTTTCCTATAGTCAATACACATCCTTAAGGAGCCGTCTTTCTTTTTAACAAACAAGACTGGGGCTCCCCAGGGCGAACTACTGGGACGGAGAAAACCTTTATGTAAAAGCTCTTGTAGCTGTTTCATCATTTCTTGCATCTCATTCGGAGCTAATCGATAAGGAGTTTTGGCAATAGGAGCGGCTCCAGGAACAAGGTCAATTCGAAACTCCACTTGTCTGTCAGGTGGAATACCTGGAAGTTCATCAGGAAATACCTCGGGAAATTCTTTTACAACTGGAATGCTAGAAAATTTTGGAACAGATTTAGAACTATCAATCACGTGGGCCAAATAAGCTCGACACCCGTGTGACAATAATATTTTAGCTCTTGCAAAAGTACAAAAAGAAATAGACTGTTTAGGACGTTCACCGTAAATAGTAACTTCTTTTCCACTAGGTGCTTTAAGAAGAACTACTTTTCGTGGCAATTAATCATGCCTCTATTCTTTCCCATCCAATCCATTCCTATAACCACGTGGAATTCTCCCATTTGCATAGGGATCAAGTCAATCTTAAACAGTTCGCCTCCTATTTCAATGACACACCCTCTATAAACATCACTAACAATTACTAGTTTACTATCTGCAATTTCAACTTCCAAAGGGTGTTCTAATTTAGCTATAGGGGTATTCAACTTTACGCAAAAAGAAAGTGACACAAAAGACTTTGTGGCTCCAGAGTCGAATAAAACATGGGCATGTATGGTATTAATTATGAAGGTACCTGTCACCACATCCTGTGACTCCTTTGCCTCTTCTGCAGTAATCTGAAAGGAAGGACCTTTTGCTCTCTGTCCACTTGTCTCTCTTTTCTTTTCAACTTCCTTCTTTTGCTCATTTCTTTTCATATCTTCCAATCTAACGGGGCAATTAACTTGTAAATGGTCATCCTTGTAACAACAAAAGCACATACAATAAGGATTAGGACAATTTGCTGCAATATGCCCGGGCTTAGGACACTTGTAACACGCAGTACTCCCCAATTGGCACTCTCCTGGATGTTTTCTACCACAATTATTACACCCTGGGAACTCTCGTACCTAAGCTTGGGATTGTCGACCCGATTGTTGTGGTTGAAATTTCTGCGATTGTTGTTTCCCAAAAGATTTAAACTTCTTAAAAGGTTGGGATTGGGAACTGGACTGCTCAACTTTTCTTTTACTAGTCACATCCGCAGCTTTTGCTTGCAACTCCTTCTCTCTTGTCAATCCTTTATTCATCATTTTTGGAATAGAATCATAAATAGCCGGATTGACAGATTCTCTAATTTCAATATTCAAATGTCGGTAGTAATGATCTTTCATTAACCCCGGATTCGAGGTATATTCTGGACAAAACTGAGACTTATCATAAAACATATTAGTATACTCAGTCACCGACATCTTTCCTTGGTTCATAGCCAAGAATTCTCCCTTTAACCTCTCTACTTATGCCGTTGGAGCGAACTGTGTTATAAACTTCTCTTTGAACATTCCATGAAAACTTTGCAGCCTTGTCAGCACCATGAGTCTTAACCTGAGTATTCCACCAATCCTGAGCACTATCCTTCAACTGATGACCAACAAATAACACTCTCAACTTCTCTAGACAATTACATAGCATAAAGGTCTCTTCTATCTTGCTTACCCACCTATGACTACTAATCGGATCTCTTTCCCCTTTAAACTCCGGGGGACCACAATTGGCAAAGTTCTTATATTCAAACTGTTCATTTTCTTTATTCATTTGACGTTGAGCATTTAAAACTTCAATATTCGGCTGAGGGTTCATTAAAATAGGATGTTTTTGTTCAAACTCTACTGTATTGATTATTTGCTCCATACGTTCATATACCGAAGGAGCAAATTCTTGTAAAGATTGGCTAATAACATCTTTCAATAACCACCTGTCTTCTGGATCTAAACTTCTTCCTGAAATATTCTCCTCTTGATTGGGAGAACGTACATTTGAACCCTCAGCTTCTCTATTCGGTGTGGTAGTCATTTACTAAAACAAAATAAATAATCTAATTAGTACTTTAGTCAATATTAAAATGCATAATCATTTCAGCTTCTCTATTCGGTGGGGTAGTCATTTACTAAAACAAAATAAATAATCTAATTAGTACTTTAGTCAATATTAAAATGCATAATCATCTAAAACTTTCTAAACCAACTAGCACAACGATTATCGCTTCTTTTCTCACATGCTTAGCAACTTTGAATCTCCCATGTGCACTAATGTAATGTAACCCCGTTGGCCAGACGCAGTTACATTAAAGTAATTGCACACTTTTATTCAAAGTTCTTAAACACATTTCAAATCAAAGCAACAATCACTATCATAATCATTATCTACTCATCACACATTAATAATACTACTAAAACATAACTATAACTTGCTACTACACATTTATAAGTGGTTTAAGTTTAGGCAATCCTACTGTGGATTGCTTAAATCTCTTAAACCATCCCTCTGATACCAACTTGAAACGCCGTGAGAATCTGAACCATTTTTTTTTTAAATCTGAAAACACATTATGATTTGGTCCCATTATCTATATTAATGTATCTTATATACTATACAAATTATTTACTACATTTCTGAAACTCAAAATCAAACTACACAGGAAAAAGACCAATACCCGCCGGGTACATGCCTTACCCGCCGGGTAACCATGTACACCAGTCGGGTTCCCCATGTGACATGCCAGGTGAATTAAATTTGCTGTAATAGAAACTAATCGTGATTTAAAGACTCTGGAAGTAGCCGGGTGGCTAAAGAAGCCACCGTCTTAGGCACTTTACCCGCCGGGTACCCTATCTACCCGTCGGGTATCACGGCTCAGACTGTATCTGCAGTTCAGTTTTTACTTAATTCCATTTTACGAACTTTGAAAGCGCATATCTCACAAACGACAAATAATTAGGTCACAAAATTTTGCAGGCACGTTAATATGGTCAAAATGAAGACTTCTCTTTTTGCACTTCCTCAAAATTCACAATATCTCGGGATTGGGACATGTGGCTCATTTTTGACACAAAACAACACTTTAGTAGACATACTAAATATCAAACCATGATCCCTGAGACATTGAACTTTTAACCATATGACACATACACTAAAACAAAGTTGTGGAGCTATTTACTACACTCTTAATCTTCCTCTAACTCAATTTGAACCGTAGGTGCCTTTAAAGACCCAATTTGACCCTTTTTGACCCGCTGACCTTAAAGGGCTATTTTGACCCATTCAATAGTCAATCACAACCCCATATTTGACCCTTAAGATGTTTTACTACATTCCAACACTTAACATATAATTAAAATGGCAAGTATGCTATAACTTTCACCTTAACACTTTTACAACATATTTGCTAATCATACACAAAGTACTACTATTACACCATATTACTTCTAGTCTCTGATTTCATTTTCAAAATATGACAAAACTTTATTAGATCGGGCTTTCAAGGGATGCAAAATGATAATTTAAAGAGAAAACTTGTGTAACTTACAACAAGCTAGCAACTCCACTTCTAGTCTTTATTCACCTCCTTTCTTTTACCACTTCCGCTTGTACCTACAACATGCACTAAACTAATTAAGCACTTTACTTAGTGAGTATAAGTATAACTAATCAAAATATGCATTAAAACATATAATAAGTAAAGGAATTAGTTTACTTCCCTCTTTCTTTCAATTTCTGTTCATTATGCTAATCACACATGCACATATCTATTCTTTGATTTAGCTAATCTCGATTAGCTAATCAAATCACATCATTAGCTAACATTGTTAGCTACTAATAAATAACATAACTAACCTTGGTTAGTTATTCTAATCAATTCATGGCTAATAACCATTTACCATTCTAATCATTACTTTCATCATGATAAATCTCCACTAATAACAATTCACAAATTCTTATCTAATCAAATGTATATAATTCAATTTACAAATTAACAATCTAATTACATTAAATATACTCACCTTGAATTATTGGAGAACTTGTAATAAGATGATCAATAGATGAAAACCCTTCTTTAACACCTAATACACATACATATAACATATATATCATTAACTAATCATACTTTCAACTATTAATCATCTAATTCCCTTCTCCCCCACTAGATACATACTAGCTTTACCTTGACTAAGTTAATTAATTTCATTCCCTTGATCAATTTTATATTTTTAACATGAATTTAACTACTTTCTTACTACTACTAACATCTACTATCACTTAACATTTGTAATTCAAACTAATTCACATAATTCATGAAAACCCCATAAACCCTAACCATGATATTTTACTTTTCACATGAAATTAAGCTTCTAATCATCATTTATAAACTAAACTAACACTAGTTAATTTATCAGATTAATTCATACAAATTAGCTAAAACCCTTAAACCCAATTTCTAGGGTTCTTAGAAAATTTAGAATACTTACAAAGATTGGAGGATGATAGAAGATGATGAATTTGATGATTTGAAGCTTGAATTGAAGATTAATATAAGGCTTGAAGATTGGTTCTTGATTTCCCTTTCTTCCTGCGATTTTACTCTATTTGAATTTTGGGTTCTGGACTTATTTTGAAGATACCAGAAGAAGGCACGTATCTATGTGTCTATTACATTTTAATTTACTATACTACACAGTCTGGAACTGAACAACTATTTACGTATTCTATTATAACTTATTATTAAAAGATTTATAATTAAAAATATGTATGTATTTTTGTACACTAAAATAATAACTTAAAAACTGGGGTGTTACAACTGAGGGGTCAGGATCCGCCTTTAAGGACCTGAGCGAGGTGCCTCCGAGCGAGTGCCTAATCTACACTCGTGTGAACAAATGATAATGTGCCCATTTGACATCACAGTCATGGTAGCGCGACTACCCTGGACAGGGATTGTCAATCCCATATGGTACCATACACTAACATTCACGCTAAATCCATACTAACAAACTATGTGGTGGAGGATTTATGATTAGTAAAACAACTCATGCAGTCAATATATCGAGTTTTGTACTTGTGTTCATGTTGTAAAACAAATCTGAGCATGTATTCCCACCTCGGGAGTAAAAACAGTAAAATGCGGGGCTATGAGATTCACCTGAGTCTGATGCGTTTATCTCAATAAACGTGCATTTCTAAACCAAGCAATGATGTCCGAAGACTGTAACCTGAGGGTGTCCAAGACGTGCATTGGTTAATACGTGAGTAGGTATCTCAAAAGATCACCTATGCTAGTTGTTCATCCAACTAGTTATATCCAAATACATTGGTTTGTTTGATTATTTGTTTGTGTTTTGAAAACATGTACGGCCCGTTGGTGACGGTGGTAATAAAAATTGTCAAAGTATTATTATCATTATGTTCGTTGTATGATTACCAAGGTATATGTATAGTGGGTACGAGTATCATCGTTTAAGGTTTTGTGGTAGTAAGTGTTCAATGCTTAGCGTGAAAAGTATTTTAGAGTCCTGGCTGACGGGGGTCCGGGGGCAGCGCCCCTGGTAGCGGGGTCTAAGGGGTGGCAACCCCTGGCGGGGTCCAAGGGGCAGAGCCCCTGGCTGGGGTCGAGTGATAAAATTTTGGGTATTGTAAGTGATAAAATTTTGGATAAAATTTGTATTTCTACTATATTGCTTTAGTGAAAAACGCATCTAAAATCTGAATTTGGGTATTGTAAGTGATAAAATTTCAAGTGTTGGCACTTAGTAAAAATCCATGTTTTCAAGGTTCTGACTTGTGCGACACTGGGTGTGAACGGTCGGTCAAGGAATCGTTTCCCTGTCATTGCGGACCTTCCGGTCGGAGGCGGGTGATCACTGGGTTTTTAATTTATAATGCTGGGAAGCCTAAGTTTTATTACTACCTACTGCTCTTGTTAAGGGTAGTAAGTGGTAACTCTGACTCAAGTGTCGTTCTTAAAATCGGAATGAATCGAAATGAAGTGAATACCTTAAATAATAGAAGCTAATAGGATGGGTTTAAAAGAGCAGGTAGGGTTTGTTTTTGGTATTTTCTAAATTAACTACGATACATAAAAGTAAATACTAAACTACGGATAGGGTAAGCAGATAGATAGAGATTGTGATTGCTGAAGTTTCAATATTCAGGTTTCGGGATGATGTTCATTATAAAATATGATTGGAGACTTTCCTTAAATAAAATTAACTTAGGTTTGGTGTCAACACTAGCACCCTACGATTTAAGTGAAAACCCTAAGTCGCATGTCACTGAATACTAGGTTATCATGAGTCTGATTAGATCAGGTTGCTCAGTCCCCCAACACTGTCCGATGAGGACTAGTGACCCGTCTTGGAGTTAACTCCTGGGCACATGAATAAGGCAACAGACCGATATTTAATTTCTGACCTTTCTTAACACCTAATTCTAATTGATTTTATTAAGGGTCGTACTATTGCTTGCTAATGTATGTTAAACTGTCAGTTATGTTGGATCAAGAGGTTTAAGCATCCTACACTACAGCTGAATGTTTGCTTTCTTTTCAAGATCCCTTAGATTTAATCGAGGAGCACAAATACTTCCGTCAAGGTGTAGACCCTCCTTTGCGATCAAACGTTCATCCCTAGGTTAGTTTCACGGTGTATACTACATTTTGTTTTAGTTCCACAGCTTTTATATATACCTAGACCATGTTCAGGAAGGGTGACTTCTAGGTATCCACGGTGTCATATGCTTACGACCGGTCCGTAGCTTTCACGTATTTGTACTCCATCAGCGGTGTTTCCAGCGCTATACTAAGTACTGGGCCATTTTACAGCATGTCCACAACTTCATAAAAAAACACAGATAACTATCTACCGATACTAGGGTTGATCAGATCCTAATACTAAAGTAATAGTCACGTGAAAGCTTGGAAAGGGTGGAATGGGTGGTTTAGATGTACCGCTTGAAAAGTTTAACCCGATACATAACATAACAACTTCCAATCACATATTTAATTAAAGATTAATTTAACATCATCCCTACTCCTAAATATCTACATTTCAACAATCACAATATTACACTACTCAATAAACATGGCAATAAGTAAAGCACATACCATAATATTACGCATGGATAAATCAGAGATAATAACAATATGAGGGAATAGATATCACCGAATAATAGAGCAGCGTAATAAGAAAATAGAACTTGCAATCCTTGAATAAAAGCTTGAACACCAATACTCCTTGATTACAAAAGCTACTCTCTACTCTAATCTACTAGCTACCCACTAACTACTCTCTAACCCTCTAGAGAGAGAAGTTAGAGAGAGAAACTAACTAAATAAGAAAGAAAACTACAAGAGTGTGTAAAAGTGAGAGTGAATTGTTGAATGAAGAATGAATTTGTGAGTTGATATGGAAATGAGGAGGTTAAGCCTCTATTTATAGGCTTCAAGAACTAAATTTACATTCAGCACCCCTCAACCGTTATTTACACTGAAATACACCCTCGATCTATGAAATTCGACACCTAAAGAGGCGTATTCGACACCAAATAGGGCGTATTGGTAGCAAATAGGGCGTATTCGGTAGCAAACAGGGCGTATCCAACACCAAAGAGGGGGTATACCACCCCTTAGAGGGGGTATACGGCCCCAATAGGGGGTATACGGACTCTACAGCCTGTATACAGCCTCTAGAGGGTGGTATACGGCCCCTGTGGGGGTGGTGTACCCTAGGTCATGGTCTTGTGTGCTGGATCGTAAGTCTTGTGTGCTGGATCATACTCGTTTGGCTCTAACTTCTTTGTTCTTGATCCGTTTCTGACGATCTTTATATCCATGCGTTCATAATCTCCAGACCTACATTTTAAGATACTTATTAAGTCCCAGATCGGAGTTTTACGATAAAATAGCGTGTCGAACGAATTATGCCTATTTAAGTGTGTTTTTCGTCCATTTACCGTTGTTTTTGAAATCCTTATAAAGTTTTGACCTTTTAACAAAATGTGGTAAATATGGACTTTATTGGCATGATTTTGTTAATTAAGTGCTAAATATGAGGTAAAAGATGTGCGTAAAACATGACTTTTTACGTCAAATCAGGGTGCGACACTGGATGCGACACCAAGTGCGACATAGGCTATTGTGTCGCAGGTCAGGACTGCGATATAGGTCTTTGTGTCGCTATGTGTGACATCCGCAATTTAATGCGACATAAGGTGTTGTGTCGCTACTGTGACATTCACAATTTGATGCGACATAGTGGCTTGTGTCGCTATGTGCGACATATTCAATTCTTGGCGACATAGTGACTTGTGTCGCTATGTGCGACGTAGCCTATTCTTAGCGACATAAGGGCTTGTGTCGTAGAAGGTCCAGCCCTTCTGCACCCTTCTGCGACATAACAAGCTGTCCAAAACAAAAAGTGTCTGGTTTGTGGTCAAACGACTTTGGTTTGACCCGAAACTTTTACATAAGTCTTAGATGAGTTTATAAAGCTTGCTGGAAATTGTTGGTTTGTGTCGAGAGTAACCCGAAGTGTTGGATCTATAAAATGGTCAAAACCGACATATTCGACAAATGTTTAGAAAATGAGTTTTATTACTTTATATGGACATAATCAAGCTACATAAACAACAAACATGCAAAATAATCATAATATAAGTATTTTTGAAAGTGTCAGAATCTTACAAATCGTCGCACGAAGAATCCGAAAAGATGGATGTGTTGCTTTCGTCGCGGTGATCACTTTTGCTTCAAGTCTTCTTGTGATTGGAGGTGTTTTTGGTGGCGATTTTTGTAGAGAGAGAGAGAGAGAGAGCTCAGAAGTAGAGAGAGGGAGAGAGAGATTTGAGAGAAAAGTGAGATGGTGAAAATGATGGAATGGAGTTGGAGTGTGGATGGGGCAAAGGGGTGAGGGCTTGACTCCCCCTCACCTTGGACGGTTGAGTGGGGCCCACCCTAAGTGGGTGTGTCCCAAACTTTGTTCCCTACGTTCGCGTTCCATGTGGTGTTCGTTTACCCGATCGTTTCGACGTTTATTTATCGATATACGTTATTTAACCACGTTTTCGTTTTCGCTTTAAATCACAATATTTTAAATTGAAGTAATTTATTAAAATACTTTATTACGAGTTATAAAATATTACTTGAGGTTATTTCATTTGTTGGGCGCGTTTCGTGCGTTTCTGTAGCGTACGGTTACTTTTAGACGATACGAAATACGTTTGTATATATTATCCAAATAATATATATTAAAAATGAGTAAATTAATTGGTTTCACATATTTTAATAAATTGTTCACCAACGTCCATTTTGTAATTGTGTCGGATTCCATCTGATAATGAAATGCATGATTTTTAAATAAGTCGCGTACGCGTGTATATGTAACAATATACAAAGGGATACACATAATTATCCCTAATTACATGTATTAATACAATGATTAGGCACTAAGTACTAGCCCTAATTTGGCGGGTGTCACATATTTTACCTTTCTTAAAATCCTTTTTAACATTTTTAACTTGGAAGGATTCATTGTCAACCTTAGCTTTGCCTTTGCTTTTAAATCGTTCATCATTTTCTATTGTAATGATGAAATTTCCAGGTTTGACGTTTATTTTCTCAACCTTAATGGTAGATTCTTCTAGTATATCTTCTACCTCAATAACCTCCTTGACACTAACCAGAGGTTTACTTCCAGCCTTAACAAATATAGGCCTAACAAACTCGACATGTTTAACTTGCTCATTAACTGGTGTATTAACAGAATTTGTGCCTACTTTTGAGGAAGAAGGCACAAAGTCTTTGATTGCATCCTTAACAGACATTGGAAGATAGTCCATAGAAGGAGGTACATGGTTATATCCAATACCCACCTTGCTTTTCGTATCAATCCTTTTCTTATCAAGGATGTGATCAAATATCATGGTTGACGTAGAAAAATTTGACATTTTCTAAAAAAGATCATCAGCTTCAGATTTAGAGTCAGCAAGCTCTTTGTTAAGCAAAGAAATTTCTTTCAAATAACTATCTATTTCATCTTGTTGACTATAGATTTTAGCTTTGAACGCTTGAGACTCATCTTGATAGGCTTTGAATTTCTTTTCATAAGCTAATTCATTTTCTTTCAAAGCCTTATTAGCCTCTGTCAAATTTTTGAGATTTGATCGCAGGGTTTCAATGTCATCCTTGTACCTGTTGTTAGAACCAGTTAGTTGAATGCAAGATAAACATGTAAATGCATAAGAATCAACCTCATTTGTTTGAGCCACGAATGCACTATGTTGAGGTTCTTCTTCCTTTTTATATCCACCGCAGTGCTTTTCGATGGCAGCCCAAAGGTCATACGCATTTTTGTGATGCTTAAACAACTGTAAGATGTCCATTGATAAAGATCCTTGAATTGCCGTGAAAGTCTTCCATTCATCATCCCATGCTTTACGTTCTTCGAGAGTCATTGATTTATATGAATTTTTAGTTCGTGTTCCTTCCCTGACTGGCATTTCATATCTCTCAGTCAATGGAATCCACATGTCTGGATCATTAGAAGAGATGTAGGCCTCAAAATCTCTTCTTCGGCTAGAGTATATGGTGTTTTGGGTGAACATCGGAAGGTTATTGTGAACAATATGCAGGAGCGACATCTTTTAAACAAGAACTTTAGCGAAACACAGACAACCAGATTCTCCCACCAAAATTTGATTCGAAAAAATTGAAAAAAGGTTCGAGTACAACTGAACTTTTCCCAAACAAATTATAAACTTTTAAGCCAAAAATTCAGCCGAAAACGTCCAAAAATGCCCGGGTAAAATGAAACTTTTTCCAGGCTAAATTTGAACACTTTTAATTCTATGAACAAAATTTGGAAACACAATTTTTCGCGACTTTTCCCACAAAAAAAAACTGTTTTTTTACTTGGCAAAGCTTGTGTCGCAATGTTGTGTCGCAGTTCAAAGATTTCAGATTAGCGACACAAATACTTGTGTCACAGCTTATGTCGCTTAGTTAAAGGCTTATGTCGCAAATGTATGTCACGATCTTGTGTCTTTGAAAACCCTAATTAGCGACACAAATCTTGTGTCGCAGGTTGTGTCGCAAAATGGCGCTGAGCAGATTCCAAAACCCAAAAATCGAAAAATTTCGAAACCCTAACGATTTTCGAAAACCGATCGATGAACTAACCCATAAAATACCTCCAGAAAACGCAATCTTCAAGCAATCAAACCCATAAACGAAGATTAATCAATAAAACCTTCGCGAATCAAATCGAAAAATGTTCAAATCACGATATGAAACCGTTGAATAACTGATTTACGGCTCTGATACCACATGTAGGTTCCCGGTACGGACCTAATCATATCGTGAACTCGATTGAAAGTGCGGAATCCAAACAATCAAGTATTAAACGTTTAACAAATCGAAGACACAATTAATATAAGTTTTTGTATGTATTAACAATTGAAGAACAAGATTACAAACACAAACTCAGTCTCTCCTCCCTCTCTCAGCCTCCACGCCTCACACACTCTAGGGTTTGATCAACCCATAAATGAATTCTAACTCCTCTATTTATAGCTGTCCAGCCGACCCTGCAACACAGCCTTTGTGTCGCAATAGCTTTGACAAGTTGACTTTGACAAGTACAAACGTTGACCAAGTGACTGATAAAGTCAGAAGTGTCTGTAACCCTCATTCATTCAGAAGTTATAATATTCAAAGGGTTCAACTCATATTCATGTTGTTCGTTGTTTTCTCATAATAATGATGATACTTGTTGATTGATAACATGATGATGCATGTTTGTTTGTTATATGGAGATGCTGAAATTATATGTGGAAATCGTATTGAAGGATCTGTGCAACAAAATTGAAGGATAAATTTGTCTATAGACAACCTAAAGCAAAACTCGTAAGATGTTGAATTAAACACAACCTCAACATTCACTTACCATATCTTCTGTACCTCTTTCTTCAAGTTTCATATTTACCCGCCACTTCACCAAGGAAGACAATTCTCAGCACTATGGTAGAATTCTAAGAATTCTTCAAGAGTTCCAAGCCCTGCATCATTAAATGACCATTTCAAATACTCATACATCTTCGTAATGTTTTTATAGAGAATTGGACAAGAAAACTCCCTACAATGTCTAAAAGTCATTTCTAAAATTATGCTGAAGATGGAAACACATATAGCATTACTCATTATACAAGAACACATGTTTAAGCACATGGGTGAGTTTCAGCTTTCAGCTTTCAGTATATGATAAAAGAATGTCAATAGCAATATTACAAGGGACCTTTAAGGTTACGCGACAACAAAGATGACCCAAGATCTTCTTTTTATTAGAATGAACAGACCCCTTCAAGGCTATCCAGAAATGTAGGGATACACAAGTCATTTAGGTAAAACTAAAAGGGTGTCCAATTGGGTGGTCAATCTAACAAAACGATAATGACATATGATAAAATCAGGGGGAAAACACAAAAAGAGAAAATGCTAAAGTATTGCATCAAACATCAAATGAATTTTAGGGTTATATGATACTTGATGATTTATGAACTGGAGATACGAAATTTAGCCACCTTCTCTAATCCATCCAAGACCGTTACATTATAAAGGGTATTATGTATTATTGTAAATATTATGGAAACTAGAAGTTTCAAACTTACCTTTAAAGGAGTCATTACTGTGAATATTATGGGAACTAGAAATGAATGATGATAGGCAGCGGTTTTATACTGGTACGTTTATGTATGCTAATTAAAAGCAAATCTTTCTTTCCGCTTATATGACCGTGGATTATGCGGTTTTAAATAAAGTAAAATGAATCATATACTTGATATAACAATCAAAATGACTGTGTAAGAAGGTATGGATTTCAATGGTTGGATATCTCATAAAATCATGTATTAGATCACTTTCTGAAACTGTCTGGATGAGCTTCCTGGAAAGAATTAGGCTCAATTGGCATGAAAGCAAAGGTGTGAATTTAAAGTCCAAATGGCAAATCTAAACAAGGATGCAAGATGCTTCGGATGAACTTGTGTTTATTTATTTTGGTGTATGTTTCATGTAATGATCTTCTGTTATGGTCGTTATTGTTGGTTTAATGTTCGTTTGTTAGGGGTCTGGATCCATATGGGGTACTATCAAAAACAATGTAGGGTGAAAACCGGTGGCTCGGCCCCTATATTCGGGGATTTTTTCCTGAAATCTTCAGGTTTTTTTCATCCATTTTAGTACCCTCTCAGTTCGGATCTAGGCATAGAACGTCTTAGTTATAGTGGCGTTTTATCAATGGTGTATGTGCAACTGTACATTGGTGTTCTACTAGTATCTTGCTAGTAGTTGATTATATATATACTTTTGCCAATCAAAAAAAAAAGATCACTTTCTGAAAATAACAATTTGACCATATATATTCGGGTGATACAAAATGTTGTTGTAGGTTAATTTAAACATTTATGTTCTTAATTTAGACAACAATTAAAGAAAATGGTTGCTCGAGAGTGCCAGAGTGGTTAAAGTTCTGTTTGTATATTTCAAGTAATTCAATGCTACAATTTATAGAACACTCAACAATAAACGGAGTTTATTTATATCGACTGTCCAATAATGTCCTTCATTGTTTGCTTGCGGTTTTTAAAGCCTTTTAAATTCATGGATCATTAAAGAATATAATGACCATAAAGTCCCAACAGTTATGCCAACCAACAGTCACACAACAAAACGGGTCAAGATTGTCACCAGACTCACCTGCAAGATTCTCGTCTGTCATGAGAATTACGTCTGACATCGGGCATAGATCTGCATTTAGGCTTCATAATTGCCATCAGACTTCATAATATCTGCCTTCAGGTTTCATAAATCTGCCATCAGGCTTCACAACTGAAATAAGGCCTGCGTATGTAATAGTAAGACCTAAATTAACAATAAAGCCTATAACTCAACAGTAAGGCCTATAAATCACAATAAGGCCTCTGTCTTTGAGTCAGGAATGTTATTGATTAATGGGCATTCAGCCATACACTACCTCATAACCCATTTTTTAAATTTTAATAATAACCATATGGTCCATATCTCTCAATTGTACTAGAATACTAACGGTACGTAATTATATTCAAATTTTATATTCCTCTCAAGATTTTCTGCTTAGAAACACTATGGAGTATATTGCACAGATACAACCAAAATAAATATATTGTTTAATGATTGGCCGGCTATCCAAAACTAGAACACCCTGCCTACCCTTATGTAGTCCGCCAAACATTGTTTGGTTAGTTGTTTTTCATTCTGATCTTCTCAATGTTGACTGCTTGTTTGTTTTTCATTTTACTCCTTCTAGCTCATGGAAGTCAATCGGTTCCAAGTAAAATTGTGAACGCTTATGATAACAATTCTATTGTTCAACGTATCACCAACGCTGGCAGGTTGGTTTGCACTTGTATATAGAGTATGCTATCGTATTTCTGCTAGATTTTGTATTGGACTCAAATTGATTTGATGTTGGATGATTTTAGAAGTGACGGATGTGATGATAAAGTAGATCGTTCAGTTGAAATAATCTCATGGGAGCCTAGAGCTGTCTTTTATCATAACTTCCTGGTCAGTATATATGTATTTCTCCTTTCAATCTGTTTTAGTTGCATACTCGCGTTACTGTTAATTTCATTGTTCCACACTCTATCTATTTTCTTATTACAGTCAAAAGAAGAGTGTGAGTATTTAATTAGTATCGCGAAACCCAACATGGAGAGGTCAATGATTAAAGATTGGGAGCGTGGCTTGATCATAGATACTTTGTATGTAGTTTATATCTCGAGTAATATTACTGATTACGTTTTAACAAGTTACTCCACGTTATATATTATTCAATACATTTGTGATATTGATTACATAAATGACGCTCACATCATTTATTCAGTTATCGCTCATGTTCAATGACATCTCTGGACCGAGGACAAGATGAGACAGTCCAGTCTATCGAGAAAAGGATTGCAGACTGGACAATTTTACCTGCAGGTACAAAGCGACTTTCCGTTCTCTGATAGAGGCTCACTTCTTCTATTCAAGTTCAGCTTACCATAGAAAGTACTACCAATCGTTTGTTCACTTACAAATTTGGTATTCTGTTTTAGCTGTTACAAGTCAATAAATTTGTAAAAGCGAAGAGAACTCGATTTTTCTTTAGAGTACGATACCTATATGATCTTTATTTGCGGACCATTGATAACCAGCTTTTGGAGCTCTTAATTTACATATTACATATACTGATTAAGTGGTTGCAATTTCTATATAGAGAACGGTGAAGGGATTCAAGTTCTCCACTTTGAAGTAGGTCAGCAGTATTCAACTCATTATGACTTCCATGATACTGGTTACGGCACTGAGGATGAGGATCAAGTGATGGCTACAGTTGTGATGTACTTGTAAGTGATCGATGTCTTTGTATTTCGCGTCGACTATCGTAATTTTGATTTAATAGGTTTTCTACGATCGTCTGTTATGTTCCACATCATTTACAGATCAGACGTTGAAGAAGGGGGTGAAACGGTCTTCCCTTTTGCAATGGGGAATGTTAGTGCTTTACCTTGTTGGAATTATCAGACTAATGGTAAAGGAGGGCTATCTATACAACCAAAGATGGGGGATGCGTTACTATTTTGGAGCATGAAACCAGATAGTTCTCTAGACTATTCAACTTACCATGGTTAGTCATCGTTTCATCGCACACTTATTAAGTGATTTGTATTGAGTGTCACATCCTCGTACTTCCATGGTTAATTGATCGAGCTTTCAATATATCAAATACTACTATACCAGGCTCGCATATATCATATCAGAGAAGTTTTGTGACGCTAACTTTGCAATTATTCTCCTTATTGCATAGGCGAGTGCCCTGTTATCAAGGGGAGCAAGTGGACGGCTACAAAATGGATCCGTGTCAAGGAGTACAAGGCTAGTTAATTATGGTTCAAAGGTAACTCGATGTTCGTTCATAGATTACGTAGGCATATCAGCACATTTCTTTTGGTTACTTTATGACATCAGTATTGATTAGTGACCGACTCTTATGTGTTATGGCAGGAATACACCATGCTCTCTTTATATTTTACCTTAGGATAATGCCTGACCGTTGCTCGATCTTTTTTATATTTTGATATATATATATATAGTCAAGGGATCGGGTAAGAACTAAAATTTTGTGAGAACTATGAGAACCTTATCTGCTTAATGTTTATAAATCAACCGCTAGAACAATTATACGCTCTCATTACGTGTCCGTCTTTCTCGTTACACCTCAAAACCACTATCAGTCCATCCCATCTCCTCTCTCCCATCTACTCTCTGTTTTGCGTATCTCCACAAATTATCAACAACGGATAACTGAGACAACAAAGTTTAGTGAATCAATCGGTAAAGGTGCACAAATCTTTTGCAAATTATTAATTATTTTGAATCGGTCAAAAAAAGTAGGCCATGATTAAAAGGTTATGATTTTTTCCTCGTGATCTCGAATGACCTACATTTCCATTTATATAAATTAAATATTCAATACAATTATTTCATGTTATCTTCTAGTAATTTTTTATGCCTTTTTTGATTATAAGATTTTATTTTTTCAATTACAAACATATGAATGCATAATTTGAAATTACCTATCGGTTCTGTTTTAATGAAATTGATGCATCTGTAAATGCATGCGTGGATGCATCAATAATTTTAGATGCATTTTTATGTTATTGTATCTAATTACGTCCATCTACTTCTTTTTATCAGTTTATATCACAAGTTGTGTGTGTTTCTCATTTTTTCATTATATTTTTGTGACATAATATAGCAGATGCATAACATAAAATTAGATGCATTTAAGCACTATGGTATTCAATTACCTCCGGTTACATTCATTAATCAATCTATGTCAAATTACATCTATTTCTTATCATTCTTTTTTCTTGAATGGCGTAACAGATTAAAAATACATTATGCATCCATTTATTTAGGAAAGAAATCGGAAGCAAGGCCTAGGCCACGGAATTAAAGAAAACAAAAGAATTGCAGACAATAACATAATTTGTTTGGTTAAAAATTCTTAATTTTGTGGTTATTTTGATTTGAAAGATATGGTTTTTTATTTCATTCACTTTAAAGATGACTATAATGAGGAAGATGAAACGCGTACAAGTTATTGTCCGAAACTTTATATTTTAGCTCAGTTCTCATGGTTCTTATTAATATTGAGTTTGTAAGTCCGTATGTATTAGGATTGATAACGAGGTTATCTTTAGGTATTAAGGTGCAGAATCCCTTAAACTATGTTTACGGATTGTAAACGGTTTATTTCACAAGTATTAGTGAAATCTATAATCTAATATGTCTCGTATTGATTATAACAGTTGTTAATCGATCAATACCTAACCTTTAGACTATGTTGAAAGTTCTGGAAACACAAGTTCGTTCGTAATTAGCAAATGGAAAAAGTTAATTAGGTTTCAAACCTAATTTGTTTATAAACTCATCTCGGTTCGCAGGTTCTGGGCTCTGCGGACCGACTCGGTTCGCAGCCCATCTTTGGCCCAGCGAATCCAGTGGACTCGCTTCGCAGACCTGCCCTGCGAACCCAACTCAGTTCGCATCGCAGGTTATGGTCAAACGTGGTCAACATTTTTCAGCATTTAACATTTAACTCTAAAATATTTACCAACCAATATATTCATTACAATTCAAAACCAATTTACAAACTTGATTACAATAATCTCTAGTACTATTACAAGTTAGATATGTTGTCACAATAACATGTCCCAACAGACTCCCCCTTGACAATAGCTCTAGCATCTATGTCTTCAAGTTATCTTTGATCTTCACTTGTAAATTTTACTTCCAGCATACATCTTCAGTTTAATGCAAGTTTTAATCATCAGCTGATAATCCCTTCCTAAGTCTCCGCATCCTTCAGTAGCAGTGATCCTGTTCTTATATAACATCAACAGATCATTCTTGGAAAGATTCACTAAGTGTCGATGATCATATATTCTCAAAAGTTCTTTTTCTCCATCTTCCACTTCATCATCAGCTTCAAAAACCACAGCTTCACCAGTTCCAGCTTCTACATGCCATCTCTTCATATTTCCCAGAATATCCTGAGGCATAAGCTTTAACGGTATCTGCTGTACACATTTAACTACTGGATAAATCTTTTTACGCAGTCGTCTTCCTGTTCTTTGACTTCTTTCATTTAACTTGATAGTTTTTCTGACTCTTGGCTTAATTCTTTCAAATTTCATTGACCAACCCTCAGTCTTGATTATCCTTTCAACATATCTTCCATAAGGATCATTACTGGGGTTCTTCATTTCTATTCTAGCCAAGTCTCGAATTTCAAATCCCGGTAAAGAACTAAAGACTGCAAGCTTTCTTTCAAATTATTGAACACCATCATATCTTTTAATTGCAAAAAGCTTCAAATCTGCGTCGTAATACCAACCAATTATACCTTTCTTAGGTACTCACTTTCCAGTAATATCAATTTCTGATATCGAAGTCTTTGCCTTTTTCTTCTTCTCCAAAGGCTTAAACATCGGATTATCTTTATGACAATCAGGAAGATCTTCTTCAGAATCAGAATCAGTTGATTCATTTAGATATTCATCCAAATCTATAACCCTTTATCCTTCTTCATCCTGAATAATCACATTAGTCCTTGAAGGGTTTATGATATGTTCATCAATATCAGCATCAAGATCAACACCTTCAACTAACCCAACATCAACAATAGAATTCCAATCTTCAGGAGGTACAAATTCACCTTCCTCTAGATCATAATCGACTTCTTCTTCAACCTCATCGACAATCTCAATATCAGAATCACTTTCAACATTCTTTTCTGTAATCATTTTAAATAACATGAATTAGATAATATAATATAAATCCTTTCATTGATTTCCCTGAATCAATCTAAGAATTTCCTTTACTTATCTCAATCGTATAATCACATCTATTAATCTTATATAACTTTAATTTGTTATAAAAACATCTCAAATTCAAATCTTATATAATTAATCTTATATAATTTTCACTTGTTATTTATAAAATCACAAGTCTAAATCTTATATCAACTTAACTTATATACTTACAAAACATTAATCTTTCAAAAATTATAAATAATGTTACAATCAATCTAAGATTAAAAAGTATATCAGTTTCAAATACAAGATATAACTACTTCTCACCAGCTCCACTTCCACTAGCACCAGCACCAATACCAGCAGACTCAGACTCCCCCTGAAATGTAGCTTGCTCACTAGTCTTCGAAGGACCAGTCGACTCACTATCTTTATATGCACTGGGATCATCATCTATGTCATGTCTCCTTTTCAGCTTTAACTCATCTTCTTTGCACGCTGCCCTATAAACCCTAATCTCCCCCTGAGCTGATTGTTCCTGATGCAGACACAAAACGAGTTCTTCTAAGTTATCAAGCTTCATTCGCTGGGCAGTGCAGTCATCAAGCAGTGTGTTAAGAATCTTCATCAATGTTTGATAAGACTCACTAACAGTAACCAACTACTGTGCTAAAGAAAGATTTTCAGCTAATAACCGTGGCACCGATCCCGACAGTTTCTCTAACTCCTTCACTCTAGACTCTAAGGATGTAATCCTTTTAGCATCAGTCATAGGAGTCACTGAAATCGTCGATGGTCCAGGCGGTGTCAACGAAGCAATATGAGATTCACGAGACAGTGGAGGAATGGCTTGAGTCAAAGCAGTCGTGAGAAGGCCAGCTGCAAAGCGGCTTGCCTTAGTCATAGGAAACTGTGCTGAACGCACTAATTCCACAACTCCTTCTTTGATAGTCTGAGAAACCGATTCTGGTGTCGGTAACTCTGTCCTTGCCTCAGCCTATAAAGATAGACATAATTACATAAAGAAAAATAGTTGTTACAGATAACTCTGTCTTAATTTCTAAGTAATTATATAACACTTGTAGTACTAAACATTTATCTCATACCTCATATATTGATTCAGTAACAACCGGTGTCACAAACTCCACCTGCGGTGTATCTCGAGAAACTGTTGCAGAATTAACCGTCTCAGTTTAACTCCTGATAAACAACAAGTTAAGATTATCTAACTTTAAATTAAAGATTTAAAAATCTACCATCATGAATGGTTAAGGTCCTTGAATGCTTTCTGCGTTGAGTAACCAGAGGGGTCTCAGCCACCTCAGGACCTTCATCAAGAATACTGAAGTCAGGATCGACTTCTTTAGCCTTACGCTTTTCTCGCACAGCTGGATCAGGCATCAAGCGTGAGCCATAAAAGATCTGTCCAGCTGGAGGTGAAATGGGTCTGACATCATCAGAATCTGTAGAAGAGTCTGATTCAATCTCACCATCTTTACCACTAGAAGTACCGACAATAGTTTCCTGAATAACAAATATGTTAAACATTTATGATTAGCATAAATGCTCTATCATACAAATTCGATATATATTTAAGATTAATCTGATATATTACCTTCAGAGGTAAAACCTCAGATCTATCATGCTGTCCCTGCTCACCCTCAGGTCTTACAACCTCTGGGTCTGCAATCTCAGCTTCCTATATTATATTAATATTTTATGATTAGTAAAGTAAAGTAATCAACTAAATATCTATATCATTAGCATTATATAATTATATTATACTTAATTGAATAATAGAATCTATAAACTAAGTATCTATATTTTTATATAATATACCTCAGCAGGAGCAGCATAATGCTCAATAGCCTGTAAAACAGGATCAGTAGCATCATCATGCTGTACAAGCACCTCCTGCACAACCTGTGCAGCAACCTCTGCATCAACCTGTTGTCCCGGGTGTTCTAAAACATCATCCAGAAGCTCTTTGGATCTTCAGGAAGAACCACATCAGCAACAGGCTCAGGTACTGCTGCAGCAAGCTCAACATCTAGCCATCCATCATTAGCCGGAGCCACATAGTTTTCATCTAACAGATATCCAAATAAGTCAACCGCTTCCGGCTTCACAACATCTGGACGTCTCAAAGAGTTAAGAAAACATGCATTGTATGTACTCAAGTTGACTCTATCCACAAATCGATCCGGAGCAACTATAGGCATATCAGGAATGCAGTGGCGAATGATCATCATACAGAATCTAGGATAGATCAAGAACTTCGATCTAACAGCGCCAGTAATCTGACTGATGAATGAGTTGAAGATATAAGAAGAAAAACTGTATGGTTTGTTATAAACCAGTGACAGTAACCTAGAAAATAACTGAGGGCTAAGCTCATCGTATCCGCCCTTCTTGTTACCAAAGATAGTAACAATGATGTGGAATAGAAATCTCCACTGCCCTAGAATGAACACCTTGATAAATTGACGTCCACGTCTGGGACCAGAATATCCCATTCTGCCCAAAGCTCCCTCAATAAAATCTGTTGAGTAAACAGATGGACCATCTTCCTGCTCGACATTGCCTAAATGCAAAATTTGTCGTATATCATCAGCAGAGAAGACAACGGGATGATCATTAACCCGTGTTCGGACAACCGGAGGATTAGCCGCAACATCAAACTCAATATTGTCCCAAAAATGGGTCAATATGCTCTGAGATAGGTGGTGACTCAGTAATGGCATATATAATCCTTGATCGTGCCAGAAATGTCAATATCTCAGTGAATCACTCAGCACCGCTCTCACTGGTATCTAAACTTACCAGAATGTTATGACCAGGTGCAAAAGCTCTATCCGCCATATCTATTATTATAAATAACACAAATGGCAATTAGCTTTAACTAACAAACATTAGTTAATTTAAACTTTAACGTATTATGATCGAATGATCATCAAACATCTAAGTTTACTATTAACTAACAATTTAATCTACAAAACTTAATTGAACGATTAAACAAAGTTAACTTTTCAATTATATTTGCTAAATTATATGATGTTCGTTAGTTATAAAAGAAAATTTGAGTAAATATACCGCCAATAAATAATCAGGACACGCCGCTCGACTACGCTATGAGTCGGAAGACTTTTGATATGAATTAACCCAAAAGTTCTAAGTTATTACACATGTTTAACTTATTAACTAAAGTTCATAAGCCTAAACATGTAATAAGAGTCTAACGTGTAAATTATTTGTAACCTTAAGGTTCTCAAATCGAAAACAAGTTATAACAATTATTATGTAAACTAAATATCGAATAAATCAAACATTTAGTTTGCAAATCACGTATGAAAATCAATTAGTTACTTTTATTTTCAAAGTTAAAAAAAAAAATTCAACTCACTTCGCAGAAAGCCTATGGGAAGTGAATCTCATGTCGCAATAGTCAACTCAAGTCAACCATCTCAAATCGCTTCGCCATTATTGGCTGCGAAATGAGATTCATTTCGCAGGTTTAACTGCAATCCGAGTTTTCACTTCACAGAAATGGTCTGCAATCCGAACTCAACTATTGAGTTCGCTTCGCAGATCCAAGCTGCGATGCGAAGTCAAATATTGGATTCGCTTCGCAGAAGTAGTCTGCGATCCGAATTCAATTGTTTACTTCGCTTCGTAGGAGCGAGTTGCGAAGTGAGTTTTGAATCTCACTTCGCAGACTCATCTGTTGTGATTTTTCACTTTCAAAAGGATGATCATGTAAATTTAAATCAAATAACTGATTCAAACAGGTTCGCAATGGCTTGAATATCATATGTTAATAGTTTCACGTTTTTTAATTCATCAATTAACGTATAATGTATGAAAAACGAAACCGAAACCTTCAAAAACCTAAAACTAGCAATTACGAGTTAAATACACGGTCAAAAATCACGAGATATACCTCTTTAGATGCGGAATCAAAAGTTGTATAATATTCACGGAGTGAAAATCCCTTCCTTGTCCTCAAAAATCGAAAAGTAAATGAAAATCACTCTCGGTTCGCGTCGCGAACTAATTCGCCTCGCAGAGGATTTGGGTTTGACTCGTTGACTCCCCACTTTTATACCCTAAGCTCACCTCGCAACTTTGACTGGTCGACTTCGCAATTTTGACCAAAAATGCGATTTTAGCTTTAAATATAAATTGGACTTTTATTTATTTTTACTAGTCAAACTTTTTAACTTCCCATTGCGTTTTTGTCACATTTATTCAACACGGAACGATAAAATATAATTTAACTTAATTCCAAAGGATAACACAATAAATAAATCAATCCAAAACTTTATTGAATTAAAATAGACTTTTACAAAATCAAAATGTAAACAAAAATACTAAGCAAAAATAAATTCTATGCTTAAATGATTAAGAGTTTATCTGCTTAGGGATCATATTAGAAAGAATAAGCTAAACTTAATTGATTTTTAATAAGTCTAAGACGATTGTTAATATTCATACCTTATGAAATTCATATAAGCACAATAAAATTTCAATTTTAACCAGTAATAAACTTATATTTATAATATTATATCTTATTTACCTTTATCCACATGATATAACACATTATTGAAAAATAACTTATAATTTCTTAAGAACTTATTCACGAAGGTGAATGTTCAGTGGTCATAGACAGATCAAGACGATTACCGATATTATGATCCACATAAACAAATTATACACAGATTTCTGAGCAAACCTTTTATTGTTAATGTGAACAATATCTAGTGTTTTCCACTATACAATATACTGAGGAACTCAAGTACAACTCATAACACTGTATCCTTTATTTATAAGATAGGAGTTACTAAATGATGTCCTTTAGAAGCATATAACTTACACTTGACACTAGATAATTTGTATCTTTCATATGTAAGGTAGAGGTTACTAAATGATGCTCTTTAGAAACATATAACTCACTTTGTAGTCTTTTGAGACTTTGTATCTTTTTGTTTTTATTTTAGATAACAATGCATGGAAGTACCATCATTCAACAATTAAGACTTGAGTCATACATGGTATAGCAGTTTCACAAAAGATAAGACACATGAATTTAGAATTTCTTAAACGCTCGGAAATCCTAGCATAATCTGCCTATCAATATATCGTATGATGAAGCTGACTAGACTAAAGTTATTCTTATCACTTATGAAGTAAGAGACGAGTTATTATCAGGGGATATAGGTGTATAATAAGATAAATATAAGTCAAGTCCTAGTTAAAATAGTTATCTTAGGGTTACTTATAGGAATCTACTAACACATCGTACTTAATACTTAAGGTAATTATTCTTAAGCTTATTCTCCTAATGTACTATCATCTCCCAAGTTTTTGCAAATAAAAACTTAAACAATTTCTAAAAGAACTACTGTTATTCTTTTATTGGAGGCGATTCCCCTAAGGTAACAAGCAAATGAATGCCATACGCCCCCTCCCCCCCTTTTTATTTTGAATAGAAAGACTTAAACTATTACATTTCCTTTGGAAGACTAGTTATTCTGGATCCCTCATTCCGTTCAGTTGAACCAATGTCTCAAAACGATTCCTGTCAAAAGCTTTTGTGTACAAGTCTGCCAAGTTATCCAATGATGGAACCTTGACTAACTGAATATGCTTCTTTTCAGCACAGTCTCTTATAAAATGATGACGAATATCAATGTGCTTTGTCTTGCTGTGCTTTGCAGGATTATTGGTTATTGATATGGTGGATTCATTGTCAATCAACGTCGGAGTGTTGTTTAAGTTTAATCCATAATCTCTCATTTGCTGTTGAATCCACAGCACTTGAGAGCAGCAGCTGCCTGCAGCAACATACTCAGATTCACATGTTGAAATGGCTACTGAGGTTTGCTTCTTGCACTGCCAAGACACTAATCTTCCTCATAGAAACTGACATCCACCAGTTGTGGACTTTCTATTCTGATTGCATCCTCTATAATCAGAATCAGTGTAAGCAATAAAATCCAAGTCTCCTCCAGTCAGATACCAAAGTCCCAGCTTCGGTTTCCGTCTTAGGTAACGAAAGATTCTTTTAACTGCTTGCATATGAGACTCTTTAGGTGATGCTTGATATCTTGCGCAGATACATACTGCAAACATTATATCAGGCCTGGATGCAGTGAGATACATTATTGACCCAATCATGGCCCTATACAGAGTAGGATCCACATCTTTGTCACTCGATGTATCCGGTCCAAGTCCATGATTTTCTGGAATAGGAGTATGATATATGCGTGTTTCATCCATCTTAAATCGTTCTAACAGTTCATAGGTGTACTTTGTTTGATGAATGAACATACCATCTTCTTTTTTATCAACCTGTAATCCTAAGAAGAAATTCAACTCTCCCATAGCAGACATTTCAAACCTTTTTCGCATGACGTTCTCAAAATCTTGACACATCTTTTCATCAGAAGACCCAAAAATGATGTCATCAACATATACTTGAACAAGCAGAAAGTCATTCTTCTTCCATTTAACGAAAAGTGTACTATCAATTGAACCTCTTGTAAATCCATTCTCAAGTAGGTACTTTGATAGTGTCTCATACCATGCCCTGGGTGCTTGATGTAATCCATATAGAGCCTTATTCAAACGATATACTCTATCTGGATAATCTGGATCAACAAACCTTGGTGGTTGAGAGACATACACCAATTCTTGTACTTTGCCATACAAAAAGGCACTCTTAACATCCAACTGATACACTTTAATTTCCTTGTAAGTTGCAAATGATAAGAATACCCTTATTGCTTCAAGCCTAGCAACAGGTGCAAACACTTCGTTATAATCTATCCCTTCTTCTTGATTGAATCCCTGGACCACTAAACGAGCTTTATTGCGTGTAACAATTCCCAGATCGTCTCTTTTGCACTTAAAGACCCATTTAGTTCCAATAGGATACTCACCAGAAGGTAAGTCAACTAGCTCCCAAACATTCAACTTTTTAAACTGAGTCAATTCTTCTTGCATAGCTTCTACCCACGAGTTTTATTTTAATGCTAGTTGAACATTTTTAGGTTCAACTTGTGAGATAAAGCATGCATAAAGACATTTATTGGTGATCCCAGTTTCTTTAATTGAAATGTATAAGCTAGTGTATTCAGAAGTACTAGCTTTAGCTTGACTTCTGGTTAACATTGGAATGTTTTGATCACCAATGATATTATCCACAGGATGATTCCTACTTGTTCTAGTCACAGTTACTGGCTTAACAAGTATCTCATCATCCAAATTGGTGTCAATCTCTTCCAATGGTGGCATATCCTCATCAGTACTGTACATCTCATCCGAAGTTATTCTTTCCCTCAATTCCCTTGTAGGGGTAAAGATATTATCTAATACCCTTTGAGTAACTTCCGATAACTTGTCTTGGTCTTGAGGTTTATCCACCGACGGCTCTTTTGAAGCACTAGTAGAGGGATTATTTGCAGACGTCCCATATGAAGAAACATTCGATGTATGTGTAGGGTCAGTGTCCCCGTCACCGTACAATAAATGTTCCGAGATTTCTGAATTTACCACATAGTCACTTATAGGGACTTTAAATGACTTAAACAGATCAGAATAATGGAATTGCCAATCTAATCCCTTATGTTTGTCATGAGTATAACTGGTAACTTCAATGTTGGAGACAGTTTCCACACGTCCAGTGACTTTATTGCAAACCTTCTTGTTTGGTGAATTAGGAATATAACCTAGGAAATATCCTTCATCAACCTTTTCCCCAAACTTAGGTTGATTGCTAGTCTTCAAAAGGGTGGATGAGACACCAAAGGGCTCAAATCCCTTCAAAGTAGGTTTCTTTTTGTTCAGAAGTTCATAACAAGTCTTGTTATGCTTCTTAACAGTTAGTACCCTATTCAAAACATGACATGTTGTATTCACTGCTTCTGCCCAAAAGATGACCGGAAGCCCTGAATCTGCAAGCATGGTTCTTGCTACGTCAATAAGAGTTCTATTCTTCCTTTCAGCAACACCATTTTGCTGTGGTTCATAAGGTGCACTGAATTGATGTTGAATTCCTTTACTTAAGCCACAAACATTCAACGTAGAATTTTTGAACTCTGTACCATTATCACTATGAATTCTCTTAACTCTTGTGTTATAGACATTCTCTACTAAATCTAAGAACTCCATAAGCATTCCTGGAGTTTCATCCTTAGATTTCAAAAAGAATACCCATGAGAATCTAGAGAAATCATCTGTAACAACCAGACAATACCATTTGCCACCTATGCTTCTCTTGCTTATTGGGCCAAAGAGATCCATATGTAGCAATTCAAATGACGAGGATATTGAGTTTTCTGTTTTAGACTTGTGTGGTTTCTTATGTTGTTTCCCTTTCAAACAAGAAACACACCTGTCTTCAAACTCAAAATGTTTCTGTGGCACACCCAGAACTAAACCATTTTTGGCTATGTAATTCTTTTTTCGAAAGTTCAAATGTGCCATTCTCCTATGCCATAGAATAGAATCCGTTTCTGAAGCCTTGGATAATAGACATGTAGACTCCATTGAAGTATTTGGAGCACCCATGTTAATAGCATAGATGTCCTTCTTCCTTGGTGCCCTCATTAGTATCCATTCTTCGGGAATAACAAATCCCGGCTTCAGGACTAAGGCTTCCTTTTCATTAAAATGAACTGGATGACCTTTATCGCAGACTTGGGAAACACTCACCAAGTTGTGAGTTAGTTCTTCAACATAATTCACATCTTCAAGAGTCAAAGTTCCATTAGAAACTTTTCCTTTTCCCGTAATCACTTCTCCTTTATCACCAGCAAAATTCACTCGCTGTTTCAAACCACCTTTGAAGTCTTTCAGTAGACTTCTTTCTCCTGTCATGTGTCTTGAGCATCCACTGTCTACATACCACCAGCTGTCTTTGTTCACAGTTTGCTCCTGCACATGACACGTTGTACACAGTTAGATTTCAAGAGGGACCCAAGCCATTACGGTCTTGGGTTGTCCCTTATCATCCACAATCTGAACTTCCTTAAAGTAACCATAACTATTCCCATCGGGAGTCTTGGTGATATTTACTGGAGGTTGAGGTTGTTGATGATTTATAGTCTTATGCATGTGAGGAGAGTGAGTAGAAAACCTCCTAGGCATTTGACTATTTTGTTGTGCACGAGAAGTAGAACCAATCTCATATTGACTATGGTTTCTACTTTGTGTTCTAAACCTTGAGGGTGTCTTATCTCTAGATTTATTGACAAAATTATTACTTTGAGAATTAGGTCTCTTAGGTTTAGGTGGAGAGACACTACTAGTATTGTCTCTTTTCAACATGTTCACAGGTTTGCTTCCCAAGCCGGGTTTAGCACTAGACCTGTCTACAACTTTTGGTTTCTCGTTATTCACTGGCTTATGAATTGCTTCCAACTTCTTATTAGGACAACAAGAAGCCACATGCCCCTTTTGATGGCATATGAAGCAAGACATCTACCTCCGTGACTTAACATCTCTTGCCTTAGTTTCAAATGCATACATCGGCGCACACATGAAATGAAAAGTGAAGCATTTTAGAGATGAATGCTAATGATGGGCTCAATCCTCACGAATCGAATGTTTTGGTCAATGTGTGCCTAGCCATGTGTTGCCCTTTTCGTCCGTATCTTATTTCCAAAACAGTTTTGTTTCGTTGTCAAAACTTGTTTCTTGCTGTAATTTATTATTTTGAAAGATAGGATTTCTAAAGAACGATGTTTTTGAATCTAAAATTTTAGAAATTTTATCCATTTTTAGCCTTTTAATGAAAATATTGTTTGACTTACGGACAAGAGGTAAAAACTTGCGGTTGAAGGCCGTATATCCCACACTTAGAGGAACATTGTCCTTAATGTTCGAATCTATTTGTTGAGTACCTCTTATTGAAGTATCACACACTTAGAGGTTCTACTTATTTTCAGATTGTTTCGTAAGTGTAGTGTGGTTTTGATGAACCCACACTTAGTGTTTGGAATATCGGATGAGATAATCAATTCTTTAAACGGGTAGAGGGTTTTGGAATGGTGTACCACTTTTGCTGTGCACGTTGTTGGTTACTCGTTAGAAGTTTGCTGGTCCGTGGCTTGTAGCTTATGGCTCTCGGCATTCTTCATTGTGTGGTCAACAGCTTCCCTTGCTTTGGTCTTCTATAGTTTCTTAAACAAACCACTCAATTCAATCAAGTAATAGCTGCTGATAAAAAATAAAGTAATATCATAATAAAGTAATAACTGGATAGATGTGATGTCTATGCATCCACAGTACATCAATTACACACAATAATAATAAAGTCTTGATAGAAAATAGAAAGGAGTCAGAAAGCGGAGCAATCTATTGCTTGGCTGGTGGTGATACCGCAGCTGAAGATACTATAGGTCCAGGAGATGTCTCATCCGATGAAGAATCATCATGCTGATAGTGGGTGCCTTTGTCTGATGCATCTCGATCAACCTCTGCATCTGGTGTACCTATGGTGAATACTCCATCCTGTATCAAATGATCAACAAATTCCCCTGCGGGCATGTCAAAGCTGTCAAGTGGAATCTCAGGTGTCCTCTTCTGAGAGTGTCCTCTGAATAAATCAGTCTGTCTATGAGAGGATACTGGATTAATCGGTTCATCTGCAGGGCTGGTGCTCCTGAGAATCCTGTGACTCTGAACAATGTTGGCCCGTGTAGGGACTTTGGATATCCTACTGCATCTCAAAGTCTGCCCTCTAGCCGAACCGATAACTGAAGGAACATGCTGTCTTTGAATAGGAACCTATGCTGGAAGTGCTTGTGGCCTAGGTGGAACTGTGCGAGGTGGTAAACCATGGCCACGGTCACGAACTGGATGTCGGTGAGGTGCTGGAGTAGGAACTGCAGGGGAATATAAGTGTGGTGGTGCTCGGCCCATTCCACAAGGTAAGTCAGGAAGTGGGCTCACTGGTATCCCTGCTGTTTGCTGTCTCATAGCCTTATAACATTGGACCGGCATCTGTATCAACCAGTACCAATAGTCTGGCCCTGGTGGTGTCCCATAGTGGTATATGTAAGGGGGCACCTGAGATCTAGGAGCTGGGGTGGAAGGTCCTGCTCTAGTAGGCTGTGCCACTACTGGTGGTGGTGCAACTAGGTCGTCATAATCATCCTTATCTTCGTCTGAATCTGAGTCTGAATATGAGGTATTTGGCTCTTTTGGTTGATGCCTCTTTCTTCCCTCTCTTGGTAAAATTAGACGTGGTACCAATTCATCCATACTTTCTGTGTCTGATGATCGTGCCCTGATGTAAACGGTGCCGTCTCTCATAATCTTGAGTATATCCATGCTCCTAAGGAACTCATAATCTATCAGGTGGGCACTCCATACTGGCAGGCTTTTGAATTTTTCTACCTCTGCGTTTTAAGCAATCCCATTCTACGAATCAGCCTTGTAATTATTGGACCCATATATGATCTCTTTGCACCAAAATCCTTTTCTTCCAGAATCCGCTGAGCAACTAAATGGGCAACCTGAATATTCCTCTTCTCGAGTATGCATGTCATCATAGCAATATCAAATATGGCAACTCGACCGCTTATCGTGTATTTTCCGTCAAATGAACAAGCTATCAACTTGTGTAGGATTTGTAAGACTGGATCTTTGAGTCTGGTAGCTTTTATACCCGAGAAATATCTTGCTGATGATAACTTACTCCATGCCTCGGATGGTGTGTTCGAGATGGATATCGAAGTGGCTCCATTAGTGAACAGTGGGGAATGTATCTCCTCAGGTGTTTATAGATCCAAATGTTGTGCGAACTGATCCAGTGAGGTGAATGAACTTCCCATGTATTGAAACGTGATCAAACTGTCTCCAACTCTACTCATTGTCTTAAATGTGTATGTGGTCATGAACTCGGTAACCATTTCCATGTATACCGGTTCATCAATGTTGAACAGTTTCTTGAAGGACTCGAACTGCTGACCCTCAACTGGATAACTGAGTAGGTTCTCTAGTCTTTGTCTGAATCCCAATACTTGCAACTTTTCCCAGTCCACATATCTAAAACGCTCGAGCTTCTTGTCTCTCCAAATGCGTGCCATCTTGTCGTGATCAAGTGATGCACTAAGATAGGCGAGAGATCCTGTAAGTGGTCGTGCTGGGTTTAGTTTTTTCTTCTTCGGCGATATAGTACCTGAGAACATGAGAGATTTAAAGTAATGGATTCTCAAGAAGGAGAAAATTTAGAGCACTTATTGAAATTTCCAATGGAAGATTTGAAATAAGGGCTTTAAATTTTTGACAGTCCAAAGATTACAGTAAATATCAAATGTCCCCAAGTAACCAATAATTAGTTTAAACAAACAATAAGGCAATCATTAATAGGTGAAAAATATATAGTCATGAAATGGCAATAGCTTTATTATGAAGTAATGCAATTTACAAGGTTTGGTGATACCCAAATTTGAAATGTCATTATCTCACAATTTATAGTTATTAGTAGGTTTTGACTTTTAAAAGTTCAAGTTGAAGTAAGGTTTAAAATTTGATTTAAGAATGCAATTACTTCAAGTTGACTTTTCAAGTCAAAGCTTACTTCAAATGATAACTTCGTATGCCAAAATTACATCTTATGCATGTATATATGACCTAAACTATTTCAATCATTTCCTAATTGGTAAACAAGCTAGGTCATGCAATTATGTCATCCATGTGTTTGATTTTATTCAAGACTTTTATTTTCACAATAATGATTTTCTAGTTATTTTGCCTACTTTGACTAGTCAAGCAAGTACAAGATTCTAGTGAGCAAGAATTGTCAAGTAATCTTAATTTACTATTCTATTCAAGTAAGCTAGCTAATCTTTTGAAGATTTTCAAAAATCAACTTGCGAATCCTAATTCATTCGCATTGTGCACTTAACATAAAGTAATCATTCAAATCACCATGATCATTTAAATACCTAACAACTACACTTAATCAAGCATAATTATAGACTTAATTAATAGGTCAAAGTTCATCCTTTTAATAAAGTCAAACATGTGTGAATTAGCATGGGTAAGTGGTAGTAGTATGTAATTTCTAAGCATTCAACCAAGAAAAGTAGTGATTCCTAGTTACTAACTTAGCTAATTTCATAAAATAGGATATTCAAAGTTCAAAGTAGGTTTCTCATGATCATACCTTTGTTGTAGTGCGTAAAACTTCAAAACAAATGTACAACCGAGAATAATATGCACCGAGGAGTTCAAAAGGACGCAAAGTTATAGAGTTTGATGGAGATTTAATGGTGGTTCATGGTGGTGTGGGTGGAGGTGTGAAGGTGAAGGTGTGGCCGGCCATGGGGATAAAAGGGGAGGAAGAAAGTGTTTATGTTTTTCAATTATGGGAGTGCATGGAAGTCTTAATGGTCCCCTAGGAATATATGTCCTAGTTCCAAGTACCATATTCCTTACATGGTCCCTAATGTACTTTTAAGCTAATAATCTAAGTTAACTTCTAATGTCTTATTAATAATGATTACGAATCCTAAGTGAATTTATTGTGACTTGTTACTTGTTGGTTTCTTGTCACGTTATAAATAATTTAGGGAACGCGCACATTTTTGCGGGACGATTATAATTAACCTAAAATATTAAACTTAAGTTATTTATTATATATATATTATTATTATTTTTTAACAGAAACTTTCAAAAATTATATATTAAAAAATAAGTTCGTTTAAAGTTGCGAGCCTCGACCTTTTAGGAAAGAATTGTTTTATGATTCGTTCCGAATTTTCCATAGGGAAAGGGTCGAGATTTGTTCCCTTACAAATGTTTTTAGGCACAAAACATTTTGAAAGCTCCCAAATGACGTTATAAATTAAATAATGACTGTTCTCTATGTCCCCTAGGGTTTCTCTTTCTTCATATCCTAAATTGATAAGATCGCTAATTAACTTATTATATGCCTTTCTTATCTTCTTAGGGTTTGACTATCCGTCGCGAGGTCCTTGATCTTTGTAATTTAGATTGTGATCGAGTTTATCCATGATTTCCAGGAATGCTTTATTTTCTTGCGAATCAGGTTCTCCGGTTGTAGAATTGACTATTCTTACGAGTTTACTGATTAGGGCTTTTTGTGTGGAAGTGAAGGGGTATTTGGTGAAAGCGATGATTTAAACAAGCTTAACGTGAAGGTCTTTTCGTTTAGCGAAGAAAGCGGTGTCATGTCTTTTGGTGGAATCGGGAAAAACGTCTTGCAATTTTGAGATCAAGTAAGAAGCGGGGTCAACAAAGAATGGAATTTTACCAGGGATGATGATAGGAATCATCGGGTCCCGTTCTACCCATAACTCAAGTTCATTGATCATTGCAGCGACATTATGATTGATTAACATCATAGATATTGGTTGGAAATCCATGTCGGCAAGTGATTCAAAAAGTAGATCTAAATCTGCTATAAACTTTAGTTCTTGGTCTCTGAAATTGATGGAAGTGCTTTCGCATTCATGATTTGACAAGCGAGATGGGAAATTGAGTTGTTCGTCAAAATTGGTAATCTTTTCTCGTTGGTCATATGAAAAAGGAAAGTCGGAGGAGTCTACTTTCCTAACGAATGCCCTATAAACATCTATTCTGCGAGAAGGATTAAAGGATGTGCCGAGGTGGCGTTCTTCAGAACAAGGTCTTTCTGGCTCAACTGATGGAACTTTATCCACTACTCGATAGATGGTGTATTCATGTTCTTGTGAAAGGAATGGAAAGATGCCGTCATTACGAGAATTTGACAGAGTGTTGCCATACACTGACGTTTCAGAGGGTGATTACGTCACATAATTTCAGAGGTTTTTCTTCATAATCTTCTTCAGGAGGACTATTGAAGTGGACAGAATTTGGTATTTGAGGCGAATGCAAAGTTGGAAAGTGATCTTCTGGAGATGATGCCAGGTCAGGAAACTGATCTGTGTCATCAAAGTCCAGGCAATGTTTTGGAATAGAGAGTGAGGTCCTAAATTCTTCTAGGGTTTCGGAGGTTTCTTTAGCTTTAGAGGATGAGGGTGAAAAGAAATCAGATCCTATTTCTCCTACTAAGTAGTCAAAGAATTCTGTATCGTCCATTGCCGTCAGTTCGTTTTTTGAAATGAGGTAAGAAGTGGGTTTTCGATTTGTCATTTTAAACTAATACTATCCTAATTAACTAATACTAAACTAATACTAAATTAATAATTAATACTAAATTACTCAAATTAACTTCCGGAAGATACCTGGAAAGGTTTCGTTCGGAAGGATCTCCTAAATACTACTACTTAAGGTGGTTTTAAATTGCACGTTTGTGATTCCCCGGCAGCGGCGCCAAAAACTTGATGGCACCCGAAAGCGTCGGTGTCGTTGATGGTAACTAATCGGGCGTCAACAGGGGTTTTAAAATTTATAATTAGCAGGGCTTAAATTATATGTACTACCTACTCTGGTTAGTAAGCGGTAAGTATAACCTAAGATCGTTCTATGAATCCAAACGTGTGGGTAAATTAAAGTTGGCACTTTTGGTAGGGATGGAACAAAGTAGGTAGGTTTGGGGGTTTTAAACTAAAGACAAGTAATTAAAATGCAGGAAATTAAACTATAGGAAAGCAGATAAAGATAAATATGTGATTGTTGAGATTTCGATAATTAATGTTTCGGGATGACAGAATAAATAGGGATGATACTAATATGGCAACCAAACTACTAGGCGTAAACACTAGAACCCTACCAACTCGATTTCCCATTGGCATGTCACTGGGAACTAGATTATCATGATTCTGATCGGAGCAATACGCAAACTTCGAATACTTATCTAGTTGAAAGATAAGCAACCTATTTTGGTTCTATACCGAGGTTCATAAATCAGTAGCGTATCGTCTCATAGGTCCGACCGTTCTTAACTCCAAAGGTAGTTTACTGTTCTATTAGCATGCAGATTAATAACTTTGCATGTTTAGACCGCCGATTTTATAAGATTTGGTGTTTTAAAGATTACGACTTTGATCTTATTCCGAAATCCTATTATTATTCATTTAAGCTTTAGTTACTTCGAATTATGATTCAAAATTCTCTTTTTCAAACAGTTATACATCCCCGGATTATTCGCAGTTTGTTAAAATGTGTTTTATATGCGGACCATGCCTTTCAATGATAGACAGTGTACTTTAAGTAGTAGTTCCACAGTTTCTCACATCAACATGCGGTCGAGAGTAATTTACAGTGAAAGTGACACTCTATCTAACTAAATGTAAAGCAGTGCAGAATTGTAAACCTAATATATACAACGAGTGGTTTCAATGTATCTTACTTATTGCATGTCATGGGCACAGATAACTACTTACATAATTATGGTTGATCATGTCCTAATTACTAGGTTGTAGTCACGTGGATAACCAGAAAGGGTAATCCATAAATTAAACTTGAATTCATAAAGTCTTGACGCTACAAGGGTTAGTAATTCCTATTTTATCTGAATGTATTTCACGAACATCATTTTATAGTGTTTTGACTTTCGTAGGATATACCAGTTAGTTGTGAAGTTGTATTACCCCTTCGGGATTCCAACTATTATACCAGAGCTGATTCCAGAGATATAACTACCTTTGGTCGTTTACCGACTTCCATACATTTGTACTCCGCCTTAAAGCGTTTCCAGTACTATATCAGATAAACAGTCGAATAGGGGTCGTCATATCTTATAACACCCCATCTTTTACAACATTATTTAAATGTATTTTACAACGGAAGCGTAAGTTCAACCAATCATTAACAATTAAGTTATAGTACCTAAAGTAACTAAACCATAATATTTCAAAAACTATAGTATATCTAAAATGGGTGTTATTTAATTCCAAATACAACTTTAAGCTATCAAAGCAATATCAGAGTAAGCCTGGTCAAACATTCCGTTCCGAACAACTTCTTGACAATCCCGTTATATCGAAACCATAACCTGCAAGAAGTGGGATGGTGGGGTTAGCTTAAAGCTAAGTGAGGGAATACATAACCAACAACCTAACTTAGCATAACAACCTTATTTACAGCAAATCATCGTAAACAAATAACATCACAATAGAGCGATGGTTCTTGGGGAAACCTTCAGCCAAGAATACCAACAGTAAACACATAATATCAATGAGATAACATCTCAATACAATGAGGATCGGTGGTTCTTGGGATATCATAATACCCGGGGATTCCCAAAGAACACTTAACATCAATCTGTAAGGCCAATACAGAATAGACCGATAGTTTGGTACTAATCTCATATGACCTAATTTCCTATTAACGATAAGTACAAGGAAATTCATGTCGTCTTACAATAGTAACCAAACCCAACCAATAGATTGACCTCAATACTGATGCCCGTAGGCCAAATATCAAGTGATCACGTACTCACATATTCAATCAGGTCAACATATCAGACTAACCAGTGTATCATCAGTATTATTACTATCAAACCAAATTAGTCATGGCAAACCAAAAGCAGTAATAATACGATTACTCGTTGTAACCAAACCTGTTACAACTAAATTACACTGAGGATTAAGATTCACTCACCGAAACCTTAGTTGTCTACTCAGTAGTCTAATATCATTGAGTCTTCTCCATATCTGAGAATACAATTAAACAAAATGAGTTAGTAACTCATTCATAGTAATCAACTTATGTTAATATCATATCACATGGTTCATAATCCAAATCTCAATGAGTTATTACTTGAATCATTATATTATATCAGTGTCTCTTTTTCAAACTCATTATCAATATTCAACACACTTAGTAACTATAAACTTCATAGTTAATCAATCATGATCATTTATCAAGTTACGATTCTTATGATCACAACATCACTTTATTTATCACCAAGTAGCATGATTAAACCATTACAAGGTCATTAACTTCAATATCACTAAATAATCAAAGTCTCAATATTAGGTTTCATGAATACTTAGCCACACAATTTCTAACTTTACTCTTTGATTATAAATCAAGTATTCTAAATCATAATCCATACCGAATTTCTCATATAACTCAAGAATATCATCATAATCACTATAATTCTCAAGAACACTTTAATCAATTTATAACTTTTAACTTGAATAATGTTTATCATCATCATTAATCAACACTTATCAATGTACACATCATTATTCTAAGTTTTAAAACTATAATTCATGTAAAATCATTCAAACTCCTAACTTTCTCCATGAACATATATCAAATTATTCATTTCTATATTAGGGCTTAGCTATTAATCATGATTTAAGCATCTACTAATCATTATATCATGAACACAAGCTTCAATTTAGCATCAATCACCCTAATTTAATCATTTGCCCAAAACCCCATTATCTAGGTTTATATAAAAATCACGAATTAACACTTACAACATGTTTATGATGATGATGGAATGATTAATCCATGTTATTAAAGCTTAACTCATATTAATTCAACCTTTTGAAACCCTAATTTCGAATTATAATCAAGAACACTAAAACCCCCAAATTCTAGGGTTCATAATTCAAGAATTGAGACTTACAACTTGATTAGAATGATTAGAAGATGATAATCCGTGGGTTTGAAGCTTGAATTCCAATTATGAAGCTCCAATTTGATGATTTCTTCATGTTTTGATTAGGGTTCTTCATGTAGGTATGTATGATACGTACGTATGAATGAGGTAGTAAGAATTAAACCGACTCAGTTCTGTGAGTGTGTAATATGAATGATTTAATTTCATTTCCCGTACTTACCATTGTCTGGAACTTAAAAACCATTTGCGAGGAAATATTATTATATTTTACCGTCAACTGAATTAATTTAAAACAGTTAATAATTTATTACACACAATAAATTATTTGACTCTTTCCCTCATTTATTTTCAAATAACAAGTGAAACTATTTTCTGACATATTAAATAATAATTCACCGTCAGAAAATATTAAAATACTACTAGGCACGAGGAGTGGGTGTTACATATCTCTTTACGATTGTCATGCATTAATTATATAATGTCATCCTTACTTATAATTATCTACATCATCAACAACCACAATAATAACTACTCGCAATTCATAGCAATAAATATATCACATACCAAGCAATAACACATATTTAAAATATGGAATAAAACAAGTATGATAAAGGTTTAGATATCACCCGGAAATAAATGCGTAGCAGCGTATTATTATGATTGACAACTCGTTTACACATACAAAGATGAATCTTCAAACCTCCTAACGTTCTAGCCTTTATACCAATCCGAAGATTAATTACTATAATCCTAGACTATAAGAGAATTTCTAGAGTGAGAAAGTGGAAATGGAAAAGGAGTATGTGAGTGTATTAGAATGTAGGAGTGTATTTTGAGTGTGTGTTTAAATGAGACTTAGGGGCTGCTATTTATAGGGAAAATATGGCTCACATTAGCATCCCTAGGCTCACATTAGAAAAAGAGTAAAAGGTGGTGCACCGGGTACGAAAAATTAGTGAAAGGTGGTGCACCGGGTACACGCAAGGACGGAAAAGCACAAAAGAGACGGGGGTAAGGGGCGCCGCCTGGCTGCTGGCCGGCGGCGGCTGGCTGCCGCCCGCCCCGGTCCATCGTCTTTCGCTGCGTTGCTTAATTCTCGCATATCTTGTTCGTTATGCGTCCGTTTGCGTTGATTTTTTTTAAAACTAAGTTGAACACTGTGAAACCATGCGACAATCAGACTTCTGCGACAAACACTCTTGATGCGAGAATTAGAAATCCGAGTATAATATTCCTAGAGTAGTAATCCGAGAATGTCAGAATCCGAGAATTTCATATTCCGAGACTAACAGTCCGTGAATACCAATCGTACTGTTCATACGACAATAGCTCAATCCGTCAATAGCAATCAGTGAATGATTACTACTATTCATACGATAATAGATACTGTTCATGCGACAATACTCTATTGTCGGAATTTCAAGTCTCCCGCCCAAACGTATTCACGGAGAAAAGCGGTTATTGCTACTGTCGGATATACTATTCACGCAGAAACTGGTCAGATCACAAAAATGCTGTAAATTCCTCAAATCTAACCCAAATGAGCCAAATTTGATATCAATCTGCTCGGAATTACAAATCCGATCTTCGTGTGTGTTCAATTTGATTAAAAGATGTCAAATGAACCTGTCCATACAGCTTACGCAAACTTCGTACAATTACCAATTCGAAAATCGCGAATTAATTCACCAATCTGATGAATTAGGCTGTAATAATCACAGAAGAAGATTCGTATTTGATTATTCTATCCGAATTAACACTGTCGTACACTGAATTCTCCTTAGAATAGAATCTAATCCAAATCCGTATGAAAACCGAAAGTTCTGAACATCTTTTTTAACCTTAAAACTCAATCAATCTTACTCAAATCAGTTTGATTTCTTGTGTACGGCTCTGATACCACTTTGTAAATGCAATGCTCTACCAGAACTCGAGCCACAACGCAATTGAACAAATCGTATAGCTAGAGGAAATAGCTATATGATAAAGTAGAACAAGTATGAATGAGATTTGTTCATGTGAAATCAAAATCAGAATCGAAATGCAAGATGTAAAATAAGAGTTATGAACTTTTATTTAATCACAAAGCATGTACAATCAGCTTGAATTCTCTCTCTCAAACTCTCTCTCTCTAGATATTACAATCAAAGAGTTACAATGAAAATTCTTATCAAAAGCTCTATCAAAATGACCTAAGGAAGTCTATTTATAGACCTCCAAACATACATGCGACAATAAGACTTAATGAAGTCAAACTTAGTCAATGCGACAATTTGATTATCGCAATGACTAACCATCCGACAATAGCTTTGTCGCAATACTATTGTCGTATGGCTATTGTCGCAATACAATAGGTCATTTATACAATTAATCTATGCTAAAACAATATACAAACTATTGTCACAAAATGTTAGAACAACATGTTCTAACATTTTTGCATTCTAACATTTATGCTAAAACAATATACCTCTAATATTTTTATTCTAATTTCAACAAATTTCTATCAACGCATATTTTTATCCCTCCCTTATAATTTATTTAGGTATTTTCTTTAGAGGCTTACACTTTTAAAGATTGCAAAAGATAAAATTATCCATAGTTACAATGAAAAGGATAAAATTAACACATTACCTCATCAAAGAACATTTCTAAATTTGGAAAAAAAAACTTTAACATCTATATATATATATATATATATATATATATATATACTAGGTGAGGTCCCGCGATAATGCGGGGTTTCGACATTTGATTTTATAAATTATGTAACTAAAAAGTTAAGTCAAATGAAATTGTACCATGAACCGAATTTTTATATAAATTAAAATAACCGCCAACCAATACCATCTAGCATATACTTTATCAGTTTGGTACAGTTCAGATTTTTTATTTTTTTTTTGAGTTAAGATATTAAAATACATGTCAGTTGTAAATTATATATTATCTAATTTGTAAATATTTTAGTTATAACATTTACCCATTTTATGAAGGGGCAGATAGTTAAACATTTATGAATATAATATGTATATAATAAGAAGGTAGTATAGAATTATTGTAACCCATAAAACAGTTTTTTAAAACTTAAATTAACTACGAATTCAATGTAACTCAAATAACTGTATTTTGTAATTCAAACCTAAATTTCTATCCAAATCGTACATTGTTGTTATCATATATACATATATATATATATATATATATATATATATATATATATATATATATATATATATATATAAGCAATAACAATAGATTTTGAATAGCGATAATAATAATCCATATTCATCAACTTGATCTTTGTAGGCGTTGATTGTTAGCAAATCAATGAAATGCTCAACAGCATATTTATTATCAAGTACAATTAAAACTTGTTATTATAAATTCAAAGATGTGTGTATGAAAAGGAAAAATAATATTTTAATATGAAAATCTACATTTAATTTATACGTTCAAAATTTATTGAAATTTCGTGATCTTCAAGATGGTCTTTATCATTTAATAATTTTATGGTAAAAACCGAAGTTGTTTCTTGCAATGCTTTAAACACAACTTGTAAAAATATAAAATCCATGAATCATAAAAAGAAAATAGAATAATATTATTATGGTTGAGTTATGATTTTAATGTATTCATGATATTACAGTTGTTTGGCTAAATGGATGACGAGTTTTAGTTTCATAATGTTGATAAAAAAAATTCATGTAATTAATCAATATAGATAAATATTTCAAATACGATTGGTTTATTTATAAATTACCACTTGAAATATAATGATATTTAAATTATAAGGATTAAAAAAATAACGAAGTATTGGAAGTGTCAATTACAATAGTTGTGGGTACACATTATAAAAATTGAAAAAAAAATGAAGTAAATAATTTTGACTGTAGAATCTTTAGGGATTGAACAAATCTAAGGTTCATATTGCTCCATTGTATTCTATATATATATATATATAAATATATATATATATATATATACACACACACACAAACACACACATACACTAATTGAGAAGCCTTATTGCTTATGTGACTAGCTTCTCCTCTTGAGACATACTAATTCTCCCATGTGTCAATCTAACATTAACTTTGCAAATTTTTTTGACACCTCATCATCATGAATCCTACTCCCTCCGTCCTAGTCTTATTGTCCTCTTTTGACTTTTGGAGTCTTTCTTTGCCAACTTTGACCTTGAATATTTTTGTTTATGTTATAAGATTTTATTAATGGATTGAGTTTTGAATATATTTTCATTTATATAATTTGCATCAATTATTATATAACACAAACAAAAAATTTGAAGGTCAAAGTTGTCAAAGAAATACTGCAAAAGTCAAAAGAGGACAATAAAATATTAGTTTTTGAAAGTCAACTAAAGAATCTATTTTTAAACAATGTAATTTATTTTCCCTCAATTGTATCCTACTAATTTTGAAAATTCAACTAAAGAATCCATTTAAAAGAAAATTTAATTTACATTTCCTTAATAATATTCCAAATTTAATTTAGATTTCCTTAATAATATCCTACTATTTTATGTCTCTTACACCCTTTATAGAAATGAATTCCTTTTTATAAATATCATACTAGTTTACATAAACATATACTAATTATATAGTAGAATTAAAAGTCACGAATGATATCATAATCTTTGAATTTTTAGTTTATAAGTAACATTCTCTATATTATAAATAAAGATATTCATCCTCTCACCATACTCATTTTTCAGATTAGCCAATATGTCTACCAACTCAAGGTACAGAAATGTTTTCCTCTTTGTTCATTTCTGTTGTCTTTCTATTTCTTCATTTTATTTTGTAAGTCCGTATGTATTAGGATCGATAACGAGATTATCTTTAGGTATTAAGATGCGGAATCCCTTAATACGGTGTTTACGGATTGTAAACGGTTTGTTTCATAAGTATTAGTGAAATCAATAATCTAATATGTTTTGTATTGATTATAACTGATGTTAATCGATCAATACCTAACCCTTAGATTATGTTGAGAGCCCTGGAAAGTTCAATTCGTTCGTAGTTATCAATTGGAAAAAGTTAATTAGGTTTCAAACCTAATTTAGTTATAAACACGTCTCGGTTCGCAACTTATGGGCTCTGCGATCCGACTCGGTTCGCAACCCAAGTTGGCCCAGCGAATCCAGTGGACTCGCTTCGCAGACCTGCCCTGCGAACCCAACTCAGTTCACATCGCAGGTTCTTGGTCAACATTTTTCAGTATTTAACATTTAACTCTAAAATGTTTACCAACCGATATATTCATTACAATTCAAAATCAATTTACAAACATGATTACAATAATCTCTAGTACTATTACAAGCTAGATCTGTTGTCACAATAACATGTCCCAACAGACTCCCCCTTGACAATAGCACTAGCATCTATGTCTTCAAAAATATCTTTGATCTTTACTTGTAAATTTTACTCCCAGCATATATCTTCAGTTTAATGCAAGTTTTAAGCATCAGCTGATAATCTCTTCCTAAATCTCCCCAACCTTCAATAGCAGTGATCCTGTTCTTGTATAACATCTACAGATCATTCTTGGAAAGATTCACTAAGTGTCGATGATCATATATTCTCAAAAGTTCTTTTTCTCCATCTTCGACTTAATCATCAGCTTCAAAAACCACAGCTTCACTAGTTCCAGCTTCTACATGCCATCTCTTCATATTTCCCAGAATATCCTAAGACATAAGCTTTAACTGTATCTGCTGTACGCATTTAACTGCTGGATAAATCTTTTTACGCAGTCGTCTTCCCGTTCTTTGACTTCTTTCCTTTAACTTGATAGTTTTTCCGACTCATGGCTTAATTCTTTCAAACTTCATTGACCAACCCTCAGTCTTGTTTACCCTTTCGACATATCTTCCATAAGGATCATTACTAGGGTTCTTCATTTCCATTCTAGCCAAGTCTCGTATTTCAAATCTAGGTAAAGAACTGAAAACTGCAAGCTTTCTTTCAAAGTATTGAACCCCTTCATACCTTTTAATTGCAAAAAGCTTTAAATCTGCGTCATAATACCAACCGATTATACCTTTCTTAGGTACTCGCTTTCCAGTAATATCAATTTCTGATATCGCAGTCTTCACCTTTTTCTTCTTCTCTAAAGGCTTAAAGATCGGATTATCTTTATGACAATCAGGAAGATCTTCTTCAAAATCAGAATCAGTTGATTCATTCAGATATTCATCTAAATCTATAACTCTTTCTCCTTCTTCATCCTGAATAGTCACATTTGTCCTAGAGGGATTTATGATGTGTTTATCTATATTAGCATCAAGATCAACACCTTCAACTAATCCAATATTGACAACAGAAGTCCAATCTTCAGGAGGTACAAACTCACCTTCTCTAGATCATAATCAACTTCCGCTTCAACTTCATCGACAATCTCAATATCAGAATCACTTTCAACATTCTTTTCTGTAATCATTTTAAATAACACGAATTAGATAATATAATATAAATTCTTTCGTTGATTTCCCTGAATCAATCTAAGAATTTCCTTTATTTATCTCAATCGTATAATCACATTTAATCATTAATCTTATATAATTTTAATTTGTTATAAAAACATCTCAAATTCAAATCTTATATAATTAATCTTATATAATTTTCACTTGTTATTTATAAAACACAAGTCTAAATCTTATATCAACGTAACTTATATACTTACAAAACATTAATCTTTCAAAGCTTATAAATAATATTACAATCAATCTAAGATTACAAAAGTATATCAGTTTCAAATACAAAATATGACTACTTCTCACCAGCTCCACTCCCACTAGCACCAGCACTAGCACCAATACCAGCAGACTCAGACTCCCCCTGAAGTGTAGGTTGCTCACTAGTCTTTGAAGGACCAGTCGGCTCACTATCTTTATATGCACTGGGATCATCATCTCTGTCATGTCTCCTTTTCAGCTTCAGCTCATCTTCTTTGCATGCTGCCTTATAAACCCTAATCTCCCCCTGAGCTGACTGTTCCTGATGTAAACTCAAAACAAGTTCTTCTAAGTTGTCAAGCTTCAGTCGTTGGGCAGTGCAGTCATCAAGCAGTGTGTTATGAATCTTCATCAACATTCGATAAGACTCACTAACAGTGACCAACTGCTGTGCTAAAGAGAGATTCTCAGCTAACAACCGTGGAACTGATCCCGTCAATTTCTCTAACTCCTTTACCCTAGACTCTAAGGATGTAATCCTTTCAGCATCAGTCATAGGAGTCACTGGAATCGTCGATGGTCCAGGCGGTGTCACCGAAGCAAGAAAAGACTCACGAGTAAGCGGTGGAATAGCATGAGATAAAGATTGCTTGAGAAGACTAGCTGCAAATCTACTAGCTTTATTAGTTGGGAACTGTGCATCATGTACAAGTTCGGCAACTCCCTTCTCAATAGTCTTGGAGACCATTTCTGGTTCCACTGACTCTAGCATTTTCTCAGCCTGTAAAGTTAGATACAATTAAAGAAGTAATTGTTACAGATAACTTTGTCTCAATCTCTAATTAAATATATAATACTTTTAGTACTAAACGTTTATCTCATACCTCAGATGGTACAGATACTGGTTCAGTAACCACCGGTGTCATCAACTCCACCTGTGGTGTATCTTGAGAAACTGTTACAGAATGAACTGTCTCAGTTTAACTCCTGATAAACAACAAGTTAAAATTATGTAACTTTAGATTAAAAATTTACCATCTCTAATGGTCAAAGTCCTTGAACGCTTCCTACGTTGAGAAATAAGAAGTGTATCCTCTTCCTCAGGACCTTCATCAAGAATACTGAAGTCTGGGTCGACTTCCTTAGCCTTCCTTTTCTCCTTCAGAGCTAGATCTGGAATCATCATATATCGGTATCTAATATAACCAGCATCTGGAAGTGGAGAAGGAGTACTATCATCATCATCTGAAGCCAATTCACCATCACGGCCTCCAGATGGACCAACATCAGAATCCTAAATTTTAAACATATTAAACATTTATGATTAGCTAGTAGCTCTATCATACAAGTTCTATATATGTTTATGATTAATCTGATAAATACCTTAGAAGGTAAACCCTCAGATCCATCAAGTTGTCCCTGCTCACCCTCAGGTCGAGTGACCTCTGGGTCTGCAGTCTCAGCTCCCTGATCATAATGATATTTATATTTTATAATCAGAAACATTATCTAATTAACTAAATATCTATAACATTTGCATTATATAATAATATTATAATAATGAAACAACTAAGTATCTATATTACTATATAATTATAAAATTTACCTCAGGTGGTGCAACATACGGCTCAATAGCCTGTAAAACAGGATCAATAGCATCATCATGCTGTACTAGCACCTCCTGCACAACCTGTGCAGCAACCTCTGCATCAACCTGTTGTCCCGGATGTTCTAAAACATCATCCAAAAGCTCCTGTGGATCTTTAGGAATAACCACATCAGCAACAGGTGCAGGTACCGCAACAGCAGGCTCAACATCTAACCACTCATCATTGGTTGGAGCCACATAGTTCTCATGCAGAAGATAACCAAATAAATCAACCGCTTCTGGCTTCACTACATCTGGACGTCTTGAGGAGTTGAGAAAACAAGCGTTGTATGTACGCAAGTTGACTCGATCAACAAATCGATCCGGAGCAACTGCTGGCATATCAGGAATGCAGTGGCGAACAATGAGCATACAAAATCGTGGATAGATCAAAAACTTTGATCTAACTGCTCCAATGATCTGACCGATAATAGAACTGAAGATATAAGAAGAAAAACTGTATGGTTTGTTATAAACCAGTGATAGTAGCCCAGAAAATAACTGAGGGCTGAGCTCATCGTATCCTCCCTTCTTGTTACCGAAGATCGTAACAATGATGTGGAATAAGAATCTCCACTGCCCTAAAATGAACGCCTTGATGAATTGACGTCCACTGCCCTAACTGCTCCAGTGATCTGACCGATAATAGAACTGAAGATATAAGAAGAAAAACTGTATGGTTTGTTATAAACTAGTGATAGTAGCCCAAAAAATAACTGAGGGCTGAGCTCATCGTATCCTCCCTTCTTGTTACCGAAGATCGTAACAATGATGTGGAATAAGAATCTCCACTGCCCTAAAATGAACGCCTTGATGAATTGACGTCCACTGCCCTAACTGCTCCAGTGATCTGACCGATAATAGAACTGAAGATATAAGAAGAAAAACTGTATGGTTTGTTATAAACCAGTGATAGTAGCCCAGAAAATAACTGAGGGCTGAGCTCATCGTATCCTCCCTTCTTGTTACCGAAGATCGTAACAATGATGTGGAATAAGAATCTCCACTGCCCTAAAATGAACGCCTTGATGAATTGACGTCCACGTCTGGGACCAGAATATCCCATTCTGCCCAAAGCTCCCTCGATAAAATCCGTCGAGTAAGCAGACGGACCAGCTTCTTGCTCTACAGTGCCTAATCTCAAAATCTGGCGTAGATCATCAACAGAAAAGACAACAGGATGTTCATTAACCCGTGTACGGACAACCGGAGGGTTAGCCGCATCATCGAACTCAATATTGTCCCAGAACTGAGTCAATATATTCTGAGATATAGAAGGTGACTCGGTAATGGCATATCTAATCCTGGATCGTGCAAAAAACGTCAAGATCTCAGTAAATCGCTCAGCACCGCGCTCACTATTGTCGAGACTCACCAGAATGTTGTGTCCAGGTGCAAAAGCTCTATCTGCCATATCTATTATTATAAATAACACAAATGGCAATTATCATTAACTAACAAATATTAGTTAATTTAAACTTTAACGTATTATGATCGACTGATCATCAAACATCTAAGTTTACTATTGACTAACAATTTAATCTACAAACCTTAATTGAACAACTAAACAAAGTTAAATTTTCAATTATATTTGTTAAATTATATTACATTCGTTAGTTATAAAAGAAAGTTTGAGTAAATATACCGCCGATTAATTATCAGGACACGCCGCTCGACTTCGCTATGAGTCGGAAGACTTTCGATATTAATTAACACAAAAGTTTTAAGTGATTACATATATTTAACTTATTAACGAAAGTTCATATGTCTAATCATGTAATTAAAGGTTAACTTGTCAATTATTTGTAACCTCAAAGTCCTCAAATCGAAAACAAGTTATAACATATATTATGTAAACTAAATATCGATTAAATCAAACGTTTAGTTTACAAATCACATTTGAAAATGATAAAAATTAAAATTAACAAAAGTCACTTCGCTTCGCAGGAATCCTATGTGAAGTGAAGTTCAGTTCGCAATGGTCAATAAAAGTCAACCATTACAACTCGCTTCGCCATTATTAGTTGCGAAATGAGTTTCATTTCGCACAATAACCTGCGATCCGAGTTTTGAATTCGCAAAAATATTATGCGATCCGAACTCAAATATTGAGTTTGCTTCGCAAGAATGCTATGCGATGTGAGTTGTCACTTCGCAGAAATGGTCTGCGATCCGAACTCAAATATTGAGTTTGGTTCGCAGATTCAATCTGCGATGCGAAGTCAAAGGTTGGATTCGCTTCGCAGAATGTAATCTGCGATCCGAATTCAAGTGATTCACTTCGCTTCGCAGGAGCGGGTTGCGAAGTGAATATGAATCTCACTTCGCAGACGCAACTGTTGTGATATTCAAACTCAAACCCATGATCATGTAAATTTTAAAGCAAATAACTGATACAAACAGGTTCGTAATGGCTTGTAGATCATATGTTTATAGTTTTACGTTCTGTAATTCATCAATTAACGTATAATTTATGAAAAACCAAACCGAAACCTTCGAAAACTTAAAACAAGCAATTACAAGTAAAATACTCGGTTAAAAATCACAAGGCATACCTCTTTAGATGCGTAATCAAAAGTTTTATGATAAACACGAAGTGAAAATCCATTCCTCTGTCTGGAAAATCGAAAATCAACCGAATAAGTGGTTCGGTTCACTTCGTAGATGTTCGTCTCGCAGGGGATTTGATTTCGCTTCGCAGAATGTGTGGAAAGTGTGGGTTTGACTCACTTGACTTGTCACTTTTATACTCTAAACCCACCTCGCAATGTTGACCGGTCAACTATGCAGGTTTGACCAAAATTGCGATTTTAGCTTTAAATATAAATTGAACTTTTATTTATTTTTACTAGTCAAACATATTAACTTCCCATTGCGTTTTTGTCACATTTATTCAAACACGGAACGATAAAATGTTATTTAACTTAATTCCAAAGGATAACACAATAAATAATTCAATCCAAAACTTTATTGAAATATAATAAAATAGACTTTTACAAAATCAAACTGTAAACAAAAATACTAAGCAAACATAAATTTTATGCTTAACTGATTAAGAATTATCTGCTTAGGGATCATATTAGAAAGAATAAGCAAAACTTAATTGATTTTTAATAAGTCTAAGATGATCGTTAATATTCATACCTCATGAAACTCATATAAGCACAATAAAATTACAACTATAACCAGTAATAAACTTATATTTATAAAATTATATCTTATTTAACTTTATCCACACGATATAACACATTGTTGAAAAATAACTTAGAATTTCTTGAGAACTTATTCACTAAGGTGAATGTTCAAAGGTCATAGACAGATCAAGACGATTATCGATATTATGATCCACATAAACAAATTATACATAGATTTCTGAGCAAACTTTTTATTGTTAATGTGAACAATATCTAGTGTTTTCTACTATACAATATACTGAGAAACTCAAGTACAACGCATAACACTGTATCCTCTTTTTATAAGGTAGGAGTTACTAAATGATGTCCTTTAGAAGCATATAACTTACACTTGACACTTGATACTTTGTATCTTTCATATGTAAGGTAGAGGTTACTAAGTGATGCGCTTTAGAGACATATAACTCACCTTGTAGTCTTAAAGACTTTGTATCTTTTTTTTCTTTTCTTTTTGTTTTAGATAGCAGTGCATGAAAGTACTATCATTTAACAATTAAGACTTGAGTCATACATGGTATAGCAGTTTCACAAAAGATAAGACACATGCATTTAGAATTTCTTACACGCTCAGAAATCCTAGCATAACTTATCTATCAATATATCGTATGATGAAGCTGACTAGACTAAAATTATTCTTATCGCTTATGAAGTAAGAGACGGGTTATTATCAGTGGATATAGGTGTATAACAAGATAAATATAAGTCCATTTCTAGTTAAAATCGTTATTTTAGAGTGACCTATAGGAATCTATTAACACATCATACTTAATACTTAAGGTATTATTCTTTTGCTTATTTTCCTAATGTACTATCATCTCCCAAGTTTTTGCAAATAAAAGCTTAAACAATTTCTAAAAGAACTACTGTTATTCTTTTATTGGAGGCGATTCCCCTAAGGTAACAAGCAAATGAATGCCGTACGCCCCCTTCCCTTTTTTTATTTTTATTTTGAATAGAAAGACTTAAACTATTACATTTCCTTTGGAAGACTAGTTATTCTGGATTCTTCATGCCGTTCAGTTGAACCAATGTCTCAAAACAATTCCTGTCAAAAGCTTTTGTGTACAAGTCTGCCAAGTTATCCAATGATGGAACCTTGACTAACTGTATAAGCTTCTTTTCAGCACAGTCTCTTATGAAATGATGACGAATATCAATGTGCTTTGTCTTGTTGTGCTTTACAGGATTATTAGTGATAGTTATGGTGGATTCATTGTCAATCATCATCGGAGTGTTGGTTAAATTTAAACCATAATCTCTCATTTGCTGTTGAATCCACAGCACTTGAGAACAGCAGCTGCCTGCAGCAACATACTCAGCTTCACATGTAGAAATGGCTACTGAGGTTTGCTTCTTGCACTGCCATGACACTAATCTTCCTCCAAGGAACTGACATCCACCAGTTGTGGACTTTCTATTCTGATTGCATCCACTATAATCAGAATCAGTGTAAGCAATAAAATCCAAGTCTCCTCCAGTCGGATACCAAAGTCCCAGCTTCGGTTTCCCTCTTAGGTAACGAAAGATTCTTTTAACTGCTTGCATATGAGACTCTTTAGGTGAGGCTTGATATCTTGCGCAGATACATACTGCAAACATTATATCCGGCCTGGATGCAGTGAGATACATTAATGACCCAATCATGGCCCTATAAAGAGTAGGATCCACATCTTTGTCACTCGATGTATCTGGTCTAAGTCCATGATTTTCTGGAATAGGAGTATGATATATGCGTGTTTCATCCATCTTAAAACGTTCTAACAGTTCATAGGTATACTTTGTTTGATGAATGAACATACCATCTTCTTTTTGATCAACTTGTAAACCTAAGAAGAAATTCAACTCTCCCATAGCAGACATTTCAAATCTTTTTCTCATGACTTTCTCAAATTCTTGACACATCTTTTCATCAGAAGACCCAAAAATGATGTCATCAACATATACTTGAACGAGCAGAAAGTCATTCTTTTTCCATTTAACGAAAAGTGTACTATCAATTGAACCTCTTGTAAATCCATTCTCAAGAAGGTACTTTGATAGTGTCTCATACCATGCCCTGGGTGCTTGATGTAATCCATATAGAGCCTTATTCAAGCGATATACTCTATCTGGATAATCTGGATCAACAAACCCTGGTGGTTGAGAGACATACACCAATTCTTGTACTTGCCATACAAAAAGGCACTCTTAACATCCAACTGATACACTTTAATTTCCTTGTAAGATGAATATGATAAGAATACTCTTATTGCTTCAAGCCTAGCAACAGGTGCAAACACTTTGTTGTAATCTATTCCTTCTTCTTGATTGAATCCCTGGACCACTAAACGAGCATTATTGTGAGTACAATTCCCCGATCATCTCTTTTGCACTTAAAGACCCATTTAGTTCCAATAGGATACTCACCAGAAGGTAAGTCAACTAGCTCCCATACATTCAGCTTTTTAAACTGAGTCAATTCTTCTTGCATAGCTTCTACCCACGAGTTTTCTTTTAATGCCAGTTGAACATTTTTAGGTTCAACTTGTGAGATAAAGCATGCATAAAGATATTTATTAGTAATCCCAGTTTCTTTAATTGAAACGTATAAGCTAGTGTATTCAGAGGTTCTAGCTTTAGCTTGACTCCTGGTTAACAATGGAAGGTTTTGATCACCAATTATATTTTCCATAGGATGATTCCTACTTGTTCTAGTCACAGTTACAGGCTCAACAGGTATCTCATCATCCAAATTAGTACCAATCTCTTCCAATGGTGGCATATCCTCATCAGTACTGTACATCTCATCAGAAGTTATTCTTTTCCTCATTTCCCTTGTAGGAGTAAAGATATTATCTAATACCCTTTGAGTAACTTCCGACAACTTGTCTTGATCTTGAGGTTTATCCACTGATGGCTCTTTTGAAGTACTAGCCGAGTGATTATTTGCAGACGTCCCATATGAAGAAGCATTCGATGTATGTGTCAGGTCTGTGTCCCCGTCACCGTACAATAAATGCTTTGGGATTTCTGAATTAACTACATAGTCACTTATAGGGACTTTAAATGACTTAAACAGATCTGAATAATCGAATTTCCAATCTAATTTCTTGTGTTTGTCATGAGTATAACTTGTAACTTCAATGTTGAAGATAGTTTCCACACGACCAGTGACTTTATTGAAAACCTTCTTGTTTGGTGAGTTAGGAATATAACCTAGGAAATATCCTTCGTCAGTCTTTTCCCCAAACTTAGGTTGATTGTTAGTCTTCAAAAGTGTGCATGAGACACCAAAGGGCTCAAATCCCTTCAAATTAGGTTTCTTTTTGTTCAGAAGTTCATAACAAGTCTTGTTATGTTTCTTAACAGTTAGAAACCTATTCAAGACATGACATGCTGTATTCACTGCTTCTGTCCAAGATGACCGGAAGCCCTGAATCTGCAAGCATGGTTCTTGCTGCCTCAATAAGAGTTCTATTCTTCCTTTCAGCAACACCATTTTGTTGTGGTTCATAAGGTGCACTGAATTAATGTTGAATTCCTTTACTTAAGCAATAAACATTCAACGTAGAATTTTTGAACTCCGTACCATTATCACTACGAATTCTCTTAACTCTCGTGTTATAGACATTCTCTACTAAATCTAAGAACTCCATAAGCATTCCTGGAGTTTCATCCTTAGATTTCAAAAAGAACACCCATGAGAATCTAGAGAAATCATCTGTAACAACCAGACAATACCATTTGCCACCTATGCTTCTTTTGCTTATTAGGCCAAAGAGATCCATATGTAGCAATTCAAATGGCAAGGATATAGAGTTTTCTGTTTTGGACTTGTGTGGTTTCTTATGTTGTTTTCCTTTCAAACAAGAAACACACCTGTCTTCAAACTCAAAACATATCTGTAGCACACCCAGAACTAAACCATTTTTGATTATGTAATTTATTTTACGAAAGTTTAAATGTGCCATTCTCCTATGCCATAGAATAGAATCCGCTTCTGAAGCCTTGGATAATAGACATGTAGACTCCATTGAAGTATTTGGAACACCCATGTTAATAGCATAGATGTCCTTCTTCCTTGGAGCCCTCTTTAGTATCCATTCTTCAGGAATAACAAATCCCGGCTTCAGGACTAAGGCTTCCTTTTCATTAAAATGAACTGGATGACCTTTATCGCAGACCTGGGAAACACTCACCAAGTTGTGAGTTAGTTCTTCAACATAATTCACATCTTCAAGAGTCAAAGTTCCATTTGAAACTTTTCCTTTTCCCCTAATCACTCCTCCTTTATCCCCAGCGAAATTCACTCACTGTTTTAAACCACCTTTGAAGTCTTTCAGTAGACTTCTTTCTCCTGTCATGTGTCTTGAGCATCCATTGTCTACATACCACCAGTTGTCTTTGTTCATAGTTTGCTCCTGCACATGACACGTTGTACACAGTTAGTTTTCAAGAGGGACCCAAGCCATTACGGTCTTGGGTTGTCCCTTATCATCTACAATCTGAACTTCCTTAAAATAATCATAACTGTTCCCATCGGGAGTCTTGGTGACATTTACTGGAGGTTGAGATTGTTGATGATTTATAGTCTTATGACTGTGAGGAGAGTGAGTGGAAAACCTCCTAGGCATTTGATTGTTTTGTTGTGCATGAGAGGTAGAACCATTCTCATATTGACTATGGTTTCTACTTGGTGTTCTAAACCTTGAGGGTGTCTTATCTCTAGATTTATTGACAGAATTATTACTTTGAGAATAAGGTCTCTTAGGTTTAGGTAGAGAGACACTACTAGTGTTGTCTCTCTTCAACATGTTCACAGGTTTGCTTCCCAAACCAGGTTTAGCACTAGGCCTGTCTACATGTTTTGGTTTCTCGTTATTCACAGGCTTATGAATTGCTTCCAACTTCTTATTAGGACAACAAGAAGCCACATGCCCCTTTTGATGGCATTTGAAGCAAGACATCTGCCTATGTGACTTAACTTCTTTTGCCTTAGTTTCAATCTGAGTCTTAGATACTAAAGGTGAATCATTATGTTCTTTAATAAGCTTATCATCTACTTTGACATCATTCAGCATTCCACCCGATACAAATTGTACATTGGTGAAACCTGCTATCTTACCAATTTTAGATGATTGTTTTTTAGGAACATCCTTCTGTATCTTAAAGACAACAGATTCTATGGGTACATTAACATCAGAATTAGCAGTTGCATCAATCATCTCTAGGTCAACATTAGTAGTAGTATAATTAGCATTAAAAGGCGGAGGTACATCACTATAGCCTAAGCCAGTCTTGTCCTTTACACTACGTTGAGCATCATTTATATTGTCCATAGTTAAAGAAGATGTTCTATAACTCTCAAACTTACGATTAAGCTCAACTAACTTGACCTTAGATTCAGCTAATTCTTTATCCTTGTCAGCTATTCCTTGATTTAAGTCCTTTAGGTTTAAATAAAGACCATCTATTGTCACAGATTGTTCATTTATTGTATTCCTAAGTACAGTCTTATCAGATGTGTAGGACTTAATCTGTTTCTTAAGGTCTAGCTTGTCCTCACTTAATCAACATACATCAATTTTGGCCAGTTCTAGTTCAGATGTTAAAGCCTTATGTGATTCAGCAAAGACATTAACCTGGGCTTGTAAACTAGTCACTAACTGACATACATCTATAAGTGTAGGAACATCAAGACATACCCGTTTCTTTTCAGTTTGGAGTTCAGCCATTTGTGCAACAAAGTCTTCTGGACATAGATCTTCAGTTGATCCCAAGTCCAACACATCATCTTCAACTGCCAGCATCTTCAAATCAGGAATCTTCATTTGATAATCCTCAGCAGTAGGCATGTAAGATGGTGTCTCCTCAGTCTGAACTGGATCTTCAATTTCAGCCATTAGAGCTTCTTTAGACAAAGCTCTCCAGTCATAAGAACCATCCAGTTGTTGAACGACCAAGGCTTTAGAAGACAGAGAAGCACTTGGTTTTTCTGGATTTACAGATTTCTCAGTTTTGGATCTTTGACATTCCCTAGCAAAATGTCCATAACCTTAACAGTTAAAACATATTACTTTGGATTTATCAAACCCAACTTTATTTCCCACCATCTTTCTTCCAGTACGCTTTAAGAAATTTTTAACTCTCCTTGACACCATAGAAAGTTGCCACTGGAGATCCATTTCTTCTAAGTCGTCGGGGTCTACCTGATCATAATCCTCATCAAAAGTAGCTGGATCATTGATCTTAACCTGGATGTAATTTTCATATGAAGCAAGAAATGAAGCAAGAACTGAAAGTTGTTGTTTAGCGGATTTCACACTCATGGGCATTTTGTGATGCTCTTGAGTTGACTTCCCAGTTGTCTTGCTTTTTGCTTCACCACCGGATGAGCTTATAAAGCATAAGTCTTCAGATAATATTTCACCAGTTACTCTAGTATCACCAACTAGTAAAGCAGTGGTCGAACTGGAAGAACTGTTAAAGATAGTTGTTTTTCCATGATAAAGCCCAGGATCCTGTACCTGATCAGGATCAGTATCTCTAGATCTCTTTGTGAAATCATATCCGCGGAGCTTGTCAATTGCCTGCTCCAAAGACATAGCTGCATAACGCTCATCATTATCTTTAAGCATAACTCCATACATTTCCCATTTCGAAGGAAGACCCTCAATAAACTTGTCAGTCTTCTCTGTATTAGAATAGGTAATGCCGTGGTCATCTAGCTCACTTAACAGATGGTAATATCGGGTGGTATATGCATCAAGATCTTCACCTTTCATAGCTTTGAAAACTATAAATTGTTTCTTTAACAGATTACACCTACCTGCCTTAACTTGAGGACTTCCATCACACCTTTTCTCTAGAGCTTCCCATAGCTCCTTAGCGGTATGAAAAGACTTCAACTGATGGTTGATTTCTTTTGGAAGACTCATTTTAATTGAAGAATGAGCTTTATTCTCAATTTGATAATCCTTCTTTTCTTTATCACTCATTTGAGTATAGGTAAGTGCTACTGTCTTACTACCAACCTTAGCAGAAGGTGCAGTATATCCATTCTTAATGCACATCCAAATAGACAAGTCATGAAACCGACAGTGTGATTCAAATCTATCTTTCCATCCATAGTAGTCTTCAAGTCGGAGCAATTTAGGTGGAACATTAGATTTCCCAACCTCATGATCCATCTCAATCATCTTACTTATGTCAGACATTTTTGCAAATTCCAGAAATTATCAAATAAGCAGAATGCTCAGTTCGTAGGAACTCAGTTCGCAGAATGAACTCAGTTCACAGGGGAGAACTCAGTTCGCAGAAAGAACTCAGTTCGCAGGGGAGAACTCAGTTCGCTTCGCAACTCAGTTCGCAGAACAAACTCAAATCGCAGAATCTCAGTTCGCCAATTCAGTTCACTTCGCAACTCAGTTCGCAAAATCGGCTGAAAAACCCAAAAAGAAAAATTTTAGGTTTTTGAACGTCTAAACCCAAAGATTACGGACGTAAACAAACCCAAAAACTTCCAGAGTTTGATTTTGATCGTTTTTACGCAACAAATCACGTACCAACAATCCCAAATCAACCGTTATTATCCGAATAACCTCGAACCTACGCGTATCTAGCCGTAGGCTCTGATACCAATTGTAAGTCCGTATGTATTAGGATCGATAACGAGGTTATCTTTAGGTATTAAGGTGCGAAATCCCTTAATACGGTGTTTACGGATTGTAAACGGTTTGTTTCACAAGTATTAGTGAAATCAATAATCTAATATGTTTTGTATTGATTATAACTGATGTTAATCGATTAATACCTAACCCTTAGATTATGTTGAAATCCTTGGAAAGTTCAATTCGTTCGTAGTTATCAATTGGAAAAAGTTAATTAGGTTTCAAACCTAATTTAGTTATAAACACGTCTCGGTTCGCAACTTATGGGCTCTGCGATCCGACTCGGTTCGCAGCCCAAGTTGGCCCAGCGAATCCAATGGACTCGCTTCGCAGACCTGCCCTGCGAACCCAACTCAGTTCACATCGCAGGTTCTTGGTCAACATTTTTCAGTATTTAACATTTAACTCTAAAATGTTTACCAACCGATATATTCATTACAATTCAAAATCAATTTACAAACTTGATTACAATAATCACTAGTACTATTACAAGCTAGATCTGTTGTCACAATAACATGTCCCAACATATTTTCCTTAAAATCAATTAAAACGCATGCGTTTTAACTAATATATGTTTAAAAATGATAAATTGAAAGTAATTGAAACAAAAAAAAAAGAGATGAATATAATGGTAAAAAATCATGAACAATAAGTAATTAAGGTTTATGATTCACTCAATTAATTCTACAATTTAATCTGTTTATGATCAACATATTTTTTTATAATTATTTTGATAAATATTTCTACTAGCATTAAAAACTATAATTGTAGAGTCCACTGCAAACCATAAAAGAAAATGTGCAGAAAACTTTAAATAATTAAAGTCTGGTAAATTGATTGAGGTTTATTATACACACAATGAGATTGTATGACATACTCTATAAATAATGGGTTAATTGTTTGGTTATGTATTAAACTTTAAACTTTTTACTATTGTATGGCTCGAACTTTGAAAACTTTTATTGTATGTATTAAAATTGTAAATATCGTCTATTGTATGTATATTTTCCTTTATGGGTAAGACTAAAATTGGAAAGCTTTCATTTCTGTCAATGCCAAAATAGGAAAGTGGATACAATAGACGATATTTACAATTTCAATACATACAATTAAAGTTTTCAAAGTTTGACTCCTACAATAGTTTAAAGTGTAAAGTATAATACATAACGAAACAATAAACCCATAATTTATTCATGCTTATGTTCAAACATTTTATAACTTCTTATTTTGATGTAGGATGAGTCTGACTTTTTGAAATTATTAGATGAGTAATATTTAGGAGACGATCATTTCAATGTCGTGGATGAGATCTACGAGGATTATGAGGTATCAACGTTGCATATATAAAGATTTTGCATTTTATGTTTCCTTATTAAAAAATTTTTTGATTATCTTTATTCTTTTATATTAATATGTTGGGGATAAGTTGGTACTTGAAGAAATACTAAGAAAAGAAAAGGAAGATTAAAAAAAAGTCTATCGTACGTCTATGAGATGAAGATGAGTAAGAAGAATAATACTACCATGGAATCGATTAAAATTAGTTACGACTAAATGTGACGCTTATTTCGCCACTTAGTATAATGATGTAAATAATAAGATATAAAATAAAACATAAACGAATGTATTAGTTCCAGACTGTAAAATAATAGGATTAATATAAAAAGGCAGATAAAAGCGTGGTCAGTCTGGAGACTACTTCAATTATCTAAATTGTTCCAAACACTACTATGAGGTTGAAGAAAATCGCAGGAAACAATATTTCTTCATCAAATCCTTAAATCCAATTCAATCTAAGCTTAAGTAACTTAAAATCTTCCATCTTGATTATCTCCAACATCTTGTAAGTCTAATTATTTCATGATTCTTAAATTATTCTATAAAATTAATGATTTAACCTAGTTCTTGGGGTTTTTAGGGTTCTAAGTTGATAAGATTAGTGTTTATTAGTGTTATTGAGTTTGTATGATAACTTATTACAATCTAACAGTGATAAATCCATTGTTAGTGTTCTTGAGAAATTATTAGGGTTTTAGCTAAATCTTTATAAGATTGATTCTAATGAGTTAATGATGTTAATAGAGTAATATTGTTATGATTGAATATGAATTCAAGTAATTACATGAAGTTTTACTTGTTGAGATGATTATGATGATATAGTTAATGATTTTGGTTAGTAGGTTGAATGGTGAATCATGAACAATCAAAGTGGGGGAGGAAGTTAATATGATTAATAATAAAAAGTTAATGAATTATAGAGTTTAAAAGTATTGTTTTGTGTTATGGATTATTGATAGGTGCTAACGTGTTGAAATTTCCTACGTTGACTACGTGTGGTAAATCATCGAATAAAGAGCAAGGTGAGTATATAGGGACTAATTGAGTTTTGGTTATATGTGTTTTCGGATTGCTTCTAAACAAGAGGATCATACAACCATGTGTTTGTTATTTGTAATTATGTGTTTTATAATTGTTGATTATGAAAGTGGAAGTTAATTGTGGATTATACGATGATGATTATGATGAAGTATATGAATGATTGTATGTGTTTCCGGATTGCTTTCGAGCAAGAGGATCATACGATCAAGAGAAAGAGACTTGTATTTAGCCTTGTTTCTTGAATATGATATCCATTTCGACATGATTTGGAATCATGAGCCTTGTTTCTTATGTGGTATTCATTTCGACATGATTTGATACCACCAAGCCTTGTTTCTAACGATTCCTTGTTTCTTAGGGTGGATCCATAATGTGCTTGTTTCTCATGTGGTATTATTATGAATATGAGTAAGATTAAATATGTTGTTAATTAGTTGTGTTAGATGTTGATTATTTATGGTTAAAGGCTTAATTAGTTTCTATGTATTCACTAAGTGGTGGTTGCTTACCCTATTTGTGTTTCATGTTTTTAGGAAGTTCAAGCCAACGAGAACGGAAAGGGGCTTTGAAAGAATAGCAAGGGTAATTTTGGGTAGTAAGTGGCAAGTACTTTTCTTTGACTCATCGTTTTGAATATTAGTTGTGTAATACGCCCTTGAGTCAAAGTTTTTGAAAGTCAAACAATGTACATGTCATTTGTTGGATGGTTGACTTTGAAGGTCAACCCTGGTGTTGAATAGAATACTTATGTGTTTTGAACTCATGTTGGAATATATACAAATATGTATGGTCCATATATGAAAGTTTTGATATATGATAGTAGCATATATGGTCTTGGTTAATATATAGATGAAAATGGTCAATTATTGAAACTTGAAGTTGATTGGTAGTTAAACTATTTGAATAAGTCAAAAATGTCCTAGATAGTTGACTTTAAGTGCCATTGGTTGAATTTGGGTGTCAAATGGTTCATAAGTGTCCAAATGGGTCACTTAAATGTCCAATAGTCTAGCACAACGTGGGTTGATGCTATTGTATATTTTTCACCTCCCGCAAGTTTGTTTTATGGTACTAATTGTGACACCCGACGATTTACGGTTACTGATCAACCCTCTAGAAACCCTAATTACGTGTGTTTAGTTTAGTTTTAGGCTAAATACTTGTAATTACTTCTAACTATTTGTATATTTTTATATGAATATACACCCCCGTAATTGATTTATATTACGCTACGTAATTAGTTGTAATTACGCTTACGCAATTTGGTGAAATTGTGCAAACAAACCGGACGGAGTCCGACACTATATAAAATACGACATTGGTGAAAACATTTCTATAAATAACTTAAATCTATTTTTAGAAGTTATTTATCATATATTATTATTTTAATATAATAATACCCGAAAAACCTAGACGTTTCGATTAAAACGTCTCAAACGTAACGAAAACGCGCAGAACGCGCCCGACAATCGAACGAAAGTCAAAATACATTTTTGAATCTAAAATATATTATTTAGTGTAAAACTATCAATTAATATATCGTGTCTTTGAACGATAAAGAAAAACATCTATTTAAACGTTACGCGATTAAATCCCCGTACGGCTAGCACACGAATGGAGGCCTATAAATTAACGGAACATTTTTAGAAGTGTTTTCAAGTATCTATATTAAATATTTCAAGTGAAAATATCGAAATTTATTTCGTCATTTAAACACGCGTATTAAACGTTTAACGTATAAATAAACGTCTAAACAATCGGGTAAACGAATGGGAAATGCAACGAATTAAATTGGGAAAAGTAAAATGACCAAAATGCCCTTGGTGGGACCACATGGGGGCCGGCCACCCCATGTGCCACCCCTCCCCTCCTCCACTCTTGATCCATGCAAACTCATCATTTCCTCTTACACCCCCTCCATACAAGCAACATGCAACATTCACAATTTACACTCAACACTTCTTTCACACTCTCTCCACTTCACATTCTCTCTCAAAAACTGAAAGAACTCAGCCCTTACACCACCATACTACCACCATAAGCCACCACAAGACACCACCATCATCCTCATCTTTTTACAAAAGAGATTCAAGAATACAAGACATCAAGACTTCCTCATCACATTTCTTCCCTTCTTTCTTCAAATCATCATTGTGAGGACTCATTTTTACTTCCATTTATGTTTATTTACATGTTATAATGTTCTTCTAACACTATCATGTCCAAATAAAAGGGTAAAATACGTTTTTATAACACACATATAAAGAGACAGATTCTGTCTTCAAAAACACAGGTTACTAAAAACGTCATATCTTGAGTTCTAGGAAGAGTTAGAAGATGAATTTTTTTAAAAAATTTGCGTATTGAAAAGATATACAACTTTGGTGTTTTACACTTTTTCCAGAAACATACACGTTTTTCTCTATTGGACGATTTGTGAGACTGGTCTGGGTGAAATCAGAATCTGGGCTATGCATGGCCATTTATATTGTTTCTATATGAAGATGGGACTTAAAACTCTTAGGAAACATATGTTAGACACTAAACACATAGAAGATCAGTTGGTAAAATTTGTGAGACTTGATTTGGACCAGAAATATGTTAGACACATGGTGAAACAAACCGACAAAAAGTCGAAAATGTGAAATCTTGAAGATTTGGGACTTTTATAAGAACCGACACTTTTGGTAAATTAGGACATGAACCGATAATATAATTGGACTCTAAAAACTGATATTTGGGTTGGGTGAAAGTTTCGGGTCAAACCTAGTAAGTTTGACCAAGTCAACAAAAGTGGCTCGATTTTGAAAAACTTACTATATTTGGAAAATGGTAACAAAAATGGGTTTGGGTGAGAATACATACAATTGTTTTATAAACTGCTTTATGATCACAAGTACTGGAAACAACTTTTTTTTGTACGGATTGCATGAGACCTGAATAATCCACTAAAGTCCTCTACTTATCATAGTCATTAAAATTTGTGCGTGAGTATTATTGGGTGGTACCATCAGGGTTTGACAAACCTCGTCTAGGCTAGTCGCGCTAGCCAACCCACGAGCGCAGTATTACTTGTGATTTAGAAGTGTATCGGATTAGTACACTTACCGGAGGCAAACAACGTTAAGCTTGACTATGAGACTCATGCAAATGGTATACTTATATTGCTGTATGCAATACTTTTACTTGTCGTTGGATAACGATACTTTTACATATCATTGATGAATGATGCAAAACTTGGAAATCTTGTGGATCATTTTAGCAACTGATTACTTAACAAACCTATGAACTCACCAACTTTATGTTGACCTTTTAGTATGTATTTCTCAAGTAACCCGCCGTAGTAGGAAGCTTTTGGAAAGCTTAGCTCGAGTCGCATTGTTTTCAAAACATCAGGAGATTAGATTGCATGTAGCTGTATTTTGTAAATTCAGTAATGTATTAGAAACCTCTAAACGGGTCATGCGAACTCCAGAATTATTTTGTAAACATTTGAATTATGGTAATGTAATATTTTCAAACGTCTAATATAGAGGTCGTTTGCTTAATCTTTGTGTTGATGATATTTGATTTGGTCGGCGCCCCCGTGACACCTCCCACTTCCGCTGCCACGTGTTTTGGGGGTGCGACACTAATGAAGTGTGCAAAAGGTCTAGACTTAGTTGTGAGTCATTTAGAATTTGGGTGGTTCACCAAAAGTGGTCAAAACGGCCTATTTTGGGTGAGACGTCCAATTCTCACATTTTTATGAAACTTGAAAAAGTGTAAAAATGGAAACCTTCATTTTGATGATATAAACGTGCCTGCAAAATTTCATTATCAAATTCATTACCGTTTAGAAGTTATGCGTGTGCAAAGTTCGTATATAAAATGGTAACAGCAAGCCTAATTCCTGGGGAATGGAAGTCAATCCTGGGGAACCTGAATCAATATGTTGACAGCATACTTGATTCCTGGAGAATGGGAGTCATTCCTGAGGAATGGGAGTCATTCCTGGGGAATATCTTATAATTTTAACATTTTGCTATTTGAGTCATTTTTTTTATTAAGGAATGATATAACAAGTCTATAATGTCATATTTTAGACGTGGGACTTTATTAAATGAGTTTTAATGTAACACCCCGCAATTTCGACATAATTATAAACATTAATTGCATGCATTCTTAGGTGAATTCCCTAACTTGGAGTGAATTCACAACACATTTTAGAGATAAGTCTAGCAAAGCCCAACTAGTTAATACGCGTAGTATTACATATTTTGAGACTTGTATAAATACATATAAAACAATCGGAACAAACGTGACAAAAATATACAACTGTTGGTGAACAAAATTATTTAATAAAATGAAATTATTAAATAACATTATCGTTTATTAAATATTATGTTGATTACATTTACAAAGTATTTTGTAACGTGTAACATTCATTTTGTAAACTGAAACAACTCGAAACACATCCGTAAAATTATATAAAACAAATTATAATTTTATAACTCGACTAAATTATTTCTATAAAATATCTCAAGTAAAAATATATTTGAATACGTATTTAAAAATTTACCAATTAAAAACATTTTTACATTTAACGATCGGGTAAATGAACACGTGCTAAATACCACAAATTTGGGACAAAATTTACCAATTTTCCCTCCCCTTTGGTTGACCAAAAACCGGCCCTCACCCCCACCCAACCCCACTTCTTTCATTTTCACATTTCCACCAAAAACACACACTTTTCTCTCTCTCTCTAATTCCTTACACCACCATCACCACCACCAAAACCACCACCACAAACTACCACTAAAATACATTAAATCACTTAGCTCCTTTGGAATAAAACATTCACGAGATCAAGAGGAACATTTCCATCTTTCCGGATTTCTCTCGCGACAACTTTATAAGATCCCGACATCTTCGAAAACTCTTAGATTTCGCTATTTCCTTTGATATTTCATGTTTATAATGCTTAATACATCATGTTTTAGTGTTTTTATCAACTGATTATGTCCAAAAAATCGAACCAAAACTCGTTTTTCCAGACCGATCTTCGAACAGTTGGAAGTGACGCATCAGGCCCAAAAACAGTGTAGCGACACTTAAGTGTCGCATTAAGTGTTTCATAAAACCCTCTTTTAGCGTCACTTGCTTAAGTGACGCCACAAACCCTCTTTTGCGACACTTCGTTAAGTGTCGGTAACCAGCCTCACCCGACACTCCCTGCGTCACTCACTCAAGTGACGCCCACTACTCTGAGCGTCACTCAACGCGACACTAACCTCAGTGACACTACCCCAAGCCAAGTGACGCCTCAAGTGTCTCTAAAAACAGAACACTTATAACATTTTTTTTTACTAAGTGTTGGACTTAACCGAAAACGAATACTTACATAGGATACGATACACGAACTTTACAAACATTATAAACACACTCATATTATTGAAATGTTGATTTCAAACCATCACCAACGAGTCGTATACATTTTCACAACTAAGAAACACAAACGTACATATTCAACAAACGTTTTGGACATAACTTGGTTGTACAAACAATAGCATGGATGGTCGACTTAGACATCCACATACTTATTAAATCTCATACGTTTAGGACGTTAGGAGGTTTCGGACTAGACTTGGACTTTAGGCTTTGCTAGCACTCGCACTTTACTTAGCTCAACAGGTGAGTTCACAGCCCCTACTTTTACTGCTTTACTACTTTTGAACAGGGGTGGAAAATATAGTACGACTTTTACTGTTGCCATAACTTACTTTCTTTTAGCGATTGCTAACTTGTTGATTACTTCCAACTATTAATTATTAATGATGATTTCAGGTTTTATTGATAACTAAAGTGTTTTGGTAACTAAAGTTATACATTTTATGAATAATTTCATACGTGCAAACTTTATAAAGCATCACGAGCTTTCATACGAACAGACTTTTATGAAACAACATTTTCATAAACATACAGAAAGTCCCTACGTCTTGGACAAACTCACAGAAAGTCCCTACATCTTGGGCAAACATACAGAAATTCCTTACGTCTTGGGCAAACATACAGAAAGTCCCTACGTCTTGGGCAAACATACAGAAAGTCCCTACTTCTTGGGCAAGGTTCTATCCTACGTCTTGGGTGAAGGCTCTACTTCTTGAGCAGTGGGTCCTACATCTTGGATGCCAAACCTACTTCTTAGACACAACCAGAAAAGTCCCTACTTCTTGGGCAGTTATTGATAGGTCCTACTTCTTGGACACACAGTTTAAACTATACTTTTCGGTGACATCCCAACAAAACTTCATATTTACGAACATTACTTGAATTGTTATGGCAAAAACGTTACAAACAATTTGGTTACAAACAATTTGGTTGATCAAACTTACACTTAAACATAAAACCTGTGAATTAACTCAACCTCGTTGTTGACTTTTACTATGTTTTTCAGGAAATTAGCTGCACGTAAGATCCGCCTGCACATTTGGTCGCCAGGCGACCCACAAAGCAAATAGGATGCCAACTTTTGACAACAGGATTTCTTTTATATAACTAATCTGTTTTTAGTCATATTTACGAAATCTACTTTTATAAACTTAACAACTTTTACACTTGCACGATTAGATGAATCGTAAACTTTGTAACTATTACTATTGGCATCTTAATATATATGTACAGTTATAATCATATGCTCTGATATGTATGCATGTACTTAGTATACGTCGACACCCCCAATCGATCTAATGCTTTCGCAAACTTCTGATAAACTTAATTAACGATTTTGGAGGTGTGACATTTAAGAATCGTTTTCAGGGCGTTTCACATCATGAACTATTAGCTTTAACTACTGACCAATTAATCCATGTTTTTAAACATGAAAATATTTCTTCCTTAATAATATCCTATTGGATCTCATTTCTTATACTTTTCTAGAAATAAATTCATTTTCATACATACAATTATAATTTATATTAATAGCTACTAATTTATATAATATACTTAAGTTACAATGATATCATAATCTTCTAAAAATGATAACGTATATACCTTCTCTATATATTAAATAAAAAGACATCTATCATTTCAGCATTTTAATTTTTTCATACATTATGAGATTAACCAATATGTTTAACAACTTCAAAGTAGGGATAAGCGTGGTATAAAACCGGTACCGTATCGTACCAAACCGGTTGGTACCGCTTTTCTTTTTTGCCATAATTTGAGTACCGAATACCATACCACTTGAAATGGTATTGGTACTAATATGGTACGGGTATTGGTACGGTAAAAAGTGGTATTATACTTATTTGGCACCGGAAATATAAAAATACAACAGTGAAAAATATCCAGTTGTAAAAGGTAGTAGAACATGAAAACATAGAATCACCTCAATATCAAACTGGACCAACTATAATAACTTAAACAAAAAAAATCATAAAGAATCTCCATGTTTATGTTTTTGAAATAAGATACCCAATAGTCAATGTTGTCACATTAATTCATCAAACACAAATATATCAACAACAATATTGATCATAATATAACATAAATACGTAAAGTTGAAAATTATGATATTAAACAAATAAAATAAACATGATCCTAAAGATAATTCTCATTACTCAGAGTGTCGTAAATTTAACCACGGGATTTTATATGTTTGCGTATTAAGGATAAGGTACTTTCATATTATTTGTTGTTGTTCACGATGATGATAACGATAATGGTGTTTGCATATTATGATGATAATTGTAGTTGATTATGATCCTTAGTAATTGATGATTATTAGGATTTAGGTTTTGTGAATGTTAAAAACTCATCAATCGTGCAATATATATAACATGTGTTACTAGTACCCATTTTTATTTTTTAATGTACAATATTATCGTATAACTATATAGTGGCAAAAAGATAGGATATTATGTACCGGTACCGGGTACTAAACCGAGAAATTACCGGTACCCTATCAAAAGTACCGCATCCATAAAAATAAGTTTTATAAGTACCGAATACCATACCATTTGAAGTGGTATGGTACTGGTATGGGTACGGGACCGGTATGGTATGAGAACGGTATTGGGATCTCGGTACTAGTGCTCATCCCTACTTCAAAGTATAATAATGTTTTTCTCTTTGCTAATTTATTTTGTCTTTCTCGCTTTCAATATATTTTATTCTTATAATAAAATAAAAAACTTATTATTATTTAATAATATATGTGTAAAATATGATTATTTATAATATATAGAATGTATGTTATCTTTTGTGAGTTAATTATATTATACTCCCTTCGTCCCGGAATAAGTCTCATGTTTCA